>CM060253.1:37197513-38397513 GCA_030684275.1 Acipenser oxyrinchus oxyrinchus | reverse complement strand
ACCTCCATCGCCAGGAGACTACACGCTGCTCCCACCTCCACCGCTTCCTCCACTAGGAGCAGAGGAGCAGGAGCTGCCTCTGCCTCCGCTACCTCCAAGAGCAGAGCAGCAGGAGCTGCCTCTGCCTCCACCGCAAGGAGCAGAGCAGCAGGAGCTGCCTCTGCCTCCACCACCTCAACCGCTTCCACCAGGAGCAGAGCAGCAGGAGCTGCCTCTGCCTCCTCCACCAGCAGAGGGTGAGTACCTGCTGGTTCCGCCGCCTTTAGCGTGGGAGGACTGCTTGCCCCTCCCACCTCCACCAGCAGAGGGTGAATACCTGCTGGTTCCGCCACTGCCCGGAGCAGAGGAGCAGGAGCTGTCTCCGCTTCCCGCACCTCCACCACAGGGAGTACGGTGGCGGAGCCCCAGAAAGGGAGCTACCGGCTACAAAGACAGGGGAGAGGTCAGGAGACCACTTTCCCCAGCAGCAGTTTCGCTGCAGGAGTTCTTGAGGCCGGAGCCCCACAGGAGGGAGCTACCGGCTACAAAGACAGGGGAGAGGTCAGGAGACCAGCATCCCCCGCAGCAATTTCGCTGCAGGAGTGGACCAGCATGCTGTCAGCCGTGCCACTACCGGCAGGGGTGCTGACAGCATTGCCAGCCATGGGCCCACTGAAGCCTCCCTTCCCAGCCCGAGACTTTGTCCTGGACTGCTGGGTTTTAAGGGGAGGTGGCCGTTGAGGCCATGTGTGCTGCGCACAAGGGGGTATATGTGGCGATGTGGCGCGCCCTTGTGCGTAGTTTGTGTTATATGTTGCATGTTGCATGTGTTAATGTTGGTGTATAGCGATTGGTACACGGGATATAAGCGGGTCTGTGTTTCACGTGTGTTTGAAAATGTATAATTGTAGTTAGGCACGAGGTTGCACATAATTAATTCACGTGCTGGGATTCAAGTGAATAATTAATTAGTAATTGAATCCCAACATAGAGTTTGTGAGGAGATGTCTTCCAAATAGATTTTTAAATTAGTGAGGGAGACATTCAATACGCCCTTATCCTGGGTTTCAATTTTAAAAAAGGCTAACTGAATCATTCAGTCATTCAGCTCAGTAACGTTTGTATACCCAAACTGAAATGTGTATTTTATTGCAGGTTATAAAATGGCAAGAATAGAGGAAGCAATCTCATTGGCTAACAAGTGAGGTTATTGGACCATATTTGAACACGCTGTTGTGTGTTATTGCTTTCGTGTGAGGATTTGGAATCCCAATGAAAGGAATAGGAGAGATATTCTGCTTGTCTTACAATACACATTATAACCAGAGACTGTTTAAAAAAAGTAGCTGGTGGCTAGTTTCAAGTTGCAACTCCCTCCTGGCTGGCCTCCCTGCGTCCGCCACCCATCCGCTCTAGCTCAACTCCGCTGCTCGCCTGGTGTTCTCTCTGCCTCGCTTCTCCCACGCAACTCCACTGCTCCCCTCACTCCACTGGCTCCCGATCACCACTCGCATCCAGTTCAAGACTGTACTAGCCTACAGATGCCTTGACCAGACTGCACCCAGCTACCTCCAGACCCTCATCTCTCCCTACACCCCAACTCGACCTCTCCGCTCCTCCTGCACTAGAAGACTGTCTACCTCCATTACGCTCCAATGACCTTCCTACAGATATCAGGACTGCCCAGTCCCTGACCACCTTCCGGCGCCTCCTCAAGACTCACCTCTTCAGACAGCACCTGTAGAACTCCTTTTTTTCCCCCTGGAGACTTATCACTCTTCCTTAAAAGCACTTTACTTGCTCTTATCTGCCCCCAATTGGACTGCATTAAATCCTGTACTTTAGAGTACTGTAATCTGTCAAGTGTTATTTAATCTGTAGTATTTTGTATTTAATTATATCCTGATGTAACTATCACTGACACTGTTATCTGCTCCGTTATTGAATCGTATTTTGTCATACTTGTACTTGCCAGAACCAAAGTCATTGTATTTATCTTGCTCTTAATTGTATTATTACTTGTACTGTGACTCTTGAAATGTATTTTTGTTTTTGACTGTAAGTCGCCCTAGATAAGGGCGTCTGCTAAGAAATAAATAATAAATCTTAACACTTGTGACTTTGAACATGTGAAGTGTCTATGGTCAGATATAATAACACATGAAGCAATATTTATTTGGATCATCAACTTACAGAATATTAATTGATTTCAAACTAACATTGCTTCACATTCACTAAGTCGATTGTATAAACGTACAATTTCCCAATATATTTCCTTCTTGCTCAAAAAAATGTGCCTCTCAGTTTGGCAGTCCTTAGTAAATAATTCAGTGACAACTGTGTCTCGCCTCAGGTACATGGTTTGTGATTTTCTGTACAGCACCACCAGCTCATTTACTTGACATGTAGCATATTCAAACAGGGTTACACATGTGAAAATGTTGGCAAAAGGGTTAAGTAGGTTTAAGACGTATTTGACAAGCTCATGTCTGTGAGTTTTATTGCATATCAGCAAAAAAAACAAGGAAATAAGGCAAGGATTTCCAACCTCATTGTTTTCTTTTCAGAATGTTTTTCTTTTTAGTGAGATGCATAGGATTCAATCCCAGAGCTTTGGGTTTACAAATAAGTTCACATTACTGTGTAACAAGAGTGTTTTCATCATCTCTATCACTCACCCTTACCCACTCTCATTATTGAAATATCATTATGAATGTTACATGTTTTATGAGAATTTTAGGTCTCTAGTAGTCAGTTTCATTATGTTTCTTACTGGTTGGGTAAGTAAATCTGCCTGGCACTCTGCTCAATCCAATACCATATAATAAGGGCTTGAAGTTTTCATGTTTTATTTTTGATCACATATGTTGAGCCGATTCTGTTTCCTAATTAAACTCAGAAAAAGCTGTTAATTACAAAACAAGGTAACACTTTAAAATAAGTGTCTGTAATTCCAATGTAACTAACACATGATTTCCTACTGATTTCCTATTGAGTTCAAAGTCACAAGCATGAGTTCATGACCTACTCTTCATGACTTTATAACATTTCCCTTAATACACATGAAATAATCATGAACAGACACTTATTTTAAAGTGTTACCCAAAACAATATCACTTGTTTTTACCTTCATATGTTGACTGATATCATTGTGCTTTTGTTACTTTCACTCGTTGAACACAGTTGTCCTGACATATTTTCTTTTCAGCATAAAATACCCAGTACTCAGTGTACACTGACAGTCCGTCAACGAAAAGTTCAAGCCCTACATACAATGTACATGTCCCATATGTGTGGCTCAGCACATTGCACTGGGGAAGGAAATGAAGATAGCACCACTGTGCAATCCTTATGAAAATGTACCATAGTAAAAGCATAGAAAAGTCTAACAAAACATAGTGAAAGTTTGGTAAAGCATAGGTTAGCATTGTAAATCCCATAGAGGTATGGTAAAGCTTATTAAAAACAGGGCAAATCATGGTAAACTGTGGTAAATTCACAGTATGCCCATGGGAAAAAAATTGGAAAACTGCAAATTTACAGTGGTAAACTTATAATGGGATTGACATCTCTTTGCACTGAGAACTGCACCAAGCTTGGCAGTGGTCCATTGTATTCACTTTCTGGAGGATGTGTCAGTTCATCAGATTTTGGGTTTCCCTGCTGAATTGTTGTTGAAGACAGGTGGATATGGGAAACTTGTGAATCTTAGCCGTCGATTGAGTCAGAATTGTCTTGTTTAGGCCTCTACATTTTTAATGTAGGGGCAGCAGTGTGGAGCAGTGGTTAGAGCTCTGGACTCTTGACCGGCTGTTTGTGGGTTCAATCCCAGGAGGGGGATATTGCTGCTGTACTCTTGAGCAAGGTACTTTACCTAGATTGCTCCAGTAAAAACCCAACTGTATAAATGGGTAATTCTATGTAAAAATAATGTGTAAAAAATAATGTAATTGTATGTAAAAATGATGTGATATCTTGTAACAATTGTAAGTCACCCTGGATAAGGGTGTCTGCTAAGAAATAAATAATAGTAGATATACTCTACAGTGATAGCAGTACAATTAAAAACAGATCTCGAGGTGAATAGTAAGTGTATTTTTGTGTGACGCATTTAACAAACTGAGCCTAAAAATTATCCCCAGATTTTCTACTTGTCTACTTTTCCATATTCTTATTTTTATTTCTCCCAAATTTAGAATGTCCAGTTATGATCCCTCACTGCAGAAACACCCCACAACAAAAGCCCAGCCACTTGAGCTGACCAGGCACTTGACCAGTTGGCGGCTGCTGTAGAGCAACACTCCTTACAGAATCCTCAACAAAGATTGTCGACTTTGCATTGCTAGGACACGCACTTGCACTCCCCTGACAGCATGACTCACCCTGCACGCCAAGCGGTTTACCATGTGAGCCACTCTGGAACCCATACTGCATACTCTTTGCATACACTTTAATTCATGATGAATTCTTGTGGTTAGGCCTCAATATTGCAGCATGCTGGTGGGTCAAGTGGAAAACATGGTTGAGAGTATGAGACTGACCCCTGCTGGGTAAAGGAAGTATTTGGTGGTCTGGGTCGTGGTTCGTGCTGGACATCACCCATGGAATCTAATGCAGCCACCCACAGGTCTGTGGACAGAGCCACATAGTTTACTAAATTGCTTTTATGTGAATGAATGCATACTTCAGTGCAATATGTGTTAGTTCACACATAATCACATCTGACACATAAAATGCTATTAGGAGTGTAGCCTGCATAGAGCAGTTCCATGTTCACCACATATGGAAATAACAACACAACCAGTGACCCATTACTGCTGAACGACCTGCATAGATGGTGAACAGTTGGAGGCTGTGGTCATAAAATTATTCATACGAAATCCAACTATCATTTATAACCGAGCATTTCGGAATTATTAGAAATGTTAAAGAAAAGTACACATAAGCGATTGGAAAAACCCTTTGTTGTTCATTTTCAGGTTGCAACAAATGCTGAAAAATAGGCTAACCCGCAGGACCTGTCATAGAAGAGATGGTAAAGCATTTTAATATCTTTCAGTCATGTCTAAAAGCTGAAAATAAAAATGTCTTTATTCTCGGCATTGCTGTACCCAACACGACATAGCTGGTTGCTGTAGGGTACGTAAGTTAATACTGATGGGCGAGTCTAAACTTGGAACAACAAGTAGTATACATTCTCATTTTGATTTCTTGACATAAAGCTTTTTGAACTTAGCACTTTCAGCCATAAATAACTTTACAGAAAGACAACCCTTAAGAATTAATAACTGTAGTTTCAATATTGTATACTGAAAAATAAATAAAAACGGCTTATATAGATATGGTAACCCTACTATGGCAGGGCTGAGTCCCTGCACTTGTAAATAATGTGTTTTTGTTCAATTTGTAAAGAAAATGTGCTTAATTTGAAAGTTTGGGAAAAGAAGTTTGTGTTAAATATGGCAAGGCTGGGAGGTTAGAATTCCCTCCCTGCCTGATTGAAATTAATGTGCAGCATGTGGCCAGGTGTTGATTGACTAATTGATTCACAGGGCGCATATGAGGGCTGAGTGTTAGAAGATGGACGGGACAGACATAATTCTCACTACTCGGAGGACATAGAGGAGCTTCCTCGCTTGGTCTGGGAATCAGATACCCATGAGAGCGCAGAGGTTCATGTGGCTGGAACCGAAAACATATAGGACGAGAAGAGCCCCTACTGCTTGGAGGACCACGTTCTAGTGGCCTGGGTAGACTTCCCAAAGGGCAGAAAGGTCTTGGAGCTGGAAACATAAAGAGTTAGACAGGGCTGGTGCCGGGTCGTGAGCCCCGAAGGGACCTGTGAATAAGAAGACAGTTAGAGGCCAGATCTGTGAGAGTTGAGCTTGGCTAGTATAGACAGGATTAGGATAGAGCATATGTAGAGGCAGAGTGCATGAGCTGCGAAAGTACAGGTGTGGCCGGGGGTCCCCTCTGACTTCCCGGGAGAGCCTCTGCCGTATTAGCACATGGGAGGCGTGGCCAGAACCCGAGGCAGGGGGAGTGCGCTTCACTGGCCCCCCAGAGGAAACCCTGTGCATTTGCTTTGCGCTATAGAAGGAAGTGGAGGAGTAGGGAGAAGGAGGAAAAGGCAAACACAAGACGAAACCCAGGAGTTGTGATCAAGCTTTTATAGGAGAGTAAAGATTGACAGGTGAGATAGCCAAAGAGAGTTCCTGCTCGCCCCCCCACCCCCCATCCCAGAACTGACATTTTGGCGGGCATGTACCTGGAGTCAGGAATAAAAGATGGGATTCGGGTGCGAGGCGGGCCTTTCACCTGGAACTGTGTGCATTGAATTGGCCAGAATGTTCAAGAAAGGCTGCATCAAAGCAGAACTGAGGTAAGGATAGGAATCATGGTGGGAAAGAGGCCCTCGAATTATGCCTTAAGGCTGACACTTATCAATTAACCCTGGCCACTTGTTAAAAATGCATGCTCACCGTGTGTATGCTGAGATCATCAGAACTATGATTACTGTGTGTATTAACTGGAATCCTAGTGTGTACCATAGGGATTAGTTTAGGGAATTTTAATCCCACCCAAGTCTACAGAGGAAGGATCAGGGAGCTTGATCACTGTGTGGTCAACTTTTTTATTTTCTAGTTTTTGAAAAGTGTTTTATTTTAGCCTTTTTTGTATGCCTGAACATATGTCCTCCGTGCGCTACCATTGCTGGTAGTGTCATATGATTTGTTTGTAAACTGCAAATAGCGGATACCCACTCAGTAACAGAATACCTCTGTTCCACCTACCTATATATGTTGTATGTTGTATTCTGTTGAATTAAGTTTTCTTTTCTATAATACAAAAATAGTCTGCAGTTGAGTCTTCAAATAAATAATGGATTTCAGTTGACACATCATAGAAACTATAACCAAATAATAGCAGATAGCAGCCGATGGGCAGATATGCTTCATTAAATGAATATTACCACTGTGGTTGGGTTACCACGGCAACAGGTTCACTGGAACATTAACAGCCATACTCAGAAACATCCCTTGAGTGGTGCTTGCTTGACTTCACAAAATAATTCTAGTAAATATAACTTAAGATATATTGCTATAATTTTGTTGGTCTCAGATTTTCTTTTGACATTTTTAATTTGACATACCAATTTATCACAATAAACCAATACACACTGGAGCACTACTTCAGTACCTGTATGCAACCGTACCTGGACTAAGTATTTTCCTGCTATGCACTCTTCTTTATAGGAGCCTCCTGCACATAAATCAGATAAATGGTATGGATAAATGTCATGAATGCTGATGGCATTAACATTCAGAGTGTGTAGTATTTTTTATAGGCACATTTTTGGAATATCATATTTAAGAATATCAATTAAGGAATCACATGTTTTTCTCTTTGAGTACAGCCCCCTAGTTAAAAGTCTGAAACATTTATGTTTTACATTATAACAAGAAAGCTTTAATGAAAGAAAAAAAAAATGGAACAAATGGAAACCATGACCATGCTGCCTTCCTACTGGCACTGCTTTACAAAGGTCTGCCTTTATAATGCCGAACGTACCTTATAGCCTCCTTGTTTCAATCAGTGGCTCTGCCATGGCGTGGCATCTGATCAAACAAAATCATGAACGCTAATAAATGTTCTAGAGATTCGCTACACTTACTGTAGGAGGAAATGCTGCTTCATAAGATTGCTGATGCCATTCAGAATAAATTAGTAGGCTGCATGTCACTCGGAATTGTGATAAATAAAACAAACAAAACAAGTCTAACTCCAATTTGGAGCACTAACTTTTGCCCACACGGGTCCCGAAAGAAAGTATTTCTTCAACGATTCTTTGAATACATCTGTGAATGACTTTAGCAGTTAGTTTCTTTGTTTTGCAACCTTCCAAGATTTCGTTACACGCTCGGAGGACGGCATGTGTTCGCCAGCCCCAAGAACAGCGTGGGGGTGGTAGCAGTGAGCTGAGCCTAAAAATAATTGGATATGCCAAATTCGGAGAAAATAATAAAATAATTGGCGATTACTAAATTAAAAAATTAAAAAATAAAAATAATTCTGACCAGTAAGTGTGCTGCAGTTGGTAAACATAAACTTGCTATCGGTTGTGATGGATTTTTATATGAGGTAGAAGAAGGTGCAGTGGTGTTTACAGGTAACCCAGAAACACTTAATAAGAAGTGCATTACAGTACAGGTTGTACTTAAGGTACTACTGCAAAATGCTATGACATACAGTATTAATATAAAGTACTAAAATATACTATCATACTACTATGATGTCCTATAGTGTTACTATAAAAAACTATAAATTACTATAGTATTACTATAAAGTACTACAATATACTATAGTACTACTATGATGTACTACAGTATACTATAGTAATATAGTATTACTATAAACTACTATAGTACAAATATGATATACTATAGTAGTACTATAAAGTACTATAGCACTACAATGATTTACTATAGTATTACTATAAAGTACTGTAGTATACTATAATACTTTTTGATAAGGGAGCAAAGGAGCATCCGCCAGAGAAAGTAAACAAAAACAAACAATATATAGTACAAAATGTATTTAGATAAGAACAAGCATACATTAAAAGCAATTACATGAAATACCAGCGCAGGCATTTGAAACATGATAATAATATCACATATCATTACCCAGTTAAATACCCCATTCAGATGGACGCTAAAGTGCAATAGAATTTTAACATAACACATATTATTTTCGAATTAGCGTGACAATGAATGCATTTCTGTTGGTTATTAATGAAAACACAGTTTTAAGCTGTACTTCCTTGTTTATACAACTGCCATACCGCCCACTGCACACTACATACCATGTGACAACTTCAACTTCCGCTATGAGACAGCCGCAATGAGACAGCAGCTGCAGGCTGCAGTAATACCCTATTGGAGCCACCGCACTGCTATTGTACAACCACCATTTTATAACGCCCAACGAGTAAGTGCCTCAGAATATTAGCTAACATTACGAAGCGCTGCTCTGCCCCCCAGGTGTTTCCCATCCTGGCTAATTCCAACACTGTGGCATTCTGGGGGATGTAGTCCTGCATCAACCCCTGGGCTACATCTTTCCTCCTATATATATATATAATATATATATATATATATATATATATATATATATATATATATATATATATATATATATATATATATATATATATATATATATATAATGCCCTCTATTTATACAATGGGTGTACCTGAATATACTTTGGTGAACACAACCAGTATTTATGCTACAAAGCCTAAACAATCAATTAGCAAACTTGGTTTTATAACTCCTGTTCAGACTATGGCACGGCGGTAATGTTTGGGGATGCAGCAGTCAGGTTCTGCTAAAGAGAGGTCCAGGACAGAATGGACCAACTGCTCTTACCACTAGCTCAATCCCACAGTGCACTCAGTCCTGTGTAGAACATCTCTCTCCAAACATACTGGAGCTTTAGAGCTTTCTGTGCTCTTACATTGCACCAAGGCGAATCTGTTTGACAGGCTAGAGAATGTGTGTATGCTCAGTATGTAGAGAAAGCAAACAAAAAGATGCAATTAAATCCCTCTGGTTCCCTTGGTACGGCAGGTTGCCTAGAGGAGCACTTGGGTGGTAATGAAGCCATATATTCTGTTGTCAAGGAAGAATATGAAATCTCCAGGGCTTACTTTATAGCTTTTAATACAGCTATAGAAATAAGTGCATATTTCCCCTTATTATTTAATTGGTGGCAGCACTTTTGTTGAAAAATCACAGTCTATAATTCTGATGAATACAGTAAGTAAGTGAATAAAAAGGAGCTTGTTCATGCATGTGGATACCATTTAACAATAGCAGGTTTCTTCCATGAATGCTAAGCAGTCTCTGGTTTAAGCAAATGTAAATGTTGGGCACAAACATACACTCACTGCTGACATAACATTCCTATCCAACTATATTATAGCCAAAAGATGAAATGCGTATATTCATTTGAAAAAAGGGTTTTAACGCACCCAAATACGATACACATTCCCACAAGCCATTGGTTTGTTTATTAGAGAATGTGGGCGAATGGTCGCAAAATCTGCATGTTCCGGTATTTAAAATCAATATATCGCTCCACTAATCATGTGGTTTCCAAATTTGTATAAACTATGCCTTTATTAAAGAGACTATAGGAGTGCCAAAAAGATCTGTACCTCCTTCCTGCACTCGGAACAGCTACTGAAGAACAGGACCAGCTGACAAAGAAATCTTCTGTGGAGGACATCTTCAATTCTCAGCTCATACTTAGATCCTCTTTCACCCCATAGAACTAATTTGAAAGCCAAGTAAAAATGTGAACAAATAATAAATACATAAATAAACAAACGCTTCCAAAACAAAAACTCTAGACAAAATCAATTGGTTATTTTTCTATGAAGGGTACATAGTCATTGATTAACTAGCTGAACAACTCAGAAGTTTACAGACATTTAACTTTTCAAGCCAGCCATGGGCCAATTGATTCTCCTCCTTTGGGAAAGAGGAAAACGACTTCCAGTATTGTAGTATGAAATAAAACCAGCCAGATTTGGTTAATGTTCTAAACAGATTGCATAACATTAACTTGTGTTAGAAAGAGGTATGTTACTCTGTTGCTTTTTTCCCCTGGTAAATTCGCTGCTCTTGAGTTTGATCTGATCTGTGAGTTGTGTTGTGCATGAAGTCAATTCGTGTCACATTTCCAACGTTTCCAATGCTGTGGCTTATTTTGCCAATGTGCTGAATTTTGGTACTGGAAGAACACGCCATGGGGAGCACAATGATGCAATATATTTTTTTAAAATGGCGTTTTTTGCATATTATATGGTTTATATGTTCATATTATATGGTTAATTAATGACGATATGCTTAATATAAGCTTGGCATCTTGGCATTCAAGTTACTTAAAGGTATACCTCTAAACTGTGAGGTTTTCAAATGGGAATTATAAATAACTTGATTATGCAACACTTTTTTATTATTATTTTAGAGAAGGTATTTTGAAGTTATTTCTGTTGATCTTTAAAATCAATCGTTAGAGAATTCAAACTTGCCTGACTCACCAGAAGAACCGTAAGTCAGATAATTGTTGGTGATTTCTAAGCAACGCTTCAACTCCCCTTTCAGTCTGTTTCCCATTTTACTGATCTGTGCAGTCTTGGATAATGAACTCCGTCACAACTGATGTATTGTGCGTCATGTCTGAAACTCATAGGGAAATGCACCTTTTGTATATTTCAGTATAATGAAAGCGTGCTATTTGCAGAACAAATTAATCACCCATGTGAGTAGGGGCAGCCCATTTACACCAAAAATACGACCTACATAGAAGTTTCTTTTTTTTTTGTCCAACAATCAGGGAAGAAATACAATTCCTACAGACCAAAAGAATATATTCTTGATAATATTAATTATTGAAAAATAAATTTAGTGAATGCATTTTACCACATGTCCACCAGATGGCATACCATTGTCAGAAATGTTATGTATATTTCCATGGATTTTCTCCTCACATGGCAACCAAATAACTAAGCTGTAGAGGTCTTCTGGTACGTACTTCCGTTACTCTGATACTGCCCGGAGGTTCTGTAACTGGAAATCCCACTCAATTCTAATGAAATCTGGGATAAAGCTATGGTAACGTTGTCAATATGCAATTGCATGAGCCTCAGCTATGTCAGTAGCGTACCAAAAAGAACAGGTACTGTATTGTTCTTAATAAGAGATAGGAAGTTAGACAGCTTCATCTGATTCGCATCTTGCAGTGTTTTTGTGATCATTAAAATAATACATTTCTTATTTAATGCAAGCTATGGAAAATGAGTGCATCGCAAGACGTTATAAATGATGAAACGCAGCTGAAAAAAAAACAATAAAATTAAATTAAATTAAAAAAAACAACAACTATGTAATATGTTTCCCAAGTGGAAAAGAAGTGGAAAAGTATAGCCAGGTCAGATAATGTGTGAAATATGAATGTTTTTTGTTTTTTAAAGATTTTTATTGACCATATATTATATATATATATATATATATATATATATATATATATATACTATACTATACTTAATAAATACGATTTCATCAAAAATATGTTACGTGTATCTTTTTTCCCCCAGATGTTGCTGAATTTTCCTGGTTCCTAACCAGTGGATGTGTGTGTGAATTGCCTTCCAGTATTGTAGTATGAAAAGTGAGAGTGAAAGCTGAGACTGAGGCAGATCCGTTCAGTTTACACTGTGATGAAGGAGCAGAACACCATTATTTCACGTTCAGGATTTGATTTACGCGTAAGACTAGAGCGAGAGAGTGTGCTAGAGAGCCACTGAACTGCTTTGCACAATCGTTAAAATCAGCAGCAAAAGCAGCACACGATCAACTGGCATAAACATTGTCTGGTTATAGTGGTGATGGTGTACTCGTTCGCTTTATTAAGGTATGAAAAACACCTGGAAAAGGAGCACGCATTGGAATGTTGCTCAATAGTTTTAAGCAGTGGAATGGATTTCAAAGGAGAACAGTGAGCACTTCTTAAGATAATCCTACATGCTCACTTCGTTTATTCTGATGCACAGTTTCATATTGCCGTGCGTGTAGACGTTGCTGTGAGGGTCTTTGACCTCTTTCATTACACAATTGAGGCTCATACTGGAGTTCTCGCCAGTATGTTGCATGTTGGTTTCAATGTATCGTACGTGGAACTAAAAAACGCCGTTACCATTATTATTATTATTCACTAAAATGGACGAGTCGTCCCTCTTGGATTTGCTCGAGTGCTCGGTATGCCTGGAACGGCTGGACACCACCGCCAAGGTGCTGCCTTGTCAGCACACCTTCTGCCGCCGCTGCCTGGAAAACATCTTGAGCTCTCGCAACGAGTTGCGATGCCCAGAGTGCCGAATACTGGTGGACTGTGGCGTGGACGAGCTGCCTGCTAACATCCTACTGGTGAGACTGCTGGACGGTATTAAACAGAGACCCAGGAACGGAGGGAGACTGTCACTAACAGGGGCTTCCCTGGGATGCGCAGCCGGTATCTCAGCCTCCCCTCCCGGGACAGCCATCCGTGACCTACCGACAGCCACACGCAGTTCCCCGGTCAAGGTTTGTGAACTTTTTAATCCAGAAAACTGTTTTGGCGACTAGGTTCTCAAGCTCTAGGCGTTGTGCTCTGTCTTGCAATTCTAAATCGCCTCGGGTTGTTTTCTTTATATCTTTAGGGATGTTTTTCTGTTTTGTCCAGAATGGAATAGTAGTGAGCTTATGCTGGAGTGTTGATAAATTGGCCAGCAGGTTTTTTTTTGTTTGTTTGTACCACCTTGCTAATTGTGTCTCCTCGGTCCTACAGTTTTGTAACAAAATTGCTATGAACAGCCGTTATTAGGGTGGCATCATTCCTCCACGACACGTAGTGCTGCACAATTGCCTGAAAAGAGCGCTAATTATGTGAGTACTGTATAGGGAATGTTAACTCATTGGTTGAAATGGCATTAGTGGTTAAAACAATATTAATGGTTGTTTTAGAAGGGTGCGTAATAAAACACACTTTTGTATAATTCATATCAAACAGAAACAGGGCCTTTCTTGTTTTTGATTGTATGGGATATCTCAAGCATGTTTATTCGGTTACTGTACAGAAAACACCCAGTAAAAATCTGGTATTTTCACCATGCATCATTTAGTTACTAGTACTTGATTTTTATTAAATACATCATATAAAAACATACCCAAATTGTTGGGAAGTGTTTCTTTCATTTGTGGTGATGATACAAAACCACATATTGCACCTCATGTGTCTCTGTGTGGGGGATGGCCTAGATAAATAGCTCTCGTTTTAAGGTCTTCAAGTTTCAAGGGCTTTCCATCAAAAATAATTATTGACCTAAATCACCGACATACAAGGTAGAATAACCCCACTTGGTCAACCTGAGCAGGACAGCTAATCATACAATGTACTGCAGCTGTTTGTCATTCACCACTGATTCCTTTTTTAAATGTAATCTACACTATTTGTTCTCAAATACTCTTACCACCTCTTACCTAGGGACCTACTATACAATATTTTGTCCCGAAAGCTTGTATATTTTCAATGTAGTCCAATTAAAGGTATCACTGTGCTTTAGCTAATGTAATCAAAGAAACTACAAAATAATATTGCAAAAGTCTAACGGAGTAGTACAGTATTTCATGATAGATTTTTAAATGTCAAATTTTTCAATGTGTCAGTTTTTCATTTATTCAGTGGAAAACTACAAAGCGGTATGCAATTCAATATGTTAACGTAACATTATTCAGCAGGCTTCATTTGATTTCATGAAGCAAAATTAGTTAATGCTATAGGGCGATGCAAAACTTTTGGCCATAACTGTACTGCTGCAAGCATACTCACAGGCTGTGTGACTGTGTGGTTCTTTTCAGAAGTCCTGTAATTGTTTCTTTCAGCCTTTTGTATGACTATATCTTTTAACTCTCAGACTGATCATTCCTAGCTTCATGACAGCGAAAGAAACTAATCTGCTTCTGTAAAGTGTGTGTGTGGGGGGGGTGGGGGTGTGGAGGCAGGTTATAGTCCATCTGAGGTCTGCTGACTCAGTTGATTGCTAAGTGGCCTTGAAAAACACTGCTCCCTCATCTGCATCAAACAATGATGAGGTCTGTTGGACTGTAACTTCAAGCACACCCTCTTGTCAAATTGAAATGCATTAGTGTCCTGTGACGGGCAACTGTACACACGGATCCCCTATGATTGTCCTAACTACTCAAGACTTGCTTATCATTATTGCACAGCTTTTTGAGGTATGTCATCTGTGAGTCACGCTTTATAACATTCGGATTAAGTATATGTAAAGCTGTTTTTGTTTTATTGTTAGTGTTTTTGAAAAGTCTATTGTGTACCAAAACTGTTCTAAGCTGTCAGTGTAGAATAGTTTCATCAATATCAAACTTTGAAAAAACGTTCTTCTAATGCCTCGTAAGTCAGATCTTAGTGAATATTACCCCCTCTTATGTACCCAGACAAGGATAGGTGCTGTACAGTATCAGTTAGGCCATACCTCTTGGTAAAACATAAACCTTAACATGTGCAGTATGGTCTTGAAACAGGTTATTATGGCAAGATCAAAACAAAGGCCTAGGGCAGTGACTATAGAGGAGAAGAGGATGTGGCCAGCAGGTTAAAGCCAATGGCCAATGACAAGATGCAAATTACATCAAAATAGGTCACACGCTGTACTAATTGCCAAGACTTATTGAAAAAGGGAATGATACTGCTGGTGTCATTATTTAAAAAACATTTAAAAGATGAATGCTGCTTTTGTTGTATGCATTGTGTTCTGACCTTGGTAATTGATACTATAAGACCAAAGATTATTGCCCAAGGGCTTCCTTTTTTGTTAAAAACCAAACCCTTTTAAATTGCACTTCTTTCTTTAACCTGCAAAGATGGGTGTGTAATAAAGATGCCAGCGATTTGTATTTTTTTTTCTACTCTGGCAAGCACCCTCCTATGGGAAAGGCTTTAATGAATCCTTGGAGCATGAAAGGCTTGTATTGAAATCATTTGGACAATTTAAAGTAACAAAAAATATTTTAAAAAATGAATTGGAGGGGATTTAAACATCTGCAAACTTTTATTTTGTTCTGGAAAATAAATAGATTTTTTTGTGAAAGGGATTGTCATTCAATGCATGCAGATACGTCTGTTTTTCCTTGAAATGGTATGATCTAGGAGAAATGAAACATACTGAAGGGACAGGCCTCCAGATGCCACATGAACATAATTATTTCTAACTTTTACTACAGCACCCCAGGGCTGGTTTGGATTACAGCCCATGCTTGACTGCATTTTGACATGATTGGTGGAGATCAGTAAAAAAATGTTTGCGTTATCACATGGCAGCCAGCCTTTTGTATCTGTTTTCATTTAATTTATGAATTAACGGCACGTGTCAGGTATCCCAGCACAGTGGATAATTACGAGTTGATTACATTTCAACCAGAGCTGTTTTTGACATACAGAGCAGGTGGCAGCCATAGACACAATGGAGTCCAACTTAATGGTAATAACCCCTTATAGTACTGTAACTCAGTGATTATAGTAAAGTGCAGATAAGCATGGCAAATCATAGATAAGTATAGTAAAGCACTGTACACTATTTGGTTAACTATGATCATTAGCCCCACTCCAAGTTCTAAAGGGAGTTTAAGAGCGCTGGAACAAGTATCCACCAGCATAGGAGAAGTGTCTTTGATCCACTTCAGGGACTTCAGAGCATTAACATAAATTAATTAAAAATTAAAAATCAAATCGATTAAAGAAGCTAATTGAAAACAAATTAGTTTAACTAATTTAAACTTGTAACATTATTATAAATAAACCTAATCTAAACGGTCCTTTATTCATTTTAATAAATATTGTGAAAGATGGAAATCACATAGAATATGCACTGAGTGAAAATAACATTTTTTGAAACACTTTAATTTTAGTAAATAAAATAAATTGCAAACACTGAACACTTTTTTTTTTTTTTATCAGACCTTTAAATTAGGTATCTTTGTATAATTGAACATTTTAGAAATGCAGTTATTTTCTTGGTCATCAAACAAGAAAGAAGTGCATGTCTCTTATTATTCCCATTCATAAATACCTGAACAGGAATCACTTTTGAGTATAACCAGTACAACATGCACAAGAACATAACTCTTAAATCCTAATTTCTGAACACTGTAACTAAAACGTCCAGCTGTTACTTCTTACGCTGAACTGTCATGCTGTGACAGTCTGGCTCGCAGTGGTGACGTCACGGACCAGGAAGTAACTGAATCACAAACAGTGGATGGGCGGGTGAAGCTGAATGCTATGGCATTCAGCGTATTTATTAATAAACAAACAAACAAAACAAAAGATTTAAACAAAACACAAACCAAAGGGCACGAGGGCCAAACGAATAAACAGACCAACAAGTAAGTGGCGTGCTGGCTAAACCAGCACGTTTTAGCAATTGCTTTATGTTGTCTATGCGCTCTCTCTCTCCGCTCTCCCGTACTCTCTACTCCAAAACTCCACTTCGCGCACAGACAGCTGTCGGTTCTTATACTCTGGCCGAGGGTTAACTAGCTGTTAATTATCTTATTACCCCTCGGCCACAGTCTGCACGCGTTTGGTAAGGATGCATGACTGTCAGCTAGTTAAATAATCAGTAGCTGATCAGTCATGCATCCTCACGGGTTTTTAAATATAAATATAAAAGGCGGCGCTTTTCACTGCGCCGCAAACAAAACACAAATAATAATAAATAGGGGCGGGACACTCCGCCACACATGCCCCCATGCAGCACACATGGCCTTTCGCCACCTCCCCTTATTCCCTAAAGTCCCGGCTAGCAGTCCCGGCGCAGGAACAGGGGCAGCAACAGGCCAAAGGTGGCGGCCACGGTGGGATGTCCTCCTCCCACCCAAACAGCCATAGCGTTCCAATGGCCCGCGCACAGGCGGCTCCTCTGGCCAAAAATTTTAGGGGTCGTCTCCAGACCTGCCCCCCTTCTTCATGGCCGGCAGCTCCCCGTGGGGCTCCGCCACCCTCTCTCCTGCAGCGAAATTGCTGCGGGGGAGCTGGTCTCCTGACCTCCCCCTTCTTCATGGCTGGCAGCTGCCCTTCATGGGGCTCCAGCCACAGTATTTCCTGCCGCGAAAGTGCAGCTGGGGAGCTGGTCTCCTGACCTCCCCCACTTCTTCGTGGCGGCAGCTGCCCTTCATGGGGCTCCAGCCACAATATTTCCTGCCGCGAAAGTGCGGCTTGGGGAGCTGGTCTCCTGACCTCCCCCTTTTCCGTGGTCGGCAGCTCTCCTTCATGGGGCTCCAGCCACAGTATTTCCTGCCGCATGGCAGGACTGGTAGCGACCCCAGGCAAAACAGGACCCTCGGGAGGCGAAGGTAGCAGCTGCAGACCTTCAGCAGGCAACGGCAGCAGCAGCGGACCCTCGGGCGGCGGCAGCTGCAGCGGACCCTCGGGAGGCGACGGCAGCAGCAGCGGACCCTCGGGAGGCGGCGGCAGCAGCAGCGGACCCTCGGGAGGCGGCGGCAGCAGCAGCGGACCCTCGGGAGGCGGCGGCAGCAGCAGCAGCGGACCCTCGGGAGGCGACGGCAGCAGCAGCAGCGGACCCTCGGGAGGCGAACTCAGGAGGGGAGCCCCTGGCCATGGAGGCGGCAGCGGGAGCTCCACTTCTCCCTCGCACCCTGTAACTGGTGGCTCTCCAGGCGATGCGGAGCAACAGGCAGCCCAGGCGATGCGGAGCAGGCCTCCTTGGGCGGTGCGAAGCAGGCATCCTTAGGCGGTGCGAAGCAGGCCTCCTTGGGCGGTGCGAAGCAGGGCAGGAGCAGTCCTTCCCATGATGGTGGATGTGGAACCAGCAGGTATTCACCCTCTGCTGGTGGAGGTGGAGATGGAACCAGCAGGTATTCACCCTCTGCTGGTGGAGGTGGGAGCGGCAAGCAGTCCTCCCACGGCGGTTGAGGCGGAACCAGCAGGTATTCACCCTCTGCTGGTGGGGCTGGGAGCGGCAAGCTGTTCTCCCACGGCGGTTGAGGCGGAACCAGCAGGCATTCACCCTCTGCTGGTGGGGCTGGGAGCGGCAAGCTGTTCTCCCACGGCGGTTGAGGCGGAACCAGCAGGCATTCACCCTCTGCTGGTGGAGGTGGGAGGGGCAAGCAATCCTCCCACAGCGATTGAGGCAGAACCAGCAGGAATTCACCCTCTACTGGTGGAGGTGGAGATGGAACCAGCAGGTATTCACCCTCTGCTGGTGGAGGTGGGAGGGCAAGCAGTCCTCCCACGGCGGCTGAGGCGGAACCAGCAGGCATTCACCCTCTGCTGGTGGAGCTGGGAGCGCAAGCAGTACTCCCACAGTGCTTGAGACGGAACCAGCAGGCATTCACCCTCTGCTGGTGGAGGTGGCGGAGGCAGAGGCAGCTCTTGCTGCTCTGCTCCTGGCGGTGGTGGAGACAGAGGCAGCTCCTGCTGCTCTGCTCCTGGTGGTGGTGGAGACAGAGGCAGCTCCTGCTGCTCTGCTCCTGGCGGTGGTGGAGACAGAGGCAGCTCCTGCTGCTCTGCTCCTGGCGGTGGTGGAGACAGAGGCAGCTCCTGCTGCTCTGCTCCTGGTGGTGGTGGAGACAGAGGCAGCTCCTGCTGCTCTGCTGCTGGTGGTGGTGGAGACAGAGGCAGCTCCTGCTGCTCTGCTCCTGGTGGTGGTGGAGACAGAGGCAGCTCCTGCTGCTCTGCTCCTGGTGGTGGTGGAGACAGAGGCAGCTCCTGCTGCTCTGCTCCTGGTGGTGGAGACAGGCATGGCGAGCGACTCCTCTCCCTCTGCGCTGGAGAAGGCAGCGACGACTCCTCTCCCTCTGGCGCTGGAGAAGGCAGCGGCGACTCCTCTCCCTCTGGCGCTGGAGAAGGCAGCGGCGACTCCTCTCCCTCTGGCGCTGGAGAAGGCAGCGGCGACTCCTCTCCCTCTGGGCTGGAGAAGGCAGCGACGACTCCTCTCCCTCTGGGCTGGAGAAGGCAGCGGCGACTCCTCTCCCTCTGGCGCTGGAGAAGGCAGCGGCGACTCCTCTCCCTCTGGCGCTGGAGAAGGCAGCGACGACTCCTCTCCCTCTGGCGCTGGAGAAGGCAGCGATGACTCCTCTCCCTCTGGCGCTGGAGAAGGCAGCGATGGCTCCTCTCCCTCTGGCGCTGGAAACAGCAGCGGGGCCCCTCCCATATCTGCAGCCAGGTAGTTGAGCACCATGGCTGCGATGTCTGGGAGGGATGCTGGTTGGTGTTTCTGTTCCCAGGCCTCCCAGCGCCCCCATCTCTCGCCCACAGGAGGTTGATCACAGCAGGGAGGGCGACCATTATATCCCTCTCAGGCTCCGCCAGCCAGTCCCAGATCCCCTCAGAGGAGACGGGATTCTTCCGCCTCGGAGGATGCGGGTCCTCTCTCACCCTTTCTGGATGCTCAGGCTCCTTCCTCTCCTGCCATGGAGGGGTTGGTCCGTGCCACGTGCCCAACCTCACCAACCGCAAGCACCACTCCTCACCCTTCAGGCAGGTGAGGCAGACGTCCAGCGTGGTAAGGACCTGCTGCTGTTGCTGCGCCTCCTGCTGCTGTTGTTGTTGCTGCTGCTTTCTCCTCCGGCTACTCTTCCCCATTTTTTTATTTTTATTTTTTTCCAAAAACACAAAAAAATACTGTTTGAAAAAAACAAAAAAACGTCCTTTTCCTGGTCCGGCTGTTGGAGGCGTTGTTTGTCCCACGCAGGACACCATATGTGACAGTCTGGCTCGCAGTGGTGACGTCACGGACCAGGAAGTAACTGAATCACAAACAGTGGATGGGCGGGTGAAGCTGAATGCTATGGCATTCAGCGTATTTATTAATAAACAAACAAACAAAACAAAAGATTTAAACAAAACACAAACCAAAGGGCACGAGGGCCAAACGAATAAACAGACCAACAAGTAAGTGGCGTGCTGGCTAAACCAGCACGTTTTAGCAATTGCTTTATGTTGTCTATGCGCTCTCTCTCTCGCTCTCCCGTACTCTCTACTCCAAAACTCCACTTCGCCGCACAGACAGCTGTCGGTTCTTATACTCTGGCCGAGGGGTTAACTAGCTGTTAATTATCTTATTACCCTCGGCCACAGTCTGCAGCGTTTGGTAAGGATGCATGACTGTCAGCTAGTTAAATAATCAGTAGCTGATCAGTCATGCATCCTCACGGGTTTTTAAATATAAATATAAAAGACGGCGCTTTTCACTGCGCCGCAAAACAAAACACAAATAATAATAAATAGGGCGGGACACTCCGCCACACATGCACAAAAAAGAGAATGCAATCACACTGTATACATCTGCCAGCAGAGCGATCACATGATCTAACACTGCCCTATTGTCGGAGCTCTTGCTCTATATCCCGCCTACAGGTAGGCAGTCTGTTAGCTCTGATTTGTGCATTTCTGCTTTGATTGACAGTTTGCTAATACTACCTTGCGACACTTTATTTTTCTACAGTTTCAGCTGCTGCCGGCGCCTGCTTTTCGCTATTAATAGACCACAGTTTGGGAACCCCTGCTCTAATCAAGAGACCTCTTGAGCCTTAAAATCTATGTATCCAATGAAATAATTTCAAGAAACAAGGCAGAATTACTATCAATAAAATACCATTTCCAATGTATTTTCATTAAGATAATTATTAAATCCTTATTCACATGCACACCACATACAAAAATGATGTACAGAGAATAATGCACGTGGTTGTGTGTGATATGTAAGCAATAAGACACGTCAGGGTGTGTGATATACTTCAAACGCCCTGAAGTGTAGTATTGCGCTTATAAAATGGGTTAACTAACAAAATTGGAAGAAAAAAAAAATTAGCAAAGAGAAAGTAGTTCCATAGAACATTTTTTAAAAATAAAACCAAAAATGCACTAATAAAAAATAAAAAATAAAACTATTTATAAATGTTCAATTGAACATTGCCATTGAAAGTGCAGTTTTTCTTTATTTGATTCGTTGTACTTCTTGTAATTCTTGGCTTACTAATTACATTTTGAAGTAAAATATTACTGCCTATTTTCATCATGACACAGCACAAACGAGTCTGCCTTTAAATCACACAGACCCTTCCTCAAGAGCTGCAGCAGCATCAGGGGACAGTGCTGTTTGTTTTTTTTTTGGAATCGTACTTTGTTATCCAGGGTAGTGACAAGAGGTATCCATACCAAATTTGTGCTACCGCTTCACAGTGGTGAGAAAGACGGTATTTGCGTTATGAAATAAACAGTTGCTTATGGGCCTATGTTAAGAAACCATTTAAAACAATGCAGGCACAGCAGAAGATCTGGAGAGAAAGGTATGACAGGAATTGTCGAGATGCATTTATGAACATTCTGCATCAGATCACACCACTGCGTAGGGTATGGGACCAATGGCAGCAGGCAGGGCAGGAGATGCAGCCGACCAGAGGAGAAGAACGGACATAGACTGGGGGCAGTGGCAACAAGACATCTTTTTAACCACCAAAGTCTCTTTTAAGAGTGAACCAAATCTTTAAAAAAAGGTGAAAGTATAAACTATTTATTTTCAGAACGGGATAGGAAACGCTGTAGTTCTGACAGAGTTCAGGGAGCAGCGAACAGAATGCAAGTTTTGAATTGATTTGAATACTTACTTTTGCTTTTTTCACAGCTTTAATTAATCATTGGTGTCCAATTCAGACTTATTCAATATGTATTATTATTATTATTATTTATTTCTTAGCAGACGCCCTTATCCAGGGCGACTTACAATCGTAAGCAAATACATTTCAAGTGTTACAGTACAAGTAATACAATAAGAGCAAGATAAATACAATGACTAGTTCAAGCAAGTACAAGCAAGTACATTTCGCTATCCCAAAAGGTCATCATTTACATAAATCTCATCAGTCATGTTTATTGCGATAACTTCCAATATGGCTGCGTTTTTTTTTTTTTTTTTTTTTAAAAGGCTAGTGGCTTATGGATGTACACTAGTGATTCACCCCTTTTTTGAAAAGAAGTGCCAGCTGATGGTGGAATGCTGTAATATCAACACCCCTGTCTGACCTGTTTTCATCAATCAGGGTAATTTATAAGACTATTTAATGCCCAAGCAAGGGGTGGGATGCTACATAAACCCAGAGGGTGAAGTCTGAGGTGTTTATCCAAGCATCCCACCATTAGGGTGGGTATTAAATTCGGAACTTGTATTTGTTTCAGCCCATTCCTGTGAACAGGCGTGTAGATGATAGCACTGGTTAAACATTCATGGGTATTTTCATCATCAAGAGAGTGAGAGGGACTGTGAGTTCATAGTTTGTCAGTGCTGCTGGTCAGGCTGACACCCGATTCTACCATAGCAGTGTGCTGACATTCAAGAGCCAGATTGCAGAAGCAAGCCTGTCTACTTGGCGCTTCCTCCTGGGACGGGATAATGAACCACATGACTTGGCAGCAGCGCTGAGCTGCTGAGGGCAGAGGTGTGGGCAATAAGAAAAATGCCCCTTTTTGGCATGCGTGTTGTCATTCTTGGAGTTATGAAGGCTGTTTGTCCTTGAGTGTACTAGAACTTGAAATTGAGAACCACAGCATCCTAGGATGTCTTGAGTTTCTTACAGTGTTACTGTTTGTGGCAAAGCCAGTTAACCACTTGACTGCCACAGAATGTACCAGGTACCACTTTAGGTGTTAATCAAAAATAAATGTTGGTGTAAAAGAAATCAATTCACTTTTAGACATTAAAGGAAAAAATATAACAAATGGCAGTCAAGAGGTTAAATCCTCCTACTCTTTGTAAGAAAAGCTTGGGAATAATACCCCCAGTAACACCGCAATTCGCAATTCTCCCATGGACATTCACCCCCACTAATACACGTGAAATTAAAAAGCAATAGGAAGGGTAAAGGCTTTATTCATCTTTATTCATTTCTGCAACACTAATTAATTTCCTCTCAGTAGAAGCGTGATAAGTACACTCTTGCCATGGTGGATAAAATATGCGATGGTATCTATAATTATATAGGATTAGACTTTTATTAGTAATTTAGTGCCTTATTGGTTTTGAAGTAAAGTTCAGTGAGATTATCACAGCTTCAGCTTCTTAATGGCGTAATTTAATAGAGTGCATTTCATACTGAGGCATCCAATACTCAAGCCAACCCATCATATTTCACCACCAAAGCCAAACAGACACAATTAACTCACAGCTCCAGAGCTATGTCATGTTTGTATGGCTATCTCTATGTGTGTAACAGCTCTTGCGTTGCAATGTATAAATTCCAGATATCACCGTTTCATTTTGTCGTTATCCCCTTCTGAGGATGCATATACATGGGGAAAGGGATATAGTGGAGACGACTGTTTTACATATATCTAGAGAGCCACTTATCCAATTAAGATAAAACAAGGACATTCTCAAGCTACTGTGGTGTCTATCCATCTGTCTGTATAACATACAGAACCGTTGGTGTAGGTCATGGCTGTTGAATTCAGTAAGTACAGTAGTAATCAACACACACTGATCATGCTATATATGCTAATTATCCTTATGTGAAACTTCTCACTGCTTTTTGAATGACTGTGACAGGATAGCGGCTGGAAAGAGACTCCTCTCAATTCCTCTCAATTCTCACATATTTTGGCAGGGACAGGAATTAACCCCATCCCTGCCAACCACCACCAAAACACCAACAAAACACCACAATATTTACAGGCAGAACTCTTGCTCTGTGACAATGACATTATCAATTTACTGATCACCTTAGAAAACACATGTTTCTGAGAGGAATGTAGATTATGAGAGAGTCAATTTACAGTATGTGAAGAGCAGTGTGGGTTCAATACATAACACCTTCCTTTCATTCAGCAGCAATTTACCATTCAGTTCATGTGATGGGAACAAGCAGTAAAGCATTGTGGACATTCTATTAACATTACAGTATGTATTCACTGGTTGTTGAATTCAGTAAGTACAGCAATAATCAACACACACTCTTTTAATATTCTTTGTACTACATTCTTGACATTTACAATCTTTCTGGTTATATGTTACGGATCTGGAATATTCTGATTTAATCATTTTTCACTTGCTTGGTCTTGTTTGTTTTGGTCATTGGGCTGTAATTCCTGATTCCAGAAAAAAAGAATGTAACACAGTAATCGTTGAAAGGGGACGGGAAGGAAAAAAAAAGTCCATTAAAATTGCATTTAAAGTTACATACCCTTTTAAACGACATTCAGCAAGAAAACCTTGTGATTAATTAAAAAAGGGGGGCCTAATTATAAAGTTAGCAGTTGCCGTAACCAAAGTGTGCCTTATTTCAGCGTAATGAATGGACGGGCTATCCTATTCAAAGAGGATGCATTATCTCCTGCTGCTTGTGATGCTTTTGAATTTGTGAAGTGTTATGCAGTATTCATAAGTGGAATACGTATTCTGTCATTAAACATACAGGCTGTTGTTTTCATGTGGCTGCAAATAATCTGAATCAGTTAAATTCTCGCTAAAAATGTAAGTCAGCTTCATTTATTCTCTAATCTTTTTAACAATTTTTAAAGATTCCTTGTTATGGAAAGCTGTAACAATGTGAGGTTAGCACCAAACACGTCATTGTCGTTGCTGCTTCTGTTAATTACTTTATAACTATTATTTGCCAAGCTCTTGTCTTCCGAAACTATTTTGTTATGTTATACTATCCATGCAACAATAATTTTGTGCTGCCTTCACAGCATTAGCTAAACAGTCATCTGAGTGTTTTTTTTTTAATTCAATCTACCCGTTAATGGGGAACAGAAACATGTGGTACACGGTACCACATGTGGTACATAAGAATATATAAAATAATATGGGAAAAAAAAAATCTTGTTGGTTTTCAAACTCCTGCATTACCAACTCAAGCCATATATTATGCATGTATGTACAGTGTGTGTGTGTGTGTATTATTTTTATTACTAACATTATCATTATCATGTTCATTATCATTTGTGCCTGTGTTAGATGACAGCATACCTGTTAACCTACCCACATGCATGTTAGGGGCTCAGGCCTTCACAGTGAAAAACAAATGAGAAATAAATTTAAAAAAAAGCACAAAACAGAGGAAGAAGGAAGTTGTGGTGTGGCGGATATCTTCTTTTCAAAGATGTTTGTGTTTGCTGACCTGTCTGCCTCTGATAAATGATAGCAGCAGAAGGGGATTACACCAGGGCAGATAAAGGCTGTGGTAAATACAGAGCTCTAATAAGAGGCGTGGTTTAATAGGAGAGAAAGTCCAGAGAGATGGTAATCCATGTCAATGACCTGTAACAGAGACTCATATTTATAGGGTTAAAGGGTGATTGTGCTTTTGTGTCTCTCCAAAAGAAAGGGTTGAAAATTATTTTCTGCACCACCAGATTGTGTATAAACAACACTAGCTTGCCGTATCTGCTAGAGCAGAAAGAAGCCAGCCTCTTTGTTTGATTGCAGCAATCTGTTCTTATGCTGTGCACATGATTAAACTTTCTTTTATTCGTAGGTTTAGGTTTTAGAATGTCTCTACAAATTTAAAAGTCCTTACAGTTATTGGTTTGCAAGACATTTTATATATATATATTTTTTTTGGTGGGGAGATAGGAGACCTTATCAAATTATTCTTTGTATAAATATTTTTTATAAGAAATAGAAATATAAGGTTGAATGGTGTCACGCATTCATTCAAATCAAACGGGCAAGATTAGATTGATAAAAATGATTGTGAGGGAGAGGAAGTTATTCATACATTTCATGCAGGAGGTTGGTCAGTGTTAAGGAGGGTATTTTGAAATGTCATTTTAATAATGTTTTGAAATCTAAATGTCCATATTTTTATGACACTGGTGTCTATTTTAAGGATATGAACAGCAGCTAATCTTAATACCAACTCCTTAAAATGTATAAATATTCGTTGTCAATAAATCAAGATGTGGGGGTGAAACACCATTCATTACAAGAGCATCCAGGGAGAGAAAGCTGTAGAGAGTAGGTTTTCTAATCCATGATTACATGTAACCAAAAATAATGGATGGAAAATGTCATCAAGAGTTGAATGGAAGGAGAAAGCCTGTTTGGTGTCTGGTATCCTCCAGACAAGCTCAGATAATTATGATAGCTCGATATGGGATCAACAGAGCCTAGACATAGAAGGATTGCTATAAAAATAAACAGCATAGAAAAAATGAAAATACAATGGCGTTTGAAGCTGCTAAGCTAATGGACACCAGCATATTAGATGAGTTGTTCTATCGTTAGTTTGGAGAAATCTCATGATTTAATTAATGACGACTACAAGAAGATCACAGAATACGGTATGTGCTGTGTAGTATAGTCCCCCTAAAAATGGAACACAAATAATGCATTGCTACGTTTTTAGTACTTGCAGACAGGCACACAAAATGATGTCATTGTGGTGTGAATGAAATATGAGAATACTGTTGTGTGAACTATTTATATACAGTACTAGCTCTCAGCCTATCTATAGAACGTGATGACAAACTTAACATCAACTGGTAGGACTCCATTAATAAACCTGATCATGATTGTTTTGTGGTATGTAAACATCTGGATACCAGGCTTCAGTGGCTTTTCTAATCCATGATTACATGTAACCAAAAATAACGGATGGAAAATGATCTTATCAGTCTTATTTACTAAACTTAGATCTGCATTGTATTTTCTGGACAGTTGGTGGAAGCCTCAAAGTGATATAGCCCGTTCCACACAGGTAGAGTCCAAAGAGTTTCATGCAGTGGCACCTAGCACAGGAGGCACTGTATCAACAGAGTGTAATAGTCACCTGCATTGAAGATTTATAGTTTGACTCCGGGTGGCAGTTTGCCACTTTAAGCTGTTCGATTTTAAATAAAATCTACTGTCCAGAACTGTGGCAGCTAAGCAATGGACTGTGGTAATCCAAATGATGAACAGGAAACCCATTATTTTCCTTGGCAGAAACATTGCACATGAGAACATCAAAAGCAGCCACCTACCTAGCAGTGCGGCACAATGGAATAGCACAAAGAAAAATGTATTTGAAAAGCTGGAAGAAGACCTCAGATGTACACCATCCCCACTGCTTAATGATCCTGTCTGTCAGAAACCATGGAAATCACCCTGACCCCCCTCCTGTCATTGATCTGTTGAAGAGCCATCTTATTATTTAAGTGTCTTCATCGGAATACGTGCTTTGAGTTAGAGGTGCTAGATTCTGTTTAATTTATTAAACGTTTAAACTTTAAACAATATATAGTTTAAATGCTTAAACGTTAAAATAAAAACATTTTGAGGTTGTGTTATTTCTTATTTTTAAATAAATAGCTTTCTATAAATTATCGCATATATGTCTGTAAATAGGTCTTCTGATTTTTGGCATTTTACCCTGGCTTTTCTACTCTCCTTACAAAGTGCAATTGATACCTGTTAAGCCATTCGTGTATCTCAATCACAACTGAGAAACGCGTTAATAGTAAAATTTATTTAATGGGCTAAATGGGCTTTTAAATCGTAAGTCTTACTGTTTCATTTAAATGCAGAAGTGATTCATCTTTATTAATGTAAAGACAGTTACTTTTGTAATAGTGTGTCCAGCAAAATACTTTATTTTTCATTATAGCTTTAATAAAGATTAGTCGCTTATCAACATGTTGCGATCTCGTTTGTACGTTCTGCTTGTAAATAAAAAATGAAGGCTTGGCTTATTTAAAAGCCCATTAAGTTGTTTAACAGAAAAAAAAAATTATAATAATACAAAACATAAACACAATTGTAATTGCGTCTATGGCTAACGGGTGTTTGGCTCGAGCCCCTAAGTGGGATGGTACAAAGTTAGGCAGTGGTACTGTAGAGCAGCAAGGGATTGAAAGCCAAATTTGTAAATCAGTATCACAACAGCATTTGACTTCATTTATTGACGCAGTAATGTTTAATTAATATGAACGTGAACAAAAACATAGCTTTAGCAGCCCTTTGGGAAAAGCAATACTGTGGATCGCTTTATGGAAAGCCATTTTCCAGTAACCCAGCAGAATACAGAGATGCAGACTGTGAGAGGCCCTACAGTATCTCTCCAACAATCTGTGCTGAGAAACTGCAGGCGGAAATACTTGTCTTCAGAACTCTGTTTCCTTTCTTCATCCCTAGTTGGATCTGGCAACGTTTCAGTGGGACCTAGATAGGAATTAAGGAGCTTGGAAAACAACTTCTTACATTTTCAAAGTCATTAAAAAAAGGAAAAAAGAACGTGAAATAGCAAACAGTATATGGGAGTATATCATGAAATTCCTGTTTTCTAACATACAGGTTGTATAGAGCGGTTTCATGTAGACATCTTACAACAGGATGTTTGTGTTTTCTGTCTTATTGACAAAAATCTTACACATTAAATTGTTTGGATATCCTTTATTGAAGTTAACAGTAGGATTATGTTGTTTCTAGGCATTTTCTATGTTTTTACTTTTATATCGTACAATTACTACAGTGTTCAAATAAGATGGTTTCTACATAAACAAGAAAAGCCTGCATGTTTCAGATTATGATTTTATGTCATTTCATTTTACAACCAAAAAAAAAAAAAAAAAAAAAATAGAAAGAAAAACATTTGAAAGAAAAACATTTTGGTTACAATTAGTCATTTAGGCCTTTCATTGGTGTTTGTTTTAAAATAAAAGCACTGTACAGTAAAATATTTCTGTATAATTTTCTTGCTTTTGGCAATTACCTTCATAGTGAATCTGAATCATTTCCTTTTACTGGTTGAAACCAAGTTACCACTAGACTGTTTAGTCTGTCTAGCCAAGTTTAATGCAGTCATGTTTATGTGATTTCTCTCCAGCCTTTGAGCTGGACTATGGATGCTGTGCATGGCCTATGACTGT
Organism: Acipenser oxyrinchus oxyrinchus; assembly: GCA_030684275.1. Classification (NCBI taxonomy): domain Eukaryota; kingdom Metazoa; phylum Chordata; class Actinopteri; order Acipenseriformes; family Acipenseridae; genus Acipenser; species Acipenser oxyrinchus. The sequence goes on along the minus strand of CM060253.1, from coordinate 38,368,043 downwards.
TATATTGATCAGAGTAAAGTACCACAAGTACCCCTTTGATCTAGAAAGTTATTCTTTGAATTGCGTAAAACCGAAAAGGTGCAGATTTGTAATGCTTTTCTATTAAACGGATGGCACTCAGCTCATTATTTTATAACCAAATCATAAAGGTGCCAGCAAATTGTACTTTGTAAGAAACAGTTCCATTGAAAATAATAACTGGTCTGGCCAGATATAGCCCAGATGTTACCTTATTTAATCTAAAACTGCAATTTATATGATCCTTTGTTCTGCTTTAGTTTTTTTTTCTTTTTATAACTGGCAAGGTACAAGGTAAGTAAAATTCCCATTAGAATGAAAGTTAGCCAAGAACACTTCCTTGATTTACATAGTCCCTAGAATTCTGGATCGGTACTTTATTCTTTTCGGTGGTAGCCTACCTTTTTATATTGCTATTTATTTTCAGATATAATTTCATTCTGACTGCTATGAGTGATGGTTCTTGGCCCAAATCCAGATGCTGTGGAAAGGTGCCTTAAAATACATCTTGTTTGAATTAGAATTTTGTTTTTTTTGCATAGAAGGTACTGTGTATGCTGTATAACATATACCAGCTTCCACACTTATTATTAAATACTGTGGGCTAGATTCTCAAATCTACTCCAAATCAGCAGATAGCATATTATAACAACAAGCCTGTGAATTGAATGTCTGAGTTGTTTAATTGTGGTTTTTTAACATTATTTGGTGGGTTTTTACTTTGTAAAGAAAATGTGCTAATGATGAATTGGAGTAAATTTAGCCCTATTTATGCAACATTTCTGTCTTTCTGTGGAAGGCTGCAGCAGATTGTCATAATGCTGTAGTAATTGCTGTCTGAATATAAAAGAAGAATCATCAAGCTCTAAGAGACCCCACACCATCTGCCTCTAGATAACAGTGTTTAAATTAGTAGTAAGGTGAATGGATGAAAAGGTCCAGGGGTTTATTTACTAATGAGTGCTAATGCACTGCCTTGAGCGGGACTGTAGGCTTTTGCCAGAGGGATTATCTTTCCACTTAAAACTGACCCTTGAACTTCTAGATTTCCACAGTTTATTTGTGTGTAGTTCAGTATCATTATCAAAAGATTTTATGACTTGCCCGTAACTTCAAACACTCCAGCAAACATTTTGAGTCAAGCATTTCAGCCAATGCCTTTATCAGTCTTATTATAGCTCTTTTACGCTTTTAATATTTGTAACCCAGCATGTTAAGGTTGAAAAGGACCATTATTCGGATAAATTAATAAAAGGATAGTTCTGAGTTCTGTTCCTCTAAACTTGTAATTGATATTATTATTAATTTGCCTGGCACTTCTTTTGTGTCTCTTGTTATGCAGATTGTTATTAAAAAAATAAATCTTTATCCCTTCTGCTATTCATAGTACGGGCTGCTTCCACAGTTGTGTCATTAAGTTTCAAAGATTACTTTTAGCACTGCTGAGATTATGAAGAGCTCTGAAGTGGACACTAAATTCCTCCAGGGGATTCCCTACACAGCCTGGGGTAAGCGTTATTGAGGCACCAGGCCTCCCAGAAAGATGACTCACAGTGTGGGCATAGAATAGCACAGTGTGATGGATTTACACAGAGAGCAGGGACTGAGATTGGTCGAGCAGGGCTCTGTTTACAGTCTAGTCATAATGCAGTGTATCAAACTGGGACAATAGGTCCTCCACATTGATTTTCCTTTTAGGAAAAAGAAATCTCAGACTCCTGCAGTACCGTTAACAGATTGGCAAATGATTGTGAGCATCAGCCACGGTTATGTTTCATACTGCCTAGCCCTGTGGCGACAGCTTTTGACATTGCCAGCTACATAACAAACCCGCAGTGACAGTTAATGCCAATCTAGCAATGAGCCAACATTTATAAGCAGTTTGTTCTGTCATGCAGCTTCGGTATGCCATTATCTCCCAAAGCTATTGAAAGTCAGTTTTGATGAATTAATTAATGTTTAATATTCATAAAACCATTCTAAGCTACTGCTGGGCTTCTTAACAGCCTTAACAGATGTTTAATGAAAGTCAAGCTTTATATATAGCATCAGACTTATTATAAACACAAATTAAATCATTGTGATTGAGGCCTGAGTGTCTGTTTGTTGCAGTAATTCATAACATAATCATAAGAAACAGTACAGTACATTAATGAAGGAACTAGCCAAACATTTGTATGCATGGCTTGGTTTCTTATAGTTTTGACTGTATGTTTTGAGTTGAAGTATTAGGCCCTAGATGTTTTTATTGCTGAAAGCATACACAATATAAATATAAAAGAAAAGAAATGGATAAATAGGCTAGATACCATGATGCCTGAAGATTTAAATAGAAAGGAACAGTAGATCATTACATCATTAGCTATATAGTGAATGACATCACAAAGACAGATTTAAAGATAAATAAATGTGTGGTTACCATGGCAACAAAAGCCTATAAATACCTCCATGTTTGTTTTCAAACACACTTTCCCTTGACAAAGGTATGTTAAACATATCGAAATGTTGGGAAGTTGGCTCTTATGGAACCAAAAATGTACTTAGTGTAATACAAATGTAGACTGAGAGAATAAAAAGAGAGGATACAATACAGTATACTTTTGCATGTTTTAAACAGCCATGTTTAATCCTCCTCCTGTCCGTGCTTTGAGGGGCCTATTGTTTCTGCATTCTTCAGAGGAACCATTGGTGTTGCATTTGGCATGTTTGTCCTCTTTACAGTCAGATTGCCAGTGATTTGCCACATGCCTAGTAAACATATTCCCACACTTGCAAGTTTTGATGGGTTTTTAAAGTGGTGTCAGAGTCAATCAAAACAATCCCCTTGTCTCACTGATGGAGGTCTGCCAAGATGTATCTCTTTAGGCATGTATGGAAATCCATGTCATGATGTAGTTATACTGTATACAGTGCTACCTCGTTATAAGGCTCTTGGTTATAACACGCCTTGGATATAACGCTCCTACAGCGTGTCCCCCAATTCCCTATGCTAGTGATTCATGCAGTATTTCGACAGTAAATACAGTACCAGTGTTGTTCAAACTATAAACAACTTCTCAGTCTAACTTCCGTTTCTGTCTCTCCCTTTTGATACAGTATCTAAACTGAAGAAAAGCTGCACTGGCACTTTATAACACAGACATCTTGGGGCTCCCGAGTGGCGCATCCAGTAAAGACGCTCCGCGTGGAGTGCAGGATGCGCCCTATAACCTGGAGATCCCTGGTTCGAGTCCAGATTATGCCAGGCCGGGAGTTCCCAGGGGCACACAATTGGCAGCGCCCAGGTGGGGAGGGCTCAGGTCGGCAGGGTAATCCTGGGTTCACCGCGCACCAGCGACTCCTGTGGCTGATAGGGCGCCTGCGGGTGTGCTGTAGAAGCTGCTCAGATCAGTGTTGTCCTCCAGCATTATGGGTCTGGTGGCTTCGCTGTAGACCTGCAGCGTGAAAAAACACGTTTAGGAGGACAAGTGTGTCTGCTGCCGTTACCCGAGTTGGAGCGGGAATTGCAGCGGTGAACCGGGATAAAAATAATAATTGGGTTTTCCAAATTGGGGAGAAAACCGGGGTAAAAATCATTGGCGACAACCAAATTAAAAAAAAAAATAATAATAATAATTAACACAGACATCTTATTCAGCATTCATTTTATAACTAAATAAATAGGACTATTACATGGTTATCTTTCCTAATGTATTTAACTTTTTTGCTGCAAGAGGAGCTGCGGCTTTCTCCGGGAGACGAGACGCTTCAGTTTAAGCTTCAGCCCCTCTCCGCAGCCGAACCTGTGTGCCCAGGAGACCATAATATAGCGAGGGAGCACTGTATACAGTAAAATTATACTGTATGGTTTTTGGATAGCAATTTCTATAGGGATTTATGTCTGAGGGATATGGATTGCTAATATAGAATAGTAATAGATTTTTATAGAACATTTTATGAAAGATATCCACATAGAAAAAGGAGCAAAAAACAGCTCCTTTTTAATTTTTTTTTTATTATTCTATTCCATTATCAAATTGTTTTACATACAGGTTTTTAAGCGCCCAGGGAATGTCTTAAGTTTTACATATTGAGATTCTCAAAAGTACAGTAATCACTCCCAGAGTACAGTAGCTCACTTGGTAAAGGTCCTGCCACATAGTGTTCAGGGTGAGTCACGCAGTCAAGAGTGCAGATCTTGGCTGGGGATGGGGATTAACACTATGGAAAAATGAACACGCAAAGTACCAGTGCATGACGCATTTGCAATTAACACTTCTACTCATCTTTTTAAAAAAAAATTGATTTAATTACCTTTAGAGCAATGATGGTATTAAGAACATAACATGATTTTGCATAATGCAAATATTTATTTTATGTTCTTTACTTTTCAATCATTTGATACAAATGTTCCTGAGACAGACTGGCTCTTGCCAGATCAATTAAAAAAAATGCCAGCTGTTGGTTTGTAAGCAGGTGGGGGCTGTTTTCTATCAAAGACCAGTAACAATTGAATCGGTTTCAAAGAGCTTGAAATTGGAAGCCCAAACTGTGCAATCTCTGCAAGTTTTCTCATTATTGGCACTTGAGTGGAAAGTGAGGATAAGAAACACACAAGTGCCACTGCAAAACGTTTTTCACAATCCCTATTATGTATCTGCTTCACCAGTGTGATAGCAAAAACCCGTCACTGTAATGAGAAATCTGTTGTTTTCAGGCAGAGCAAGGTCAGGTAAGTAATTTTTTTAAAAGACACCCCTGATCCTTTTGAGACTTATTTTGATAGCATGAACTCTAGTACTAATCTTGCTAAAAATAGAAGATTTGTACATTTGCATGAAGATTCAGCATCTCACAATGATGCTCAATTTTTAATTCTAAAATATGATTTAATGGGGTGGGGGGGGGGGGATGGAATGGCATTATTTTATATTTTAATTTTCTGTTTGGTTTGTTTGCCTAGTGCAGCCACCCTTATAAAAATGTGTAATAAATATAGAATAATAGATGGGCTTCAGTGAGTTACTAGAAAATAGTCGAGTAGTTTATAAACTGTCGAATAGTTTATAATACATGGATATTAGTATCTGTAATAAAAAAGACAATGATGATTTAACCTCCTCAAACCCGTGGAAGTGTCAGGGTCAATGCACCGCTTGTTGTATGCTGGGGAAAGAGCAACACCAGAATCCTGCGCTCCCCTGACTTGATGAGTCACCAGGTAAAGGCACGCTGCCGTGATTTTACCTGATGGTTCACTTTGGGACCCCTGTATGTTTTTGTTAAACTCATAACATTATTATTTAAACTGGTATGGGACAGTACACGTTTAAAAATGTGACGGGGTGGTTGTGGTTGTGTTGGTTATAAACAGCTACTAATGATTGGAACAGACTTGCTGTTTTACAAAGAAAAGTCCTGATGGAATCCTATTTTCTTTAAATGTATAACATGAAACATTCTAACAAGTGGTTTCTATGCATTGTCGCCCATGTGTAAAAATGGATGTTTAGTCTGTGCATGGAAGTTCATTAAGGTTCAGCTTCTTGCCATCCTTTGAAGATACAGATGTACGTGGTGATGAAAGGTGCTGACAATATGCATTCTGTCTCACAGCACATAAATACTATTTTGATGAAGGTTAGCAGTACTTGACCTTCTTAAAGTTCTTTTTTTCATTTATTTCTCCTGTTCGGCGCAGAGTGAAATAAATAAATGTTGTATTAGGTAAACAGAAGTGGCTGCCATACATGTTTTAATTACATATTGTGAAGCTGATGTGTCTCCAGCGGGTTGAAACTGCTTGTTTTCAGCCCCCCTGATGGGAGAAAGAACAGCTGGAGAATTGTCCCAGTGGCAGCTAAGGAAGAAGCTATTAACTTTATCGAATGTATTTCTGTGAACAGCTCCAGGTCATTTTGGATCAGAAAATTGTAGCAAACATTCCATCTGTTTCTGTTCTTTTGCTGTAGTGTGTCCAAGTGCTTCGAGTTTGCTGCTGGGAGCTCAAAACACACACTGGCTATGATCCTTGTATGTCTAGAAGTTTAACTGACGGTCCTCAGTGGTACTTTCTTTTTAGCGCTGATGTATTTTCTGGACCATGCACTCGTCATTTGTTTGTTTGTGTTACTTTAGTTTTAATAAAGGCTTACGCAGAAAACCTGCTGTAAACTAAACTGGACTGTTTAGTGTTAGACACAAATACCAAGAAGAAGCAGCACAAAGTCGGTGTTGGCTCTCACAATACAAACTAAACTAGCTACCACAGAAAAGCACACCAGTGTGATCAAGCAATCTTCAATTGTGCATGTTTCACTTCCCCACCATTATGAAGCTGAATATACATGTTCAGATTGTTGTGTGGTACTGGATCATCAGGTGTGGGTTAAAGGGGCTGGCACAAATCCATAGTTGCTGTAATTAAACAAGTATTCCTCTTGTGTAATTTGACACTGTAGTGTTAACATCTCTGTTGCAATCACACAGCGCCTGGATAGTTAGGTATTGTAAAGAATTGGAGTGTACCATCTGCTTACTTGCAATAAGGTGCTACTTGCGATGTCACTTACATTTCACTTAACGGAATTCAACCATGATGGAAGTACAGGATTTAGGTTTTCCTCTACATCTGCTGCTGGTTACATTATTTTCACAGACTCTAAATTATAAATCTTTCTCGTCTTGCCTCCTTTAGGAATTGACTTTATTTAGTTTACTCTGTGTCAATGCATGGCTCCACCAAATTCTGATGAATGTAACCAGCACTATAACTAAAGCCCCTAAGAGACAATTGATTGGGTTAATGAGCTTTAACATGCATTTACCTGAAGTGCAGCAGTACCACTCATCCAGTAAACTTCAGATAATACATTACAATCAAAGTAATTAAGTGGCCAGTGGACCAGACCGATTAAGTTACCAAGCAGTACAGTGAAACTCGTTGATAAACTTGGGATCAAATTGTGATCTTTGTTAAAACGGTACTCGGTACCTTTTATAATTTACTATACTTTCTGGAATAAGCAGGACTGACAGCTGAAGCAGGGTACACTGCGCAATGTGTATCACACCCTATGTATCACACCCTGCTTCTCAAATGGGGAATTATAAAAAAGGATTTGGCTCAACATTGTATAAAGCAGGTGGATGACAGTCTGAAAAAACATCCTGGTTCGGTGCCCGCCTTTTCTGTTACCCTGCTATTTACTTTGTAATTTATGAATGTGGGTAGCTAGAAAGCTTTACAAGCATTTGTGGTGTGCAGTTTGCACGCTATTTAATTGCACGGCACCCAGCGCCAACACTATTAGTGTTCTGTAATGAACTGTAGATGTTGAGTGTATTCAAGTGTTGAAACCTCTGTCAAGAAATGCTGTGCATCAATGTTCCAGTGAATTTAATGTCCTTGTCATGAGATCAAAAAGCAATTTTATACAAATAGGTGGAAGACATCGTTTTTTAAAACTGTGTCTCAATGTAAAACAACAGTCTTTACATTTGAAGTGGCACTCTGTCAAGCCTCAAGCAATTTTAAAGTGGCTTTCATAATGGAAAATTAGGTCTTTGAAACAACTAAAAGGACAAGTTATTACCCCCCCCCCCCCCGGGTCTGTATTTTAATTATAAAAAACCAATAGGTTGGGGGCAGCAGTTCATTATATTTAATTGAAGCTTGAGCACAGTTTTTTTTTTCCACACGTTCAATTTGCAGTGTTTTGAAATCATAACTAGCTTTTTCATGTTTAAAAACAAAACAAAACAATTATATTAGTATCAATTTTCAATATTAACTTTGTAACTTTGATGTCAAGGCAAACAGTTACTAAGATACAGTCTTCATTTGCTGAACTAATAAGCCTGAAGTAATTATTTAGTTGATCACAATGAGTAACATTCACACTTAAGGCGTTGTAAGACTCGACACAAAGTATACTGGTATATGAAGACCAGTATATCCCTGTTAACCGTGGATAATAAATAACTAACTACGTGGAGCCAAACAAAATGAACTGTGGCTATCCAGTTTTAATGATTGGACTGTATTGTTTATTTTTTTTATATAAACGCAGATCTGAAAGGAAAGCTGTTGCACAGAAGGTGAAATAAAGGCTATGGAGCTTGTTGTTAATATGTTTGCTGCTGATTCTCTTCAGATAAGACAAAGATTATTGAGTGAGTTGTGTTGTCTGAGTAGTACATCAGTTGCTTTTGTGCGATAGATTTGTCAACACTTTGTTGCACAGACACTAAGACCGATTTTAGGATTACGCACTCTGTTCCTGACTAATTAAGTCATGACCTGAATACATGCTTCATGATTCGTACTCTAAATGTCTGTTTTAATAATGGCTTATTCCAATTAATCAACAATGTGTCAGACACATTGACATAATGTTGGTCCACTGAATATGGCTCTCTGCACCCTGCCTGGGTTTCATCCATATGTTTTATGCAAGAGCAACATTCCAGCAGAAGGTAAACCTGATAGGTGCTTCGGTATGGAACATGCAGAAGAGGCTTTGAGGGACCAGGGGGATGGTTGAAAGCAGGCTTGCCCACCTATCTAAGGAGTGCTCTTGCACTGGCCAGCAGCCTCATCCATCCCCATCGCCTCCTGCAAAGCTGGTGGTGGTGTCTATATCTCCTAGATCCTCTTCAAGAGGGTGGAAGCGATGATCTTGGGGCCAAACAAAGAGCCTGTCTTTATTGTAGTCCTCCTTTTCCTCCTTGGTGTCTTGGTTTTCTTCCTCCCCTCCTCCTCTGAAGTGGAGCAAACAGCAAGTTCTTAGCAAAATGAATAAGGTCTGTATGGTCATGTCTCATCAGCAGACCCTCTTGTCACAGGCCCTGCAGGGCCCCACTGCTGCATTTGCGCAGGTAGCCGCATATGGGTTTGAGCTTGAGGATATATTGTCCCTTGCAGCCTCTGAGGACTTGGAAGCCCAGTGCTTGGCCCATTTGAGGAGGTGAAATCTGTTGACTTGCGATGGCCCCCTCCATGTCAGAGGAAATCAGCGCTCTGGTTAAGAGAGCAACTACAGCTCTGCAGGTACCCTGGTCACCGGAAATGGAATTCGCTCCCTCCAGTACTGGCAGAGTTTTTGCGGGAGGTGCAGTCCTCCTGGGGCCACCCGGCAAACGTCTCTGCTGTCACCCGAGTGATTGACAATCTTTATGGGGTGCACGATGCAGAGAAGCTGGACCTTGCCCTCTTCCCGCCTGTTGAGGCTTCCATTGCCTCACTAGTCCAGATGCCCAACTTGCCATTGCTTTCTAAGGACAAGCAATGTCACGTCACTGAATTGCTGCTTAAGAAAGGCTTTGTGGCTGGCCCTGCAGAATTTTTCCAGGTGCCAACAAAAGAGACATGGGACGGACTGCACTTAAATAAAAAGGGAACCAATCTAATCAGAGAAAGGGTCCTCAAGGAGATTCAGAAGCATTTAAACTAGAAAGGAAGGGGGGAGAAGTCAACAAAAAAACAGAAGGGAGACTACATCAAAACAAGGGCAACAACTCAGGTAAGACAGCCATTAAATGTATTTATCTAAATGCCAGAAGTGTCAGAAACAAAATGTTAGAACTTGAAGCTACTGCACTAACAAGTAATCACGATGTGATAGATGTTACAGAAACTTGATTATCCGAGAGTGATGGAGACGAATATAATATTAGTGGGTATACACTATATAGGAAAGACAGGCAGAACAAAAAAGGTGGAGGGGTAGCGCTATATATCAAAAATAGACTTGAAGCACAGGTGTTAAATCTGGAAGAAAAAAGCAATGCTAAATCAATATGGATCAGAATAATGGACAAAAATTCAAAGGGCATAATAAAAGGGGCATGCTATAGACCGCCGAATTCAGGCACTGATCGAAATAATCTGTTATACAATGACATTAGAAATGCATGCAGCAAAGGAGAAGCCATATTAATGGGGGATTTCAACTTCCCCCATATAAAATGGGAAGACCTGGTGGGGAGCATGACAGACGAAATTGAAATGGTGGAAATGACAAATGACTGCTTCCTAACGCAATTTGTCAAGGCACCGACTAGAGGGGAGGCATGCCTTGATTTAGTCTTTTCAAATAACAGACAGAATATCTAAAACAAAGGTCAGAGAACCATTGGCAAACTCAGACCACAACATGGTCTAATTTAAACTGCTTTTTAAAACCCCAAAAGTAATGACTAAAGCTAAGGTTTACAATTTTAGAAAGGCAAACTATGAAGGTATGAAACAGAGACTAACAGAAGTAGATTGGAGTAAAATAGAGAAAACATCCATGGAAAAAGGATGGCTGTTTTTTAAAAATGTAGTACTAGAGGCACAAAACAATTACATCCCAAAAGTAGACCAATCTTAATCTAAAACAAAATTGCCAAAATGGTTTAACAGATCAAATAAAAAACATATTTAGAGAAAAAAGGCACTTTACAGAGCGTTTAAAAGGGACTAAAAACAAAGTACATGCCCCACATGTGGACCTGTTCCTATCCAGTTTTAAATAACTTTAGCATAACAGAGGCAGAAGTGTTAAAGGGACTAGGAGCTTTTAAAATTATTTACAAACCGCTAACCAAGATCATGCAACACTCTCTTGACACAGGGGTTGTACCGACAGACTGGAGAATTGCAAACGTAATACCGATCCACAAAAAGGGAGACAAAACCGAACCAGGTAACTACAGACCAATAAGCCTGACTTATATGTAAACTTATATGTAAACTTATGAAAAATATAATAAAATCCAAAATGGAAAATTACCTATATGGTAACAGTATCCTGGGAGACAGTCAGCATGGTTTTAGGAAAGGGAGATTGCGTCTAACTAACCTGCTTGATTTTTTTGAGGATGCAACATCGACAATGGATAACTGTAAAGCATATGACATGGTTTATTTAGATTTCCAGAAAGCTTTTGACAAAGTCCCACATAAAAGATTAATTCTCAAACTAAACACAGTTGGGTATTCAAGGAAATGCATACACATGGATTAGAGAGTGGTTAACATGTAGAAAACAGAAAGTACTGATTAGAGGAGAAACCTCAAAATGGAGCTAGGTAACCAGTGGAGTACCACAGGGATCAGTATTAGGTCCTCTGCTATTCCTACTCTACATTAATGGTATAGTAAGCAAACTTGTTAAATTTGCAGACAACACAAAAATAGGAGGAGTGGCAAACACTGTTGCATCAGCAAAGGTCATTCAAAATGATCTAGACAACATTCAGAACTGGGCAGACACATGGCATATGACATTTAATACAGAAAAGTGTAAGGTACTGCATGCAGGCAATAAAAATGTGCATTATAAATATCACATGGGAGATACTGAAATTGAAGAAGGAATCTTTGAAAAAGACCTAGAAGTTTATGTTGACTCAGAAATGTCTTCATCCAGACAATATGGGGAAGCTATAAAAAAGGCCAACAAGATGCTTGGATATATAGTGAAAAGTGTTGAATTTAAATCAAGGGAAGTAATGTTAAAACTTTACAATGCATTAGTAAGACCTCATCTAGAATATTGTGTTCAGTTCTGGTCACCTCGCTAAAAAAAGGATATTGCTGCTATAGAAAGAGTGCAAAGAAGAGCAACCAGAATTATTCCAGGTTTAAAAGGCATGTCATATGCAGACAGGCTTAAAGAATTGAATCTATTCAGTCTTGAACAAAGAAAACTATGCGGCGATCTGATTCAACAATTCAAAATTCTAAAAGGTATAGACAATGTCGACCCAAGGGACTTTTTTGACCTGAAAACCAGGGATCACAAATGGAGATTAGATAAAGGGGCATTCAGAACAGAAAATAGTGGGCACTTTTTTACACAGAGAATTGTGAGGGTCTGTGACACGCTGAATGGTGTGGTGCAGTAGAAAGTGAATGTCCAGACTGAATTCTCCCAATAACAAAAAGGTTTCAATAATTAATAATAATAATAATAATAAATAATAATAAGCCCCAGTACCAGCGATGGTAGTGGGGCAAAACTCAGCGTCCTGCTAAAACAAAGTAAACAAAACACACTCCAATAGAGGGCTGCCCCGCAGCTGACTGCAATGGAATCGTCCTGAGTACTTGCAGCTACGCGCCCCTCCTAATATGATTACCTTCCGGTTTCCAGCTACCACCGAGGTAGTAGATCTAGGAGGCAGCTTACCTTCCCCCTTACACAGCACCCTTTCTAATCGGGAGGGAGATTTACAGCATCGATCCTTTCTCTCGCTATCACATATCTCACCCCTCAGAGCGATGCCGAAGGAACACTCGGCCAACTCTACATTCCCCAATGGTCCCCCTCCCTTGAAAAAAATCTGCATTTTGATGCTCCTTACCCGCATCGATGTTTCACTGTATAGTGGAAGGGTTGCAGCCAGATACCACCGAAGTTATCCGAGCGTTATTGTCCTTCATCGTATGTAACCACCTTAAAGGAGCATGATCAGTGATAAGAGAGAAAGAACGCCCAACAAGTAATAGCTTAAGAGCGGAGTAGCCCATTTGATGGCTAAACACTCCTTCTCAATGACGGAGTAGTTAATCTCCTAGGAGCCATTTTTGCTCAGATAAATAATAGGGTGTTCTACCCGTCAACTTGTTGGGACAGGACGCCCCAGACCAATGTGGGAGGCATCGGTCTGCAGGATGAACTCTTTGCTGAAATCTGGTGAAATCAGAGCAGGAGCTTGACAGAGTCGCTTCTTGATCAAATCAAATGCCTCCTGACACTGCCCTGTCCATTTAACTATTTTTGGAGCAGCCTTTCGGGTGAGATCTACCAGGGTTAACTATGGTGGCATACTGGGATAAATCGGCGGTAATAGCCGGCTAACCCCAGTAGCGATCTCACCTGTGACTTGGTTCTCGGGATCGCCGTCTCCACCAGCCTGGACTTTGAGGCGATTGGCCTCACCCGCCATTACCCATAATGTAGCCAAGATATTGGGTCTCCTGTTTGCCAAATGCACACTTGCCCAGCTTGGTTGTTAGCCCGCCTCCCTCAGAGACTGGAGGATGGCTGAAACTCTAACAATGTGCTCCTTCCAGGTGGAGCTAAAATCACCACATCATCAATGTAGGTGGCGGCATACTGATGATGGGGAGCTAAGACCTGGTCCATCAGTCTCTGAAAGGTGGCAGGAGCTCCATGCAACCCGAAGGGCATGGTCCGAAATGGAACAAGCCATCTGGGGTAGAGAAAGCAGTTTTCTTTCGAGCTCTGAGTCAGTGGAATCTGCCAGTATCCTTCGTCAGGTCCAAGGTCGAAATCAACCGCCTTACCCAGTCGGTCGAGGAGCTCATCCACCCGGGGCATTGGATATGCATCGAACTTGGAGATGACATTAACCTTTCGAAAGTCCACGCAGAACCGAGTGGAGCCGTCCTTCTTGCCCACCATCACGATAGGACTGCACCACTCGCTCCGGGAAGGTTCAATGACTCCGAGCTCAAGCATATCCTCGATCCTTTATCCTTTATTTCGGCGATCGGGTTGTCTAATTTCATAATTTACTTTACCAATTTCCCGAACCACCTCATATGGCCCCTGCCACTTAGCATACAACTTAGATTCCGATGTGGGAAGTAGCAACAGTACTTTATCACCTGGCCGAAAAGTCCGAATACGTGCTTGTTTATTGTACTGTTGCTCCTGGCGATGCTGAGCTAGTTTTAGGTTCTCCTGCGCCAAACGACCAACCAATGCTAGGCGGTCTCTTAACATAATTACATATTTGACTATGTTTTTAGAGGTTTTGTTTGCTCCTCCCACCCTTGTTTCACAAGATCAAGGATACCTCGTGGTTGTCTCCCATACAGCAGCTCAAAGGGAGAGAACCCGGTCGAACTCTGAGGCACCTCTCACTGCAAACATTAGGTAAGGGAGGAGTTTAGCCCAATGTTTTTGCTCTTGGTTGACAAACCGCTTCAGCATCTGTTTCAAGGTCTGATTAAAACGTTCCACCAAACCGTCCGTCTGGCGGGTGATAAACAGAGGTTCGGATCGACTTAATTTGCATCAATTTGTATAATTCTTTCAAACATTGTGACATGAAGTTCGTTCCATGATCAGTGAGGATTTCTTTTGGAATCCCTACTCTCGATATAATATTCACTAACTCTTTAGCAATGGCTGCGGCACTAGTGGATCTCAATGGTACTGCCTCTGGATATCTGGTCGCGTAGTCCACCACTACTAAAATGTGCGTATATCCAGAGTCAGACTGGCTCAATGGACCCACTATGTCCATAGCGATGCGCTCAATTATGATAGAGTGAGGCAGGCCATTCTCCAGCGACTCGACATCACGGAGGAAACCCACCGTCGCCGGTTCCGGGAATACCAGCGACCCCCAGGACTACGACCCCTCGTGACCACCAAGGTACCCCCTTTAATAGAGCTCGTCTAATTAAAGTCTGCCCACATCCTGAGTCCACTAATGCGTGGGTGCTCACCTCACCAACCCGTACATTAACAACACAAGGCCCCTCCCAATCATTACCCCTGGTCTTACCTGATGCTGTCAGGACGTAATGGGAGGTCACCCCACACTCCATGGCCGCTGGACAATTCCGCGCCAGGTGACCGACCTCCTGGCACCGGTAACATGTGGGCGAAAGGGTGCCCACGGAGCCTGCGTGTCCCGTTGCCGGTTTGGCAGCGGGAGGGGTACTCTGCTCTTACCCGCTGGGGTCGCCTCGCTCTCCACTGTGTTGGAGGGAGGCCGCCCATGGGGTGACGTTGCAGTGCTGGTCCGTGGGTAGTGGGGGTGATGCGTGGTGGTGGTGTTGCCGCCGCGGTCTATTGGAGGCAGGAGCAGGTGGGGCAACCACTGGAGCAGCAGGTAGAGCGTCCTCGAACCCTTCAGCCAATCTGACCGCTGCCTCCAGCGTGGTGGGACGGTGGCGACTGACCCAGTTCCTCGTGTCTGGCCCCAGCACCGCCACGAATTGCTCAATGGCAATGAGCTCAGTGACCTGCTCTGCGCTATTGGTGCCGGGCAGAGCCACCGGGTCACGTGGTCCACCAGCTGTTGTGCCACCACGCTGGGTCGCAGTCCTGGGGGTCGCTGGTATTCCCGGAACCGGCGACGGTGGGTTTCCTCCGTGATGTCGAAGTCGCTGGAGAATGGCCTGCCTCACTCTATCATAATTGAGGGCATCTTCATTGGTTAAGGCTTGGTAGGCTGCCTGGGCCTCCCCAATCAAATTGGGCCCCAACTGGGTAGCCCACCAATCCCGAGGCCATTGCGCTGCCGTTGCCTGCCTCTCAAAGGCTACCAAATAGGCCTCAGGATCATCCTCCAGCGACGTCTTTACCACCCTTATCTTCAGTAAGGGTGGCGTTGGTTCTGTCGCCGGTCCCCCCCGATTGGCTTCCAGGAACATGGCATGCATCCGCTCCATCTTGGTTGCCATTCCCTCCTGGTGTCTTCGCTCCTGCACCTCCAATATTGCTCCTAATGCGGCGGCATCCATCCCGAGTCCCTCTTCTGATCACCAACTGTGACACGCTGAATGGTGTGGTGCAGTAGAAAGTGAATGTCCAGACTGAATTCTCCCAATAACAAAAAGGTTTCAATAATTAATAATAATAATAATAATAAATAATAATAAGCCCCAGTACCAGCGATGGTAGTGGGGCAAAACTCAGCGTCCTGCTAAAACAAAAGTAAACAAAACACACTCCAATAGAGGGCTGCCCCGCAGCTGACTGCAATGGAATCGTCCTGAGTACTTGCAGCTACACGCCCCTCCTAATATGATTACCTTCCGGTTTCCAGCTACCACCGAGGTAGTAGATCTAGGAGGCAGCTTACCTTCCCCCTTACACAGCGCCCTTTCTAATCGGGAGGGAGATTTACAGCATCGATCCTTTCTCTCGCTATCACAGGGTCTGAAACCAACTCCCCAGTAATGTTGTTGAAGCTGACACCCTGGGATCCTTCAAGAAACTGCTTGATGAGATTCTGGGATCAATAAGCTACTAACAACCAAACGAGCAAGATGGGCCGAATGGCCTCCTGTCGTTTGTAAACTTTCTTATGTGCTAGTTCACACAGAGAACATGGCAGTGGTGGCCTATATAAATCAACAAGACGGTCTCTGGTCCCCAAACATCTTGTCGCCCATAAGCTTCTGCTCTGGGCCCAAGAAAACCTCCTGTCCATAAAGGCAGTTCATCTGCCAGGGGTGACGAACTGGACAGCAGACCTCCTCTCAAGATAGCCCTACCATTCGGAGTGGAGGTTGTGAACCTTGTATGGGAGAGATTCGGGCACATGGAAGTAAGCCTCTTCACAACCCAGGAATCCACTCACTGACCCCTCTGGTTCTCCCTGCTGGAGGGCAGGCATCCACTTAGTATAGATGGTCTGGCCCATGAGTGGCCCAAGGCTCTGCTTTATGCCTTACCACTGTTGCCGTTGCTAACGCTGTGCCTGGAGAAAATCAGACAAGAACAGGCTTGGATGTTCCTGTGTTATGATATATAGGGTTACGCTATATAATGCTTTCTTTCTGTAGCTTTTCCAACAAATACAAAAAGTGTTTGTGGATTTAACAAAGAAATCCTTATAAAAATGTTTTCATGTTTAAAAATAGGTTACTGTGTCCTTGACTTTTCAAAGTGCATGGGACCATTGCCATTTGTATGATGTAATCCCAGGGTTCAGATTCATAAAAATATCTTTGTTTCCACATGACATTGTCCATGAATTACAATATTTATTTTTTTTGTTTTGTTTTGTGCTACTTGGAGTTGGTAAACTTTTTAACTTTCGGCTTTTCATTTTTGAGTACAAATATCATCACTGTATCTGATGTCAAAAAAAATGACCATGCCCTGTGTGTGTTATATTTTCAAAACTTTACCATCTTTAATCGTACCTTCTGGGCATTATCCCCCATTCCTTAAATGCCTTCAATCCTGCCGTTAACCACTTAGCTGCTTCCCATAATGCCTGACATGCTTTGACCTCAAAGACACTGCTTAGTTAAAATGACCCGGTAAATGTAACAGTGACCTATGTTTTTGTGTGCCTCCCACTGTTCTGATACTGTATACAATACATATACAGATTTGCTTTATTCCCATTCCAGTGTACTGTTGTAAAATGACCATGTTCTTGATTTATGACCTGCTTTAAAAGAAGAAAATTGACTTGATTTGAAAAGCCTGGAAGGCCAGGATAGCAACAACCTTCCTAATATCATTGCATTTATATGTGTAATCCCTGTGTTCTGAAAAAAAAAACACACACACACACATCGTTGAAAGCAATTGATTCAGAATGATTCAGATTATGTGTCAGAAGCTTGAGCAGCCGAGTCTTTATTTAATGGTCCGTAACTTTCTGATTCGCCTTTAGCAGATTCCTGGGTCATGGCATTGCTCCACTTATCTGTGATCACTGAGCTGTTCAGTGAAACGGCATGCTTTCTGAATAGCCTGGACCTCTGCAGACAGGGTGTTGTTACATACTGTATGAAACTGTAATAAAGGAACATTTCCAAGACCCATGGAGATGTGGCAGTTTTAGGCATATTCTGCTGTTTTTTTTTAACACGTGCAGTGGACTTAATTTGGATTTGGATACACATAGAGCTAACGTAATGCAATCATATTAAAGTTTAAACGTGTGCTTAATTTAGATGCAGAATAGAAGTGTAGATCTATATATACAGTAGGTCCATGGTATCAAGAGGGTATCAGTGGGGGTCATAACCATTAACTTGTCTCATTACAAAAGCTTTGGAAGAAGAAGAAGAAACATCATTGGACCACCCAAAGCTGTCATGTTTGTGGGCTGCTGTGAGGCCATGTCAGAAGTTGTTTGTTAGTGTGAAAAAAAGTTTTTATTATTATTTGGCAAAATCGGTTATTTCCCATTATTACAAATAAATAAATAAATACCACTCAAACACATGCACTTTTACTTTCTACAATACATTGAATGTACATTTCACTAATATATACAAACGTTAACTTACTGTGTTGAAGTGAGACTGTCCAAATCAGCATTCCGGCAATGTAGAACTCTGCATGCATTTTGAATCCGACAATTGTGAGAAGTAACAGATTTCATTTTCCTCCCATTACCGCTCCCTTATCTATCACTGCAGTTCTTTTTTTTTCTACAGCGTACTGTAGTAATTAATCTCAGCATACAATAAGTTATTTACATTCATCATGGTACTGATTAAGGTTTGATATTTATGTAGCTATAATAATAAGAATGTTAATCATAATAATAATAATTAGGCAGTTGTTGTACACAAGAAAAAGCTTTAATATGCATTAGTAGAAGCATAACTGTACACCAGTTTTATATTTACAATAACTTTGTTCATTACTGAATAAAACCGTAACGCCATAAAAAATAAGTGGTGACGACATGTTGCTGGCTTGTTTGGGTTAGTGGTCGTTAAGCCCGTTGCTAAGCAAGTGACGCATTGATGCAAATGACGCGTATTACGTAGTGCACAAAATTGATGATTGGTCAGTTGCAATGTCTTTCCACACTGCCCGTCTTCTGAAAGCCGTTTTCTTTATGTAGAAAGAGAGTGGTGCATTAATGACATTATTTAAAGCTTGTTGCCAAAACCCACTTTTATCTGTTTTAAAAAAATAAAAACGGAATCTTCTAATTCAGGGATGTTTTTTTTGGTTATTATCGGTTAAAACCAAAAACTTCAAGCCCTATTTATAAAAGTACAAAACATTTCCTACCCAAGCAAAGCATATTGAAAACATGGTAAAGCTTTGGCATACACTGAGTGAAGAGAAATCAGGTAAAATCAAGTCCTTTATTTTATCTTATTCTTATCAAATACAACTTTTGAAACTTTACATGACCAACAACTTCCATTTAATACACATTAAAAACAGGAAGTAACTTTAATAGTTGCACAACTTGTGATGATGAGATGAACGTTTTTTTGACACCTGTTTCCAGTGAAATCAGGTTTAACCCAATTTTTTAAAATTCCATTCTGGAAATAAATCAGACATTGTCTGTTTAACCCTAGAATCTGAACCCTTAAGTGGATTGTTGGCCATTTCCCCCAAGATTATATAGAAGGACTTCAGCATCGCAACCTGCTCAGACTCCATTATGATCAGTTCTAGCTTAAGTGTAGTTGCATTACCATAAGGTTCTGATGTTACAGTAAAAGTGTTTAACATACTGTGCGTTCTGCAGTCAGACAGAGGTAGGTTGGAAATCCATTTGTGATTCACTGCAGTCAAGCATCATTGAGATTTCCATTGAGACTTCAGATTCATACATGCTGCACAAAACTACACATAGTATCTGTGCTCTAAATCACTGCAGGAAGAGCGATTTAAAAACAAACAAACAAAAAAAGCATAACGAGTGCTCGGGCTTTTCTGTTCCATACCACATCATCGATCATTATTGATGTGTTAACCAGAGCTATGAAACAGGCTTTAAAGTTAGAAGTGTGAAATAGGATGTTAACAATGAAAAGACAAATTACAGGTATGTTACTTAAACAGTTGTAGCAACACATGGGGACGCGTAACGCTATATTTTTCGGAATTTCGCTACTTACTTGCTTTGCTGTGGGAATTGTTAGTAACATTGAGAGATATTTATTCATTATTTTAACCCTAGTTTCAACACTTGCTACAATGTTTTATCGGGAGTGCAACGTTCTAAAGGCAGATGCACTGTTGTTCAAACAGAATAATCCATACCTGCAGAGAAAGTAACATAAATGATTCCCTGGGCTTCTGCTAGTGTCAATGAGGCGTGAGATGGAAGCTTGAGTGGTTTATAAATGTCAGAAAGATCCAGGAAATGGCTTGCATCCTTGACTGCCCCCACTGTTAAGTATGCATTGGATTTTAGAATGTATTGTATCAGGTTCCTGGGGTGAAAACAAGATGCAGGGAAGAGCTTATAAGAAAACATTGTCTCCCCTAATTTTGCAACTTGTGCACCTTTGTGTTACTTGCTTTTTTTCACAAGCCGTTAGCTTGGCACACTTTTTAACAAACAGCTTTATTTATTTTTTTCAATCCAGTTTCGTTCTGAGGTTCCATGCAAAATACAAAAGGACAAGTTGAGGTTCATACAGTAAATATGCAAATGATGGGAACAATATTACATTAAGTAATGTTATGGAAAAACAAGATTACAATTAAATTCCATTGTAATTGTATTTTTAGCCATTTAAAATACAATGGTTGGTTTGAGAGAAATCTGATTGTAAGTCATCTTGTGTTATCGAATAAGTGTTAAAATCTGTCATCGGCCACCCCAAGGCATTGTACAATGGCATAAGCTAGTAAGTATCTAATTAAGCAATATGTGATACCTGCACAATACACAGGATATATGCAGAGAGTCCCAACCAGCTTAATATAGTAATAATATAATAGACATTTTAAGATTTGCTCTAGTATTTACTGTCAATATAATTGTGTGCCTGCTGTTTTCAATTTATCAACAAATATCCTTTAATAGTAGATCAATAAAATAAAGAGTGACCAGTTCACTGACCTGTGCAGTGGTACCACTATAATCATACCTTTAGTAGGTAAGTAGTGTGGAGGGGGGGTTACTGGGTTTTGAGATACTAAATGACAATATGGTATTTTTCTTTCATATTTGTATAATGCAATCACAGTATTTATATCTCTGCATTCTTAAGTGAGAATGCTCGACAAAATCTCTTGGGAAACTCTAGGCTGGCTGCTCACTATAAGCTAACATAACATTTTTACTTTATACAAAATATATTTACAAAACAAAAACTGTTGTATTATCGGTTAAACAATGGTGTAGGACTGAAGAACCCCAAAGCCAAAGAAGTGCTCTTCTGTCTAGCTCAGGGAGACTGGAAACGTGTGTGTACTAGCAGTTCTGGGAATACAATCTGATCTTATTAGCATGCATGAATAATTCATTACGAATAATAATGTGCTGCCCGATTTGCTGCAGCAAAGTATTTCAAACCGCTAATAACTAGTATAGTGTTGAAAAGCAGGCAGTGATAAACCAGACAGAACTTGCTATGTTCATTTAAGCAGTGAAATGTGTTTGTCACACATCTTGCACACTTATTGCACTGCTGGAGACATAAACCTGCCTGCGTTCGTGCAAATTCAAATTCTTGAGCAGGTGTCAAAGTGTGGTAATGTCTCGAAATGCAAGTGCAGACAGTAATGTCAGCTACTCTGCAGTGTTGTTAGTCTACTGGGTGTTTCAAAGCAGACTGCATCTGTTTACACTGGGTATTTTAAACAACTGGGGCCAGCTTTGACAGTCCCTCTAATAAGAGCAGTTTTGACTTGTGGAAATAATTATTTTAATATATAGGGTCTCATGAAGAATACACCCAGCCATAATAATGTTGTAATTCCATCAAAGGGTTCTAATAACATGGTGCAAGAACAAGCCTTGAATACAGTGTTTGTATATTTTATGTATTGTAATGCATGGTAACAGAATATGTGTTGTTTAAAGATGACAGAGACTCAAACGTTTACAACTTTTTAAACTATAGTCTGAACAGTAATAGGACTGCCAATGTGTATTGGAAACTAAAAGTACTATATGGACTTTTGCTTCATTGTGCACTGTTTTCTTGTAGTTCTCATTTTAAATAAAACTGTATCTGTTGGATATCACAGGCAGGGGTCTGCAGTGGTACTCGTGACTTTAGGATTATTGTTAGGTACAGCAGTGCACTTATCAGTAGCCAATGCTTTATGAGCCCTACCTTCTATGGAACATTGTGTAATAAGTCACATACAAGTAGGAACACATATGAAGTCAAGTATTCAGCCATTGAACAAAATGTGGTATTTTATTGCAATTAGCTGTTTAGGATTTAGAAGGTCAAGATACTGGGGAGCCAAATTGACATAACATGCGGTCTACTTATAATAACCTTCATCACTTAATCACTCTTGGGTGCTTGATTCAGCTTTGACTCACTGTGCATTAGTGACCTTAACACTTCTAACTGATTATCATCTCTGACATGGAAGCTTTTCTGTCCTTTTTTATTAATTATTATTTCATTATTGTTATTATTAATGTTTTACCACTTTTGGCTAATGAGATACTCTCCTCCCAATTAGTAACTCTTAAAAAGCAAGTAGTTTCAGGATGTTTTAACAGTTCTTGTTTTCTTGTTGTTGTACAGAGTGCTAATCCTCAAAAGTTTAGTGTTGTTGCAGGGGAAAAAAGAGCTTTAACAGAGTCAAGTTGAACATATTGTATTAATATATTTTTTTGAATGCGAAAGGGAGAGAGAACAAAGGTTTTTACATATAACAGTTCCATCAAAAAACATGAAAAATATGTAATTTTTAGTAACACACTTGTACTGGTAAATGAAAAATTTCAACAGCTGAAGAGCTCTTAACTTGCTTCCCATCTATACATGAAGCCTGTGCCCTCCTTCAGATAGGTCTCTCTGGATGACTTTCCCCTATCTTGTTTTGAGAGGCTAAGGTTCTCTCAAAGTACACCCTGAGCTTGTCAAAGTGCAGACCACTATTGTTGCAGTAGAAACTGAATGTGCAGCGTTATTTGATCTACAAGTTTTTGCAACTGTATAAACACTGGCCTCTAGTTATGGATTGATATCAGTGGCAAAATCGGTTGTATTACATTACTGTTGCCTTTAAATGTTTCCTGATATTCTTAGGGCAGATTAGAATCAGTAACATCTTTAATATTACAAACACTCATTACAAGTGGATTGGAGTTACTTTAGTACTACAAATTGCATCTTGGCTCAGAAGTATTAATCGTAAAATAACTTTGTTAAACTTTAGGGTGTGTGCTAGTGAGGACTTCCTGCATCCAACTTAAGGACAGATATATTTTAAAGCAGGCTTCTTACAAGTGGTAAAGTTCTTCTTTGAATAGAATGTTCATGTCACAGGCTGGTACCTTAAACTGATGTCTACAGCTGTGATGCTTTTTGGTGGAAAATCTAATGTTTTGAAAGTACAATACAGTATTATTTAGGGACCACAGTAAATAGATGGAAAAGATCTGGGAAGCAGACCTGGGAAGGGTTGAGAGTTATTTAAATGTATTTACTTGGTGCTCAAAAGATTGAGTACCAAATAAAATGTGTATAAAAGATCTTATCTCTGTTTACGGGTATATTCATTTTATTTAAAAGGGAGATTAAGGTGATTCCTATTTTTTTCTTAAAAGCCTTCATTATTTAACTGCTGGTAATGATCCTTGACGCCTAGTGAAGGGCTGCAATTAGATCGGATCGAAACATTTCATCAAAAGTTTGAGATGAGTTATTAACTTAAGTTCACAGATATATAGGCAGGTAGTACAGTAGAAAAATGGATGGTATGATTGGCACCTCCCATCACAGGGTCTAATGTTTTATTACTCAATGGCACATCATTCCTCCCCTACATATCTGAACGATCCTATCACTTTTAACAAGCCTTCTTGTTAAATTAATGACCACATGTATTATGCCCGGCTGTGGATAATAAGTTTGTCACACAATAGAGTTTTACATATATATGGAGAACTGTTTATCCAACTGTCATAAAACTTACTAATAACATAAATGGAGTAAATAAAGCCTGCCTGTATCTACATATACAGTGCCTTGCAAAAGTATTCAGACCCCTGACCAATTCTCTCATATTACTGAATTACAAATGGTACATTGAAATTTTGTTCTGTTTGATATTTTATTTTAAAACACTGAAACTCAAAATCAATTATTGTAAGGTGACATTGGTTTTATGCTGGGAAATATTTTTAAGAAAAATAAAAAACTGAAATATCTATAAACTAAGTGGGCATCTACAGGGAATTACTAAGTTTGAGAATCTGGCTAAGATGATCAACATTCCCATAAATTACTGTTGCTTGAAGATGTTTATCTGTTTATTTATATTTGTTATCCCTGTGTCACACCCCACCAGATCATGAAACCCTAACAAATTAGATCATGCAACAGTCTGCGCATCTTGCTTTGCACTACGACCACTGAAGTAAATGACGCTGACTTGCTTCTGCATCATGGCAGGATAGGCTTGTGCTGGTTTGGTTTGCTCTGGGGCTTTTAAAAACACATGCTGATGGTCTGTCAGAGCCAGTCTGAAGGGCTGACGTTGGTTGTTGTCATGCTCGGTGAGCACAGGAATGTCTAGGACTGCCTCCATGCACTTCCTAGCCAGAATTCATAAGTGGAGCAGACAGACTGCTGGAAAAACTGTGAACCGATAAACTATTATAAACTATTAAACCTTGCTCTTTAAGGCTGCAGTGTCCTACAGTAATGATCAGGTTATAGATTTGGTTGGCGTCTGCTCCCTACAGAGTTTAGTGCACTCCAGGAAGGCAAGCAGTGTTGGGTGTGAAATGTGTTTACATTCCTCAAATGCAATTTAAGCAAGAGGAAACCAAGCTTCCTCATTCTCTTAAAACCTTGGTTTGTGAACCAAACATGCATGCTTCAGAGGCTACTAGCAGCAGTACAATGTTATACATGACAGCTACAGTAAAGACTCAGTTTCTCTACAGGGTTTCACAACATGATATTTTCCCCAGAAACTTAAAAGATGAAATAACATTGATAATAATAATAATAATAATAATAATAATAATAATAATAATAATAATAATAATAATAATACAATGACTAGCAAAATTATATATAAAAAAGGTTCCTGTATTTAAAATATAAGAGTAATATATGTATTGTGAAGCCATAAAATGAAAGTAATGCATTATATATTATTACTTTTATTAATTAATCCAATCAAATCAGTCAACTCTGGTCTTTTCCCATTGCAATACAAACATTAGCCATTGTGTGGTGTTAGGGTTTTGAAAATAGATTTCGAATATAATTGTTATTGAATGGGTGATATGCAGAAATTAGACTAAAAAAAGCATGTAACACAATCCGAGACAGGCAACATTGTGTTACGAGTTCAAGTACAGGTACAATCAATGAATCATACATCTTGCAGCTATAAACTGAATTTTCTTTGCTGCTGTTGTTTCCTTGGTTCTGTTTTTGGTTTAAAACACCATCCAAGCTGTTAAAATACTTCTCATACCTGACTGGGCTGAACACATGTCTATAAAAGAATCAGCAACTCATGCCAAATCTAATCGGGTCAGCGTGGGGTGTTACTTCACTCAGTGCACACAATGCTAGCGTGCCAGACAGGCTTATATTTTATGAACACCTATATTGGCAGCCTGTTTACAACAAATGAAAAAATGAATAATTATGAACAATGCAATTATCAGCAAAAACACCGTCTTACTATTTTCTCTGTTTCTCTGGATGGTTAATCATAAACACACCAGGACAGACCTCCCTGACACATTGACATCAACAAGAGCCTGGTTGCTATTTCCTTCACGATTCTCCACAGCCAGCAGTTTGTGCGTTTTGCATCCTGTGGTGAAGCCCTGCGTGGTGGCACATTTTTCCCGTTATGTAATTTCACACTTCAGCAGACTCTTTTAGAGTACTGTTTTTTCTGAAGAGAAAGAGCAGCCTCAGAAATGTAGGCAATAGCTTCATAATAACTCTGCTGTTCTACAGAAACCTAAATACCTGTTTAAAAATGTATGTGGTACATCATGGTAATAGCCTAGCAAATTGTAGTAAAACAAAGTGAAGTAATGGTAAACCAAAGAATAGTATGTTAAAGGCACAGTAAAATCATAGGTCCAGATTTTTCAAGATGCTTGTTATAACTTGAAGACAACATAGACACGTTTTTAAGTCCTTAAATTAAGATTTTTAGTAATTTGTTTCTTGTTTGTAAGTTAACAGTTTAATTTAACTTAACCAAACAAATGCACTTTGGTGTAAATATCTTCATAGAGTTCAGGCCCATAGTACGAACTGCGCCTTCCACAACAGGCAAAGGTTGGTTTGCCACTGTGTTGCTCCACTTACATGCATCAACAGACTGCACAGAAAGAAGGATTAAACTACAGTATATTAGTGGCAGGCAAGAGAGCACACCCTGGGGTTCTAGTTTACCCCAAGGCTACATTTAGCCCTGGCTAAACCCCTTGCAGTACCAGGGAGACATTTGCTTGGCTGCATGCCTATTTGGTGCTCTGTGTTTTTAGAATAAAACAAAACAAACAAAGTTAAAGTCCCTTTGAAAGGTTTACAACAGTATAGCATGATTAAGGCATAGCAGCGTGTGGTAAAGCACAGGCAGGCATGGTGAAGCACACAGCACAAAGCGTATGGTAAAGGATGGCATAGGCATCATAATACTGTAAGCATGGGCAACTGTGCAAATTAACCAGGGTAGAGTATACTTTGTTATTATATTAAAAACAGACAAGCAGCTTTCATGGCCCTTTTTACTTTTTTGTATTGAATGCAGCTTAAAGAAATTGATTCTTATGTTGTTTCTGTAATCGTCCTGTGTAATGTTTCACAGTTTTAAGACTGCTTCAGAACTCTAATTATTATTATTATTATTATTTATTTCTTAGCAGACGCCCTTATCCAGGGCGACTTACAATCGTAAGCAAATACATTTCAAGTGTTACAGTACAAGTAATAATACAATAAGAGCAAGATAAATACAATGACTAGTTCAAGCAAGTACAAGTGTGACAAAATACAATTCAATAATACAGCAGATAAAAGTGACAGTGTTAGTTACATCAAGATATGATTAAATACCAAATACTACAGATTAAACACTTGGCAGATTACAGTACTCTGAAGTACAGGATTAAATGCAGTAAAATAGGGGGCAGATAAGAGCAAGTAAAGCACATTTAAGGAAGGGTGAAAGTGTCCCAGGGGAGAAACAGAGGAGTTCTACAGGTGCTGTCTGAAGAGGTGAGTCTTAAGGAGGTGCCGGAATGTGGTCAGGGACTGGGCGGTCCTGACATCTAAGAACAGAAACCAGTTATCTGAGAAGGTAAGGATTACGAGTAAGCCCAGTAATGAGAATTTGAACTCAATAGCTCCATTTATTTTACATTTATTGGTACTTCATTTAAAAAAGAGTCACATTTGGTACTTTGGTATAGATAATTGAAATGAAGTAGGCCTCTTTTGGTCTGTTGATTCCACTTCATGCCCCTTGTTAATATGTTTTCAACTGCAGTGCTGCATCGACCTGTACTTGGGGCTTCTGTTGGTAACATCCTCAGCGGCTGCTAAATTGCGAGTGGTGAGGGGGAGAAACCTTGTTAAATAAAAGAGGCATGATCTGAGCTCCTGGATACTTGAGAATACTCTTACGTGTGCTCTGATAAAAAGCAGGAAAATAGTGAGGGTACCCTTGAAACAAACACAAAAAGTATTTTATAGAGAACTTCATTTTGTAAGGTGAAGCTAATTATTTCCCTCTTTTGAGATTGTCTGTTGGAAGGAGAGGATCCCTGTAGAAATAACATCTGTTTTACATAACAACAACTAGACAGCCATCATTGCTGCCCATCTCCCAGCAGTTTTCATTCATTTCATTTAACTACATTTAGCTACTTATTATTGTACATATCCATATCTGTTCGTTGACCTAAAATCGATAGAAGCTAAGACGTATTTGTTTGAAAGCAGTAGGATAGTGGGTGCCAGACTTGAGGCGTTTGTACTCAAGACAGTACAGCAAGCAGTATTGACCGTTACTGTTTGATCGCTCTGAGCGCAGGTTGAGCGTGCCCCTACTGAGTCACCAGCACCACTTCATCATGTCGAACACACAGTGAAGACTGTAATAACACATGATGCAATGAGTAAAATGTATAAAGAGGAGAATAACTAGCTCACTACAATATTATCACATGTGATTAATTGTTTCTTACTGGGAATATTTAATATGTAGTGACTTATTATTTTATCATACATTTATTTAGTGTATTTTTTATTATGTATTATTTGTATTTCACCATTTCACTGTTATTCGTCTGTAGAAATCACTTAAAGTACCTATCTATATTTTCTGAGTTAAATTACTCTAATATACTATAGTACGCTTGTGTATGTTCCTTAAAGGTAACTGTGGAGCATACTCGGAATGACACACTGAGTTCAGTGATTGAAATAAAAATTAGTACGTTTATTTACAATACATTCAACAAAACTGATTGCAAAAATAAATGGTATTGTTTCTTTACATTTCCAACACATGGAGAAAAGCGTATGGGTAAACAGTCTTAGGGCTACTGATTTTCCACGATCGCGGAATCACAGACGGAGTTGTGGAATTAGGCATTGGGAACGGAATTGGCATTTTGAGAATGGAATTCTGCTTTGCAACTGAATCTTTAAAAATAAAAAACTGTTGCCACTGTTATTCTCCTATATAATGGATTGCTTTGAAAACTACACTACCCAGAAGCCCAGCGATGATGCTTGTATAAAACATTTGTGTATGTTTATTTGGATCATTGGATAACGAGAAAATAGGTGGTTTTGTGGGCGTTACGCTGATGGATTGTCTGTCTCTGCTGCGGCGCTGCCTGTGTGCTGTGTGAGTCAAGTAGTTTAAAAAAGCAACTAGCTGTTTTGTGAGTTCTATTCTATGATCATAGACCAATTAAGATGGCTTCTTTGAGAGATTATCTGTTTGTGTCACCACTCTAGTCTTCCTAAGGTTTTCTGACCTGCTCGCAGACACTCACGACCCCATCTGTATATAAATGACTGTTTTACACATTGTCTGTCAATATAAGAATAATTGCTACACCATCTGTATATCTGTATGTTTTATTTAATGTCGATATAAAAATAGATATAATCACATACACAATCTGGCCAGTGTGCATGTTTAACATGCATAGGATTATAACATGTTTGTCACAAGATTCTTTCAGATTCTTCTGACTAACATAATACAATTCTAGAGAAAACCGAATAACTTTTATTACTTCGATGACTTTGTGGGCTTGTTATCTAAAGTGCAGGAGTAGCTGTCATAAAGAGCTTCCCAAAGCCTGTACAATGTAATTCTAGCAGATAGTCTTGACTTCAAAAGATTGTGTTCAATACATTTGTGTGAAAAGAGGAAGGAATTAAATGTATACAAAGGGGATGGAGCTGACTATTAATTTAACCATGGACTTTGTGAATATTTGAGGGGAAAAAAAGAAGTTCAGTCTTCATAAAATGTGACCGGATTACTAAATATTTGATTAACTCTTTAGTTGAGTTAATAGCTAAATAACTTAGTTGATATACTTACTTTGAATCCAGAGTGGTTAGAAGTTTCATGAAACCATCATTCATTCTATTTATAGCTAATAGATATTTTTGACTACTCTGTTTGTTAGAAATCAGGATGAGTGATTATTATCTAAGATTGACCCCAGACTAGTGAAATGCAAACACTGTGTATGAACTACACAGTGCATTATTTGAAGATCAGAAACTCACATTCCTTTCTCAGTCAGAGTACAACTAGAATTAGTGCTAGTGCTTCACCTACACAGCCTTTCTTTACCAAACTTTCTGTTTCTTGAGGTTGTCTTATGAAAGGAAATGATGGGGTTGCCAGCTGCAGCCTTGGCTCAGATTCTTTGAGTTGAAGAAACTCAAGACTTGACAAACTAGATTTAGACTAACTTTGTCTAGACAGCACATGACCTGTTAATACATATTTTCACTGCAATATATAATGAATGTCCATTCCTTTTTAAAAAGAAGGGAATCACATTGTTTATTATTTGCCGTTGGCTTTAATTTGGTGACATTTCTCCTGGGCTGTCAGGTGGGATACATCCTATGATAAGTTTTCCATTTCTTATTAACAAGTCTGTCCATTTGGTTGCCTACTGGTAAGGTAGGTAAACATTTAATCTCAATGCAGACCTTTGTTTTAATGTAGCTGGAACTTGGTACATACCACTGTGAAAAAACACTTCAGGTTGTCATGGTAATTTTGAAATAGATGGATTTTCTTAACCCAAGCTATTAATACATTTTCTTCATGCAAAGACCAATTTTAGTTTCTGGTAAAATGTTTGTTCAAGGGCTGTATTCATAAAACTTTAGATTTATTTCTTATCAAGTTGCTTAACAACTGGCTAAATACGGTTAGCGTCTATACTACGCAGCGTTTAGTACCGGACTTGAGAACCAGACTCGAGACCACCTCAGGGGGTAGTCTCGAGTCTGGTTCTAAATTAGATCGCATCATGTAGTGAGGTTTGTCAGAAGTGTGGACGCTGTAATACCAAACTACATTTTTTGTGTATCGTCCAGTATCCCAAACTGCTTTTGCAAAGGTTTTGGCTAAGGTTTCGCAAAGGTTTTGGCGCATGGACATTATAAATATAATACTCTGAACAGGCGCCTGAAAGAGTTGAGAACGACTACCTATCCCATATACAATTTCTGCAGCTTGTTGTAAAATGATGGATCTCATGGAGCGGCGTGAAATCAAGGCACATTGATATCCAGAGCAATGAAATCAGTCGAGAACTTCAGAGTTCAAAACGAAGCGTACACATTATGATAAAATATACCTTGTGTTTTTAAGAAACAAAAGCCATAACGTTCATACTTAGAAGCACTATGTCTTCAGTGGGCACTGGCTGCATATTTGCCAGGTTTTAAACATAAAATGCAGTGCATGGTGGGATAATGTCATATTAAGTCCCACAGTCCATTGCGCTACTAGGAACTGTAACCAAACTAATAGTGTTTGTACGCATTAAGCCCAAGTAAACATGAAACGGTACTTTGGTGTGGACGCTTTGAGCTGGATTAATTCAAACGCTTTTGATTACGGTTCTCGAGATCGGTTATGTAGTGTGGACTGGGCCAAAGCTACAGTGCACAGGTGAAGACACCAGCCTAAATGTGTCTTCTTTAACATTGCTTAAGCTTTTTATGAGTTGCCCAAAGTTGCAAATGTTTTTACATTGTCTTAAAGAGCCAGTATCAAGTCTATATATGTTATAACAATGTCTGTAAGATGCATTGGACCTTGCTGTTCTGTTTCCTATCTTCCTGTATCAATTGAAATAACTTCCAGTACTTTTTAGGAGTTATGAAGCATGGTAGCATTGATAGTAGCAAGTAATAGCTGGTCATTTTGCTGGGCTATAGCCTGCCTGGCATTTATTGTCTTTGCAACAGTGTCATCTGAAAATTGAATGAATGGTTATTGGGCTTAGGTATTTTTAGACACCATTAAAATGTTAATTGTAGTGTCATCAAAAACATTTTAATGATCAATAAAGCAGTTTAGAGAAGGTGCTGTTAAGTGGCAGGTGGTGTAAATGGAAGAAAGTGTGGCATAGGAGGGGGTGACATTGAGGTGAGTAGGATGAAATCGATTTTGATGCCGTAGCAATTAAAGAGTCTTGTACAAAGGCCAGGTTGCTATGACAGCACATTGCTAAGAAGAGGACTCTTAAAGAGAAGTAGGTTATTAAAGACAAACTATTGATCGGTATGGGTATAAAGTAAGAAACCGGGGAAGTTCAAGGGGATGGGGCATGTTCTGACAAACATGTATTGATTTTTTTCTTGTACAGACAGTACAATTAAAATGTGTTTTAAGATTGATTACAAAAAAGAAGCAGCCAATAACAGTTTCAATAATATCACACTTACACGTTCTTTAACAAGTGCTAACATGTGCTTTAAAAAACATTTTCACATTGCTCCTTTTTTGTTTATGTTAATTTAGAATATGCACCTTTTCAATGTAACTGTTGAAAACCTTTACAAACATATATTTAGTAGAAATGTAATATTTTTGTTTAATTGGAATTCAGACACCAAACAGAAACATTTCATCAAAATCCACATACCGAGTTTGGGATGGGATTAAATGTCTGCTATTTTCACTTAGCCGGGATACAAACCTAAACTTTTATCAGAGAAAATCAAAATTGATGCAACTGATGTTGAGCTGTGTTGGGTAAATCTCTTGCCTTTATCTTTTAAAAAATACATATGACTACTCATCAGTCATGTGCAATGCACAAGGACAACATGTTATCCTGGCTAGCTACGTGAGGTGCCACATAGGGCACCAGGGC
Organism: Acipenser oxyrinchus oxyrinchus; assembly: GCA_030684275.1. Classification (NCBI taxonomy): domain Eukaryota; kingdom Metazoa; phylum Chordata; class Actinopteri; order Acipenseriformes; family Acipenseridae; genus Acipenser; species Acipenser oxyrinchus. The sequence goes on along the minus strand of CM060253.1, from coordinate 38,336,006 downwards.
TATTATTTGATTTAAGAAATGTTTACTTGAGACACACAAAAACAAATGCATGGAGATGAATAATCGTTGAATTAATTCCATCTCTGAAAATATTTACTTCTTGAATGTGCATTGTTTTGAAGACAACTTCATTGTTGTTGAAAAGTGTTAACATAACATTTATTTTGCTGTGTAATGTCAAACATCGGGAGCCTTATATAAAGGCTGTATATGTAAGAAATGTAAAAAAAAATAAAAAAATCCATCAAAGCTATAGTGTAATCGTCATAATGTAATGGAAAATACCACATTCTGTAATAATAACTTGGTAAACACATTTAAAAGAGCCTGTCATTAAATGAGACAAAACAGGCTTTCCAACAGTCACTGGAGCTTCAGACTGTGGGGAGCACTACTGCCTACTTGGTACAGATAAAGCATTTTGTAAATCGAGCTTGTGTCATTATGACATACATTACCGATATACAGAGTAGAAAATGTGTGAATTGGTAATTTGGTGGGTAGTTTGAAAATTAATGCTGTCACTCATTAGCTATGCTAAAAACGCTTCAGTTAAAACAAAGAAACTGCAACCCTTCACACTGACTGTAAATTTCTAAAGTATGTACCTTTCTTTTGAATCCCTAGCAATAATTGCTAGCAATCATTGCTAGAAGAAATTGCCGGTACATGAATCGCCTCATTGTTGCCTAGTGTAAAATACTGAGACTGCAGAACAATGCTGCTGTCAATTATTCCAGCCATTATTTTAATTTAAACATCATTAAAAGTCTGCAGCACTCTCTGGTCGATGTTTCTAAGTTTAAAAAGCTGTATTTAGGACTGTACACATACACAATCAATATTTGAAGAAAGATAAAAAAAGGACAGGCTGGCTTAAACAACCATTTGTTCCCTATACCTTTTTATTGTAGAAATGGATTCCATACCCTAGTACTACTTTACAGTTTCACAGCAGAATGTCCAAGGCAACAGCAACAAGGATGCCACCATGCTGAATGTAATCGAAAGTGCTAGTAATAGTGGCAGCAATGTTGCTATTGAAAGTTGACAGGTACAATTACTTCCATTAATTGGTCTACATGCAGGCGTGATCAGTGACATCCTTGACAGCATGTAGACAAATCCAAAGCTGTTTTGCGGAATGTTTGCATCACACAGTTGTCCTTTTATACATTGAAAATACATTGCGTAGTTCGGCTCCTTCGCACAATATTAGCACACTCTGTAAATTGGTGAAAAAATGACTCTACACCATTGCTGGCATAATCAACCAAAAGTGTATACTATTTTGATAAAAGAAATGCAAGGTGATGCTGTTAACATGGTTGAAACTGTCTGTTTTGAGCAGTGAAGGCCATCATTCAGTTGCTATGTAATTCCTCTCAGCAGGTTATGTAACGACTTGTAACCCAACACAAGGCAAGCTGTTAAGCGCTCAAACCACAGCTCAGCTCTGTGCTCCCAGGTTTGATGAGAACACACAAAACTGGAAGTTGTTTTCTTAAAAAAATTATTGGACAGGCTTCTGAAGGTCTCTCTGATCAGGACGTTTTTCTTTGAAAAGTTAACTTCAAAGTTGAATGCCTGTTACAGGCTTTCTCCCTGGACTGCCTCACTCTATTCACCAGCAAAGGATTTACACTTCTGTTTCTTTAGTCTTCCAGTTTCAAGTAGTTCTGATGAAAACGTTCAGTGATTTTCACTAGAAAAGGTAGAGACTAGAATGAAAGTGGCTGTAAGCAGTCTTAATATTGTGGCCATCACTTATCAGACATCATTGTATTTTTTTCTTAGCAGAGAGTTGAATGAGAAATCTAATGAACCGGTGCATTACATTAATAACAGAAAACAAAGGCGATATGGAACCATTATGCTTCTGAAATATCTATTCTATTTTGCTGGAATCGTGGACATAAACAAAGAGCAGTTATAAAGGCTATTTTCAATGAAATGTAATATCCTGCTGTGACAGAGTGAGATGTACTCTGTTGCATTATTATTGAGTATCATATAAATTGTGGTATGGGTAAAGTTCTCTGTCCCTGAATTGCAGTTGGTCACAGGCTTCCTCCATTCTAGCCATGTGAGAATGTGGCTGGAATGGGGGAAACCGGGACCTTAATTGGTTGGCTTATCAATTTAATGAATTTGGTTAATGAATCCGCCAGCTAGAGCCGTGAAGAAAGACTACAGAAAGCCCTGTAGTAGGCTTCAGTTAAAGCTTGTATTTTTAGCTGTTCCTGTTAACTGTTGTCTATGTGCTGATAAAAATACTACTTGCTGAAGATAAGACCAAGCTCTGAAGCTATCTGAGCAACCTGTTTTGCGTAGAAGCACACAACAATATGCTGTTCACATTGGTACCTGGAGATGGTTTGATCAGTGGGCATTACAATATCCCTGGTGACTGACACAGGACTTGTGGATAAAAAGAAAATAGTGTTATTGTTTAAATGTGAAACCGCATGCGTTACACAGGAGACAGCGATAGTGAAGTGGTGAGAATATTGTAAAAGACAAGGGAGGGCTGTCTAATGCGTTATGGTATTTGGAGCATGGAAACTGGAAAAGACTTCAGTAAAACAATTCAGTTACTTCAATGTAAATTGTGTTTGAGCCACAAAAAGGAGTAGTACAGCATTTCATCCAATAAGGCCTTTCCTAAAACCTGCCAGTAGAAATATTGCTGTCATGAATTATCTATGAGGGTTTCCTCAGTGACAACGCAAACAGCTGAATGCCAAATGTGAGGAAAGTGCACCTTATTAATTGTGAGATGTGCTGCTGTAATGAATTAGCATTAGTGTGTGTGGATGTCTACAGGGAGTATTGCGGTTAAATGCAATTTCATTAAAAACAACACAAGATTTATATTAAGTCCATCAGTGTCTTCAGAACTGCTAGGTTGCTGTTTTAAACTGTGTTGGAAGTGCAAGCAATCCTAGAGCTTTTGTAGACTTAGCTTAGATACAAATACTGTGTAAATATAAAGATACTAAAGATGATCCTTTTTAAAAATAATTTAAATTATTGAATTTGTACAACTAATTTACTCCTGGAGTTTGGATTGTCAGATTCAGATCAGAGTTACCTTGCACAACCTAGCAGAGCTACTTTGTTGGGAACATTAATGTTTAACTGAAACTATAGAGAGCTTTTTTTTTTTTTTAAATCGGTGTATAACATCAGCTGGCTATTACCCAAAGGGACCCAATTTAGCCTGTCACCAGTCCAGGCTAGCAGTAAATCACAGATAAACACTGCTCCAGAAGTCTTGGCAGAGGCCACAAAGAAAGGCCTGTCTAAAAAGGGTAATCTGCTGTGATGAAAGAAACACTTTTACAAGAATTAAATAATGCTTACTTTGTAAATGTAAAACAAACTACATTGCCTGAATCATCTTGGTTTTGACACAGACCACAAGATTCAAAGAATTGAGTAAAAGTAGAATCAGATGGCTTTTGGACTAGGGCATTCACCCATTTCCTTTTCATAGTATAATTTCAAGGGACAAATCTTTTGAAATATGGTTGTAAAAAAACATTATTATTCTTTGTGTTTTGGGTTGCTTTGCATGGTACATTGAACCTAGAACTTCATACTTTTCCAATTTTGATTAACCTACAGTAGGATTCCATCATTTTTGTTTGTACTGACACCTGATTGAAACTGCTTGTCCAATTTTTATGAACCTGTGGATGAGAATGTGTTAGGAGATTTCTATTCCACATCCTGCGGGTTAAGGTCATGGTCACCTGCTTTTTTATGCTGTTGAGGCTAGTAATGTGTGATGTATATCCTTGCCGATCTATGTTACTGATATTCCCTGTTTAGCTCAGGAACCATCCCTGTTTACAACTAATGACCCTTTAGCAGACATGAACAGAAGTCTAGGTCCACCAGTAGCAGACAGAATAAACATGATGCTAATGTCTGCTAACATTTACAAGATTATCACCCTGTTTTATTTAATTGACCCCTTTGAACTGGAGTGAAGTTCCCTGTCTTGAATTCTAAAAAAGAAGAACATATGTTTCTTTCTTCAGTCTTAGGTTATAGTTCTAACAATTTTACTGCATATTACAAATGTTTTACAAAGTTTATTTTTACCAAGACTTCTAACAATAAGGACTTGAGAAAACCCTGTGAGCTTTGATATACAAATCATTTGATTAGTGAATAGTTGTTTGTGCAAAGTCATTAGCAGCTGATTACATGTGGTTGATGAGAACCGGGATGTGCATGTTGTACTTACAGTAGTCTCTGGCTAAGAGAACACCCATCGGGAAGCTAGCGAAGTGTTCGCTTAGCTGAAGTGCTCTCTAAGACAGAGCTGACCACCGGACACAATACACCAAGGCCAATCACGACATGAATCAATAAAGACAAATGTATTTATTACTTATATCATGACGCACATGCATCAACATATGAAATGAACAGAACAATTAAGAGAAAAGCAATAGGCAAGCATATGTTAATACACTATAATAAGAAACTAACTTGACAAACTAACGTTAATAAACTGACAAACTAAAATTAACAAAACACCCCTACATACGGTAAAAATACAGGAGCGGCTCCAACAGTAATTATGAATATGAGAATGAATTTGAACAGCTTAGCTAATGGTTATTAACACAGCACCGCCCTACACACGTTAAAAAATGCAGCAGCAGCTCTAGATTACTCTCACGATGACAAGTCCATTTTGAAAATTGAATAAACCATTTGAATTTGAGTTTGATGATGATGATGAGTTATCAGGTTACAAAACAGTACTGTATTAGTTTTTAATCGGTTAGCAACTAATCGCTATCGGTGACAAAAAGGTGCTCTTTTAAGTGAAGTTCCTGTTCCTTTAGGCGGACCATTTACAATGGGGGAAAAATCTGTTTCACCACAAGGGTGTTCTCTTAGGCGAAGTGTTCTTTTAGGAGGTGTTCCTATACAAAGGCGACTACTGTATTATTTAAGTTGCATCATATGGGATGCAGCCATTCACTGGTACGGTACTGTACATTCGCTCTGTTTGTATCATAGACTGTTAAGCCCTGAAGGTCATGTGTAATGTACAGACTGAATCTACAGTATTACCATTTCATGTGTGTCTTTTCCACTATTGTCAATATAATACAATAGCCTATGGAAGCAGAGACACATTCAAATGTAGTATTTGAAGTCCTGATTCTGTGTTTCAGTAAAGCAGGAATGCACAGCGTGTGTTAAGTGGAGATCAAGCTGGAAAGACTTGACCCTGTGAGGAGGGTTGTTGGCAATGTGATACTGCGCACAGAAGGGTGTGTTTATGAAAACCGAGACAGCGCCTAATGTACACGACATCAGTCAGAACAGATGAGGTCAAGGAAAGAGATCTTTACAAATCAGATGAAATCACTGGACAAGGCCTACAACAGGTGCAGACAGAGTAAAATGATATCTGGAATACTGTACTGAGTGTTAAATTCAAGACTGGCGAGTTTAAGAGCAGTAACTGCCAAAATACCAATACATAAATAAATGTAACGTAAAATATATGTTTGAAAGGCTGGTAAAATGAATGTAAAGTTACATGAGTTGTATTTCCTCTTCCCTGATAAAAGCTCACAGCACTACGTCATGGTTAAAGCCTACCAATATGTAGTAAAGCCCAACCATTGTAGTGAAGCACTGTAATTGAATAGGGAAAAAAAACATGCTAACAGTGCAAACTTTTGATGCAATTATTTTCACGATTAACTTTATTATAGGTTGGTTTGTTTAACTCTTAACGCAGAAGAACTCTAAATAGGTAACATTAAAAAATGAGAATACTTTCAGTTATTTAAAAAAAAAAAAAAGCAAAAGAAAGCAACCTGGTAACATGGATAAGACACTGAATTTATTTTTTTGCCACTACCCCGCATGAACAGTAGCCACACAGTATTCCTAGAATCGATTATATTATGAATTTGTTTACAGTTTTTACAGTTATAATTATAGGTAAATTCCACTGGAATTATTTCCCTGGGCATATGTTATCAATGATATTTGAACCCTTTTTTAAGTGTTACCATTACCTTTGTATAGACAGAGGTGTATTGAATAACAAATTGCAAAGACTCCCATGAAATATATTGTACCAGAGGGCTACATATCATTAACAATATCTCATTGTGTTGAACGTGCTGTAGAATTTAAAATGAGTCAAAATAATATCAAAATAATTGAAACTTGGCCTAACACCCCTTTCAAATCTTTTTTTTTTTTTTTGGCAGATGCCCTTCACACAGGGGGTTATATCAGCGTCTACTCCTTAGAAATGGAAACAGCATTTAAACTACAGTCAGGAAAGCTCTGAGAAGATTGGGGGGAAATCTGCAGGCGGGAACACTGACATGAAAAATGAAGCCATTTGCAGCCTGAATTGTCCCGTGTATTACTCTCTTGTTTTAATAAACACTGTATTCAGGGTTTGATAAAATATTCCATAGCAGTTGAGGAGTTCTTTATGTTGACTTTCATACCTGTTTCCATAATTTAAGATTCCCCCAACAGGTTGTTTTCCTCTTGCTGTCAACACACTATTTCAGGGTCATCCATCTCCAAAAGAGTTCTGCCATTATTTCATTGTTTCAGCACTGCTTGACTTGAGTGTGGTGACTAGACTGGGCTGGTGCTGATAGCTGACATACTTCATAATACTGTATTATGTTGATTAGCCGCAGTGCATTCTTTTGTATCACCATAAATCCTGCTAGGTACCCTGTTATGAGTACATTGCAATAAAAATGCCATGCCATAAATAATCCCTGTGTTTGCTATGAATTTGCGTGACCTTAAGGGAAAGGAATTTAGTTGTAATTAAATGCAGTACACTGCATAGCAGATGATAAAATAAGAATGAGGCTGCAGTTAAATCCCAGGGAAGACTGAGATCGAGACAGTCTATAATAAATCTGTTCCGTTTATGTGTCAGGCTCATTGCGAACAACTTTACAGGCATCAGAATGTCACAGTGATAACTAAGAAAGAAAGAACAAGTCAGATACAATCAAAGAAACCTCTCGCTTGTTGGCACAATTAGATGTAATATCCATCAGGTAGTTTCAAAATGGCTTTATATTTAAAATGATGTCAAACTCCTAATAATCAGAGAATGTACACACACATATATATATATATATATATACAGTACTGTGCAAAAGTTTTAGGCAGGTGTGAAAAAATGCTGTAAAGTAAGAATGCTTTCAAAAATAGACATGTTAATAGATTATATTTATCAATTAACTAAATGCAAAGTGAGTGAACAGAAGAAAAATCTAAATCAAATCCATATTTGGTGTGACCACCCTTTGCCTTCAAAACAGTATCAATTCTTCTAGGTACACTTGCACAAAGTCAGGGATTTTGTAGGCATATAGTCAGGTGTATGATTAAACAATTATACCAAACAGGTGCTAATGATCATCAATTCAATATGTAGGTTGAAACACAATCATTAACTGGAACAGATACAGTTGTGTAGGAGGAATAAAACTGGGTGAGGAACAGCCAAACTCAGCTAACAAGGTGAGGTTGCTGAAGACAGTTTACTGTCAAAGTCATACACCATGGCAAGACTGAGCACAGCAACAAGACACAAGGTAGTTATACTGCATCAGCAAGGTCTCTCCCAGGCAGAAATTTCAAGGCAGACAGGGGTTTCCAGATGTGCTGTCCAAGCTCTTTTGAAGAAGCACAAAGAACGGGCAACGTTGAGGACCGTGAAGCGCAGTGGTCGGTCAAGGAAACTTACTGCAGCAGATGAAAGACACATCATGCTTACTTCCCGCCAATCGGAAGATGTCCAGCAGTGCCATCAGCTCAGAATTGGCAGAAAACAGTGGGACCCTGGTACACCCATCTACTGTCCGGAGAATTCTGGTCAGAAGTGGCCTTCATGGAAGACTTGCGGCCAAAAGCCATACCTCCGACGTGGAAACAAGGCCAGCGACTCAACTATGCACGAAAACACAGGAACTGGGGTGCAGAAAAATGGCAGCAGGTGCTCTGGACTGATGAGTCAAAATTTGAAATATTTGGCTGTAGCAGAAGGCAGTTTGTTCGAGAAGGGCTGGAAGCGTACGAATGAGTGTCTGCAGGCAACAGTGAAGCATGGTGGAGGTTCCTTGCAAGTTTGGGGCTGCATTTCTGCAAATGGAGTTGGGGATTTGGTCAGAATTAATGGTCTCCTCAATGCTGAGAAGTACAGGCAGATACTTATCCATCATGCAATACCATCAGGGAGGCATCTGATTGGCCCCAAATTTATTCTGCAGCATGACAACGACCCCAAACATACAGCGAAAGTCATTAAGAACTATCTTCAGCGTAAAGAAGAACAAGGAGTCCTGGAAGTGATGGTATGGCCCCACAGAGCCCTGATCTCAACATCATCGAGTCTGTCTGGGATTACATGAAGAGAGAGAAGCAACTGAGGCTGCCTAAATCCACAGAAGAACTGTGGTTAGTTCTCCAAGATGTTTGGGCCAACCTACCTGCTGAGTTCCTTCAAAAACTGTGTGCAAGTGTACCTAGAAGAATTGATGCTTGATGCTGTTTTGAAGGCAAAGGGTGGTCACACCAAATATGGATTTGATTTAGACTTTTCTTCTGTTCACTCACTTTGCATTTAGTTAATTGATAAATATAATCTATTAACATGTCTATTTTTGAAAGCATTCTTACTTTTTTTTCACACCTGCCTAAAACTTTTGCACAGTACTGTATATATATATATATATATATATATATATATATATATATATATATATATATATATATATATACTGAGCATCAAAAGAAACGTATCACCTGTCATTGACAGAGTGTGATTGGTTATACCGTCTCGCCAGGTTTGAAATTATTATTATTATTATTATTATTATTATTTATTTCTTAGCAGACGCCCTTATCCAGGGCGACTTACAATCGTAAGCAAATACATTTCAAGTGTTACAGTATTGCTGGCTGTGAGCATCCAAGACGACGAGCCACAGTACGCTGCACTAGTCCAGCCTCCAACATGCCGATTGCACGAAGGCGCTGCTTTCTTGACAGACATGTGCTTTTCTTTATTGCTTTTATTCAAGCTTGCAATTTAACAGCTGAAATCACTTCATATCCAGTGTCCAATCAACTGTCTCACTAATTAGGTGATTAAGTGCATATAAGAACATAAGAACATAAGAAAGTTTACAAACGAGAGGAGGCCATTTGGCCCATCACGCTCGTTTGGTTGTTAGTAGCTTATTGATCCCAGAATCTCATCAAGCAGCTTCTTGAAGGATTCCAGGGTGTCAGCTTCAACAACATTACAGGGGAGTTGGTTCCTGGCCCTCACAATTCTCTGTGTAAAAAAGTGCCTCCTATTTTCTGTTCTGAATGCCCTTTTATCTAATCTCCATTTGTGACCCCTGAATCAGATCGCCATGTAGTCTTCTTTGTTCAAGACCGAATAGATTCAATTCTTTAAGCCTGTCTGCTTCAATTTCAGTATCTCCCATATGATATTTACAATGCACATTTTTATTGCCTGCGTGCAGTACCTTACACTTTTCTCTATTAAATGTAATTTGCCATGTGTCGGCCCAGTTCTAAATGTTGTCTAGATAATTTTGAATGACCTTTGCTGTTGCAACAGTGTTTCCACTCCTCCTATTTTTGTGTTGTCTGCAAGTTTGCTTACTATACCAGAATCTAAGTCATTAATGTAAATTTGGAATAGAAGAGGACCTAATACTGATCCCTGTGGTACACCACTGGTTACCTTGCTCCATTTTGAGGTTTCTCCTCTAATCAGTACTTTCTGTTTTCTACATGTTAACCACTGCCTAATCCATGTGCATGCATTTCCTTGAATCCTTACTGCGTTCAGTTTGAGAATTAATCTTTTATGCAGGACTTTGTCAAAAGCTTTCTGGAAATTTAAATAAACCATGTCATATGCTTTGCAGTTATCCATTGTCGATGTTGCATCCTCAAAAAAGTCAAGCAGATTAGTTAGACAAGATCTCCCTTTCCTGAAACCATGCCGACTGTCTCCCATGATACTGTTACCATATTGGTAATTTTCCATTTTGGATCTTATTATAGTTTCCATAAGTTTACATATAATAGAAGTCAGGCGTATTGGTCTGTAGTTATCTGATTTGGTTTTGTCACCCTTTTTGTGGATCGGTATTACGTTTGCAGTTCTCCAGTCTGTTGGAACCCCTGTGTCAAGAGACTGTTGCATGATCTTGGTTAGCGGTTTGTAAATAACTTCTTTCATATGCTTCACTCAACCATGTCATGGACAAGGAGGAATGATTGAGCAATTAAAAAGAAACCAAAAACATTTGATCAATGTCCATCATTTATATACCTTATTTTTTTTGAAAATAAATGTTTTATAATAGTGATAAGTTTCTTTTGATGCTCAGTATAGATTGAGGGATCTCAAAAAGCCCTGTGTCCTGATGTTTTCCAGCTGTTGCTTCATTTTTGCCCAGCCGTTGCCAAAGAATAATTTTCCGGCTATAGAGAGGCAGGTCCCATTGCTGAGCTGAGTGAGGGGCTGCCAAAAGCACAACCAGATTGCAAGTGTCAAAACAGGGCTCTCAGGAAATAACTCATTTATCTAGGCATTCAGAGTTAAGTTTTGGGTTGTTTCTCTCATGAGAATTCTCACTGTGTGATGCCAAAATGAGCAATGCTTTTGAATCCTGCATGACATTTGACTTTTTTTTTTTCCCAGAACATGTTGCATGTTTAAAAGGGGTTATAGTCAATCATGGTTGGCAATGTTATGTTTAATGACAGATTCCTATAAGCTGTCATTATGTTGTTTCACTCATGCAGTGGTAATATTATTAGGATAGATATACATATATGTTTGTTTGGTAACGAGAGGTTGAAATGACTGAAATGCCTGAAACTCATTGGGTACTTATCTCTTAATCGGTGCCTATTAAAGAAGTCCATGCTGCATTAGTCTGGTCTGCTATTGTTCAGTGTCTTGCATGCATCGTACAGCTTTGCAGAAGAGAAGTGTGTAGTACTAAAGGAAGAAAGACCCAAAGAAAGACTAGGTATGTTTGTCTTGACTTGACATAGAGGTAGATTTGATTAACTTACACCAAGGTGGGATAAGCCACAGCTGGATTTTATTACCACTTTTTACAGCGCTGGGGAATCTTTCTGGATATCATCAACCATCTATCTGTGGTTATCCCGGGAGCACCGCTAGAAAAGGTGGTTGATGCAATGCAGGTGGAATCCTGTGTGCTGTAAAATCCTTAGTTTCTGGATTTTAGTGAAGTTATTAATAATTCAATTAGATGTTAAGTGTAGCAGTGTTTGTTCATTAAAATAGAACCCCTAGCAGATGTAGGCACAACATACCAAGCATCATAGCTCTGAGGTACCCCGTACTAATGTATTAAATACAAAAAATAGTACCAAATATGGACTCTATCCCTTTATATATGAAACATTATTCTTTTCAATATGCTGTGCACGAAATGTTTAGACACTGTAATGAAATTCCGGCAGTCCAAGGTGAGGCTCTTTAATAGTTTGTGGCAGCCTGTAATCGCCCTGTCTCATAGCGTGCCAAACTGTCACAGCTTTACCAAAATAAAATCTCATGTGATTGGCTGCTTAGCACTGTCTGTCAGTATCTTAATACATGGAAATTCTATGATGCACTTTTTTCTTGTAAAAAAACAAAACAAAATAGCATGTTATAAATGCCATTTTTTTTGAGGGGATGGAAAGTTGAATGCATTCCCTAATGACGTTGCCTGTATCATTAGTACAAACCTCTGTGTGTTTTGGCTGAGGAGTGTTATGACCTCAGCTAGCAGAAATGGTCCTCTTACAAAAACTACCAAATCAGCTAAACACTACTATCCTGGGGATAGCTTAAAAATATGATGCAAAAGGTATAAATATTACATTAAATGTAAAGATTCTATTTTTTACCTTGAAATTGTTTAAGGGCAACATGGTTTGAATACACACAGTTATCATACTTAATGTATTATTTTTGTTATTTAGATTGCTGTCATATTTGCTTAGATAATCATAAATCATATTCTGTTATTTCCATTTTATTTTTTTTATTGATTGTTTGTGACTGTTACGTACCCAAAGAACCCTGTAGCTTGATTTTGGTAAACCGTTTTGAAGGACATTACAGTATATCAAAATATTTAAATGCTTAGTTGAGACAAGCATATGATCAGTGCCAGTTAAGAGGAACCTCCTTCAAATACATTCTCTGTAACTCTCAACTAGAAATTAAGAGTTTGGTGGTCATCTTTGATCCTGATCTATGATTTGAGACTCATATTAGAGAAGTTACTAAAATCTTTTTACCATTTGAGAAATATAGCCAAACTGAAAGACTATTGCATGTTTCATCTAGAATTGATTATTGTGATGCATTTTTTTCTGGTGTCCCAAAACATGTGGTATCCCGCTTGCAGCTTGTTCAAAATACCGCTGCTAGAATTCTGACTAAAACCAGGAAAAGTGAATATATTACCCCTGTTTCGGCCTCTTTACACTGGCTCCCTGTCCAGTATAGAATTGATTTTAAGATTTTGCAGTTAACTTACAAGGCCCTGAATGGATTAGCATCTAGTTATTTGCAGGAGTTACTGATCCCATATCTTCCAAACTGCACTCTGAGATCACAGGATGCGGGGCTGCTGGTTATTCCCATGGTCAACAAAAGCAACACAGGAGGTAGAGCTTTTTTCTTGTAGCGCTCCGAAATTATGGAATGCTCTGCCTTCGTTTGTCAGGGAAGCTGGGACTGTTACAGTTTTCAAGTAAGTTTTCAAGTTATTATCTTTGTGGGTTTTAATGTAACTTTAAAATTGCTGCTTTTGTATTCTTTTGTGTATACTGTTATTTAAATCTGTTATTTAAATGGTATGATTGTGGCAGTTGTAAGTGTGACATGCTGTACAAATGTATTGTGGCTTGTTCTTTTTTTCTGCTATGTGCTTACAGTGCTTTCCAATACTTTTGTATAAAAAGCGCTATATAAATGCAATACATAAAATAAATACATAAAATATGGGAACCAGCTGGACTTTCACAGGTCCTAGTGATGCTTATTTTCACACAGTGATGCCTCTGATATTTCTGCATGACTTGGCCAAGTGTTGCATGATCATGATAGTGGGGTGAGGCCCGGTCAGGGCTTTGCCTTCTAACCCTCAGCTTGAATGGTCTGATTAAAGGTAGTGCACAGGGTAAGTCAGCGACTTTATTCATAGTCTCATTGAGGACCTTCTGATTTATACATTAAGAGTCAGTCAAGTAGGATCCCACGATGAGGCCTTTATGACTGGGTTAAATGAGCTGACTCAACCTTTGATATGCTCTTTGTTGTGGGAGCCCCAGCCTTTCAGGGCTTATTCAGCCCCTGAGTAAATGCCAGGCTTTGGCAAAACAGCACGTTACAAGAGAGAGAAAGGCCATTACTTTAAACATGGAGTCGATTCCCAAAGCCTTTTGCAGTTTATATAAATTAAGAAGAAAAACAATGATGGATTTCAAATGCTTGACTGGCTACAATGCTGGTAATGTCTGCTTTTGACTGAAGAAAAGACTTGGAGTACAAACATGAGCTGTACTGAAGCGCCAATGCTAAATTCCATTAGACAAAAAACCTGCCAGAGGCAGCGGAATTAGGGTCTGGATGGAAAACTAAAAAAGGCTGTCCTATGGTGACTTCTTTTTAAGAAACAACAATGTATTTTTTTTCATTTGCTTTACTGCATTCATTTATTTTGACTATTATATGTTAATTATTTGAAAAGTGGAATAAACCACATATTTATTTATTAGAAATGAACATACTGTAATAGATTTATGTACAGGTTCTGAGTACAGTGCTACCCCGTTATAACACGACCTGTTACAGTGCTCGGTTATCGATTATAACACGGTTAGGTCGTGGCTATTGTAACATCTCAGCATAAGAACATGAAAACACAAGCGCATAACAACATGTATAAACCATCTATAAACGCCTGGTTCTTGATAGCCGATTGAGTTCAAAAGTTTGTCAAGTCGGGTCTTAAACAATCCCAATGATTCAGGATCAAAAACATGTATAGATAACACATACTAATAATTTGGAAATTGAATCATAATCATGACAAGTCATCAATACACTACATATCTTCCAAAGATATACAAGTCAAAAAAAGCATTTGAATGCTGGGGATCCAAACCAGTGTAGCTCATTTGCATATTTTTCAGAAATAAATCCTGAAAATAATCTAATTTTCTAGTGTTCTAAAACAGGATTAAGTTAAAGTTAACGATAGAGGCCTGTACAACACTGACATGCGTGCCCTGGTGATTAATGCATTCAAATTAGTCCCGTAATGTCAGCTGGATGATGCTGGATAAGGTCACTTTATTATCCCTTAATAGACCATACGTTCTCCTTACAGTCTGACGATATGTTGAATAAGTTTGTAAATGTAAATAAACAGGTTGATTTATAAGGTGCTGTCATGAAGTATTTTAGTAAGTGTTGCCCCCCCCCTCCCCCTCACATCGCTGATAAATACAGGAGATACATTGGGACTATCATTTATTTCCAGGCTTTTAGAGAATGAGAATTGAGGAGAGGGAGGGTGCCATTGTGAAAATGAAGCCAGGGAAATCAATAGCTCCAGACACGCACGCCAAAGAGAGAGAGAGAGCGAGAGAGAGAGAGAGAGAGAGAGAGAGAGAGAGAGAGAGAGAGAGAGAGAGAGAGAGAGAGAGAGAGAGAGAGAGAGAGAGAGAGAAGCTGTCACTGTACTTACTGACTCATGTGTGGTGCAGAATGTGAAAGTGAGTGGTCGGTTCTCATTCTCAGCGTATCCCTGCCCCTGAGTCTATGCCGAGAAATTCTGGCAGACGCATTATTCAAATCCAACCAGTAAATAAAGGTCCTGTTTGTTTTTAATCATGCAGCAGCACAACAGCTGTTAGTTCCTTTGATTTAAACAGTGGCAGTGTTAAAATGATAACTTATTAGCATACAGGTACCTATTCTTTGTGTTTCTTTTTTATGCTATTTATTCACTGGCAACTGATTCACCTGCATGTATTGAATAGCATCTGGATTCTGAGTCTGCATTGAATTGAAGTTCATATTGTACATTATAAGGAAGTGATCTGCAGTTTATTGGGCAGGCAGACAGTTACTGTGGTTGGTTGCATTTAATGTCACAAATTGGGATTACAAAATGTAAGAATGTGTGCTCTTAATAGTTATCTGTATTAACTGTAGCGGCCTCAGCCTCTTCATCGACCCAGACTTTCCTGCCTGCTCACGCTTGTGTTAAAGAACTGATACGTGTTTCAGAATATCATGCTACCAACCTAAACACTGCTGATCTTTCATGTTTACTGCAATCCTTTCTGCAGTCTTTACATTTTGCAAATATCCAACTATCCACTGCGTCTCACAAGTTTTTCATTGTTAAAATCCTGACACCATTTTACACTTATAACTTTAAATTATGTTTCAAAGCTCTTTCCAAAATGGCCACTCCAGTGCACTGGAGTTTGAGATCTGTCCGTTAAATCACTGCAGGAAGAAATAAATAAATAAAAACATAACTACGAGTGCTCTGGCTTTTCTGTTCCGTACCACATCATGGATCGTTATTGCTGTGTTACCTGTTTGACAATGCGGGCAATAATCCTTATACTATCAGTGCACTAGAGCGACCATTTTGAAAAGAGCTTTGAAACATACTTTAAAGTTATAAGTGTAAAAAATTGTCAGGATGTTAACAATGAAAAGGTACATTATTTAAACAGTTGTAGCAACACGGGGGGACATACTGTACAACACTATATTCTTCGGAACCCCGCTACTTTCTCTTTAAGGCATTTTTCCTCTAAAAGCGTGAATTTCTGTGACTGTGCTGTTTGATTTTTGCCATGTTAGTCATACATCAACATCACTCGAGCAAGATTTCACTTCTTCCAGACAATTGTCTTGACAGTTTGTTGTTTCGAGGGGGGTTACGCATCAACTAACCATAAACCAAATTTAGTCTTACTTTGTTTCGTGTTTTATTTTTGTTGCATTGTGTATTGCATTGTTAAATGTGTTAAGTTTGAGAGATGATGGAACAACTATGGAATACAACCGATGGGTTTACTTTCTCTAATGAGAGGAGATTTCCTGAAGCTGAAATGCTCCAGCACAAGCGTTTTATAGGGACGTGCTGTAATGAAATAAGAGACAGAAAGATTAATTCTAGTAACTGTCAGGTTACTAGTAAATGTCATGTGGGGAAGTTATAGAAAAAAACGTACACAGTGAAGCACTGCCTGAAGAACTGATTCCAACAGTTATTATAGCATTAAGTCGGGCAATTCAGAAACTGTTACCATGATAGCTTAATGAGATCTTAATTTGAAAGGGAAGTGGTTTTAAATAGTGTCTTCTGAATTCAAGTTCTTCACTGCCCTTTTTGTCTGTGAAAAGTATCCATCTACAAAGAACATTTTTTATAAGATCTCTTGTTTTCTCTGATTACTTTAAAAATGGTCCTTTGTGGAAGTTTAAGCTTTTGTTCTGGGCTTAGCAATTTTGTAGAAATTCAAACTCCAGCAGGTGAAATCATTAAAAAATGGAATGATGTGGCAGGCATTACTTTCTGTTGGAGACTGTTTGCCAGATCAAAGGTTTTTTTTTTTTTTTTACAGATAATTCTATAATGCAGCATAGTCATTGCTAAACCAGAAAGGTTTACTATGGTAATGTTACAGTTTAACTTTTTCCACATACACTACTGCAAAGGCAGCAGTGTGGAGTAGTGGTTAGGGCTCTGGACTCTTGGCCGGAGGGTTGTGGGTTCAATCTCAAGTGGGGGACACTGCCGCCGTGCCCTTGAGCAAGGTACTTTACCTAGATTGCTCCAGTAAAAACCCAACTGTATAAATGGGTAATTGTATGTAAAAATAATGTGTAAAAAATAATGTAATTGTATGTAAAAATAATGTGATATCTTGTAATAATTGTAAGTCGCCCTGGATAAGGGCGTCTGCTAAGAAATAAATAATAATAATAAAGGGCAATGTTGGGGGGAAGGGAACGTTTCAGGAAAGACAGAAGACAGAGAAGTGAAGACAGCCATAAGATGGATTAATAGTTGGTACTTAAGCTTTTGAAAGCACATTGTGTGTGGGAGATGAAGTCACCAGAAAAGCAGTGCGCAGTAACAAGAGTAGCTAGTAATAAGGCCCGACAGTGGGGACAGGAGGACTCGATTGACAAACATGGCCAGCTTTCTCTCCACCGGTTAGAGTCCCATTTGTATTTATTGAGTAGGCACTTCAAGCTAACAAGGAAAGGGTGGGAAAGCTGTCAAGCTGATTCCCTTCCTGTCTGCACTGACTTGTTTCCAACTGGCTGTTCCTCTTGTATGGGGTCCATGCAGGTGACTGGGGAGGCAGTGTGGCAGCACACATTTGAGAAAAGAACGTGGGGAGAAGTGCAAGATTTCATGCCAAGCTTAATTTTCGAAGTGAGCTATACAAGTATGCCAATGCTCCTCAGTATGCGTCTCCTTTGCTCCTTAATAATCTACAACCACTCCTAATATACAGTACAGTCCTTGGCCTAATTGTGAAAAACTGTTCGGAATTCCATGGTGCTTTTGTGGATCACTGTTCAATGAGCTCTAACTCGTTTCATTTGTGACTAATTCTGGGACAAATCTGAATATTCAAAATAGTAGTGTATTGGCAATAACCAGTGATGACCTTGTTCGTGTTCGCTAAAATTGTAAACATTTATTGTATACGTGGTATGGGCTCTTGATGTAATGCAGTGAATTATTTATTTTATTAAAACAAAATCGTGCAATCGTTTCACTGGAGTAAATACCTAGTGAATTTGGCCACATTGCATTACTGATCGAGATTTAAACCCAGGGCTGGAGATATGATAGGTCAAGCACATTAACCCAGGTTTGATTTAGTCCTCTGAGTGGCGATCCTGGGCTTGAATCCCAGCTTAACCACTGTCCTTGTCTTTGACCTAACCTTTTTATTCCTCAGTCCCACATTGCAGTGTATTCACCTTCTTAATTGGACCATGTGAATAATACATGAACACTAAATCAATAAATAACCTACAGTACATAATGTAATAGTTAGATTGTCTGTCTATATTCTCTTGTGGCACAGGCTTTCCGCTTTTCAGTGTTATAAAACAGATTTAACCTGATTTGTACTGGTGTACAGTACTGCTACTGTATACAGTTTTTCAACCAGTATGATCCTGTTTTATGTTTCTCAACCCTTAATTAGCTTGTGCACTATTTTCACTGCCCTCAGTTTGACATTATTTTGTAGAAAGTGCTGTGCTGTGATGAAACCATTGGAGAGGCAGCAGATATGTTTTTAATCAGCATGAAGAACAGGTCTGCTCTGTAGTGTTGTACTTTCAAAACAATTCACAGTAAGGAAAATATAAGTTCACAGTTACCTATTATATGCGAGCTTAAAGTAGGAAATTAAAAGTTACCCAGTACATGCTGGGGTTTTATTATTATTATTATTATTATTATTATTATTATTATTATTATTATTATTATTATTATTATTATTTATTTCTTAGCAGACGCCCTTATCCAGGGCGACTTACAATCGTAAGCAAATACATTTCAAGTGTTACAGTACAAGTAATAATACAATAAGAACAAGATAAATACAATGACTAGTTCAAGCAAGTATAAGTGTGACAAAATACAATTCAATAATACAGCAGATAAGTGACAGTGATAGTTACATCAAGATATGATTAAATACCAAATACTACAGATTAAACACTTGGCAGATTACAGTACTCTGAAGTACAGGATTAAATGCAGTAAAATAGGGGGCAGATAAGAATAAGTAAAGCACATTTAAGGAAGGGTGAAAGTGTCCCAGGGGAGAAACAGAGGAGTTCTACAGGTGCTGTCTGAAGAGGTGAGTCTTAAGGAGGCGCCAGAATGTGGTCAGGGACTGGGCGGTCCTGACATCTGTAGGTAGGTCATTCCACCACTGCGGAGCGAGGGTGGAGAAGGAGCGGGCTCTGGAGGCAGGGGAGTGTAGAGGAGGTAGAGCCAGTCTTCTAGTGCAGGTGGAGCGGAGAGGTCGAGTGGGGGTGTAGGGAGAGATGAGGGTCTGGAGGTAGCTGGGTGCAGTCTGATCAAGGCATGTGTAGGCTAGTACAAGAGTCTTGAACTGGATGCGAGCGGTGATCGGTAGCCAGTGGAGTGAGCGGAGTAGTGGAGTTGCGTGGGAGAAGCGAGGCAGAGAGAACACCAGGCGGGCAGCGGAGTTCTGGATGAGCTGGAGCGGACGGGTGGCGGACGCAGGGAGGCCAGCCAGGAGGGAGTTGCAGTAGTCTAGGCGGGAGAGTACCAAGACCCTGGCCCTCAATTTAATTTACAGTAGACAGGCACATGTTTATTGATTTATACGAATGTATTCCCCAAAGTTTTTATACAAATCTTATTAGCTTCCATAACTTTATATTCATGTTTTATTATTCACTTTTAAAAGCCTTTCAAAGAATAACACTTAATGTTGGTCCTCCATTTAAACCCTTTCTCTCAAATATATCACTTTCTAAAGTGCTAAATTAAGGCAATCTGGTTCATGTTAAACCACAATGTAGAGCTCATATACTGTATAATGCAAGATTTAAGTAACAGTCATCATTTTCAGTGATTTAAGCACCTGGTGTACCACTGTGACCCAAGATGAATTGCACTCACTCAATGTGTTAGATACTTAACCACTGGCTTGGAGTTAAACATGTGCCAGCTTCCATCACAGTATGCCTTAAGGGTCTCTGGGAGGGGTTTTCCCATAAGGGATTAAGTCCTCTCTATTAACTAAAACAAACATTTCCAAAATTGTTTTGGTTGAGGTTTTTCTATTTCCCTTTATCTCTTAATTGGGCAGCAATGTGTGGTGTTCTCAGCTATCTTTGATAAGCCAGCTGAGTCCAGTACAACAAGTGCTATTGCTCTTATCCTTCACCAGCCACAAGTTCAGTTTTGGGAGACAGTTATTTTGCAGAGAAAATGGAAAGTACTTTAAGCTTATTATTAATCCTACCTCTGGACGTGGTTTCAAGTGATTAGTTTGGTTCTTAACATATCAAAAGTATTTCCTTACTGTAAAGGAAATGAATTAGAATGCAGAGAAAAAAGCATTTCGGCTTTTCAAAACGTTGTAGGAACATTTTACTGGAAGCCCTGACTGTAATGAAAATGTTTCAACTGTAATACCACTCACAGTGTAATAAACCTGAATTACCTATGGGTTTAAATACATTTTTTAGACAATGTACTGTACATTAAGGGTTAAACTGTCAAGTTTAAATGTGTACAGCTACAGTGTACCGGTCGTATTTATTGCTGAACAATCCTGTGTGCTTGTGTTGTTTACAGTGACTTAAGCTGCCTAATGTACAGCTACAGCCAAAGGTTTTTCATCATCCTATAGAATTAAAACATTTTGCTTCCTAAAGTCGAATGAAACCTGCTGAATAATGTTATGCTAACATACTGAATTGTGGACCACTTGGTAGTTTTCCATATACTTAATGAAAAACTTGTGACATTTCAAATTCTGATATGAAATACAGTACAATGGTTATGGCTTCCAGTAGACTTTTGCAATATCATTTTGTAGTTTATTTGATTACATGATGTTAAATAAAATAGCTGTATTATGTTCATATTGTTTTTATTTTTTTTATTTTTTATTAAATCTCAATCCTAAAATTCTAGGTGATGCAATACATTTCCCCATAGCTGTACAGCACAGTATGCACCTGGAAGCACCTTGTATTATAAGAACATAAGAAAGTTTACAAACAAGAGGAGGCCATTCAGCCCATCTTTGCTCGTTTGGTTGTTAGTAGCTTATTGATCCCAGAATCTCATCAAGCAGCTTCTTGAAAGATCCCAGGGTGTCAGCTTCAACAACATTTTGATAACATGATAACATCTGACATTATGATAACATAGGAGCCAGCCTAATGAAAAACATCTGTTCTGAATATTTGGGAAAAAATCATTAATACAGGTTTTTCAATAAAATACTTACACCCAAACATTCTCAAAATGTGCCTTGGACTGCTGACTAGCATTCCCAGAGATAACGAAAAATAAGGAAATTGTGTTCCTCAGAATTGTGAGGACACACTGTACACTGTTTACATGAGGCCCCAGCTTGTGGAGCCAGTTTTAGGTCTGGACTAGTGTTAGCACTTCCTGCTGCCCTCTTCACTCCTTTATTGTTAGCCCAAAAAAACAAGAGCAATACTGTGACAACAGGGCAAACATTCAATGATGTACTGCATGGTGGTCTGCCCATCAATCACTGCAAATAAAACATTACTTTGCCTTCGTGGACACGCTTGGCTGGTGGTCTAACATACTTATAATTAACAAATCAGGTATGAGAAATCAATCAATTACCGTTAAGGATTTGTCATAACCCTGATACACCTCATCAGTCATCACTTGTGATGTCATCACTTGCATAGAAAGTACAGCATGTTTTTTTTTTTGGTTTTGTGATTGGTTGAAATGTTGTCTGTAGGTTGTCTCTTTATAACAGAGATCATGTTGCACAGTCTGAGCAGCTAGAACCACTCAGCTTCACTTTGTGGTCCTCTCAGCCAAACCAGGACATGTTTACACTCTACACACAACATATGAACTTATGAGGTGGTGCAGTGAGTAAAGGCGCATTGTTGTGCAATAATATGTTTGCTTATAGCTGTCTCAGCATAATCTAAATTAATACAGAGTTTTTACAAGAATATTCTTACCCTTAATCAGTTGCTTTTCTTCCAGTGGTCCTTTTGAACACAGTACTCAGTTGGCATCCAGGATATCGGAGCTCCCAGCAGGATTGGAAATCTTTGTCTGTTCTTAAAGGTTTCTTTAAAAGCCACCACAGGGTCTGGACTCAATCGCTGAGCATTGCAAGTGTGTGTGACAGTACTTGATATCTGCAGGAGACCTGAATTCTGGTAGCATGCCTCCCAACTTAGCATTCTAGTTTTCTCAGATGAGCCCACTTTACTTGGTGAGCTAAATCACATCCCATACTGTCAATTATCCTTCCATTGTCTGATTTAACATTCAAATGAGACAATGATAATCCTTCTGGATCATTACATTCAAACATTATTCTACGATGGTTTACCATGTGGGTACGTGCAGGACACGGTTTTGGTTCTGCTTGTGGCAGCCCGGTTCTACATCTTTGACATCCACATATTAATCTAGACACATGCCTGTCTATCCCCCTCTTCAGAGAGAGTTTCCCACAGGGAGTAATGGTTCTGGACTGATAAGTATTTTGTTCATACATTTCAAATTGATCACAAAGGGCAATTTTGTTAGGTATGTCCAGAATTTTTCATATCAGGGTTCGCAAGCCTCATCATCTCCATCATTTGGGGAACCCCCTGAGAAATGAGGTTGGTTCTATCGAAGGACCATATACTTTAGCAGTATAATCCTTCCATTCAGAAGGAACTAATACCTTATACAGAAGAGAAGGGGTCTGAGGATCACACCAAGGAGCCAGTTATAGAGGCTTTGACCTCATCTCACCTTCAGGGTTCAGAATCAGTAATCCCAGAACAACACACAACTGTCAAACTAGATTTGTGATTCAAAATGGTATACATTTTACAGCCTAAACTGCACTTTTACAAACCTTGAATAAAAATAAATAAATAAATAAATAAATAAATAATAATAATAATAATAATAATAATAATAATAATAATAACATTTAAAAAATTGAATTCCTGTGTATGCCTTTTCCCTTCACAGCATCTCTGGTTTTCTGTTGCTGAAGTTATAACAGTAATCTAAATCCAATAGACTGTTATTGGTTTTGTAGTGCAATTACTTTAACATGAACATTTTTCTTTGTCGAATGTAATAAAGTGATCAGATTCCACAGGTTCCTGAGGAAGGGTAGGGAACAATGAGATGCGGAGTGGAGTTGGAGTGAAGGGGCTCATGTTTCACAGTTAATAGAACTAATCGGTAGAAAGGGATGCCCATCCTGAATTTTGCCAGGTTTAAAATAACTTGTGGGCTGTTAACAGCTGGGACGACATTAACAGCAGATCAGTATTTTACTATCATCTGAAGAAAACCTTTTTTTTTCAGCGTTAATTGCAGAATTAATATGTTTCAAAGTGAAACAAATGGCATGCATCATAATCCGTTTTTTGTTAGTTATGTCACAAGCAGTCACTTTAACTGACATGCTATTTCTTTACAACTCACATAACAATTCTGGCCATTGACACACTGTGATTCTATTGACCGCATGCACTTTTGTATAAGTTGGCATATTACAGTGAGCGCCTAATGGTGTTACAGGAATCAGTACCATTCATATCCGCACATATCCAGCCCAAGACCACAAAGATGAACAAGTCATGCAATATTAGGTGGCACATGTCTATTGTGGATGGTGCTGACCCCTAAAAGCCAGGAGAAGAAATTGGCTATAACCGTAATAAAAAATCTAAAAAGCTTTAAAGTAGCTGCTCCGTGTTCTGATGTCAATCCATTTAAAGGTAACCTGATCATAGTATAATGCTCTAACTGGTCATTAAAGTAAAACTTATTAGCAAGTGCCTTTAATAGTGTATTGAAGGCACCAGCCAAAACATTTGTCTCCTTGACTTTCTTATAATTAGTCATTAGTATACAGTCGGCGCCGCTTTATCGGGACGTCTCAGGAGAAGGAAAAATATCCCGAATAAGTGGCTGTCCCAATTAAACGAGAGGCAGCTGAGACGACCTTAGAAAAATAATTAAATCTCATCACATTATCATTAAATGTTAAATGCATAATTTAAAATATGAGTCAATGTCTTTTTTATTCCTAAACAAAATTAATTGCACCAGCAATGTTGACACGCCAACTTCTTTGCAACAGCAGACTAAGAAACCACAGGAGACTCCTCCTTCTTCAAGAGATCAACGTGATTTGCACAATTTACGCACGTCACAAGGTAATCCCGTACTCACTGCACTGTGCTATGCGACCAGTCTTGCTCTGGAAAGCGCTCTCCGTTCATCATTTGAAAATACAAATTAAACAAAGTGATGTCCCAATTAAACAACATAAATAGCACTGGGAAGAACCGTCTCCCAGAGTTATATCCTATTTAAGCAGCAATCCCGATTATCAGTATCCCGATTTAGGCGGCGCTGACTGTACCAGCACCAGCCTATAATACATTTGTACCCTTATCTGTAAATGTACTGTATGTTGTTGTATTTTTTACATAGTTTAGTTTCTAATTTATCGGTACAGTATATCAAAAAAATGTGTGTATATTGCATTTTTGCTACAGTATGTGGGTGTAAGTACTGCAGATATGCCAGTAGGCTGATATGTAGTTGGTACATGAATGCACTTAATGTACAGTATGTTGCTAACTGGCTCATCGCTGGTTGGAGCAGAAGATAAGACCAGTGCAAACCAACTAGTTTGTGAGAATTATGCCAAATTTCCATTTGCACCATGAAGTCAGTCTCTAAAACTCCTGGTATCAGCTATCCAATATTTCTGTCACAGGGGGACAACATACACATATTCTGTATTATACTCTCCTGTCAAGCAGTATATTGATGGCCCTTCGAATATCACATGGGGACTGCTGCTGGTTCCATCTGCAGAAAGCTTTATACAAAGGCCAAAGGTTGTCCTATGGCTTGGTTTACATGAAAAAGTCAAAAGTCACCTTTTTGGCATGCTATTTTGGTAGTACCTTTTAGGCAATTTGGGTTTACATGTAGTTTTTTTTTCAAGAAGAGAAATTCTCCTTCGAAATTCAAATGACCTACTTATTAATAAAATATGGAAGGGTATATTTAAATATTTCTGTCAGTGGTGACTACTGATATCGTTTAGCTTTGTTAAACTGGATTTACATTAAATGTTTTTGTTATTGTGTTGGATAACCACAAGTGTAGTCTGCCTTATTTGGCCACCAAAAAATAAAAAATAAAAAAATAAAAAAGTGAGGGAGATAAAACAAAACCCCAGACACAGCATTACACAAAAACCAAAAAGTGCCAACATTCCATAAGAGAGCGCTTTGCACTACCTGCTAAACATTTTTTGATTTAATATATATTTACATACATATTATACACATACACAGCATAGCTTCCCCACATTGCGTAGATTAAGACATTTCTGAGTCAACATAAACTCCTAGATCTTTTTCATAGATTCCTTCTTCAATTTCAGTATCTCCCATATGGTATTTATCATGCACATTTCTATTGCCTGCGTACAGTACTTTACACTTTTCTCTATTAAATGTCATTTGCCATGTGTCTGCCCAGTTCTGAATGCTGTCTAGATTATTTTGATAAGCTGCATGCTGTTTTTTTACGCATTGAAAAAATATGAATTAGGCATGATATTCAAATTTAATGCGTAACATAGCAATTTTGCTGCACAGCGTGAGTTTGCATGTTATTAAGCTTCTTGTACTTCATTGGTTCCCAGTGTCTTAGTGGTCAATTGTGAATATACTGCATGCGGTAGCTAGAGAATGGATCATAGGAATGCAGTGACAGCAACTTCAAGCTTGCCTGGGAATTGCCAGAAACATGCGACCAGTAAATCCAGATTTTCAGTAAAAAAATAAATAAAATAAAAAAGTATGACTGAATCCACTCACTTACTATGCATGTTTGTGATGAGTGAATAAGCGACTTGATTCATGATTTTTGTATTCTGGACTTCTATGCGTCGATTTAGTGCCCCTCAACCTAACCTACCAATTTACGTATCTGTCAGCCTAATTTGGAAGGTAAACCTATATAATAAATACAATAGTCTGTGTTTGGAGAGAGTCAGGATGCTTTATATTGTTACAGCAAGGCAGTCAATAAGGAATGCAATATTATCATTTCTTTAAAAATATGTAGTATGTTCATGCAGGCCTTTTGTTAAGTATATTCCATCTGCAGCATTGGAAAAAAAAGTGTTGTGTTTATTTGCTTCACTGCCATATTTTGTGTGGCCAATAAAGCAAATAAGAATAATTGTTTTTGTTTTTATTGTAAGACCAAGTTTTTGTATAGTTGTCCAAAATAACATTACATACCCCATAAGTTAGCATAAAACGTATGTACAGTAAATATTGTATGTAATACATGTGTACTGACTTCAAGGTAATGTTGCATTTTACTCACCCAAAATACATTGTCTAAATTGGAGAGTAAATTACTCAATGTCCAAAAACATTATCTGGAGTGCTGCCTATATGTATGTTTTTTGTTAATATTTAACCTCAAATACCTCAAATAATTTCCCAATTTTGTTATTAATCCACATCCCTCCTTTCTAAAGATTTAAAACTCACAAAGACTAGAATGTGTGAACTATACATCAGCTGCAGAGTCACAACAACATCTCACCTGAAAGATGGAGCACTTAACAGGAGTTAAGTGACTTGCTCAGGGCCACACAGCTTCCTTCGAGCTTCATCAGAGTTTCCAAATTCATAACCCTAACCCTAACCCTAACCCTAACCCTAACCCTAACCCAGAGTCCCCCCTTCAATCTCACTATAATTACTCTGCTGCAGCTGGAAACGAAAAGGACTGATTTCAGATACTTTCCAGAGACGTATGGAAACAAGGCTTTCGTGATTTTGGGTCTAGTCCAGTTGAAAGAACCAGTGTTGCTGAAGTTGCAGTGGCTTATTGTGAAGTTTCAGATGCATTATGGTTCCTTTTTCATCAGCATCCATCCTAGTATTTTCTGAGAGTCCTGCACTTAATGCTGCTAAATAATAATAATAATAATAATAATAATAATAATAATAATAATAATAATAATAATAATAATAATAATAATAATAATAAATTGGTACAATCCAATACACATGCATGATACATTGATCAAATATGTTAAAAGTGTTATATTGAAGTGTAGTAACGCATTCTACCGTAAAGAGTTCAGTAAAATAAGAACTGGAATACCACAGCAGATGTTTCTGAAAAACACCCTAATCAATTTCAAGTTAATTAATGTGTTTCCTGCAAGAGCAGTGTCTTTTTAATTTAGTTACATTAATTAAAACACATTAGTAGAGTAACATTTGTATTCATTTAAAACTACCTGATCAGTTTATTCAATACATCTTTTAATCAAATAAAGCCCCGACTGTAACTTATATTATGACAAGCTACAGAACAGGGATTTTCTTCTCAGCATTGGAAAACTGGTAGGGTACTTTTTTTGTAGGATGTGTTACACAGTATAAATGTGGCATATGGTTGTTATTTAACCATTTAATTCACACAAATTGTGCGGAAGAAAAAAGCAGGAACAAATTCAGATAGTTGCATTAGTGGGGGGCCGTTGACATTGTACAATACAGCTCTACTGTACTTCTTCATATTGCTGGTAATTTAGCAAACAAGCGAAACAAAACCGTGTGTGCCAGAAAAAAAATAAAAAACAGAATTTAATCAAAACATGTTGTAAGCTACCCAGGAAGTATATAAAAAATAACTTTGCTGTATCTGGTGTGATTATCTGACCTTGTACTGCTCACTTGGTTAGTATTCATTAAAGAGATATTCCAGTACTGATTTGTCACAAATTCCTGCCATTGTGCTTAGGTAAGTAATATTCTGATAGCCTTTGACAAATATCGTACAAAATATTAAACCACTTTTCATTATCTTTTAGAGATATTTCATTTCAATGTTGACTAAGCACATCTAGTAGATCCTAAATTAGCTTTATCCTGCCCTTCGCTGTCACTGGCAGGTGAGTTATAGACTGTAAATATCTATGAGGCTAAACGGGAGACGTGCTGTTCTCTCTCTCTCTCTCTCTCTCTCTCTCTCTCTCTCTCTCTCTCTCTCTCTCTCTCTCTCTCTCTCTATCTCCTCTCACACAAGCACAGTGCTATAGCTCAGCACAGCAGGGTCTCTTAAAGTCTTACTGCCTTTATAAAAGACAATGAGGGCTGACGCTTGGTATACAGTTCACGTATTCCCACATTCCCAAAGTATACAGATGTTACCTTGGATAAAACAAACAGTCCAGACTAGCGATGTGCTGCACACTTTGAAATTAAGATATAATAGACCCCTATGCAACAATATATATTTCATCTAGACCAAATATATTAATGTCTATAGAGTGAACTAAGGGTAACACCATAAAATGGCCACGCCATGAGATTGATTATCATTAGAAAGCTTAATATCTTTTATGCGCAAAAATAAGCATAATTATTAATAATCATTTGGCCAGTTTTGAGCTGTGTTACAGTGACCAAATTAAAGCATAATATTACAGCATGCTACTGTAGCTTATATTTTCAGCAAAACCATTGGGGATTTGTTTTAAAATTATATGCATAGGTTTTTCGAGTAGAGCATGATGGTTTGCGTGGGCAACACAAAGTTAATAATTTGTGAGTAATAACTAGTGGGCATCGTTACTGTGTGTTCCTACACTCCTCAGAGTTGTTCTTGTTTTGTTCTTAATGGTTCAAACCTGACATTTTAAACTGTGTTATTTTCCAGGGCTCAAAAGCCAGCACTTACGGTCTCTGACATTTTACTTGTCAGTTATAAATATTAAACAGAAACAGGCCCAATTATAACAAAAACCTGGAGTGGAAGGACCTTTTTCAAAAAGATGGTGTATAATGCTTTGAAAATCATCCCTTTTGTCATTCATCCTCATTTCAGTTTTACATGTCTCAAGTTATAGGTCACAACTTCTCAGTGAGGCTCAATGACAAAACCACAGATTTGCATGTCTGATTCACTCAAGATGACTGTGCTTAGGATGACAACTATGAACCTGACAACATTTATCCTGCCCAAAAACCTACCACAGGAGATTGTGTTGAAATATCTGTAATTACTGAGGTTTTCTAGTAGGGCATTCCTTAAGAAAAGCTTATGATAAATCTCAAATGCTGAAGGGGAAAGTTCTGAAAGATTCGTTTTTTATACAAATCATATTAGCACATTTTTTTCATGAGAAGAAAATTTGAATTAGAAAACTAATAGGGAACCACTTAGGACAACTTACTAGACCCTTATTTAAATGTTGTGTAGTTTGATAATTGTATTGGGTTCCTTTTAAAAGAAATGATTTAGAGTAAATCGTTTTGAGAATGTAGCCCAAAGAAAAAAATGTTTTCAAAAAAGGGACCTTATTTACTTCTCACAAAACATTATTTTGAAGAAACAAATATGTTTTC
Organism: Acipenser oxyrinchus oxyrinchus; assembly: GCA_030684275.1. Taxonomy (NCBI): domain Eukaryota; kingdom Metazoa; phylum Chordata; class Actinopteri; order Acipenseriformes; family Acipenseridae; genus Acipenser; species Acipenser oxyrinchus. Next base: position 38,306,653 of record CM060253.1, on the reverse strand, counting down.
ATGAAATACTTTTTGTTATTTTTTTTTTCTAAAGTGGGAGTTTATTTAACCTTTAAAAACCCTGAGAACAAGCACTTTAAAAGAATGTCCACCGCATGACCTGTAGCAGTGTGTGTGATATAAGGTACTGAATAATAATATATGGCACATTTTTAATTCCCTGGGGTTTAACAAAGTAATTGCTGTGGTTAGTTGTAGAGTTAGATTTGTTATTGCTATATAAGCATTTTCAAGAGCACAGGCTCCATGCAAACATTGAATAGCATCTGCAGATTCCCCTAGCCCTCAGGAAACATTTTGTGCCCAAAAGACATTACTATGGTAATTATGGATTGGAAATAATAAATAAATAAAAAATAAACAGTTTTATGTAGTATAATTATTTTAATGCTGCCACATCTATACCACTACAAAGATGCTAATTTGGTCATTTTATTTTTGTGACTTCATTATCCAGCCCCCAAGATATTCTGACTCCTATAATGGGCCGTTAAGTTGCAGACAGCAAATATATCATTATGGGCAACGTAGGCCTACACTAGAGTTTTAAAATAGTTTTCTACAACCGTAGAAAAGTGATTCCCATGGCACTAGCATTAACAGCACATGTGGTGCTACCAGCTGGATCTCCAGAAGTGGGTTCCCAGCGAATGTGTTGAAACATACCAGTTGATATAGATTTGCTCAGCCTTGGTCTGAAACTTTGTTTTAATAGTTTTGCCAGCTTCACATGGGTTTTATTTCAAAATATTATGATTATTCTGTATAAGCCCCTTTGACAGTGTGGTCACTGCATTTGGTAGTTCCAAATAAAGTGAGGAGGACGTAGGCAAAAATAGAAAGTTGGCTTTCTTCAGAATACCCTTTGGGTACACATAGCTTAATAAGGTTGCAGCATAATCTAGGCTGCGGTGCTGCTGTTGTTTTCACTTTACAGTTTCCTGTCAGGATCATAATAAGAAGGGAATCCTCAAAACAGCACCCGGAAAATAGACATTAGGAAATCCTCTCTGATGCAGAACGAGGTAGGGATGTGAATCCCCTTAAAGAGATGCTGGGAGTAAAGCTGTCACATGAAACGCTTTGAAATCGGAACCACAGCTGCAGATGTTACGCAGTGATTTCATTCCTCTCTTGTGGGGGATTTATGGGGGTTTGATTGCCCTTAGGGCAGACATTGGGCCCAACAGATTAATGTAAAACAACAGTTACCATGCTGCTGTGACCAATTGCAATCCACAGTGTTGTTATTTAATAAAGCCCTGAGAGCAGCATTTTTTGGAAGGGAGATTCCGAAAAGATGCGTTAGTGGTTCTGCATTCCAATAACTAGCTACAGTACATTTCGCTTCTCACAGCATAATTCTTGACAAAATATTAATCTGGAAATTAGAAGTGTACCTCTCGTTTCCTTTAGGTCAACATTATTACTTATAACCAGCAACATACACGGTTACCAGTTTGCAGTTGGGTATGCTAATAAAGGATATATCTTGGGAACTATTAGCCTGTAATGAACATATTGCTCTGTCCTTGATTATATGTTTTATTACAAAACGGATATAGAAACCACTGAGACGCCTGATATTTTTATTTAAACTAATATATCTGTAATATATATATTGTGAGACAGCAGGGAGGGGGTTAATTCCTCCCTAGAGGAAAACATGTGCGTACGGCACATTTTGTGTTTGTTTTTTGGTTAATTGTTTAATTGTTTTGTTTTATTGGTTTATTGTTGATCAGTACCGGCACCTGGCTACTATTGAAAATTGGAGCCAGGTGCCCGGTTTAAAAGAGCAGTCAGTCTGCTCGGGGCAGCTGCTGAAGAGGGTAGAAGCCCGACTGTGCTGGTGTGTGGGTACAGCCGTAATTTAAAAAGAAAGAAAAAAAAGGTAGAGTTTTGTGTGTGCTCTTCTGTGTTTTGTTTTTGTTACAGGTAAACAGCTTAGCTGTCCTGTTATTTAATTTAGGTTCCTGTTTTGTTTTAGTTATTGCTCAAAGAAGAGCTAGGTGTTTGTTTTGTTTATTTTGTTCTGTGTTTATTAAAAATAGCGAACCACGCTTTCAAAAAATCCATTTGCGTGCTGGGTCAGTGTTTTAAAGGGGCAACGAACCGCGGAGAAGGGCGGATCTTTTACATATGGTGGCAGCGAGTGGGGGCTCTCTAATGACCTAAAAATGGATTTTAAAGATTTAATTGAGAGGATTAATAAAACACCGCTGCTCAGGAGGAGCAAACAAGGAAAATGGAGAGGCAGAGGCAGGAGCTGGTGGGCCCGCTTGTTCATACAGGAGCGGGAGCCGACCAACTGGAGCTACTGCTACAAAGTGGGAGCTGCCGTCCCGAGAGCCAGAGGGGTGGAACTGCCATCCCGAGAGCCAGAGGGGTGGAGCTGCCGCTTCAGAACAACCAACCGTGCAAGTGAGTCCGGCGCTGCTGAGGGAGGTTCCCTGTCCCGTCATCGTGGACACCTGGCCGGAATGCCCAGACCTCTCTGCGCTGGACCTTGCTCCCAGGTCGCCGTGCAGCCAGGCACAGTCGCTTGCCTGGTCCCTTACTCCACTCCCCTGGAATCCCAGACGCCGCTGCGCAAGAGGCAGATGTCGCCACGCTAAGGGCAGAGGTCACTAGCGTTCCTCTGCTGATTGCTCCGCTTCCCTTGCCTAGTGCTACGCTCCACCTGGGATTCCAGAGGTCGCTGCGCAGGTCCACAGGCGCACGCCTCTGCCTGTCAGTCCTGGCTCCGGTCACCGGTCTGCGCTGTGGTCGCCCTGGACAAGCCGCCTGGGTCCCTCCTCGCGGTCCTGGGTCCCTCCCTGGAACGCCCGGAGGACCAACCCACCCTCAAGCCCGCCCGTGGAAGAGGGCTTAAAATTGACTTTTGTGGACTTGAGGGTGGGTGGTCTTTAAGGGTGGAGGGAGGTGGCGTTGTATGGCGATGTCTTGAAAAGACATGGGGGATGTGTGAGACAGCAGGGAGGGGTTAATTCCTCCCTAGAGGAAAACATGTGCTGCACGCACATTTTGTGTTTGTTTTTGGTTAATTGTTTAATTGTTTTGTTTTATTGGTTTATTGTTGATCAGTACCGCACCTGGCTACTATTGAAAATTGGAGCCAGGTGCCCGGTTTAAAAGGAGAGCAGTCAGTCTGCTCGGGCAGCTGCTGAAGAGGGTAGAAGCCCGACTGTGCTGGTGTGTGGGTACAGCCGTAATTTAAAAGAAAGAAAAAAAAAAAGGTAGAGTGAGTCCTTTTTGTGTGTGCTCTTCTGTGTTTTGTTTTTGTTACAGGTAAACAGCTTAGCTGTCCTGTTATTTAATTTAGGTTCCTGTTTTGTTTTAGTTATTGCTCAAAGAAGAGCTAGGTGTTTGTTTTGTTTATTTTGTTCTGTGTTTATTAAAAATAAGCGAACCGCTTTCAAAAAAATCCATTTGCGTGCTGGGTCAGTGTTTTAAAGGGAGCAACCTGAACCATGGAGAAGGGCGGATCTTATATATATATATATATATATATATATATATATATATATATACTGTATTTACTCAAATTTAATTGCCCCTGATTTCAAGTCAAGACCAAACAAAAAAAAAAAAAAACGAAAAAGATCCTGAATGGAAGTTGCATTTAACTTAATAAAAAAAAAAAATCTAATTATTTAATGATTAAATTACCTTTTAATTTCTAAGTGCCAGTATTGTACACTGTATTACAGTACAATAAAGCATCCGAGTAAGTCACCAACTGTTTTACAAATAGGAAAATAAAATATGTACGGTACGGTACTTGAAGGTAAATTTACTTTAACTTTATTTCAGTCAGTTTTATTGTGCTCCGTTGTTTAATTTTCCAACATGATTTTCTGTCATGTTCGCAAGCAAAAGTAGCCTTTCGATTGCATCTCCATCTTCTGTCACACATTTCAGATGCCCCAATTCATGTCCACCTCTTATCCATGTCATATACCAGTACTGTATCAAGAGTAATTATTGTAGTGGACATTACTCTGTACAGTAGCTCTCCTTTAACCATGCGAGAGTAATTGACATGCGTCAATGTTAATTTGTCGTCCCCCCCTCCCCCAATTTTAACTTTTAAATTGATCAAAAAAGTGTGACTTAAATTTGAGTAAATACAGTTTTTTCCCTGCGTCTGGTTAGAAGGAAGTCTTGGCTGGGTTATGTCACCCTATGACTTTTTGTAGATTATTGTTTGCTTTCACAGCTGGTTGTCAGTTCTGGATCAGCACAGTGATTCATGGGGAAACCCAACCCTATTGTTTCTAATAAAATGTGATACTAATTGTGCCAGTGATCTCTAGGGGCCTTCAGGACCTCGAAGTTACAAGGGCAGGAAGGATATTCCCCACCTGTCACTATACTGTTGTATATGGGATCTCTGCATGCCACTGCTTTGTGCTGTCACTGGCACAATTCCAGCTCTGTGCCTCATTTCACTATAGCTGATATCTTACATAAGTCTTCATGTTTCTGCTCAGTTTTGTAAGATACATGGGTGAAAAATCAACTGCTTTCTTTCTCACATTGAGGGCGTGGGCATTGTACATCCTACATTAAGTCTTCATACTGCAGACCTCTGTAGAGATAATTCTGCTCAACTCTGCAGTACAGGAAAGATAACTCCAATGATTACAGGAGTCCTATACACTAGTCTATCACTGGTATATATGCCCGTTTGTATTTCATTTTCATTAAAAGACACTGTGATTACTTATTTAATTATAGTGGGGCTGCCTTAAATATAATAGTATTGAAAGGGTTAAAGTAAGGTGACCATATGGCTGTGTTCAGTGGGACAGTTTGGGACAGTTCAGGCTTTTCAACTCACAACCCAATGCATTCTGGTACGTTTTACCTGTCTCACGTACCATTCTTTCCTTTAAGAGAAGCAGGACTACGCTTACCAGAATGCATTGGGAGCCATATGGTCACCTTAGGTTAAAAGCAGGGAATGTTAAATATTTATCATCTCTTGATAATGTATGCTCAAAAAATACCCCTAAATGTAAAATAAATCTGTCATGAAAGAAATGCTCTCTTTTTCCTCTTTAGAAAGAAACCATTTTATTGTGCCAAAACAGTTCTAAGTATTTCATTTACAAAATCTGTGCAGTGCTGATAACATTGATATCACTGCCAAGTTTGCAGCCATGCTTGTATAACATTTTCTCTTGTTGCAGTTTCACACTTTCATCAATATGGCGTGATCCTGTTTCTGCAGATCTAATTCAATTACATTTGTTGAAGCACATGTTTATTTTTTTTACAGAAATCGTTTGCAAGGTCTCTGTATACAGTTTGACCCAGGGCATCAGATCCCACATCTTTCAATGTGGGTCATGGCTGCTTTATAGTACTTTGAAGATAATCTTATCATTTTGCTGTTTATTGCTGTACATTGTTTTTCCTCCTTTATAGTGAAATACCATTCAGTGAAATTTTTGACGGCAGAAATATATAAGCTGAGTGAGCACAGCAAGACAACCAGGTTCAAAGCAGATGAAAGTGGATTCCTGGTGGTTTTGTAAGGACTGACCTTGCATTGCCATGGCAAAAAGGTGTATCTACCCCCTTTTTGATAGGAAAAATGGGGTTGTCAAAACCCGCTGATACTGATGCTATGAACAAATGGCAATTTATGAAAATACAGGTACATTCACTAACTACACTGCAGTCACCACACTGTAGTTACAGTGTTGATAAACTACAGTAACACAAATTATAAACCACCTGAAGCTAACAGGACCCTTGAAGCAACCTTAGCGATCCAGTCAAAAATAAAATCAAAAAATGTCCTCATACATAAAAATAGTTTGGTTTATAATGCAGTAGCTTTAATGTCCTCTGCAGCAGCCCTTAGCTTGATTTTGAACTGCCCTTTACAGTTCTTATTTTAAATATATGTTCATATGCATATCCCTGTGATATTCCTTTCTCTTTTTGACTATTTTACTGATCTAATGTGTAAAAGTGACTGAACCAATGAGAAAACTACCTCACATTAAGTAGCTGGTGGTTGTGTCGAGGAGGGATTTGGGCAGAGAGGAACTACCTATAAGAAGTAGCTTCCCTCAACATTGATCATTTCCAGCTTTACATATAATGCAAGTTGAAATATACCACCATAAAACGTTTACTGTACATTAGTTCACAACCCACCCAACAAGGGGAAGATAAAGCCATTCAATTCAAGATCCACAAAGACACCACAAGGCTTATTTTCTTTTCATGTATACCCGATCTCTAGAACAGTGATCTGTAATTGAAGCAAATGAACTATTTACTTCAAAAGCAGCAGACACACAATCTGAACACCAAGTAAACTTCACAGATAAAAAGTGAATTCTGTAATGAGAGAGAGCAGACTAAGAAGGTTGGGAAGAAGCCCTCACCTCTCAGTGAGAACAGTATTTGCTGTACTGTATGTTGCAAGAAAAACAAGCAAAGGGTAGAAAAACACGAGCAGTTGCAATTTTTTTTCATTGCCTTTGAAGCTGCCAAGACTGAAAAAAGAGAGTGTGTAAGGTGTCTGCATTGAAACACCTTTTAATAAAGTTCATTGACTTCTTGGTAGCTTTTCTGTTAATCTCGATCATCATTCTACACAGCCAGATGCATGCATATAGATACACACACACACAACCAACATTCGTCTGCACCTGTCACATGTTGTTAAATCTCAATCATAAGGAACAAAGGCCATATTTTAAAAATGTACTCCAGTCTTCAATTACGTCCTATTAAAAAAAAAATAATAATAATTGGAATAGGAATTGGAATATCTAAAAAATTATATAAACCTGGATTAAAAGCTTTTGAATATATGCTCCAAAGTCAAGGAAAGAATGCTCATTTATACAGAAAGGCAATTACACACACACTGTCTGATGTGTGCGCATAGCTGCTAGCTTCTAACAGGCTACAGACAGCCTGGCTACTTGTCTCCTGTGAGTTTTTTCTCTGGTTTATGGCACCTTGAGATTTATGACAGATAAGGATGAAGTGAGTACAGGCCCAGCTCACTCACTGAAATATTTGGCTTGCTTGAACATTTAAACAGCGCTCTATTCTCCAGACTGAGGGACTGTCTGGCTTGATTTAGAGACGGGAACACAGATAATAGAAATGCTAGGGAACAGCTATAAACTACTAGGCCCAGAGCTCAGTTTCATTCTTAAAGAATTCCCTTCATGTTCCAAGGTTACTGCACCAAACAACTGAAGAACATGAGCAGACTGTAAAAGCTGTGCAACCAAACCAGAATTAGTTTTACCCATACTTTAAAAAACACACACATCTGTATGCAAAAAAGAGAAAATCAACTGATAGAGCTTTACATGTATTTTAGTTCAAACAAAAGTCCAAAGAAACCTGTTATCATCTGGCTTAAATAATTTAATTTATTTTTATTTATTTATTTATTTTTTTAATTTGCCATGTTGTAATAAATATTTCTCTGCACTTCAGGAATGCTAAAATAACTGTTGATGAAATTAAACTTAGGTTTTTCTTTGATGGCTTCCTATCAATTAACAAGCTTTATTTAAATTAATTAGGCATTCTTTTATTGCTTTTACTAATGAAGAAAAAAAGATCTTCTCCTGTGGTTTCACTGCAGGTGTTTTTCAGCTTTCGTTCAGCAGAAAACCACTGACTGATTAAAAAAAAGACTGTTCAAATTCCCTCACAGATCAGACGAATACAAATCTAATTACCTGGTTTTGATCATCACCTTAATTGTACCTAGAGTTTGTCATTTGATCTATATATATATTTACCTTAAGAAAGGATTCGGGTCGAAAGATTTTCATAATGATGTGAGATTAAAATGTAGTGCTTATATATGTAACAAAAATAGAGCGTAAAAGTATAATATATTTTTAAAAGTTAATGCAATTAACAAAGTGACTGTCGAGCAAGATTTATTTGGAATATTTTTTTTTTACATTATGAATTTCTTATGAACAGGCAGGACTATATTATAGTAGACTGTATTAAAAAAAATTATCAGGAGCATTTAGACTTTCTACAACATTAAAATAATCTGCAAACGTAAGAGGAGTTGAAATATATTCAACTTCCCTCTGATTTTGTGTCCATGTAAACTTAGTTTTGAAGCTGTAAAAGGCATACCATTTGTCCCATTTGGGTAAAGACTAGGGGCATGAGACCAACATGACCGCTAGCCTGGCATTGTGGTCCCAGTGCTGTTATCACCCAGCTCAATTGTGCCTACTTAATGAATCTGCATGTATATAATGGATATTAATGGCAATGCAGTGGAGTGTAGTCACAGATTGCCAGCGCAGCAGGTTAGTGAATCCACCAGCAGGGTTAATGGAAAATGACTTGCTTTCCGGATTCTGGATTCTGATTGCAGGAGATGTAGCAGAACCCTGCATCTTTTATGGAGAATCAGACAAGAAGTGCTTTGTGCAATGCACAGCCTCTTTAACCAGCAGATCCTGAATTACAGGGCTGGTTTTAAACACTGCAGCCACTTCCTGGATCTAAACAGTGGCGGAACTAAAATTGCTTGGGTTAAAATCTTAAAAAGGTATGTGCGTGTGTCACACATTTTTACATGTATTTACAGTGGATATAGATCATGGTGATCTAACTCTAATTTTGTATTCACGGCTGTGGCATAAACATTATGGCATCAAGGCCACATATTCTGACCTGTCAATTTCAGTCAAGATGATAAGCACATTTTACAGACTTTCAGTCACGTTGAACCAGTGCTGTTCTTGCTGCCCATGATGGTCCTACACCCTCTTGACAATATTATTCAACCAATACCAACCACACAAGCAGTGGTTGGGCTTGATCCCCAGTTATGATCCTCGAGAAAGTAGGGTGAAGTGGCAGCATGCAAGCTGTAAAAGGAGCAAGGTTAGGTTTGGGTGAAAAGGAATGCCTGTATTCCAGTAGTCAGCACTCAAAATATGAAGTGCCTGTAGTTGGAAAAGGTTAATGCATGCATAAATGTATCTGATTAATTAAGCAATCCTTATATAAATTAATGTTAATTCAATGATACTGAATCGGAAATCACATTCATACCAGAGAGGGCTTGGGCACTGCAAAACAGCCGTTATAATCTTATTGAAGCAAAGTATGAGAAGAAAATGAGATCCTAGGTTTGGATTTCTGAGGCTCAGACAGAATATTATGTGCCAATATGGACTACAATGAGAAAGTGGCTAAATTCTCACAAATGATCCATGTACAACTAATTTAGGAAATGATCAGTCACCATTTTGACTCTGTATTAGCGTAATTTAAAAAATATATATTGTACTTTTTATTTAAAAAAAAATGTTTTTGGAGACATTGATAAGTGATTAAAGTGTGCACTAAAGCTTGCACAGTGTGTAATCAGGGGGTCTATTCCATCAGTCTCTTGTGTGACACAGACAGCTGCCACCAACACCTCATTAACGAAGGCTCACACTATTGTTATTTGTGTTTCCACATCCATAAGCAACACCTCTGCATGGATTAGCACCCACGGAGATTAATTGAATTATTTAGAACCTGCTGACTTTTTAACTCTTTTCTAGCCAGTTGCTGCAGGTTTAGGTTTTCTTGTCTTAGATCTTCCAAACTATAGAGTCCATAACTCTGCGATGTGAACACATGAAGGGTGCTATATAAATGCAATATAGATAGATAGATAACATTTTTTTACATATAATAAAACCAAAGTGGGACGACTTTGTAGAGTAAATGGCTTCAAATAATAATTTAATGTTTGTTTGTTTTTTCTTGTTTTTGCAATCTTTGGTCTAATATTAACCTAAAGGGTCTCTAAAGGGCTTATAAAATCATCTCTGCTACTGAATTCCCATTTATTCTAGAAAGACCCTAAGTTCAAAAAATGGGTCAGTTGGAAACCACAGGAATTTTAAACCAGAACTTAGAAAAAAATATATAGATTGAAGTACTGTATGTCAGGCAAGATGTTTTTTTCGCCTTATCGTTTTTAAAAGTCATTAAGCTTAGGTAGATTAGTGACTGGATTTAACCTGCCTCTTCTGTATTTCACACAGAGTGTTCCAGGGTCTTTCTTCCTCACTCCTGATTCCTTATCAAAGCTAGGCCTGATTACAGGCCTCTAGACAGCAGGCTCAGGAAAACGCGTGAAGTGGCACTGCAGCTTTTACGGCTGTCAAACGCAATTTAGACATTAAAGTTCTCTTATCCTCGGCCTGGTGAAGAAGAGAGTCGGTGACAGGGAGCTGAATGCAGTACTGTACGTTGTTATGCATGACGGTGCGCTCCTTATAGAGGAGATACAATCAGCTGTGTCCACAAATATCCAAGACAGAGGAATTCTTACCACGGTATTACAGTACTCTTCCAAAGTGGGCTGAAACATTTCCCTACTTGACTTAGCTTCTTTTTAACCTAGCTGGTAAGTATGCAGATATATATATATATATTTTTATTTTTTATTTTTTATTAAGTGGTATTGCATAAGTACCATTGCACTAGAAGGTCACGGGTTCACCCAGCAGGTGGGACTCTAGTTATAAGTTTAAATGTATTACCTTGTAGCAGGTTTGTCAGCTGTATGCAAAACAGGTCAAATTTACTCGGTTGACTGCCCTGGGGACCAGTTAGTTTTATAGAAGGGAGTCAGGCTCTGATGGAGACTGATTGAAATATTGTTGAGTTGGAGGGAAATATCCATAGGTAAATCTACAGATGGTCTGCCTCCAGGGTTCAGTAGCTTGAAAACATCTGGTGCTTTGATAAGGTTTCAAATTGGGTAGAATTTGGTCGAATTGCTAATAATAAATTAAAATAATGAACCATATAAATCATAGAATACATAATTCACTTCATTTGAATGCAATACATCTCAACCCCTGAAAATATATTAAAGGAAAGGTTTTGGAAATAAATATGGTACTGACTCAAAACCATGATTCATTCCCTCTGTCCTTCAATATATTTATTTCACGTTTCTTTAAACGACTTAGGTATTGTTTAGTTCAGCGAATATGTATGAGAAACGCACAGTATATTACTGAGAATTGTTAGGGTAGTAGTTTCTGCCAGACGGGCCTCCTTGTAATTGAGACAATATGTATCCTGGTAATTCAGCTGTATAAATATTTAATGATAATTAAAGAACCAACAAGCAAAGAAAAATGTATTGCTTATAGACACCGTTGTGATTGCTTAGGGACAGCAGTAACAGAGCAATAATTGTGAATTTCACACAAGCCCTGTATAAAGGCTTCTGGGAAACCCTGTACAAAGCAGGTGGTGGAGAGAATGACAATGAAGACGGATGCAAAGACATAGGGCCCTTTTGAAAAAAAGGAGGTTTACCTTCCTTATTTCAACTGTCCTGTTGTACATTTTTCAATGAATGAATTAAATAAATGCATATTTTGCGTCTTGTTGTAGCTACTTGTGTTGCTGTTAAAATCCATGATTACCTATTATTAGCATTGTTACAGCCACTGCTTTTATTGAGATAAAAAATCTTTTGGTTTTCCTCATTAATTGAAAAACCAAGACATGTTGGTACCTTTGCTGTACAGTAGGTTACGTGATCAGATTGCAGCTGGATCACTGGAGTGAGTTTAAACAATAACACATGATGGGATTACAATAGGTATTATTATAATTATTATTTGTTTATTTAGCAGACGCCTTTATCCAAGGCGACTTACAGAGACTAGGGTGTGTGAACTATGCATCAGCTGCAGAGTCACTTACAATTACATCTCACCCGAAAGACGGAGCACAAGGAGGTTAAGTGACTTGCTCAGGGTCACACAATGAGTCAGTGGCTGAGGTGGGATTTGAACCGGGGACCTCCTGGTTACAAGCCCTTTTCTTTAACCACTGGACCACACAGCCTCCTGAAGCAACAGAAACTTTTCATCTAACATGAACAATGATTAATAGAATCGCTGCATATTGTAAGGGCTTCTACAAGCAAATTATGAGTTTAATTTCCTGATTTATTTTATCAAACAGGCCTGTTTGTTCACAGAGGGCACCGTACTGTATTTCAAGCTTCAGTCAAAGATTCCATTGAGACCTCATTTCCTGTTTCATGTAGAAAACATGAGGAAGTGTCCTGGCACATTCCTGCGATGGACACCAGATTGTGCCAGACATTAGTAAAACAAAACAACACCCTGTTCGCATGGTTGTTTTAGAAGGAAAATAGTATCCCAGAAACCAATAATGGTGATGCTATGGTCTTACGTTGTGAGTAAATATACAAAGGCTTCAACTGTTAAACCCTTTGAGAGTCTTCCAGCAACATAAAGCCAAACTGGCTTCAGCCTATAAAGTTAACTGCAGTATAAAGTGAGAGCAAGTGTAGTGAAAGTAACAGGTAAGCATGGTGAATCACATAGTACACTATGGTAATTGACTGAATAAGCAAGGTAAACTACACACGTACCAAGATAAACATTTATAAGGGTTTAACTTTGCTGAATGCTCTAAGGTATATTTGCAGTTTTTTATATTACAGTTGTGCTAGGGTGTTATTGAATAACATGGATTTATGACAACAAAATGTAACGACAGTGGTGATATTATACTGATTTATTTCAGGCCTCTGACTGATTACTTCAGCTGTTAAACGCTTGAGGGTACAAGTGAGATAGATATAGATGATAATAAATGGGATATATGCTGGTGAAACTAAATTCTGCTGTATTTTAACTCTCACTGGTGTTCTCTTACAGGGGTGCAATGGCAGATCCAGCACACAGCAGTAACTCGCTGTCTGGTTCTGTAGTCAGAATCCTACTATTATACTTGTTATTTTTTAATCTTAAACATATAAATTGCCTATATTACAAGAGCAGACTTGATTTCTTGAATTTCTGGGCAATGAAACCTTCTCTTGGATGCCTAAAATTTTTGTTGGTGGCCCAAAAGCACCAGGGATCATGCTCACATGAGGCTAATGTGAGAGAACCCCAGACTGTTTGGTCAGGATGGCTAATTTAGCTGGCTTATGGAAGCTGGATACCATGTCTCTTCTGTCGAGGAAATTGAAGCAAGCTCATCTTACAGGACATGCCCTGTGTGTGTGTGCCTGGAAAGGCCAGAGTAGGGCTTTACATAGCAGTTAGGTTCAACAGAGTCAGTAATGGATGATGGCCTGTAAAGTTAATCTCTGTTAGATTCTGTGTCTAAGGCATTATGTCACTGGGGCTCATTCCAGCTCCACAAACATTGATAAAAACTCTCCCACTGATACATGTTTCCCAATGCTATCTATCTGTCCTCTTAACTGACGGCTCCCTTCCTGTAATGATCTTAAAGTAATCTGAAACGAATGGCTCTGTATTAGTGCATCATGATGTGTGTGTGTTTAATGGGGCACATGATGACTATGTAGAGGTCTTTTCTCTGCTAATCTGTCATGCCAGCTGTGCATTTTCTTCAGTTTAAACTCATAAATTAGTGACAAAGTATTCCAGCTTTTTTTTTTTTTTTAAGTAAAAGACAGTCATTCATTTTTAATACAAACTCAAAATTCTGGCTCCACTATGTTAGCTAATGTACAGTGCTGTATGGAAAATATACTATGAGTCTTATCAAATATAAAGTATATACCGGTAAACAGATCTGAATTCCACAGCTCCACACCAAATACACTGCTCGAAAGGCAGGTCGACTGCCAGAACGATTCACTGGTGGCCATGACTATTACATCCCCCTTTCAGTTTCCAGTAATTTTTGAACATACAGTATCATCATCAACATACAATATACTGTGTTATAGTGTGTTCTTGATTTGCTACAATTTACTTTCTCAGATGTATTTAATAACGTATAATGAGAAGCAACTATTTGTTTCAATACAGTGCATCTGCCATCCTGAATACTGCCTGCCTTAGTCTTGGTAATTAATTGCTTGGATATGTCCAGTTCAACTTTCCATACTCAAATCGGTTATAGAGTTGTATTGTCTACTTGGCATCTGTATACCATACCTGGGAGGGTAGATGAACCCTCAAAATACAGTGCGGCTGCATGGTGTGCATGTGTCACATTAGCTCTGGCATTCTCTTGTGTCAGGGAGGCAAAAGCGTCAGGGAGTGTTGCACTACAGCAGACCCTACTGGCCTGGCACCTGGTAAGCTCAGGTGGACACCTGCAGGGCTGGTCCTCGAAGCCAGTAATTTGCTGGCGTCTGCTTTCGAATTCCTGGGTGTAAAAGAGGAAACACTCAGAGATACAAATGGTTCACACACCATTGATTTACTATGGTAAGTTGTTTAAAAATTGTATCCAACCTTATTTATTAAATAACGCACCAAAAGTTTATATTCAATGTCACTATTGAACATGATCATCCATAACTATTAAACACTCAATAGTGTTGAATCTAGAACTAGTATTGATACTAAAAGAAACTTAAATTCAATGACAAAAGTTTATTTTAGTACAGTCTAACCCGCTTAAGTGTATAGCCTATTTTTCATCAGTATTTATACACTTAAACGGGTTGGTGATTCCCAAATCATATACAATAAGTATAAATGTACCGATAACAGAAAACGTGCTACAGTCCTACGGGCTGGATTTGTAAAGCAATGCAAACACAAGCCCAATGACATTCTATGGTTTTACGTCCACACAAAGTATACTCATTAATCAGGCCGGAGTCAGGCCGACAATTATTTACAGTATTTCACTATAATTAAATATGAAAACAAAACTATCAGTTTATAACATATTTTATTTAAATGTGCAGTAAATGGCAACTACATGCCATTTTAGATTAATTGAAATTTGAACAGAAATTATTATGGATAAATGCTTGGTTCATTTTAACACATCATAGTCCTTTACAGCAGTTTATTAACCATTTAATTGTCACTCAATATGGCTGATTTTAGAGGAACAAAAAAAGCTATACATTCCAGTTGCTGACACGTGGTAAAACAAAAGTTGCAAAAAATTAAGAAATAGATGATAATAATTTTAAATTGCCCTAAAAAAATGATACGATACAGAATAATAATAATAATAATAATTTTCTTGTGTTGGCATCTTCGCACTATGCCCTTTTCAATAGTGTCCTCTATCTCATAAACATGCTTGTAGATTTTCTCACTTGCTCCAATGATTTCCAAACTACGGCGAATGGTTTGTAAAGCAGTCAGTGCATTGCAAAGTTTTGGTTCAGGTAGAGCATCCTCCTCTTCCTCTTGTGTCATCTTGGCATTTCCTTTAAGTTCTCTGACAATCGCTTCACCGGATAGTTCACCAAAGCATTGCTCATTCTCATCAACTTGCACTTATGTTTCAAAATCACATTGCACGTGTTCAGTTAACTATAAGTATCACCGCTATACAGTAAAACGGAAATATACACTTACAATATTACACTTAAACGGGGCAAATTTCATTATGTATCAATGGTAATAGTTTGGGGCTTTTAAAATTGAATACATTTAAGCGGGATATACACTTAAGTTGGGCAGACTGTATTTCTAAATTCAGTGCTATAGAACATTAAAATAACACTGGTTCTGTATTTTTAAATTTGATGTACCCCTAGGTTGATATTTTAAAATGACTGTAAAATGTTAGGTATGCAGTATTCATGACCAGCACTGCGATGGGCTTGTTAGGTGTACAGTTAGCCGATAACTGATTGAAAGGATTAGAGAGATTGAGGACAGTGCTAAGAAAATGACTAGTGTAGGGGCCTTGTAACTGGAAAGTTGTTGGGTTGACTCCTGGCTAGATGTTTTCGTCTAAAATGAGAGTGTATTGGGGCAGGCAAATACTTCAATGGTGGAAAGAAATTGCCACAGGGACCTAGAATTAGTATTTTGGTCCCATAGCGCCAGCTGGAAATGAGCTGGACACCCCAGCAATGTATTCCGCTTGGGGCTCAGTGTACCAGCTGCTGTCAGCTTTGAGCAGTGGCAGTTAAGTGGGTCACAGAGGAGAGAGTCTGAGGAGATCTGTTTCTCTTTGGATTAATATTTTACTATCAAGGTTGATCTGTATAGACTATATTTATTGGTCATAACATTTGTATTGGGTTTTACAAACGTAGAATTTGTACTGGGGGAAAAAAATAAGTTTGGGTGACTCAATCTGGGTCCCCAATATGGCCTTAGCATGGGACTTGGCTACAGTACTGGAGTGTATTCAATATATATTCATAATACAGGGAATGGTTATTTTTACATGAGCAGGGGTGTAGTGCTGGGGGGTCGCGGGGGAGCACCGCCCCCCACTTCTCTTGAGCAGGGAGAGCACTGCTTCCGTACTTCACTTGTACAATATTGAACTGTTGTGCTCCTATTAATATATGGAGATATCCATGTGTATAACCCATACAAATAAGCAAAGAATACAATAACCGTAAGAAACCCTTGAGAGATAAAAATGAAAAAAGTTTGAATATAGAGTGCCCTGTCTGGAACAACAGGTGTGAATAACGTAGAGAGGGAACCTGTATTAACGCTGTGCTGAGGTGTCAGCGTTTTACAATTAGATGTAAGAATTGGAACGGTTTTTATTATTAGACCCATATATAAGAAATAATGTAGATAAAATAAGCTAAACATTTATTTAAAGGATAAAATTCAATCGCAACAAGCAAATAAAGGGGACCTGTGGTCTCACACATCTCTTTTTGCAAACAGATGCACTTCTGTTTCAAAACCCCAGTCTCATTAGCTCTTAAGTGGCTGCAATAGGACAGTGAGACGAACTGATTCTGGACCAAACCATTCAATATACGAGAAGGAGGAGTGGGGGAGTGTTACGCATAGGATTATTAATAATAATGACGGCATTTTAATCATGTGTGTATTAGTGTATGAAACTGGTTGTGAAAATATGTACAGTATTTGTGTATTTATTTATCTTTAATATAAATAGCTGTAAGTCTAGTTGCGTTACAATAATACCTCAATGCCTGATTATCTGAATTTCTAATCAATTGGTTCACTTGTTAGCCCTTTCAAATATCGTAACTACAAGTGATAAACTGCGGTTCTGTTGCGTGTATGGGAAAACAGGGACTGCAGGGGGCGTGGTAGGGTTGAGAGAGCAGGGTGTGTGTGTGTGTGTGTGTGTGTGTGTGTAGATAATAGCAACCCCTCGCTTCTAAATATAGCAGTACACCACTGCCCATGAGTACTCTGATGTTAATCTGGTTAGTTTAAACTCAGAGGCCATTTTCAAATGGCAAATACTTTCTCTTTTCAGTTTTACATTTGAATCTGGAAACTTTATCAGGTTTCAAATGACTCATCAAAGTATATAGCATGCAAGTGAATTGAGTGCTGTAAGCAAGTACTTGTCTTGCGGTATACAGGGAAAGCCAAACAGAAAAGTCATTCCAAGCTTTCAGCGATGCACAAGAACCCTGATTAATGGGTCCGTGATCTATTCTTTGGAATAGTTCAAGATCTGTCTGGATTGCAGGGAAAAGGCCTGAACTTTAGCAGGTATGGGTTTTAGCAGTTGACATAGGCAACAAAAGGAGAAAATCAATATGTCTAATCGATTACTTACTGTATCATTAGACAAGGATATTTTGTTATCTCTAGGATACAGCTGTGGTTTGAGAAAACGTAAGGGACTGTAAAAGCCAAATGGAATGGATAACTTAGTTAGTGAACGCTACTGACAGTCATGGAAACAGTGGGTTAGGCCTAGATGATATTGCCGTTCAGAATAATGGTTTAAATATATTGACTTGTTTTAATTTCAGCGCTTGATTTGTAGTTGATTACAGTATATCACTGGGAACAGATACCCAAAAAATGCAGCAATTCTCAGCACAAAATATGTAATATTGGCAAAGCAACATTCCATTTTGTAGCTGTGAGTGCTGAGTATTGTCAGACTCAGGTATCGGTACACCATTGCTGCTGTGTATGTTGGCACTGTTATTGAATTCTTACAGCTAACTAGGATCAGTTTGTGGTTGATACTGATCTCAATGGTGTTGCTCATGCTTGTGTGTTTCAGAATGTTCCCCAGCTCCCCTGCGGCAAAGCCCTCTACAACTATGAGGGGAAGGAACCCGGGGACCTGAAATTCAACAAAGGAGACGTCATCATTCTGCGCAGGAAGGTGGACGAGAACTGGTACCATGGCGAGCTCAACGGCAGCCACGGCTTTCTGCCAGCCAGCTACATCCATTGCATCAAACCCCTCTCGCAAACCCCACCTCAGGGCAAAGCACTTTACGACTTTGAAGTCAAGGACAAAGACCAAGACAAGGACTGCTTGACATTCACCAAGGTAAAACCAGTGCCTCCGAGTCTTTATATCTTGGTGAGGGAACCCTTAATAAAATACTGTAGTAATGGCAAAAACACAATAACATGCAGATCTTGCTGTTTCTGTTTTTTGTTCATCCTCTTGTCTACACTGCAGAATACTCTACTACTGTTTTGCCCTCTGCAGCTATGAGGAATACTGCTGCAGAATATGTTGGTATTAATTATTACGACGCAACAAAACTACAAACTATTAACTCAGTAAATGAGAGTATCGGCATATCTATATGGTTACCACAGTACACTTTAACTATGGTCAGGGATGTTGCTTTTGTCTGTAGCATTTATTGAACTGTGATTCAATGATTTTTCAGTTGAACATGCCCTTACCAAGTACTGTTTAATGCAATTCCAACGGGATGAGTCACAGTTGTAACATTGGGCCCAATTCACAGAACTTTGCAGGCTGTTTTAGGGAATATTTTGTTAATGACAGTTTTTAAAGCCTGTTTGTATTAATTAAATTAAGTCTGCAGTGCATGAAACCTTTTTTTAGCTGCTCAGAGGGTTTATTTTTCATTCAAATTTGTCAATGCAGTTTTTAATCTTAAGATGTAGTTTATCCACACAAAACAATCCTTAAAACAGTCCTTAACATTTTGTGAATAGGCCCTACTATCATATTTTGACATACCAGTGGTATCAAAATGGTATAAACCAATCTAGTGTAGTTCCACTGTGATACATTTGGTCTGTTAATGGTTCTGTTTGATTCATTTGAGTTGCAGCATTCATATCACTTTGAACAAGAATACTATCCCAACTTGAGATAACCACTATATCTTCAGATTTTTTCAAAAGCTGGAAGGTACTATCGAAACCAAAAATGTTTATATATTTTAGACCTAGAGAACTGGATTAACACAGAATAAACTCTACTGGTCTTGCTGATTGATCAGACTGCTGAACAGGTGCTTATATTTCAGATCCTTGTCTGGTATACCGCTGGAGAAATTGCTGTTTTCACCTTGAGACGTGTTTGTCATTACAGCTTAATTAAAAGTGCAGCAAGTTTAATTAAACGCAGTCACTTGCATGAAACTGCTTGTCAAACTGATACTGTGATAATTAGGTTCTTAAAAAAGCTATGCTTAGCAAAGCGTTATTGACACAGACTGTAGTAAAACACAACATTAAAATATATACAAAAGCATTCATTTTTGGAATACAGAATAATCCACAAGATAGCTATTTCACACACTACTCTAGAGCTGATTTAAAAACAAGCACAGGTTACGCTTTTGATTTAGCTTAATAAGGTTTTAGAACGGATGGCAGCAGAGATACCAAAAATGTAACAAAACATATAGCGATAGATTTGGAAGACCCCAACATGTGAAAATAATATATTACTTAACTTAACAAAAAAAAGCCAATTTAGATTTTTAACCTGCTACCACCATTCTTGATGAAGATTGTCAGGTGTCTGCCTTAGTTAAACTAAAATTAACAGTAATGTACTTTACACTGGCAGGGGCCTTATGCATAGCCTCTCATGTAGACACATGGCAAGCTACAAAATACATTTTAAAATAACATTATTTTCATAGGGTTTAGTTTAGTACAACAATGTGGACTATTAGGGGCCCCTGGGCTCCTTTGCAACCAACAAGTGTGGTTTTAGTAGAAGTGTAACCTTTTTTTTCAGAATTTGGAGGCCTTCACAAATCGCTTGCCAGCATTGGCATCATGCTTAAGTAAAGCAGCAAAATGTTCCAAATAAGTAAAGGTTTGTATTCCTAAATTTGCCTTTAGGCAACATTTGACTGAAATCCAGTATGACAGCTGTTGTACATTACAAACCCGTAAATGTGTCTTATTCACAGATGAGTTTGCAAGCTTGCTCTTGTTGGCCAATTAGAATGCATGCCTCTTACAACTGGCAGAGCAAATCTGAAAATTAAAAATGCCATTAAAGCTTCGTTAGAAAAATGCGTTTGCTCAGCTTCAGAATAATTACATCAAGTGCAGAAGAATAAGCGTTTCAAAAAAACTTTAAGCTGTTTCTTCGATGATAAAAATCAATCCTGTTTGGCTGATTTTTTTTTTTTTTTTCAAAAGCAGGGTAAAAAAGATCAATTATGCTTATGTGTATGATTTATGTTGTATTGACATTGTTTTAAAATTACCAGTGTTATTCCATCTCCCTGATAATGAAGTATGGTGATAACCCATCTGTGATAGTTCCACTGTGATGAATCAGTCACTGCAGCATTTTAAACAACTTTTACATAAATGCATTAGATAATCAAAGGTCAAAGGTTAAAATGTTAGCAGGTAAAATGTGCGGATTGCTGGAGATTCTTGGAATAATGATGTTTCCAAATCTGTGTTGTGATGATTGTGATGGTGGACAGTCACCCCTGGGAGAAGGTAAGATAGAACCTGGGATATAGTCTGGCAATGAATAGCAATGATAAACCAGGGCTGACCATGTTATAATACAGTAGTTTATGGTTGAATCTGATGTAACACATTTTAAATATTGCAAAGTATATCATTGAAACAATGTCTTTATTAGCAATAACTTAATAATATTTACAGCAGACTACCATAGTAAAGTGCAGTAAACCATAGTAAAAGCTCGGTAAACATCGAAATCAGAAGGATCTGAGAAAAGATGCAGGCCAGAGGCTTTATTTCTCTTACAGTGATCCAAATCAAAACATTTCCAGGGGAAATCTCCAGCACATTATTTGTATTTAAAGGCCTCAAAAAACTGAAGGGGATTTCCTATGAACCAACAAGAGAAGTAAGCTCATACTACACCTCTGCCTGCTTGACTGTGTGCAAGCCTTTTCCGTTTCACATTGAAGCTCATTTCCTGCACTGTGAGTGTACAATAATAGCTATCCTTAAGCACTCATTTGGGAGTCCCAGCAGTTAGAAGCCTTTAAGATTGGGCATGTGAGACAAAGGAAAGTTTGTGACAGATGGCAAGAAATAGTGCAGGCTGCTTTTAAATTCAAGGACAATCAATTCCAAATGTCCCAATGTCCTGTGAAGAAGCCATAATATCATTTGTGATCTTTGCAGTTTTATTTTTTAAAAGTATGTGAGTGGGTGGGTGGAGCGGGAGGGAGGAGAGTTCTTTAGGGGTTGCTGTGATTGAACCGTGGCAATCTGGGGAGAAGGTGGGGCGCTTTGTTAGAGTGGAAACTGACAAAAAAAAGGTTATCCTACTTTGCTTCTCTTGAAAGGAAAATAGGTTACCAATTGACGCCTGGTCCGTGTCCTTCTTTTGGAATAGCACAGAAGCATGCCTTTTCTTTAATCACAGGCTTTTTTAAAGTCTGTTTTGGGAAATTAAAAAAAAGGTTTAGTATTCATAACACCATTATTTCTTTAGAGTTTGTGAAGATTACTTTTGGTTGAGTAAAATATTGTGAATCGTGCCCAGTGAGAATGTGTATATAAATGGAAAACTGAATAGGATGCTATATGCTCCAAGAGTAGTCAGAGAAACTACCTAAGAGTAGGTAAAAATCAGCATGCATCATACCCAGCACCCTATACTATATATTTTTGTAATGTAACGTTAAATTAAACAGTATAGTTTATTTGAATTTGATATAAATTCTACCTGATACAAGCAATCTGATACAAGCTACCAAACATTTTAGATGGCTGTATCACATTTAATCTTTTCCAGCAATAAAAGTACCAAATATCTGGAACAGTCTCTGGAATGATCCACTGTTGGGTGTTTTCAAGCAATGGTTCCTGACTGATAAAGCTCTAGTTGTAATACATTGCACACCCCGTAACATACAGTACCTTCACTAGGAAGGCCTGTGACCATCCCCAACACAAAGTAGTGACTAAGAATGAACCACGGTCTTCAGGTTCAGAGACCGACTCACTGTCTTCAGGACTTAAAGAGTGGGATATGTTTGAGGAGTGGACAATGTCTTTACTCAAATTGTTTGTTTGTTTTTTACCATCAAGGATGAAATTCTTATTGTGATAAGAAGAGTGGATGACAACTGGGCAGAGGGAATGCTGGGAGATAAAATTGGAATCTTCCCTATTCTATACGTAGAGGTAAGGACACATTCTGTATCAACATATTTTCATGAGGACCGCACATTTTATTGCTGTATATGTTTTTCATTGTAACAAACCATGTAACTAGCTCTAACCTTAACTGATTTAGGACATGAGTTTTATCTGTAACCTTCTAGAAATGTTCAAATTTTAACCAATAACTACTGAACTTGTTAGTCTTGCGCTGGTATTTACAATTCATCATCATTTTAATCTGTAAACACATTGATTGTGGTTTCTCCCTGCTATGCCAAATAAAGTTTTGTATAGAGATTTTCCATTTACTGACTCACAGTTGCCAGAGTTGCAGATGGGGCAGAAATTACAGTAACAGATACATTTAAAATGTAATTGAAAGCAGAGGCCAGATGTATGGTTGTATAGCCAGGTAGATGATGTAATGCAGTGATAGAAAACTGCAGGAATTTTTTTTTTATAGCTAACCTATACTAGTCTGGCTGATATACTAGAACGACAGAGGGCAAAAGGAGTTTAAGAATGAAATAAATGAGTCATTACGTTGCCATAAAGACTTCAGTGTGTGAGGTGATTTCAATGTTATCGGCATACAAGTACATTATTCTCGAGGAAAGAAATTGCATGTGCTTGGGTTTATGAGCCACATGTCAGTTCAATAGTCTTGTAATAAAGGTCTGTATTATTTATTGATTAATACCTGCAACAGTGATGAAGGTGGAAGTCTGACCTGAGAGGTCAGGCTATGGCTTGGAGTGGTAATGGAAAGAATGTGGACCAGTAAATTGGCAGCAACAGAAGTTTACAGTAGGTCTTTTAAGAAATGTTATTAATCATTTTTAAAACTAAATGGACTCCAGACATATGAGCCGATTGGTTAAAAACGTGTACTATCTTTAACCTGGAATAAATGTGAGCTCTGAACGGCCAACGTTTGTCTTTGGTCTGTGTGGGGAAGTTACACAGGACATTACATGAACAATAAATTCCTCAACACATTTTAAATAAAAACAATCAAAGCCAAAGTATATCTCCTGTGGTCATTTTTACATTTTAGATGACTTTATACTATATAAAACGTGTATGTTTTGTTAATGCTTTTATGACTACTGCATAACATCTTGTTAAATGGCGTTTTCGCCGATTTCTTTATTAAATACAAAAATAAAATAAAAAGTTTAAACACAAACACTGTGCTCACAGAGCAAAATAAAAATTTAAACAAAACAAAATCACAAACACAAAAAATCGAACAGCTAATACAGGTCAGGCTGGGCAAATGCCTTCACTGATCCTGTACGCGTTTTGTTTTTAATTTTCGCTCTCGCTCCTCCTCTAAACATCCAACTCCCTCTGAGCCGAGAGTGGGTCTTTTATATTCATGGCTGGAGCCTTAATTACCTATTAATAAATTACCTTATTAAGGCTCCAGCCACATTCCCACGAGAGTTCTAGGGAAGGGGTTTTAACCCCATCCCCACGACTACACATTACAAGACCGGCTCTCTCGCCAGTCTCAAACAGTAAATAATAAAAGACGGACGGTGCTCGACCACCAGCACATAAACACAATAATGATTAGGATGGATGGCTTCGTCTGCCCGCCTACAAATACAATAACAATAATAACAATAATAATAATACAAAACATACATATATACAAATAATACAGGGGCGGGGTGTACTCCATCACAACGTATTCTTTACTCCTGGGATATTTTTCTATTTGAACGTGTTGCTGTAAAATAAAGGCACACACACACACACACACAGGGGCCACGACCACGCCCCCGGCAAATGCTGCTATGAAGTCAATGCCTGCGTTCAGAGCAATATACTGGATGTTATTACTTTCTGAAAAACGAACGAATATCCTAACGAATATTTAAATTATGAGGGAATATCTGAACATGAAAATCCTGTGTTCGTCCCAGCACTATTACATTTTGATGTAATTCTTTTTAAAATCGTGTTAAAACAGATCAATAGAAGCTGACCACATTTAAAAATGATACAAATGTGTTTACGGTTTACAACAGTGGAGAGGAAAGATTGAGCGAGTGATATACCAGTAATTAATATACATCATGCAAACTAAAAACACTGAGGCCAGGTGTGATAAATGTTAATATTTAATTACATATCTGACAGAATCATGTCAAGAATAAAGCTGACGCAAAGCTTGGTCTGTACTAATAAACATAGTGGCATTTAAAAGCACTCCGCGAAGTCCATAATTAACTCTCTCTCTAACATTTTGTGAAACATTTTTTTACATGACCAAGGAGGAATTAATAATGACACATGCGAAATACAAATCCACAACCAATTAAAACATCTGAAACCGAGACAAAACATAGTTAAAGTCAGGGAGGGGACTTTTGGTCCATGCTGTTTCCAAAGGACATGTCGGCGATGTCTTTTGATAGATTGATAGAGGAAAGTGCTAGACTATAGGCCATTATGTCATTCTGGGGTGTAGAAAGCTACAACTTTGAATTATCCATCATACCAGCTGCTCATTTGAAAGAAAGAGTGTGTGCTGAGGACAGCAACATTTCCCTTTTCTTTTCCTTTCTTTTGATAATATTGTACCAGCGAATCAGAGTTCATTAGTACACCTGTCATTTAGACTTGGGCCTGTCAAAAGTGGTAATTTCTAAATGTGCTGAATTGTATGTTCGGTCTACCAAACCACTTTAATGTGTGACCTGAGCCAAGTTTGAACCCAGGCTTACGGAGCTATCAAGAGCATTTCATTTTTTTTATGTCACTGTTCCCTTGTGACAGAGAAAGAATGAATCTTGGTGTGAGAGGGAAGAGATCTGGACTGGCCGTTAGGCGCATGTGTGAGCTTGTAGGGGGTCCGTACACCCTGTATATTCCCACGCTGGCATGCAATGTCTTATTGACAGGAGTCAGCTGTGAAGGTATCGGCTGATGCTCTGTCATTGGCTGGGGGGTGGGACTATACGGGATGAATGGCTCTCTGGCTCATACAGGAAATATAGTGGAACGTGACTTCAAGGCGGAATCCTGATACTTTGAAGCAAAACTGTAAACTCTGGAGCAGCGAGTCGGGGAGACAGTGCGGCAACTCCAGCGTGAGACAGACCCAGTGGTGCAAGCAAGCCATTCACCGGTTATTTTCTTTTCACTATCTTAGATAGTTAGCTTAGCGGGACTGAGCCGTCCCACAGTATATAAGAGAGGATACTGAGCAGTGCCTGTTTCTCGGGGCTTCCACAGCTAGAGGGAGCAACGAGCCGCGGTTAGAAACCTGCACACTTTATTTTGTAGTTTTTCCTTAAAGTGTTTTGTTTTCCTTTTTCCTTTTGCCTTTTGCTTATTCTTTTTGGTTTGCACACCTGCGTGTGTGATTTATGAAGATGGGGCACAATACCATTAGCTGGTAGAGTGCCACCGAACTGTCACAGAAGCACCAGCCAACTGAGCGTGTAATAATAAATCTGGGTGCCTGTGCCGGCATTTCATATTCAAACTTTGTGTCTGCCTTGTGTTTCCCCACACCCTTCCACACTTGGTTATAAATCTCCCTCCTGACCTGAGAGGGCGCTGCGTAAAGGGAACAGTGTGCCCCGGACTGGATGGTCTGACAATTCATTCCAGGGAAAGGTGGAAGTTGGCCATCTAGAAATGGGGCGGAGCTACAGTACACCAAGTCATCGTCCCAGACGTGGCAATCGTGGATTGGAGGAAAAGCGATTGCACTGCTAACCAAAGGGGTGTGGCTGACAGTACAAAAGGGGAGGTGGCCAAGCGAACTGCTCCTTTTTTTTGGTTGCAAGAGAACCGCTGAGTGTTTAGTGTTTGTTTGTTTTGTCGTTTCTAATTGTACTCATTTGTTCTTGTTAGACGGCTAACACATACAGGGAGCTGTCGCTTAAGGCCAGCACCAACCGGACAGCCAGAAGCGTAGCGTACATTGAGGCAGCTAGGTACATTTAAAAAAAAAAAAAATAGTACAAAAATATATCTAAAGATTTTTTTTTTTAAATAATGTGCCCACTTACATTTTTAAGAGTGTCAAATAATCAACATGTTTTCATATTATTATTTTTTTTATTTGCCATTTCTTCGTAACATTATTGTGATCTTAGGCTGTATATAAATTTGACAGCCGGGGTATTGAAACTTCGAGCCAAACAGATGTGTTCACTTCTCGTTCTCATTGGTCAGTTTCCCTAGTTATGCCACGTGTAGCTCCAGAATTGAATCCAACATCTGTTTATGATCCGACTCCAGTGAATTCGGATCCGATCTCTTTTTTTGTTCTCATTAGTGCAACCAGCCCCTGGTTGCACTAATGAGAAGAAAAAGAATTGAATCTATTCAGTCTTGAACAAAGAAGACTACGCGGTGATCTGATTCAAACATTCAAAATCCTAAAAGGTATAGACAATGTCGACCCAGGGGACTTTTTTGACCTGAAAAAAGAAACAAGGACCACAAATGGAGATTTCAGAACAGAAAATAGGAGGCACTTTTTTACACAGAGAATTGTGAGGGTCTGGAACCAACTCCCCAGTAATGTTGTTGAAGCTGACACACTGGGATCCTTCAAGAAGCTGCTTGATGAGATTCTGGGATCAATAAGCTACAAACAACCAAACGAGCAAGATGGGCTGAATGGCCTCCTCTCGTTTGTAAACTTTCTTATGTTCTTATGTTCTTATGTTCTTATGGATCAGCGGGTTGTCCCGTATATTATTTAGTTTTGGTAAAACATCAAACAGTTTCTGGGTTTATTTGTTTGTGTGTTTATTATTTGAAGGATAATCAACAGTTTTATTTTGTTTTCAATTTGAAGGGTGATTTGACTGGTTCTGACTGGTGTTGCCCAAATGCATTATTCTGGGGAGGTTAGGCCAGTTAAGGCAGACTATGAACTGCTCATATGAAGGACTGGAACTGACTGGAAATCTCAGTTCTCATTGTTTATTCTCATCACACTACGCACCCCAGAAGCACACTTAGAAACCATCCCTCTTCGGTGTTCTAATGACATGTTTATCTTTGAATATGGGGCCAGGGACGTTTTAAAGTTGCTATATCTGACTTATCTGTAGTGTGATCACGTTAGACGACATGGAAGACATAATTACTGAAGAGTCACTAGCCCTGCACACATTCCAAATTAACCTATCATATTAGTACTGTATGCGAAAATATAAGAAGGGCAACAAATTGATGCACATTGTGGCCACAACATACATTAACATTAACTTAAGAACATCAGTGTAAATGTGTGTGTATGCGAGTGTGTATTTTGAATTCAGTTTGTATTATTGAACCCTTTTTAGTACATATATATATATATATATATATATATATTTTTTTTTTTTTTCAGTGGTTTGATTGAATTGCAATTTTGAGCAATTAGACAGGTGGTTAAACGGAACGATTATTGAGTGCTGGTCCACTCAATGCCTAAAACTGAGTGTTAGGCTTGCCTTGTCCAACCTTATTAAAATTCTGTGCAGCTTTCCAACTTTCCAGCTTCATCAGTTTACACTCTCCCTGCAGGACATAACTGAGAACGATGAAATGAGAAAGATATAATAGAGAATAGCCGGCTTATTACATGCATCCTTTAAAGTGCTTTGGATATCTTTACATATTTTTGAGCAGCTGCTGATTTTAATTTGAAGATTTTTTTTTTCTTCTTCAGATTGACGGGTAAAGTATTTTGTCACAAAAAACTAAACAGTCATGCTGCTGCTATCTCCTACAGCAGTAAGATGTTATGATTGTGCAAGGTCTGCTGCAGCAAATAAAAGTAAAAACAAAGGGACCAGATGGCATTTCTGTTGTAATGATATCATTTTACAGGAGTCACACATGGAGATGATATGTTTAATGTGGGCATATAAGGTTCTTAACTATTACAAATAGAATGTGTTTATGCAGGAAGAGTTCCACAACCCTATCATTATAGATAAAACACCACCCACAGCACAGTCCTTCGGGAGAGCTGGGAGATCACCTCCTGGTTTGTTTGTCTGGTTCAGGAACTCCCACAGAAACGTGTTGTGTCTAAACCCTGTTGGCTGTTTACATGATATAGTTTACACACTGCCAGAAATATTTTCTCTACAGTTAAATGTACTGTTTATTTTACTCCCAGTTTAATGCCACTTTCAATGTGAGCCCAGTGCAGCACTCAGCACAGCCTACTGTAGCTTCTTAGCATTCACTGTGAATGGGCCCTTAGTCTGGCTTAATGAAGATCAGGAATTCGCTTTTACTCTCTAACTGATGAACTTGCCTGTTGTGACAGTAACTCCATTTAGGGCGCATGAGCAGTAAATGAGAAATGGGCACATGTTATTTCCCCAGGAGCTCGGTCCCAGTGGGTTAACATGCTTATGATTGTACAAGCTATTCTTCTGCTTGCTAGGGAAAACACATTTCCTTCAACAAAGTTAATACCATCAGAAAAGTTCAGAATCTCCCTAATTATGCCCCAAGTGAAATCTGCATGGCTTACTAAAGACCAAGCACATAATAGAAAAAACACACCCAGAGCACGCATGTAATAGCATGCAAGTGCTCCACAGGTATTTGGCTATTATTTTTTAAGTTTATGTTAATTGAATTCTATTACATTATTTCAAACTGTCAAGAATTTCAAATTTCTTTATGATGCAAACCAACAGCGCTATGATTCACTTAAAATAACAAAATGTAAAAATGCAGACTTAATCCTTTCACATGAAAGCTCTTTTGCAGACCTCAATTTGTTTGTGAAAAATGGTAATGAAAGCCTATCAAAAAAGATGGTTCACTAATACTGTGAGCAAGCGTACAACTCAAACTGCTTGGTCAAAATGTCTTGGTTTGTCAAGTAAGACATACAATGCAGGTGATCAAGCAGGGGAAGCTCCTCCCACTCCACAGAAAGCACGCAAATTTAGTGAAAAGTGACTGAAGGATGTTGACTAACTGGATGTCAATGAACTGAAAATGTGGGCTACTAGATACAAAAAGATAACAAAAGTGTTTGGGGTCTTATGTATAAAATCTTTTTTGTTTGCTTCTTTGTTTTAATGTAGTAGTTGCCAATTGATTTTACCCTGTTTTTCTCCCAACTTGAAATGGCCAATTGTATTTCAGCCGACCGCTTCTTTTCACTCTGCAGGCGTTATGATAGTGTGCGTATGAGAACTGTTTTTGTTTTTTTTTAATTTGAAACCCTGCTCATGGATCATCTCAGAAACTTACATTTCAATTAGAGCGGCCATTTTGTCACCAGTAGATTTCTCAAGCTGACGGCACTTTAGAATTCCTGCAAACAGATTTCAAGCAGTCTAAAGAGACCCAGTCCAAAATATAACCTAGGAACGCATTCTAAAAATGCCTTCATTAAAAAATTGGTTTATAGCATCGTTAATATCCTCACCATCAGGTCATTACCTTTAGATAATTTATAAGTGATGTCCACTCATGGTATGATAATGATGGTTGTGTTATACAACCGTGATTTTGTATGCGTTAGGCATATTTGTTTGCTATGCCGTATACCAAGCGTGATCTTGTAAATCAGGATTGGTCAGGTCAGTAGTTCATGATACGATGAAAAGCATAGAAGAGTAAAGACAGACTTTGTCTGTGGCATGAGTCCAAAAAACACACTGGACAAAACTGAGTGAGACCTCATACTTATTGCCCACACTTGACAGGCTGTCAGTCTTTAATGAGAGATGGATTTATTACAGGTTTTATTTTTCATTTTTCAAGAAACCTTGCTAATGACAGACCAGAAAAATCCTAGTCTTTAAACAGTTTAACCATCTCTCTTAATCAATAGCATATGTAACTATGGTACCCATGTCAGTGTCAGCAATTCCCTTTTGAAAGTGTTCAGAATTCACACATATTACCCTTTCACACTTTTTACAATGCTTGACATGTCCTTCAATTAAAATACTACTATAGGCTTACTTTTGAAAACCACAGTACTGTTTGCATAAGGGCATAAGGGCAAGAACTAGGTTAATCTTTAACTCTTGTCAGGAGGTACATTTAAAAAGCATTCCTTTGATTATTAGAGGAAACTTTTGTTATTGGCATGTGGAATTACCGTATGTGATCTTTGCTCAGAAATTCAATTTTTAAAAAGCACAAAACATCCCAAATGGCAACACCAGAATGGACAAAAGAAGCTAACAATAAAGAAGGATGTCAAAGAAAGTAATTAGCCTGCCTTCAGAAAATCGGATTTCGCTGCCTATTGTGCTACTAGGACAGAAATAACGCTTCTAGCCATTTCTCAGTAGCTGGGCTACACTTTTGTCAAATGAGCACAATCGTTGTAACATAGGCATTCAAAAAGCAATTTAATCTTTAGAATGTTCCAATACTTTTTTTTAATGGTCACAAATCTAAGCCTGTTACCAGCATGTGGAATGTTGTCTGTTCCATATCAAACCATGAAAAATATGTATATTATTTGGAATGCAGTTTACATAATACAAATCTATACAGCACCGCCTTAATTCTGAGTGAAACACATAATGTTTTTATTTATGTATTGGGGGCCTCAAAATATATTTCACTAATGTGACCTGAGGAAGATTCAAAATGTATGACAGACTAGTGAGTCTATTTCTCTATCCAGCCCCTGTCTTTGTTATATACACTTGCAGTTTGACAGGTAATTACTGTGAACTATAGGTGAGCGTGATTGAGAATCTGAGTGGGGCAGAATCACTTAGCGATATCATTACACAATAGCAAGCAAAAACCCCATGCAGCTCCAAGCTAGCTTTCATTAGCTGGAAATGCGTGATATGTCTTTACTCACAGCCTCTCCTCTTCCTTGACTGGGGTCTTCCAAATCTCTGTTACTCCAGTTGTTTTCTTTTTTTTTTCTTTTTGTCATATCCCAGCAGCATATCTGAATCTAACCGACTGTAACTTCAAATGTCTCTTTCTCTCCGGAGTCATACTTTCTTTGAAGTAGTTTCTTATTCAAACAGCAGCTTCGCTTGTAGTGTATTCAAAGCTGGAGGAAGGAAAAAAAGAAGTCAGAGACTCAACTGAGCATCACATTGTACAACAGTACTGCCATGAAACAAAGAAGAAAAAAATCTACTCACACATTTTCAGAAACCATTAATACCCTGGTACAGACTGACAAGTGCAGACACATTCTTCAAAGTAAGGCCCTATCTCTGTAACACTAACACTACACATAATAAACTTTAAATGGTAGTTTAAACCAGGAAAAAAACACTCATCCTTGGGTGTGTATGTGGCAAAAGAAAGATAAAAACAAAAATGAGGAAATGGGGTCCCCAAGTGGCTCACCTGATGGTGGGCAGGGTGAGTCATACAGCGCAGGTTCGCGTCCTGGCTGGGCGAAGTCGCCGGTCTTTGCTGGGGATTCCAAAGGGAGCATTGCATTGGCTCTTCAGATCTTCATTGTGCTGAGCTGTTCTCTCACCACAGCTGCTTCAGAGGAGTAAGGTCTTGCGTTATCACAGTTAAGCTGTCAAACTGGATGGATGATTCCATAATTGGATACGGAAAATTGTTAAGCTCCCAAAGGAGCGCTAGGAAATGTTACACAGTATAATCCTGTTTAATACTGAACGATGCAACAGATTCAGTATTTGTAAGATAAGGGACCCTTTGAGCCTTTTTTTCATTTTTGTTAGAGATAAGGTGGAATATTTGGTGAAGGTGCGTCACAGTAGAAGAAAAGAACATCATCAAGGATGGTGGTGATGCAAATAACTTCTTACTGTATAATGACTGTAATTTGATTATGGTAACAGAACAATAGATGTTTAGTAATGAATATCTGAAAGATGTAGCAAACTGCACACCTTGAATATTATAGGGAATTGATTGTCTGAAAAAATACCAGAACAGAAATGTCATTTTGTCAAATAAAATGATAAACATTTTTAAATAGTACTCAGAGGTTACAGCACAGTTGCTTAGCTACTATTTTTTTTGTAGTTATAGTAGTCAATACTGTGTTCATTTGCATCACACAAATAGTAGAGAATATATCCAGAAATAATCTCTGCACATTATTTTGCCACGTTAGATATTGCTCTTTCAATGTGTTGCTTTTGGTGCAGTTATCCCATCACGGTGGATTAATCAGTGTTAATTGACATCTAATTTGCATGTTATTTTAAAAAATGTTATTAAAATGACAATTAAGACATTTATTTTATCTTAACAAAGATTTTCTCCGAAGCTTTCATTATATTCTTAATTCCTGACAAGTTTATATTATCTCAACACTTTCCAAAACAGTGTCACAGTTTATCACAAACATTTTCATACAGAATGTTATAAAGCTTCCAGATGTTTTACGCAATAATCATATTACAGATTGTTTATTTAAAGGAGAATGTCACACACAAGTGTGCAGTTGATTTATTTAACTCATAATAATAGTAATAATAATAACAATTGTTGGCAAGTTCTAGGTTTAATATAAATATATTAAAGACTGGGAGCCTTTTTTTTTAGTTGCCTAGCAATATTCTGCCATTGTAAATGCATGATTTCACACTCGTAGACAGAACAGACTGATGTCTTAAATAACAAATATTTATACATGTTCATGTTTTTTGAATAATGAATTTCACCCCAGACTCCACATGAACATAGCAATCTTGCCCACCCAAACAGCTAGTCCCCGAATCCAGATGAAGGATTTCAGGCAGGACTAATGTAACATTAACAAAAAAAATGTTGCAAATTGCATTTTGGCATAAAGACCTTGATAAATCTGGACCAATCTGCCTGCTTTTTTTCTACTAATAGTTCCTGAATTCCTGAATAAATTCAGTCAGACAGACAGACAATTATATATTTCACCTGCTCAGACCAGAGCAGTCTTGGATTTATTTGGGACAGGATTCATAACATCTAAGCAGTAAACAAAAATCAATATATACAGATAATGCAATCATAAAGGCAACACATCTTTTTTATGTGCCTTATGATTTAATGATGAAGCTTTAAATCCTTTCAGCAGAACGGATGTCACCTCTTTTTGTGGAGGTATGTATACCCTAGGGGTTATGCAGGAATCAAGGGTATCACGTAAATCATGGCTTTTATTATTATTTGTTTATTTAGCAGACGCCTTTATCCAAGGCGACTTACAGAGACTAGGGTGTGTGAACTATGCATCAGCTGCAGAGTCACTTACAATTATGTCTCACCCGAAAGACGGAGCACAAGGAGGTTAAGTGACTTGCTCAGGGTCACACAATGAGTCAGTGGCTGAGGTGGGATTTGAACCGGGAACCTCCTGGTTATAAGCCCTTTTCTTTAACCACTGGACCACACAGGAAAACTCACAGAGAGATGGTTGACTTCATTTGGAATCCCAGACAAATACCCAGGAAGACAACACTGTTCATTTGAATGGTTCACAAACACTTTCTTACGGCTCAAAACCGATCTAGACATATTATTGTGTGGTGATATATTCTGACCCATATATATATATGAATTGTCAGTGGCTGGGCAGGTCTAGCTGTTTCTCTGTAGGTGGGGTATAAACTTGCAGTATCTCTCTAATTTGGAAGATTATATAAGGACACGGCAGTGAAAGTCTTCAGAATCCAGAGTGGTTTCAGATTATTTACTGACTGAGGTAATGATCCCATGCTGACGATTGCAGCCAGTGAAAATGGCCTGTTAATTGAATGTCTGGGGGATTTTACTGCTGCTCTTCCCTTGCTATCACTGTGTATAGCTGATTAGGACTCTCTGACTTAACCGAAAGCTCTCTGTCTCTCTCGGAGGTAATTTATATCAGGGACGTGAATTAGACCAATGGATTAGGCTATATATAATAGTACTGTTATATATGTAATGGTTGATTGTTTAAAAAATCAATACATTAAAGCAAATGAATATTAAATAACAAATCTTCTCTTGACTTCTATAGTTATAAATAACAATGACAAAAAACATTATGTGTACTGGGTTCTTTCCTTGAGTATATTTAAAACCCCTTTGTAAAAAAAATGTACCTCCGTAATTAACTATATAATCCTCTTTTCACAGCTAAACGAGGCCGCAAAGCAGCTGATTGAGATGGACAAGCCACGTCCTCCCTCCGGACCCGGCACTGACCCCTCAGCCCCTGTTGGCCCATGCTCGGCCGCCAGTGCCACCCTGAACGGCTCTAGTGCCATGAGCGCCATCCACCGACGCATCGATGGCAAGAAGAACACCAAGAAGCGGCACTCGTTCACAGCGCTCAGCATGACGCACAGGGCCGCCCAGGCCATGAACAATCGGCACTCCATGGAGATCAGCGCTCCGGTCCTTATCAGTTCCAGCGACCCACGAGCAGCGGCCAGGATCGGAGACTCCACACACCTGTCCTCCAGCGCACCCTCTCAGGTAAGGGCAGGTCATAGAGGAAGCTTCAAGAGCAACCTGAATGAGCCCACACTAATAATACATAGAGAAACGCTAAATGTCAAGTCAATAAATTAAAGAGTGCTTCCTGACTCTGTTTCTCTAGAGTGCATCTGGAATGTGTTGGTATGATCATTTTTCTCAATATCAGTCTTAACGTATCTTTCAGCTTGCTTCCTCGTCCCACTCTAATCATGTGATAATGAAAAGGAATCTATAAAAATGCCATTTTAAACTGTTTACCATTAGAATTGGCATTGTAGATGCAATGTTCAAAGATGTCAGTGTTTCTGTGTGTGTGTGTGTGTGTCTTACGTGACTCAGCTGCATACTTTGTGATTGTGTGCAGCAAGCATATCAGTATTTTCAGTTGCAGTAATATTTATTGTAGGTTGTTTGACCCCTGTACTATTATGGTTCAGTATGCATTGAGAAATTGCTCCCATTATCTGAGTCAGTTTTACTAGAATGAACCATGTGAAGGATAACCAGCAATTACCATGATGTCTGTCATCTCTCAGCAGGTGTATAAGGTTTTCAACATTTTCATTAAAAAAAACAAAAACTGTGGGGTCCTATTTGGGAAAAATAATTTTCAATTCATTTGTTATTTTACTATTTATAACCCGTAGGTTTCCCCTGAGTGGAACATCTTACTGATGCGCTAATTAACTATTATGGTTTCTGTGAGAAAGAATTGTATAAAAAGATATAACTCGTATTTTCACTGTATCTCTTATGAGCTTTTGTTCCTTTTTGGTTTTTATATTGATCATTTTTCAAGATTTTTTTCATAACCAAAAAAAATGGCACTATTTCCCACCACTAACCTGTGGGAAGCTATAATGTTAAGTATCATGGACGCAATATGCTGTATAAAATGAGGAGGATCAGTGATCTGAATATCGTAAACCTCTGTACTTTGTAAAGCTTTTCTTTTAGAATGCTCAGCTTCAGCAAGCAGCACATTAAATACTGGACTCTCCCCTCAGGAGTTGTGAGTGCTTGTTCTACAGAAAGCTGTAATCTTGCTTGGATTGGTTTTTGCATTTGAAATGAAGCCAGGCAGTGGGACTGGCCTGGGAGTAGATCTGCTCGGGTAAACGGTAAATGAGTGTATCTTAGAGAGCCATGGTGACAAAGGCTCATCTGCTTCACCTTGCTTCATTTATCACCTTATGAATTATTCTGACCTAATCTGTGGGAAAGGTCGCAGGTCAACGTTGTTATAAATTCCCAGGACTAGGGAGAAAATGCATCCCATGAATTATGGATGAGGAACCTGCAAGCAATTTGGCATCCGCCCTGTGTTTGGAGGCCCTGCCAGTAACTCTAATCAGGATGGATTGCTTCCCTTTGGAAAGACTGCACACTGATTCACAGACCTGGTGTTGTAAACACCTATAGATCTACAGCACATGTTGTATTCCTTTCTTAAAGCTTGACCTACATTTGAGAGTAAAACTGAAAGCAGCAATCAACAGCAGCACCCAGCTACTGAAACTGGATTGCTGATAATCAAATGGACTTCAGCGTTTTCAGTGGTGAGTCATAAAAGTGTATATGTAATAGGAGTAGTTTTATTAATTTGAAAAAGTAAGTTCCTTTTCATGATAAAATATTGTTTGGACTTGGTATAAACAAGTGTGTGATTCAATATGAATTCAGTAGGAAACCATATGTTCATACATCTAGGTGCGTTATAACCAGTGTTTAGTCACAAGCTTCATAGACCAGAACACCACTCTCAGTCACTTTTTAATATGGAAGCAATGTAAATGCCTGTTTGTTTTAGAACCAGCTCTCCGTTAAGACCATTTTGGTTGTTGTGTTCCCATTTCCAAGCACCGCTTTCTTTAGATATTGCCACTGGACTATGTTGATTTGAAGTAAGTTTCATTGCAGCTTCAGTTTTACAACGTGGTTTCACTTCTCCACGTTTCATGTGCTTACCTGATGTGGTTGAGTAATGTCTGTAGGAAGCTTGGTTCATTTCCACTTGGTGTACAGCCAGCATGCACTTTAGTGTGGCCCCAGAGCATGCACAGGTGTTGCAGAGCCCTTGCAGAGGAGGTGTGCTGTGTGTCTGTTAATACTGTAGCAGTGAGGGATTCAGGGATTTGGACAAACAAAACATATAAAGATACCATCACACTGTTTGTTTTTTTCATATTTGACCAAATTTAACCTAAACTATTGTACCAAAATTTATTCAGACAACATCCCTTTTACAGCTTTTAAGGATGCCTTGTAACACAATGCTACTGAGAGTAGAAAAGTGCTGCTAAACTGTACAAATTTGAACTGCGTTCTGTGTTCTGCTTAGTCTAGTGCAGTGGTCCTCAAAGTAATTTGGGCACGGGCATAAATTGATCTTACTTGGCTGTTTGCGAGCACGCTGACTATTGCATAGGTTCTTATCTTAAACACTGCCTTCCCGTGACATATACAGTGTATATATATATATATATATATATATATATATATATATATATATATATTAGTGGGAGTTATTCTTGGCTCTCTGATAAGGCCAAGTCTCAGGCAGTAATTGTGCATGCTGTGCTTATTCTTTAAATAATGTATATGAAATATGCAATGCAAATATTTTTAAATAGCATGTTTACACAGATAACCATGAATAAACTCAAATAAAAGAGGATAGATAGTGTCTTGTTTTGTTTCAATTTGGCAAATTTGTCAACACTACTCTATTTTAAAGATATTTCATCTCCAGTACAATTATTCAGAGAAAGTGGATTCGTAACTAAATCTACTATGGTGTTTCCCTTGTCTGGTGAAAATAAAAAATATAGGGAGAGAAAATTAAATTCTAAATACTGAAATGTATTATTTTTCTCAATAACAGTCGGCGAAATTCAGTGCTTACCTGGCATATTAACACCCACCTCTGTTCACGAATGATTGGGCAGCAGTCAGATCTTTCACTTTCCCATTGGCTACTCACTCGCCTTCAAATTTCATGCAGAATATCGTGAATGGCCTCTGCTTGCTTATGATTGGTCAGCTGCGTAAAACTTGGCAGATATTTGACTCTCCTATTAGTTAAACTTACTGTCAGTACTTGCAACTGAAACAGACACAGTTTATGCCCCATCCAGCTAACTTATGATTGGGCTACTGCAGAGAAAATGCAGATATTCAATTGGTTGATCGTATTGCAGAGGCCCTTCAGGAAAAAAAATATGTCAAGTACGTACAAGCACAGCATAAGCAAGCAGCATTGTCAACAGACTGCTGTGACGCTTTTGTTCCACTTTGAGGATCACTGGTCTAGTGTGGTTCTTTTCATGACTTCCTTTTTTTTGTTTAAAATAAAAAAAAAAATTTATATATATATATATATATATATATATATATATATATATATATATATATATATATATATATGTTGTCCAATTTGTGCAGATAAGGCAAAGTATTTTAATATTTTGTGAAAAAATACATGAAAGTCATCACCATTTTCAGTTTTCAGAAACTGATTTGTTTTTATAAAATAAATATAAACATTTGGCAGCCTATACAGTATCTGTACATCATACTGAATATTGTGAGTGAAATGAATATAATGTCAGCTTAAATATTTGATTGCATTTACGTGTATTCTTACATAATGTCTTGTTCATCCCTAAATAATACATGTTGAAAGTGTGTGAGTGAAGCTGAGCTGCTTAGCTCTGCTGGAGCCACAGGGAGTCTGGTACTGAAAAGACATCAAAGCAATCCATAGGGAAGTAACCCTACAGCCTTTACATCTTCATTGTTTTTGTCACTTTAATCACTTTTGGCATCTAGAGGAATAGAATGGAAGATTCCTCAATACACACTCACAGCATTGAGACATTCAAGCTTGATTGAGCTTAATTTAGCACACCTGAGCTTGTTACCTAGGCAATACACAGGCTTATTCAGCTCCTATATGCAGTAGAAGTCTTGGACCATTTTGATACTTGGCTTAAATCAGGCCTAGTCGCTGCTGTTTCTCTTCCCACTGGTCTGAGAGTAGGCTGTGAGTGAGACTGTATTCAGTTTACATGGATGTATCAATTGCAGTTGTATAATCTTCTGCAGTCTGAAGTGGTTTTAGTGCAATATGCAGTAGTTATGTTGAATTTCAATTCAGTTGGGCTGGAGAGTGCTGACATACTACTTTAGAACAGTGTAAAGCTATTCACAGGCAGTTAAACCACATTCACTTTGCAGAACTGAATACCTGCTTTGTAATGATTGGTACAATTGAGTTTGAAAACAGTACTACAGTATTTAAAATTGTGTCAGTATAAGTCAACACCCCCTTCTTATTAACATATGGCAAGTCTCTATGCACCACCAGTAGCAACTTCTAGTATCGCAATGGTGTAAACCAATAAACTCTGGTAATCAATTGCAGTCCCTGTGTGCTTAATATTGGGACCACTGTGCAACATCTATTCCAAATCCCTTGTGGTGCAATTGTTGGTAATGCTGTGATCTGCTAATGGTCCTGCAAAATGTTTCCTCAGGGTGATATAATGGGGCCCCAGTGATATTTTTCAAACCTTTCTGAAAGGTCATATTTGACACTGAAAGTGAATAGATTGATAGTAAAAGCTCTTCAATTGATTCCATATTCACACTGATTCGTGATGGCTGGACACAGATCATCAATTACAGCTTTTAGGTGCATCATTTTTGTCCATCTGCAAGTTCAGTCAGGCTGAGGTCTGAATGCAGTTGTTTTGACTATTTAGAAATGTTGGAGTTTAACCAGAAGTGTGTTTAACAGGGTGGAGATTGAGTACGAACCAGCAAGCATTTTAACCGCTATGCAAAAGAGCCAGGCCCGTCTGCATTCATGTTTATAGAGCTTTTAACCTCATCTCATCTCACCTCACCGACGGGACAAAATACGTAACAGCATTGCATCACACAACACTGCCCATTACTTCTGTCACATAAACAATGAAGCGGTTAAGATTCCCTGCATAGCTTTGCAATTTAAATAAGCATGGATAACATGTTTCAAAGCCCCTTGCACATGCTGCCTCCATCCAAAGTAAGAATAATTAGTTCCAAATCCTTTGTTGACAATAATTGCTATTTTAAAAGCAGGTGATAAAACCCTGCAAATGTCTGCTCTAATTGCTTGTAATGGGACTAGTCCCACTTCTGATTGGCAAAACATTAACGTGTGTATTTCCATTGTCACATATAGCTACAATTTTCTATGGAAATGTGATGTGTATATAAATGTTATATTGCAAAAAAGTTCTGAATTCAGGTATTACAACATGAATATGTGCTTTAATAACCATTCTTTACTGTAAGACTTTATCCACATTTCATATTCTTTTCTTCATCTTCAGGACTCCTCTTCCTTTGCTGGGACATCTACTATTGCAGGCGTTCCCCCCAGGATTGCTGCAGCATCTGGTGACCAAGGTACTGCAGTCAAGGTCCAGCTGCCCCTCAACATGTAAGTCTTCAGTTGACCCTCAGACTTGTAATCTTCCCAGACAGTGTATAACTATGTAAACTAGATATTCTGGCATTCTATATATATATAAAAAACAAATTTAGCTTTTTTTTATTCACTATTATTGTTAATTTGCATTAAAACTAGTGAACAAGGAATCATTGAAAAAAAAAGTCTGTATCTTTGGTATCTTTTTTGCTGCGTTAATAAAGGTTGGTAGAAATGTAGATAAGTAGATTAGGAGCTGATGGGACTGTAGCTCAGCAGAAAGATTCCTCCTTGTTAGTGCAGACTCTCCAGAGCCCGAACCCTGTCTTATGTTCTCAAGCAGAGACTGCTTTCTGTGTCAAATTTTACCACATATTTGTTGTGTTTTTAAGTTGAGATCACCATACTCTTTACACTGATACAAACCCAAACCCAAGGCCTCAGCTGTCAACAGAAATTTCAAACATGGGATCATGTTTTAAAACTGGCCCACACTGATTGTACACAGCATCGCTGTGTCTGAGAATCCTCAATGTTGTAACAGCATATGATGGAAACTCATTTCACAAAAAACTAGGATTCAATACACTGCATCACTGTTTTACAATATCAGGGATCAGATTGTGTGGGATCTAGATGTATCAGAGCCTCATAGCACTGCAATGCAGCCACTGGTCTAATCAATTATCTCAGTATAGTATTCCATGTATCAATCTTTTCATGTAGCCTGTTGGTTTGCCACACAGATACCTGGCCCTGTATGCCTACAAGCCTCAGAAGACAGACGAGCTGGAACTGCGCAAGGGCGAGATGTACCGCGTCACAGAGAAGTGTCAGGACGGCTGGTTCAAGGGCACCTCTCTGCGGACTGGCATGTCAGGAGTATTTCCTGGCAACTACGTGACTCCAGTGTCCAGGTGTGTTTCCAAGATTGCAATTTAAAAAAAAAAAAAAAGGATAGGCAGTAGACTTCAATGTCAAGTCATTACTCGTACATTTATCTTCCTGTCTCTTTCTATCTATGTATGTATGCATTTTGTCATCTGTGCTGGGTTAAAGGGAAGGTTAGTAAACCTGAATCTACAGAAAAATAAAAGTTAAGTGTGTGTTTGGGAGGCATTTGTTTGAAGTCGCTGGAACAGGACCTCTGGGAACAGATGGAAATATATCAAAATAGAAATGAGGAAGCATTTTTTCACACAGGGAATTATAAATGTGGGAAAGAGTCAACAGGGTAAAAGTGCTGGAGGATAAATGGGGCCACTTTCCAGGGATTAATTTGTTATACTAACATAACAACATAAGAAAATGTAGAAACCAGAGCCCATCTAAAGCTCATCCGGTTCCTACTACCTTTAAGAGACTATAAGAAAAACCTTTTTAAAAAGTCAAGCAGACAAACAGTTTGGCACAAGTTTTTCTTAGTGTCCAGTCAACTGCATGGACTTTCTACATGTTAATAATATGTATTTCCTTAATTATCAATTTATAATGGAATTTTGGGACATATTGTATTTGCTGGTTAGATAATTATTTACCATTCTTACTATTCTGCTGTGTCAGCCCCCTTTGCAACTGTGTTAAGTGTAAGTTAGTAAATTGAAAATGTTTACACAAAATTAGAGGGCGCTAAAATGACAGCTGCATACTGCTAGTTTTTTTGTTTTGTATTTCAGATGGCTGTATCACATCAAGTTCACACATATATATATATATATATATATATATATACACAATATGACCACATTTTAATTTTGCTGTATTTGACCCAGTCATAATATTTATCGGAGTAAAACTAAAGATACTTCTTAGTCTAGTTGTGGAAAGAGCTTACAGTAGTTGGAAAGAGGCTGATGTTTCACTCAGTTACATCAACATGTTTTTTTTTTTATAGTCTTCCCGGTAGCCTGGCCTGTCCAGTCCAAAAGAACAAGCTGCTTGTTGGCAGACATGGCTCACATTGAACTGTGCTGCTATGTAGTTCAAAGCACAGGTATCCCAGCTTACTAAACCATTTCAGGTAACCAACACTCTGGGGTAAGAGTACTGCTTACAATACTCATTTCCCATCATCCTACTGCTCACATATGTAACTGAGATGGATTGACCAGTGTGCAAGAGGATGATGGGAAATGTAGTTCTAAGTGTTCCATGCGGGTACATGGAAGTCATCTTGAGGTAGGGAATGCAATTTAAAAGTTTTAAAAAGTTGTCAAAATGTAAAAAGAAAAAAAAAACAGTTGTAGCAACACATGGGAACACGTAACACAATAACATAAAAAAAAGTCTTCATGTACATACTTTAAGGCCACTTTTCATGATAGCAACTGAGTAGCTGAAATTGTGCTGTCACAAAGTGATTAAAATGTATAGCCCAACTTTAATAGCCCCACTCTGGCTCATTAACATAATGCTGGTTAGTGCTATTTAAAAAAAAAAAAGGCAATCAGTGCTGCTAAAGGTGCTGCAACCAGTCATTGAATTATGTCTAAGGCATATGAATGTACAGTATACCGTACTGTGCTGGTGACACAGGAATTGGCCACTTCATTAAGCTTTTCCTCATGACATTTTTCACAGAAGGTTATAAAACACACTGGAGCAGATTTTATGTTTATACAGTATTTTCGTTTTTTTTCGCCTATTGAGTTCTTTTTAAGACATGTTCAGTTAAAGATAAAACAGATACTTTCCTTTAAGTGGAAAAAGATCAATGTTTATTTTATTCCACTATGGCAAACAATATAGAGGCATGAGCCTCACTGGTGAACCCTGACCATCGCTAGTAAACCATCATAAACGTCATCCACAGCTCTGAAACACTCAAAGGCTCATGTAGTAATACTAAAACAAGCTTATAAAATTCAGTGACAGAGGTTTTGAAGACACTGAGAAAGACCTATAGTCAATGCATTTGTCATGTATTATTATTATTAGTTTATTTAGCAAACGTCTTTATCCAAGGCGACTTACAGAGACTATGGTGTGTGAACTATGCATCAGCTGCAGAGTCACTTACAATTACGTCTCACTCGAAAGACGGAGCAC
Source organism: Acipenser oxyrinchus oxyrinchus (assembly GCA_030684275.1). NCBI lineage: Eukaryota > Metazoa > Chordata > Actinopteri > Acipenseriformes > Acipenseridae > Acipenser > Acipenser oxyrinchus. Next base: position 38,263,357 of record CM060253.1, on the reverse strand, counting down.
AAGGAGGTTAAGTGACTTGCTCAGGGTCACACAATGAATCAGTGGCTGAGGTGGGATTTGAACCGGGGACCTCCTGGTTACAAGGCCTTTTCTTTACCCACTGGACCACACAGCCTCCTGTTTAATGAGTTTCTTTTAATATTGCTACATGAACCATCAAAACACAATAAAACACAAAACAGAGCTCAACATTTTCCCAGCTCCTAACAGACCCAGACAAATTCAGCCCCTGTTCTCAAACGCAAACTGCATTTTGTAACTTGAGGAGTCAAAATTCTGTGTTTCTAACAGTGACGGGGTCCAGTCTGCAAGACTAACACAAAAGTTCAGCCAAACCCTTAAACAAGATCTAAACCCCAAACCTGGAAATGGTAAGGTACTGTACATGCTTGATTAGAGATGATAAAATGCTGTATCCTACCCTACAAGCTTTCACTTGGAAGTTTTTAAGCTACCACTAACAGATTGAAAAATCCATCATTGAAGGGTAGCTCTGCCTGGAAAGAATTCCTCAACTTTGAAACAACGTGGAAAACAAATTTACGCCAGGTTGGGGTCTCATTCAAAGAACAAGACATACTGCAGTGACTGTTGCTGAGAGCTTCAAAGGGTTAACATAAGTAGTACTTTTATTAGAAATGCCTTTGTAAATAAAATAGGAACCAGGTGATCCTGTCCACAGTCCAATAATAACAAATTAAAAGCCCTGGAAAGGTCACAACTCCAACAAGCACATGCAGCTATTTAAAGAGTAAATTAAGTCTGTTACCTAGAAAAGAAAATGTGAGCAGAGGAAGATTATTGTGGTAATAAAGTCATCCATTTACAACAAATTGTTTTTAAAAGGGATTATGGAAAGCTGTACGTAGTCTCAACATTGTACGTTACATAAGAATTCACTGTTACGGATTTTGTCATGTGTGCAGAACATAAAACACACATTTTAAGCTTAATAACAATTCCTTAGTGTGTGTTTTTCTAATTGTATAATAATATAACATGCTGTGTATAGGATATTGCATAGGAGATGTCATTGTGTACAGCTTGAACAGCCAGAGCTGCTTATCTTCACCCAATCTACTGTACTCAAGATGACATTCCTTCTCAGATGTAAGCAGTAGTACGGTATACTGTTGCATGTCTCCTTGCGTTTTTAAAGGGGTTATGCTTAGCCAAGCGTGTAATGATTTTTTAGCGTGTTTTTTTTTTAGCCAACTTATGAGATTAATCAAAAAGCCTTTGAATCCCTGTTTGGAAGTGTTTACATTAAATAGGTCCTAATACAAGATGTACATTGTTTTATTTTTATTTTTTAATCCAATCATCTGAAATACAGAGAAAGCTGTTGCAAGTATTACAAACATAAATAAATGACATGTGATGTATATACATATGGGTAATGATTAATAATGCATGGTCTAGTCTAGTCCCTGGGGCACACCATATAAAAGGGAGATGAGATGATAAGATACTTACCATGGCACTGAGGTAAGAGCTGCTATAGGATCCAATTCAGGAAACTGCTCTATCATGGGCTAGACCTTGGAGGCATTGTTGAGGACAGTTTTTTGACTTGGATATATTGATGACATTATAAAACGAAAATATCAAAATCTATCAATGCAGGCGGTGGAAAATTCTGGTGAATTGCCAAATTGTCTATCATCCAGAAGCTATTTATGTTCAAAAAGCGAACATGCTTTCCAATTAGAATTTTTTATAGGTCAGGCAGAAATGCTGTGTGTCGCAATTTTCCTTTTTAAATAAAGAGGGGATATTTGCATTTTTCCAGCTTGTGAGAAACCGTGTTCATTACATTCCAAGTTCATCTTGACAGATTCAGGAAATAATGGAAACATCAAACAAGTACTTGTCTTAATGATCACAGTCCACATCATCTTTTTACTTCACATTGACATTAGCAGGAGGAAATATTCCACACAATAAAGTTACCAAATCGGAAATGTAATTTAGGGGTTTGTAGGTAGTCATTAGTTTTATTTAGAATTGTAATTGGTGATTTTCCATTCATATTTTTGTTTGATAATTATGATTTGGAGAAGCTGGCCAGTGAGTTTTGATAACCTGTTCTTCAATCATACATTTTTTTTCTTACCTGCTTTGCTTTTTTTTATTTATAATAAAACTGTACTGTTTCCTTTCTCCAGTTGAAAGGGTACACCTCTTTGTTTTAAAAAGGCAGCACTTACACACTTACAACTGGTCATTACATTAAATAGCTTATTAATTTGTTCTCTGTAGTTTTGTAATTCCTATGATAGAAACAGTGCTCAGGATCAAAAGCTGTGAAAAGTGGGCCATTATTGAAATACACTTCCACTCTGATTGTTTGTTTGTTTTTTTCTTTCCCTTACAGGGCACCATTTGCTGTCGGACAGTCCCGAACTGGTCTTCCCATTTCCTCTCAACCAGTCAAGGGGGTCTCGACCTCCCCCCAGCCTGCAAGCTCGGCCAGCCCGGTCCTCCTGAACACTGTGGCCAGGCCTGTTGCCACCCTGGCTGCCCCCTCCACCTCCCCACAGCTGCAGCATGCCTCCATGCAGCTCAAGAACTGCCTGCGGATCTCAGGCCAGCAGACAGTCAACCAGGCCCGCAGTGCAATGCAACTGGGTGAGTTCTGACAGCTGTGGCAGCACCTTCCCAATGACCCAGGGCCGTTGTAACTTTGTAGTATTTATTTTCTGAATGATTCTGCCTCACTTCATCTTACTGATGCCAATGTGAATGTAAACCCATTTTTTTTCTGCCTTTGAATTTATATTTTTCTGCAATGCTTTGTTTTTAGTTTTTGGTGTCATCTTTAATGCCATGGATAAAGCCAATAGACATGCCGAGTCGTTTTCTCAGTGGTGGGCCAGCATCTTGTTTTAAAGGGTGACCACATGGCCATAATTTAACATTTTGTGTTCCTTGTGTAGTAACATTATTCCATCTAGGTATTGCTTTTAGGGCTGCAACTTCAGTTTGATGAAGTAAGCAAACACCCTTGAACTTCCATTGTTTGAGTCTTATAGACTATTTTGAACTTTGCACCTTATACGCATTCATCCTTTTTTTGTGTTTCTGTTAAAAGAAATGCTTTCTTTTGTGGTGGTGCACAGCACTACTGTAGGCAGCCTGCTATAGTATAATTAGTGTTCCGGCTTTTCGGTTTTTATCTTTAAAAAAAAATTCCGGGAATTTTGCGGAGTTTATTTTACATATATTAAAATAGGGATAAAATCGGTAAACAATTGTTTTTAAATCAGGGGAAAAAATCTCAGTATACACACTTTACACGTGGAATATGATGTGTAGCAGTTCTGGTTTCTCATTAGGTTTAATGTCCCTGGCATGTATGATGAAGCACAATCTGTGCAAGTCGAAGCCACATTTTCCCAAGTTAACTGGTACTTTGCGAACGTTTGGGCAATCGCTGTGCTGACGGAAACAGTATCTACAGAAGGTATGAACATGACATCAGCACAGAACAAGCCAGTTTTATTTGCCTTGAAATCATAAAAATAAAATAAAATTGACAGAACTGGATGATGCAAGCCATCGGAAGACGCGTCAAAAATCACACTGGACATATCCATCAATGCGTTCCTGTATGTTTACCAACTAAAGCATCACCATCTTCTGTCAAATATTTACGATTAAGATTGTCGGCGTTAGGCAGTGTTTTAGCTGATGGACAGACAGTATGGTCGCACAAAGTCACCAATACATACCTCAGTGGCTGTCCAGCAAAGCACAGCGCTCTGACAAACTCATTATTATTTATTATTTATTTCTTAGCAGACACCCTTATCCAGGGTGACTTACAGTTGTATTCAAAATAAAATACATATCAAGAATTAGAGTACAGTTAAGAGCAACATACAAAATACAATGACTTCAGTCTTAATAAGAGCAAATACAAAACACAGTACGATTTGATATCAGGGCAGTTCAAGAGCAGATAACAGTGTTGATAGTGCTGTGAAGTACAATTTATCCGTGATACAAGGTGCAGGGTTGTCCGGGTTTAATACTGGCCGAGGGCGACAGCTCCGGATCATGTTAGCCATCTAGTCTAACAAACAAGCAAACAGTGAGTTTTAGACAGACAGACAAAACAAACAAAACACTCACGGTAATAATTACAGTACGGGTCCTTTTGGTTCTTAGCGTAACCATGACAAGGAACAGATCACATCACTACGGTTCCTTTATATACCGTCAACCATGACCCCTTGGTTAACGGGTGCACCCGCTCCTCCAATCCGCGGATTCCACGCCATATCCCTTCTGGGTCAATGGTTTAGTGTACTGTAGCTCCGCCCCCTTTCTAGATGGCTGACTTCCGCCGAACCCTGGGAATGAATTGTCGGGCCATCCAGTCCACGGTACTCTGTTCCCTTTACACAGCGCCCTCACAGGTCGGGAAAGAGATCTAACACCAAGAATCATTCAATCTCTGTCACTGAGCCCTAAGGCGGACAGACAGTCCCGTTCAGGGATCAGACCCACAGCTGGAGTCTGTCTGGTTCTGGGTGCCAGAGTTTTGCCTGGCTGAGAGATCCATGCGCAGCGGGATCTCCCGGGGCTGGTCTCGCAGCAACTGGCAGAGGTTCAAAAAACAGATTCTCCTGGGCCACCTGGGGGCCACCAGGGGAACTGTCGCCTTGTCTCTCCTGACCTTCTTGAGGAAGGCAGGGAGCAGCGGTATAGGCGGGAAAGCATACAAAAACACTTTGGGCCATTCGTGCACTCGGGCATCGACACCTAGTGGACCTCCGCAGCTGCCGTGAAAAATAGATCTACATTGGCTTCCCTGAAGTGCTCCCAAATGTACTGCACCACCTGAGGGTGCAGTCGCCATTCTGACAGGTGAGGACTGGAGAGGAGGTCCGCCGCTCAATTCACCACTCCCGGGAGGTGTACAGCCCGGAGGGACAGTAAGTGTCTCTGTGCCCAGATCAGTAGCCGAAAGGCAATGCGGTGTAACCCCGGGGACCGAGGCCCTCCCTGGTGGTTCACGTACGCAACTACTGACACGTTGTCCATGCGGGCAAGGACATGTTGGTTGCGGAGCACAGGGAGGAAATGTTGCACCACTAGGTGAATCGCTTTCATCAGCTCTAGTGTGTTTATGTGCAGGGATGTCCAGTGACCCGATCAGGATCTGTGGACTCCTCTGCCTGCGCAGACCACCCCCCAACCAGAGTTAGGTGCGTCCTTCATCACCACTTGATGATTTAAAATCACTCCCATTCTTACGCCTTCGCTCAGGTGAGGGGCTTGCCTCCTCCAGTATAACGCTTCCCAACATAGACGAGACACTGTCAGCCACTTGGGGTGTAGCTGAAAGGCATTGAACAATGCTTGAAGCGGGTGCATTTGAAGCAACCTCAGTTCGATGGCTGACGAAGATGCGACCATCAGACCCAGTAATTTTTGGCACAACACAAATTGCACTATGGACCCCAGTTGAAACAGGGCCAGATAGTTTCGAATGGCAGCTACTCTGTCGTCCGACAGGTAGGCTCGCATCATGAGGGAATCCAGCCGGAGACCCAAGTAGACCGTACTCTGCACCGGTATTAATTGGCTTTTCGCATCGTTGAGGGTGAGACCCAGCCTTGACAGATGCTCCGTCACAATCGCTGTGTGGGCCACTGCCCCCTCCTGGGACTGGGAACAGATGAACCAGTCTTCCAGGTAGTTCATCACCCTGATCCCTTGCAGTCGCAAGGGAGCTAGGATGACATCCATGCACTTTGAGAATGTGCAGGGGGCTGAGGAGAGGCCGAATGGCAGCTCGGAAAACTCTAAGACACTCCCCTGAAAGGCGAAGCGGAGATATTTACTGTGCGCTGGACGGATAGGAATGTAAAAATACACGTCCTTCAGGTCCACTGTTGTAAACCAGTCACCCGGTTTGACTGACTGGAGGATGTGGCGATGTGTGTCTATCTGGAACCTCCTCTCCCTCAAGAACCCTTTGAGGTGTCTCAGGTCTAGGATGGGGCGAAGGCTGCCGTCCTTTTTTGGCACCAAGAAGTACCTTGAGTAGAACCCCTCTATTTGAGAGGTGTGTTCTACGAGATGGATGGCTTGTTTTTGAAGTAGTGTTTCTACCTCTTTTTTGAAGGCAAACACCTGGAGAGGGTCGTTCACGGATGTGACCATGATCCCTCGAAAGGGTGGAGGTCCCGAGTGGCATTGCAGTGCGTAGCCGGTGTGTACGGTGGTGAGCAGCCAGGATTCTGAGGTGCAATTTCGTCAGTATTGCAGATGGTATTGTGTAAACGAGTGGGTCTGAGGCCGCAAGCCTTCAGGGTCGCTGCTGGGGCTGCTGAGGCTGGGGCGGAGGTTGCCTTGGAGGCTGCCTGGGGCGGTTCCACTGGAACTCTCCCTGGGCGCTGGTGCACTGGGGCCCGATGTCTGGCGTTTCCCCGTCCTTGCTGATGGCTACTGGCCATGGAGGCCTGGAGGTGGTGCCTCAGGTTGCCCTGTGGCGCTGTAGGGATCAGAATAGTCCGGGTTACAGTAGTAACTGCCGGACGCCATTGCCTCCCCCCCTACCCATGCCGGGGCATGGGAGGGGAGCATTGCAGCCACCTGTCGGGACGCCTCTCGCACTCTGTGAGAGCATTGCAGGATCTCCTCCACCGCTGGTCCAAAAGTATGGTCAGGGGAGATAGCCTCGTCCAGTAAGGCGGACTTGTCCACATCCGGGACCCTCGCCTGAGACAGTGCAGTGACTATTTATTACCTCGGGAGGCAGGACCAAGGACGTCACTCCACGGAGGGGCCTATCGGCAGCTTTGATATAAAATGCTCAGCAAATACCTGACAAGCAGGCATATCCCAAAAGTCTTGTTTTGGCGGTCATCTTCAAATTGAAAGGGAACTTCCGAATGTGCACTGCTCCTACCACTGTCCCAGTAGGCAGCCCGCTGCACTGTAAAATATAACATGAATTTCTTCTTAAAACATCCAGACAGCAAGAGGAAATGAATGATGACAAAACCATGTAGTGATGTAAGCGACGTGTATGTATGCTGGGCTGCAATGCAAAGTTTTAGAGAGAGATGCTGTTCAAGCTGCACCGCTCCTTTTTGTCGCATATGAAGATGTGTCTAAATCCTTTGCTATGTGTATAACAAGGGATTTCTTACACTGTCAATCATTTATTTGTAAGAATGGAAGGGAAATGCTTTGTGTCGGCACTGTCTCTAAAATATATTTGCCATTTCTTTAAAGTGACATTCATTGTCATCAAGCCCTGTATTCTCTCCCATTTTATTGACTACTAAAACAAACCGAGTTAATCCCCAGTGTCCAATAAAACTAAAAGCTGTCTGTTCTTCAGTTTGACAAAGCAGCCTCCATAGTTTCAAACCTTACTGTACCACTGGGGAGCTTAGAAACTGACTTTTCCTGAATCTTCCTTACAATATATATTCACTCTTCCTCTTATTTAGCAGAATACCTTATTGGAAAAAAAACACTTCCAACACTTAAGACTGCTGTGACTTTATTCCCTCAATTAAGTGGACACAGGCTTCAAAAGAAAGGTTAGAAAGTGGTCAGAAATGGCAAATTAGTGACACTTTTTGATCACAGAAGCAGCAAATAATATTTCATAGGACTACTGTTTCTATGGATTCCTGGGGAATTTTGGCACATTGTAGGGTTTTTTTAAGGTAAGATAATGGGAGTTTCTGGAAAACCTAACTTTGTATAAATTATTTATGTTCTCTCCATTTTACGGATGCCCATGGAATTAATATTGTACATCATCTGCTTACAGTACCTTAGTCTAAAACCAACTGACAGTAACTGTTACACACATCTACCCCTTACACAAAACAGTATTTCAAGGCAGAACAAGTCAAAATGATTAAAAGATGAATATATGCCTTTTCTTTCACTTCATTAGTATTAAACAGGATTCAACTGACTGATTCCTGGCACCTGGTTTGTAGGCGAGTGTAGATTTGCATTGCATCTAACACCGTCTGTTTTCTTTTTCCACGACACAGTGCATGCCGCAGCTGAGACACAGGAGAGGCCTACAGCGACTGTCCCTCCTCTCAGGACTCAGAGCTCGCCCTCACGCTCCCCAGCGACTGTGGTTCGGCCGCACTCCATGGTGTCCCCTCAACACATCCACCAGCCACCTGTCCCAGGTACCCCGGGCTCTCCATGTGTCCGGCCCACCTTCCCACTCACCTCAGCGGCTGCCGCCATTACCCCTCCCAACGTGAATGCTGCCAACCTGAACGGAGAGGCAGGCAGTGGAGCATCCCATCCCTCCTTGCCCTCCCTCTCCACCAGCACTACACCAAGCCTGCCTAAAGCAGAAGAAAAGAAACCAGAGAAGGTAACCTTTCAAGAATCCACCCATAACAATCTTACCTGTATAAAACGAACAAGACAAAAAACTAATTACAGTAGACAGTGTTTAAAAACAAAACAAAACAAAAAGAAAACATTAGAACATTTGTCTGCAAGATACGTTATGCCATTACAATTTTTTTTTTATTCTGGTCACTTTTTCATTACAAATAGTCATAATCATTACTTCTGGAACACAAAGTAAGTGCATTTGTTATGTACATATTTTTTTTTGTGGGTTGGAATAGTTCTAAAACAAGAGGGGCAAGGTTCTCAGAAATCCATTCGATTTTTTCTAACTGGATTCTTTGGCATGAAAGGTCAGTGCAGTCAATCACAGTATTTGGGATATACTGTACCTTTATGCTGGCAATCGCTATTTAAAAGATACCTTTTTTCATGTTATTCAGACGTACAGTAAGATATCACATTGGATTTCTGAGCACTAATTAAATGCATTTGGTCTTCTTGTTATGTATTTCACAATTTCGATAAAATACTAAAAATTGCATTAGTGAGAAATGGAGTATGTTTTTATCTTACGAATACCTATAACAACCTACCGAGAATGCTAAATCTGGAGTAAGTTAACCAATTAGAAATATTATAACCACTTTTAGCGTAACAACCTTATTTTGCCCTCAGTGCTTAACACCTCACAATTAGGGCTTAGAACACACGTTTCTCACACATAAATATAAAACAGCGAGTGTAGGGACATTTGTTACAGTACCTACTCTACTGTAGGCGCTGTTGCTTTTTGTTTTATGAAGTTATTGATAAACATCAGCTCACGACACATTCCACATGTGCTATAAATCAACACTTCATCCAAAAGGCAGTTCTTTTAAAAGTGTGTCATTTTACAGCAAATGGTTTTAAGATTATCTCCAGACTTGAACGAATTGTTGTGACTACTATTGATTCCACTCCAAATAGACTGTGTAACACCTGCACATTTCGAGGTAAGAATCTGCACCTCCTGTTTGAATATCCCCTATATTCTTACTTTATAGGGGCTTCACTTCTCAGTTAACTTTTTTTAGTGTTACATTATGAGGCCTCATGGTGTCTTTCAGCAGTTTTACTGTCAACAACTCAGTCATTGGCTATAAAATTGCATAGTACTGCTGAGACCATCATGAGGTTTTCAGACACTTCACAAACAATGTGCCCCCGTAAAGAAGTCTACACAGTCTCATCATCCCTGCTACACTAGTGTTGTGGGTTTGCAGCAGTTACACTTGAATAAACGTCAACTCTTTTAACACAGTGTAATCATAGAAAAATATCATTTCTTAACACGCAACTTACATACCTTTTTACCAGAATCATAATATTTTCGGTATTGTACTGAGAAATGAATAAAAAATAATACATCGGCCTGACAGTTTTTGAGTTCTCTTCCTTAGACTTTGCTAGTTAGTCTGAAATGTTGAAAGCGTAAAACACCCTTGCATTAAGTGTATATTTGACAGCAGCTCAAAATTCACTACCCTTCCACAAGTACTGGGATACACATGGCATATTTTCAAAATGTTTGCTCCAGTCTTTTATTTAACATCTTTTCATCTTACAAAAATAGAACCTAGCAACTAAAAAATATAATATGTTTAAGCACTTTCAAGGTGTTTGTTTCTAATAAAAAATACATTAAATAATAATAATAATAATAATAATAATAATAATAATAATAATAATAATAATAATAATAATAATAACAGGAGTTAATTAGTGACTGTAGTAAACATAAATGTGCCCAAAGGTAGTCCCAGAACAGAATGCCCAGGAGGGACATGACGGCCCCCACACAAGGCTTTCCATCCATGCTCCTCAGGCAGTGAGAGGAACAAGCCGTCCCCTTTTTATATTCCACATAAGACACAGTCTTTAATCTGAATAATGTTTTGTATGCATGAAACTTTTCTGGGATGTTGGCAAATAAACCTGCAACAGTATGGAATAGTTTCATGAATACCAAACATTTCTTAAATATACAAAAGGATTTTAAATAAAACAAAAACCATGAGGTAAAACGTTGTGTCTAGGGCCCTTAGCCTGAAGTCAATATTTATCTAGATATATTAAAAGCCACCCAAGAGACGTAGCTGAAACCATAATCCTGTGTGAGAATGGGAGATTTTATTGGAGCATTTCACAGCACTGGAGAATCACACTGGATTTCACCAACCCTTTACAAACAAATTAGAGGAAGTGTTTTACAATGACTTTCCCATTTCTCTTTAAAGACAATAAGTAAACCAAGGGCAGCCTTTAAACAGTTGTATTCTACACAGACATTTAAGAAAAGTTTCATTTTTAAACCTGTGTTGAACTATGCAAATGTAATTTTAAGTGCTCAGTTAGTTGACATCCCCTTGGGGCTAAAATCTGTAAACTAAATACATACCTTTTTGGTGCTGCACACTTATGTGGAACATTCCACATTTGGTCTTGAGTTTCATAGCCTTTGTGAATCTGGAGGCTCTGTGCTTCCCCTGGTTTTGGTGGTCCCATAGCATCTCCCTGCTCCTACTCCAAAAACTGAGCTAAGTTTTTGTCTGAATATCTTATCTGCTTATGCTGAATCTCAGTGTGCTGAGGATCCTCCAATTCCCACATAAATTATTGGCAAAGTGCATTAAACTATTTATTAGTTTTTTATTTTTTATAAAACTGTGACAGAGAAAGAATGAATCTTGGTTATAAATCTCCCACCCAACCTGTGAGGGCACGATGTAAAGGGAACAGAGTGCCCTGGACTGGATGGTCTGACAATTCATTCCCAGGGTTAGGTGGAAGTTGGACATCTAGAAAGGGGGGCGGAGTCATCGCCCCGAAGGGAAGCGATGTGGTAACCTTGGATTGGAGGACAAACGGTTGCACTCGTTAACCAAGGGGATGTAGCAAGCTGATCTGTTCCTTTGTTTATGGTTAAGCTGAACCGGAAGGAGTACTGTGAATTACTGTGAGTGTTCTTTTTTTTTGTTGTGTCTAAAAATCTGCTTGTTTGTTATTATGAGGCGGCTAACACGATCCGGAGATGTCACTTAAGGCCAGCACTAAACCCAGACAACATGGCACCATTGTACACAGATAAATTGTGTTACACCACAAGCACTATAGCACTCACTCTGGACTTGTGAACGTGTGTCTTTGTGGATCGTGAACTTTGTTGTCTGTCTTCTGTTTCATAATCACATCACCACTACACTTGTGCACTGCAAACCACTTTGCCACAAAAACCCAGTGACATTTTCAACAATAACAGCAAAGGAGACACTTGCTTCCTAGCTTGCTGTATGAATCATCATGCTATACACTGTGGGTTTTTTTGTGACTATATAGCTAACATGGTTGTAAAGACAGGAGACTTGCAGTTTGTTTTTGCTAGGACTTGTTGTTGACAAACGATTAGAAGTTGCAAACTGTAGTAGGTTCTTAGTAGGCAATTAGTTTTTTTTTTATTTAAGTTGGCAGCAGCCAGTATAATGGACTTAAAATAACTCAGGTTAAAAATCAACCTTGCCTTTTACATATAGGAACAGCCCAATTATTTCTGCTTTTGTGGGTCATCTCCAAAAGCTGTAGGTCAAATACATTTCTGTTTCCCTTGGCTTTTTACCAAAAATCCACTTTGCAAATGTTAAAGGATAGAGCCCCTTGGCCACACTACTATGATTTTTTTTCTGTTGCTTTTAGAGGCTTGTCATTTATAAAGACATTGAGCTATTGCATTTTCACAACCCAATGCACAGTAATTGTGGACTGGTTTTCTCAAATGTGGAGGTCATGGGTTATTACTGGAGATTTCTAAATTGCAAGCTGTAGGAAAAAAGAATACTACATTGGCTTTAAAGCTGTAATTTAAAAGATCCAGTTAGCATATCTGGCATGCTTAAAATAATGCATGGCACAATATTTTAAACTGATATAACCATTACTACGTAGCATTATTGAGCCTGGTAAGAGGATTCCACTCACTACACGTGAATCTAAAAGGCTGTTTTCCTGTAAGGCTTCAGTATACCTGTTAAACTACGGTACAGGGATGAATTATTTTCAAGCAGACTTGTCCATGCTAGTTTAAGCTACAGCAGTTTCCTATTGTTGAGTCACTGAAAAGCTGAATGGATTGAGAGTGAACTTGTCTCCTCTTTTGCCACGTTGGACTTCAGCAATGTCCAGGAGACTGTAATCACTTAAATGGAATTGCTGTTAATCCTGCTACTTGAGAAATTATATGGACTTCACAGTACCAAGTAGGACACACATTCACAGCATTCTTAGTCCCTTCACATGATTCTAAAAAGGGCTATAATAAACATTTTTTACATTGCTATATACAATTACATTATAGTTTCTTCCCAATGTAAATATATGAACTGACATATGATTTCTTAATTAGATTCTGTCCTGTAAAATTAAATTTACATCCGTTGTGGCAACTGGTGTGCTGACAAGGTATGAGCCTCAATGGCCGAAGGGCCTCTTCTCCTTCCCAGCATTTATTGTGTTCTTCTGTTCATGTGTGTAGTAAACATCATCTCATGGGAAACGTGTACATATAGAATTCTTAACTGTAAATCTAATGGATTGTCTCAGCTATTCAGCTTCTGAGTTGAACATGAATTATTGTACTTCGGAAGAGGCCTTCTAAAGCTAACAGGGCTTTCATTTCTTGAAACTAGCTGTAACGGCTGTGGTGCCTTTGTTTGAAGCACTGTAATGTGTAAAAAAGTATAAGAAAAAGTGCTTGACGTTACTCCCTTTCCTTCAGTCCTGGACTCAGTTATCCAGCAGGTAATGTCCACTGTGTTAGATATTAATATTGATGCTTAATTGATAACAAATACTTAGGGTATAACTTTATGATTCAATTGGCTCATTTAAATGCAATTCTATATATTGTAGGTTTTAAACAATTCAGTCTACCACTCTCTGTGCACACTGTTTTGGATTGAAAGCTTTCTAATTTAGTTCCGTGATCCTAAAGATTTCTAGTATCAGATTATTTTTCATTTTTTATCTTCTCAAGAAATGATAGCAGCTCATGTAGAACCTTCAGAAAAAGATAGGTATGTTTCAAGTTTTTAATATTGCTGTATTTTATATTTGTGCGCAGAAGGAGAAGAAAGGAGGACTACTGAAGCTCTTGTCAGGAGCATCTGCAAAAAAGAAGTCCCGCTCTTCACCTTCTGTCTCTCCCACCCACGAACCCCAACCACAGGCAGCAGCGGAGGCACCTATACAGGGGGCCATGGGTCCTGAGGTGTCGTCAGTGTTGAATCACGGGAGAGCAGGCTCCTGTCCCATCGAGAGCGAGATGCAGGGAGCCATGGGAATGGAGCCCCTGCACAAGAAGTCTGGCTCTTTGGATTTGAATTTCTCAGTCTCGCCTCCTGCCAGGCAGCCATGCTCTTCAATGGTGGCCCTCCGTCCAGAACCCAAGCCCCTCTCAAGAGAAAGGTAAGATACTACTAGCCTGATCCATGTAATTCAATATCCTTTTGAGCAAGGTTTTTAAAGAGATAACTCTGGTCTGTATTTCACACCTGTTTATCGAAAGAAGAACACCTGTTAACATTACAAAATGAAGTTTCAAAAAGCTAAGTAATATAATTAAGGGATAACTACAAGGTGCATCAAGTGTATTTGGAGAAAATAGTATTGAGAGGGGAAAACCCAGGGTTTGTTACACTAATAGAGAGACTGTTGTCTCCAAGTGCACTAGATGTGTCCTCTAGGTCAGTGTTTCCCAACCCTGTTCCTGACGGCACATCTGTCTGCTGGTTTTCGTTCCAACGCAGCGCTCAATTGCTTAATTGAACCGTATCAACAAACAAAGATCTTGAAAATAACAGGAAAATGCCCAGTTAATCACTTTATTAGTTCAATGAAGGGTTCAGGAACAGGGTTGGGAAACACTGCTCTAGGTATATGACAAGGGCTTTGGTCTTTCCAAATGAAAGTCAGTGGCAAAGAGATTACACTTGTCTTAAATGGGACGTGGTATCTGTTTTTTTGGCAGTAATAAGATATTTCTGTGGATCAGGACCTGATTGTCCAGCCAATATTTTTCAGATGGGAGTTATCAGTGAAGAAGTAGGAATGATTAGGAAGTGAGCTAGAAAGATCCACTTTCGCTAGTTCCAGGGTGTTCTGAACAATATAGAAGTGGGTTCCTTGTTAAAATAACATGATGCCAGCATCCCTTTTTAAATATTCATTTAACCGGTTTCTGCCTTGTTAAATAATTTAACTTCAGTACTGAATCTGTCTCATTAAATATTCATTAGAAGAGACTTGTGCATGGTGTTTCAACCAGTGAGATTTTTTTAAAATGATTTTGATGATATACATTATCAGACATACATATTTATTTATCTACATGCTCATTTGTATGCACTTTGTGAATATATGATTTGGCCCCATTATTTTCAGTCTGCTTGCGTGATGTTAACAAGAGGATAATTTAAAGCTGAGCTTTCATTTTACTTTTACTGTAATTAAATCTAAAGTTTTTGTTGCTGTTGTTGTTGTTGCTAGCGTATTTCAATTCACTTTGTCAAGCGCCCAAGGAGGGGAGGATGTATGAGTTTGCAAATGATACTACTTCTAAAATCTCATATCTTGTAGACTTAGCATTCAAATAATTAATTGATATACACACAAATGGTTAAAAACTAAATTTACTTGGTTACGGTTAGCGGGTATCCCTGGATGAAATAGAAGGGCATCTCAGCTGAATTTTCCACTGTAAATAATTAATGGCTATATGTATTTGGATTACTGCAGGCTTTCATTACAAGATTAGTGACGCTGGTGTGTCAACTGTTGTTTGCAATCTAATTTAGCAAACAAATTGCAAATCTTTGAGTAGAATGGGCTGCCATTTAAATTGACTGTTCTCCCTGTTGCTGCTTGAGGACAGAAATATTTTTTAAAAAATTCAATTGAATGTTCTGTTCCAGGACATTGTTAACTAAGGAGTGTTTTCATTATGTATAATTCAGTATTTCATTTAAAAGTGCCCTCAGCTTGTCTCACACTATACATTTTCATTTTGTTTTACTCAGCCCTGGTATGAAATGTATACATATGGTGATAGGATTTGATAACTAAAACATACTGTATGACTCTGGGTTTTTAACAAAGATTTATCAGCGTAGTAATTCACAATAATTCATTAATGATTATGATTAATGCCTTTATGCATGCAGAAATGAAAATGAAAGCGCGTGTAGCTTTCCTTACCTATCTCAAGACTTGCTGCAGAGAGACGTCATTCTTATTATTTCTTATTATTATTAGTTAAACTGAAATGGTTTTTTTCTGTCCGACTTTCACACTCCATAGCTCACAAACTACTGTAGGTTATGAAGGTCATTGTCACACTGACAGACTAAGGCACATTCAGGGACTGTGGGAAAACTTTGACACCAAGCCAATTCTCTGTTTTCAGTTTTCTTACGATAGGTGTTGAACCGGTTATCCGATTTGGATACATTTTGCAAATAAATATGTGAATTGCAATAGGTCAAAATAGCCTCAGATTGTAGTGATGGCTGAATGAATGGTGGGATACTTTGCAACAATCTTGATATTTATTGGATGAATGCTTGGCCTCTGTGGTAGAGTAGAGGATCTGCCCATGGGGGTGCACAGGTGTGTGGGTGAGCACGTGTGTGTGTGAGTGACTTAGAGTTTGGTGGCTGGCGGACATCTTGATGAAGGGACATCCTGTAACCAAGATGGCCATCGTTTGCACAGCCACATGGTTGTTGATTGTTTGATTGAACGATTTATTGTTCAATTGAGAGTGAATGGTCGAATGAGGAATGTGGCCAGGTGGTGGTTGATTAAATGGTTAATTGTCAATCATTCCCTGGCCACATGGTATAAAAGGAGAACAAAGAGGTTTGTTTGTGGAGGATGTGAAGACGAGACAAATGAGAGTGAGAAGGAGAGAAGGAGAGAAGGAGAGAAGGAGAGAAGGAGAAGGAGAAGGAGAAGGAGAAGGAGAAGGAGAAGGAGAAGGAGAAGGAGAAGGAGAGTGGAGAGTGGAGAAAAAGTGAAGGACAGAGAGAAAGAGAACACTGGAAAAGCAAAGCTTTGGCGTTTTGGGTTTGTTTATTTGAAGAGTTCTGTTGTGTTTGTTTAAACCTTTATTGTGTTCCTGTGTTTTGTTTATTTGTTATTTGATTACTAAAAGTGTGCAAAAAGCACTTAGACTGCAGTTCTGTGTCTGGGTCGCCACAGCCTCTAAATTCACCCACTTTCAATCTAATTGTGAATGCCTTCCTTGGCTTGAAACAAAGTTATTCAGTGAATGATTGACTGTATGCTGATGGTGGCTGAAGAACACTATCACTGTTACAAATGAGAATAAATGAGATTTCTACACAGAGAACGTCAGAGGCTGTCAGTCTGGGTTTCTCTGAAGCTGGCTGTTTTATTAAACAGATATGCATACAGTAATCGTAACCGAAACATATACAATTATTTCTCATTGTCTAAACAATTGTCAAATAATTTTAGTTTTAAAGACGGTTTTATTATTACTATATGTTCTACCACTGAGTGTTTTACAATAATAAACAGATACAGAAAAAAAAATCTCCAGGTCCAACAGACCAGATTATAAATCATGTATATATTGTAAACAGTAGAAGTTTGTAATAGACATTTGACAGCAATAATCATTCACTGACACTGTACTTACTGCAAAGTTCGCCATCCACCAGCTCCTCCACAGTTTCAAGATAAGAAATGCTATGCCTCCTTGCCAAAAATAAACATTTATGAATTTCCAAACTGTGTCACTGTGGCACCCTCTGGGTAAGATGTATTAAGTGTTATGCCTCTGTCCAACTTTGCTTAGTGTAACAAATTTCAGCGGTAGGCAGACAAACATTAAATCTTTCTGTGATAGCGCGTGTCATATTACATAGTTGAAAAGGAAACTCACTTTACTTATTTTCAGGTCCATAATTTATAACCCAGTAATGGACTTGGAGTTGCCCATTTGATCAGAGAAGTATGAAAGTTGTGAGATACATAAATATGCAGACAGGATTACGATGCAACTCCATGTTTTCACGTGTGTGCTGTTGACAAGCAGCAGATACAAATAAACAGACCTTAATTATAAACACATTTTGATCTGTCTAAGAGCTAGGCCTAATCTGAGAAAGTCTGCTCTGTTCAGGTTCTGAAAAGGAGAACTCCCGACAGAGAATTAAAGAGGCTGTGCTGATGAATAGATAAGGGAAGTCTGGATCTCTGCCCTTTATTCCCATCGCTGATGAAAATGTGAACTACTCAGAAATAACTTGACTGGTGATGCCTGTGGAACTAATGAAGAATACTTATGTGAGGCAGCTCCTGTCAGCTTACTAAATAGGTACAGGCGCATACTGAATGTGTACAGATGTTCGGATTGGCCCTCGGCAAGGCAACCAACATCCATTCGCTAATTCCTAATAGTTTTTTTGTGGGATTCCATTTGTAATGCTGTGAAGCTCTCTCGATCCCTAATCTTGAGTTACTGTTACTGGGCATCTGTAAGAGGTGGGGGTTTCTCTGCTGCAAGCCTGATGTCTTGTAGATCTCAGCAGAAAAATCTATTAAAAGATAGTGAATCTCTAGAAGCCAGTCAAAACACATATAGTATAAAGAAAAAGGAAGGAGGTTTGGAACTGAGATTAATAACAGTGAGATGCATTGTGGGTAGAGAAATTACATTATAGTAATGGTGCCCCAGACTTGGAAGGTTTGCATTCATCAGTTATTATTTAAGCAAAATACATGTTCCTCTGAAAAAAAATCAATGTCCAAAAGACTTGTTACACTACTTGTAGGCATTTATTATTGAGGGAGTAGCAGACATTTATGTGTCTCTTTCATTTTTATAATTCATTATAAGATTTTGAGATCTTGGATTTGTGAACTTTGTGAAAAATGTCAAAAGTGTTTGTGATAAGTCTAGTCTCATAAAATCCTAATATTTAGTTGTACATGTCAGATGTCTTCTGGACTTTTGCCAGTCTTACGCCTGTTACCTCCAGCTGATGTTTGCAGTGTATTATAAAGTTAGAAGTACTGTACCAGCCACCTGGTACCTTACTAGAATGTTGTTCTTCTGTTCAGACAACAAAAAAGAGGTCCATGCCTTTTGACCTAGTCAATTTGTCATTGTACATGCCTGGTACACACTTGTTTCTCACAAGCACAAGTGGTCACATCAGTTTGCTATACTTTTATAAATTTTCCTTTAAAAACTGCGAAATTACATCTGTTATACAATATAAGGCACCCTACACATGATGCATTAACCTATAAAAGTCACACGCGAGACACTAACCTAGAAATGTTACTTCAAATTCATAACATTTTTGTTTAAGAAAATATATACATTCATTGATGATGCAGTACTTTCAGATTTAGGACTACACCACTGACTGATTGGTTGATTTCAGATATGTGGTTTATAATACAAGATGTAACAGAAGGCTACTCAGAGATGTGCGTTATTATGGTACCCTTATAAAAGTTTCCCACAGTAACAGCATAACAAAGTGTAATAGTTAAAGCATAGGTAAGCATTGTAAAGAATAGTGAGGTATGTTAAAACATACTGAGAAAGATGGCAAACCAGAGTAAACTATGGTAAATGTATAGTGTAACCATGGTAAAAAAAACGGTACCATGCAAAAACATTTATAAGGGTGGTGCTTCGCCATGTGCAAATTCCTCTTAAATTCTCCATTCTGTTCTCTCTTCTGAACTTCTGAACATATTTTAACTTGAAGCCTCACTTACAAAGACCATTAGTTCTATCCTCCATTGTTACCTGGCAATCCTGAATCCCTTAATTGGCTTCCCTTACTGTATAATATATTTAGCTTCATACAGAATACATCTTCAATGATGTTTCATTTTAATAAAACAGCTTAACCTCCTTGTAATTGTCTCCCTGGCTCTTTCATTCCAGTATTAAAGGTCTGGAAGGCTTTCCTTCCCAAGCAGCGTTCTTATCAGTTTTTCCCCTTTTGTTTCACAGGTACCGCGTGATTGTACCCTACCGCCTCAGAGCAGGCGGAGATCGAGACTGAAGGAAGGAGATGTTGTGTTTGTGCACAAGAAGCGCGAGGACGGCTGGTACAAGGGCACCTTGCAGCGCAGCGGGAGGACAGGTCTCTTCCCAGGCAGCTTTGTAGAAAGCTTCTAAGAAGCTCGGCTCTCTCGTCAGCTGCAGCCGCCGCCAGGCTGCAATGTAGCACATACTTATTTTTTTGTATTACTTGTTGTTTCATGAAGATTCCAGCTGCCAGAAGGGGTCCTCCCCTCTTCAGGCGGATATGCTACCCAGCACAAAGCAACTTTATGACACAAGGGAAACGAGAAAACTCATTGACATTCACTGCCATTATTGCTTCCAAAGAAATTTGAAAGAACATGAGCCCATGTACAAGCACATGCAGCCATAGGCACACAGAGGACATAGAGAACCATCCTATGAGGAAAAAGGCTTGGAGTGACTGCACTTTTATGAAAGTGTACATACAATAGTATGTTAAAGTAGTGCCTTCCCTCATGGAGCCACCAACCAACAAGACAGACCGACCGACCAGGAGCAAATCATTCACATTTTTACTCAAACAAGCTACATAGATTAAGTGTCTTTTTTTTCAAATGAATGTTTTGATATATTACTGTAACTTATTTTGGAGCAGCTGCAGTGATCCCTTTTTAGTGCCCTGCGTGGGTTAGCTGTTAGGAATATCCATGCATTTGATGTGTTGTTGTACCGTAGACTAAATAGAGAAAAGTATTAAAAGGCAGCAATAACAAAGATGGCCAACGAAATAGGGAGGGTTTGAGTAAAACCAACCAGCTTATTCCATTGAATTTTTTTCAGTTTGTTCTAAAGCAGATTTAGTGCACAACAGCACATCGCCCAAGATTTCAGTATTATAAGCACACAGAAATACTCTTTATTATAGGCCTTTATTAGACAATGTAATGTATTAAATGTTTTGTATTTGTTTGTATTAGCATTACTGAAAGGGTCAAATTCTTATTACTGCTTAGTGTCTGCCAATATTACATCACTGGAAACATTGACTGATTTATATCATGTCTTGCTTGAAACATAAGGCATGATTAATTCATGTTAACGCCCTTCAAATACAACAAATCATAGCTTTTGAATAGTTTCCTAATATTTTGTTGAAATATAAAAATAAAAATGTAGGTGGGTCCCTCTTGTTTACATTTTCACTGGTCTTTTGTAACTCCTATGCTGTGAATAAAGATTGTTTGGAGGACCTACAAGAGCAGGGAAAAATAGCTGTGTCATAAGAGCAGTGAAAAGGAGTTGTTTTACAAGAGCAGTGAAAAAGAGTTGTTTTGCAAGAGCAGTGAAAATGAGTTGTTTTACAAGGGCAGTGAAAAAGAGTTGTTTGTAGGTGAATCTCCCACCATTTTGAGCAGGACTGCATGGTGAATCTCTAGGTAATGCTCAAGTTGGGGCGATGGGTTGAGTGTTTACTTTGACTGATGCAGTCATTTACAAGGGAGTTCAATTTCAAATATAATGTAGAGATTTATTGAAGCAAAAATGGGGTCTACTGGTTAGATGTTATGACTGTGAGTTTACTTTTGGGTGTATTGAGCTGATCCGTGCATTTCTCTGCAGTTTACTGTAGGGTACAGTTTAGCTATCTTTTTTTTTTTTAAGAGGCTTGTCTACCTTTCAGAGTAATGGTCATGTTAAGTTGCATAGCAGAGTTTGTCTTCTTGTGACACTGCAGTTAGTTGTGGTGAAAGTTGTTGATATGGGTCCAAGACTTCATTTTCAAATGTATAATCATAGTGTAGGGAATGGAAACTTACTTGAATCTTAAATGTAAAAGCATCTGGTCTGTTATACAGGCCAATAACTGTCCCTGATGTGGGGAAGACCAAGAGGTCAGGCTGAGAATTAGCAATAGTTGGGCAGAATGTTTCTTCTGCTAGCCAGACCTGAACAAAACAAACAAACCAAAACATTCCAAGAAAAGCACATACTTTAATAAAAAAGCACATTTATTTTAAACCCCCCAGCTTCATTAATATTATTATAGGTGGATGTTCTGTAAGTACTGTATTTCAGGTGTTAATTATCAGTATATTATCAAAATATATGGAATTTTATTTATATATAAAAAAATTTTAAAGAAACACATAACTCATTATCTGTCAATGAGCCAAGATTATTATCTTGTATTTTTACAGTTTATTTTATTTAAAACAAGATGTTTATTTTATTTAAAACAAGATGTGTTTTTTTTTTTTCTTATCATGACTGGTTTTTTTTTTACAGTATATGCACCAATTTGAAGATTATTTTAATGCATAAGTATTTATACATTCGTACATTGTTTCTAAAGCATCTTTATCTGCAAGACAATGTTTTGGTTGGTCATTTTAAGAACTGGAAAGAACTGAAAAGGATATCACTAGGAAAGGCATATCTGCTGACATGATAACTTTTCTAGCTGGTTTCAAGTGGTTCTCTCCTTTGCAGGAACAGTAACATATAAGAATAGCAGCCAAAAGAATGTAGGATCCCAATGAAAATATGGGAACACTTGGAGATGCATTTACCAACTCCCCCACCAATTCCTAGTAAATGCTAGCAACTGTCAAGCCTACACACTGCCTCAGTAGAGGACAACCATTGAAATATGAGGATAGATTTATAGTCTGTTATGCGAATTTATAAGATATAGACATAAATATCTTTATACACATAAAGCTAAATGGGCTTATCTGATGTTGAAAGCTTTTTCTCATAAGCTTTTATTTTTCTTCATAAGAATTGCCAAATATTACACTGCTTTGTGCTGATAAAAGGGAGGTTTCTTAATGAAATAAATTGTGGTATGAGGCAGACTGAAGTTTTTCATTTGAAAATAAAGCACAATTTCGCCTTTGGGATTGTATGTTGTAAATGATAATCGTGTTGCAGTATGGGATGAACCCAGTAAGGCATTAAAGTAGAGCACTGCAGCTGAGAGAACCGTGTTATTATTTCAGAGCTCTCAAAACAGACTGGCTGGAATTCATAATGTTCCACACTTGTAATAAGACTACAACTGAAAAGAGTGTGTGCAGAATAATAATAAAAACTTCTTTAAAACAAGTTTTGTGAAGGCTTTTATTCACCTTTTTTGAAAGAGACAATTTCTCTTAAAAATATACATATTATTTTTATATACAAGTTTAGTCAACATTTGGCAACAATCTTGTTATTGTTAAAATGCATTTTAACAAGAGATGCCTTTGTTTCAGAATGTTTTGACTGGTCATTTTGCACATATTATTAGTGTTTCACTGGTACTCCAGCACAGGAGTGTCTTCAAAATAATCTATAGAGTTAAAGGCTCTCTCTAATCCAACGAAAACACAGCCAACTTGAGATTGCTACATGTTGTATTAGGTATAATTGGGAAAACTACAGTGTGGACATTGAGGAACAGAACAAAACCTCCCAGCAGGCTGGTAAACAGCCCTAAGAGTGAATGTCTGAATTATGTTGATTTGTTCATGAACAGTATATTTAATACAGTGACAATTCCCAATTGGGAGCTCTGTGTTGGAGACCGTGGCTCTTCCATTTCAAGAAAATGTTTTAAACAATATTTCACACTGATTTGAAATATATATACAGTATATATAAAAAAAATAAAACTTTTACCTCTTTGAAACCCTGAAAGAAAAAGCTTTTTACGTGTTGTGTGAGTTTACAATTGTAAATGTCTGATATTTAAGGTGATCCATTGTGTATTCTAATAGAGTTCTTACTGCCATCGTAAAATTAAAAACCAGATTTTTCACAGACCTCATTTCACTGGATTTTTTTTTTGTATGTAGTGATATTAATAAATCACCCCTGGTAGAAAACACTCTGATTGATATAGAGCAAATAACTATGGTATTTAAATCCATAACTGCTGAAATAAAAATAAAAAACATGGTATTTTTTGGTCTCTTCCACATATTTTCTAATAAGGTCAAGGATAACGCTGAAAGAGTCAGCAACAGGTTAGTCTAATGTCTGCTTTCAACATACACGTTTGTAAGTGACAAAAAAAAAAAAAAAACCTCAACAAAACTGAAAATATTTCATTGTTTTGACCTGAAAGGCGTGGTGTACATGATCTTTTTCTTTACCAAAATGGTGATATAACTGTTTATTACGTATTCCTGATATTGTAAACTGTCGACATCAACAAAAACAGATAACAAATTCGTTAGATGATGTAAGTGATAATTGTTTTTTTAGGAGCCAAACTCTTTAAAGTCAACAACTGTGTTGAACAAAACAAAGTGAATCTGACATCCGAGCAGTTTCTTAGAGAGGACACAGGAAATCTGCAGGATTGTTCTTGAAGAACAAAGCGCATAAAAAAGATCATTAAAATCTAATGTTTCTGAAAGTTTGGAAAAAAATAAGTTTTTTACTAATTAAATCGCTTTAGAGTTATGGGTCCTCAATTTATTTTAATTACATCTATTAAAATTGTGATGATTTAAATGAAACCCTTGTTTCCCGTTGTTTTCTTTCAAGCCACCACCTGGAAGTTTGTGTTGCTCTGACTGTGTGGCATGAACTGTGGTGTTGTCAGACAGCAGCTGGCTGTAAAGAAGCAGTGAAGCTGGCACACACATGACCAGCGGAGGCTGAGCCAAGCCAAACACTGCGTTTCTGTAAAGGAATCTTTCCGATGATGTAGCATATCTAAGACAGAGCTCCTACTGCTCTATGCTATAAACAGCTCCACAGATCTGGTTTTGATCAGCTTAAACAGAGAGCTGGAGAAATAGTTTCAGAGACTTACAGATCTGTCCAAACGGGGCAGAAACACCTTGCACTGCATTCTTTAGGTGTCTGTAAAGTCACAACACAGAATACTTGTGTACAGTGCTGGTGCTATTATTTTAAATGACACCTTGGTACTAGGTTCCAGCTGACATTGGCCCTTCTCCTACTGTATAGCATTGGAGCTACATGTTGTCAAATCTGTTGCTTTTAAACGAGAATGAGGACCAAGTCATTGAAAGAATCGGAGTGACAAGTATGTTGTCTCTGATAGAAAAAACGAAAAAAGGTCATAGCCATCAATCTGCCTAAAACCATTTTTTAATGCAGACTTCACAACAGGGAAGAAGTTGATCATGAGTGGTTGCTGTACTCCCCTTCAAAAGGCTGTGGTTTTGTGTGCAAGTTGTTTTCCTCGAAGAAAAGAGCATTGTCTGATTCTGGGTTTGCAGTCAGACTGGCAGAGCACGAACAATCCCCAGAGCATAATCAGTCTATGCATGTGTGGTGTTTGAGAAGACGGGAAGCTGGGCGGGAATTGACACCTCACTGGAAATCAAGATTAAAAAAAGGAGCGGAAGTACTGGAAAAATGTACTGAAACGTGCAGTTCAGGTTATTACATTTCTTGCTGAAAGTGGTCTGGCATTTCGTGGAGAGGATGAGACACTTGGTTCACCACATAATGGAAACCATTTAGGAATACTGGAGCTCATGTCCCAGTTCAACCCATTCCTTTCTGATCACCTTGCACAATTTGATAATTCTGGAAGTGGGACCACATCTTTCTGAAGAGCTCATTGGAATTAATGGGTAAGAAAGTCAGACAGACAGCCATTCAAGAGATTAAGGATGCAAAATATTTTTCTGTTCGCGTTGACAGCACCCCTGCACACAGATCAGCTCACGATCATTATGCACTACATAAATGTGACAGGTTCTCCTGTGGAAAGATTCCTTGCCTTCATTCCTGTGACCGATCAATCGGGTGAGAATATAGCTGAAATGATTCTGAACTACTGTCAGGAAAATGGAATTGACTTTTCAAGCGGTCAAGGCCAGTCATATGATAACGCAGCTAATATGTCTGGAAAATATAAAGGTGTACAAGCCTGTCTCAACGAAGTAAACCCCATAGCAATTAATATTCCATTCACTAAACTTAGAAAGCAAGGCTGCTGAAAGTTGCAACGATGTCATATCTTTCTTTGGAGTTCTGTCAGGAATTTACAATTTGTTTTCTGCTTCTGCTTATCGCTGGGACATACTTCACAGAAACCTGGGGAAAGATAACGTTGTTATCAAGCAACTGTCAGACACAAGGTGTCAGCGAGATCCAGCGCTGTTTAGCCTTTTAAGAATAGTTATGCACACATAAAGAAGGCTCTTGATACAATCGCAGAAGTCAGAGATCACATGGCACCAGAAACCAGACATATAGCAAAACACTACGGTAGTCAAATGGATCTAGAAACAGCGATTCTAGCAGACTTGTGGCATAACATTTTGTAATGATTTTACAAAATAAATCCATTCAAGCAGAAAACACTGAACTGTCAGTGGTGGTTGAATTACTTGAATCTCTGAAACCATTTCTGGATGAGAATCGTGATCATTTTGATGATTTTGAAAACCGTGCAATGGAAACTGCAGTGCTGAAGAAATATCATGATGCAGAACGACAGCAGAGACGACCACCCAATACTCTGCAGGATCACGATTGCCCAAGTTGCACTGAGGTTTTACTTCAGGGCAGAGACAGACTTTCCTAAATATTCTGGACACTCTTTCAACAGATTGCTTGCACTGATCAAAAGCTATGTTACTGTGCATAACCTGTTTGGCTTCCTTACCAACTTTCAGAACATGTCAAAATATGACATCAAGAACAAAGCTGCTGCATTCGTGCAAACCTATCCTCCACTGCCCTGCGCATTTACCTGTCCTTAATGTGCACTTACTGTTCTGACGAATGATCATTCTCGCGCATGGGACTCATTAATAATGAACTGAGAGCCACCATGAACCAGGATCTCCTAAACAGCCTTGCCATCATGTCCACGGAATGTGATATACTCAGAAAACTGGATTTTTCTGACAATATTAGAGACTTTACACAGATGAAATCGAGAAGATTATAAAATGAGCTAGGGTATGTACAATGAGTTTTAAATATGTTTCCCATTCCCTGAATTCTGCACCACAAGTACAGTATATGTACTGAAAAATGTGTCTGTTTCAACCTAATTCTTCCAGTTGGGGGAGGAAATACCTAAATCGAGCCCTGGCTGCAAATGATACATGTACAAATAAAATAAGACCAGGATTCCTTTTCCGCTTTCACCAATGTCTGTGTTACTGTCAACATTAACTGGTTAAACTTAAAAATGAAAACTGATGGTGATTGTTGAAAATGAACATTCATGAGCTGGAGTTAAAGCTCATAGCTGCAATCTAGACTGGCTCTTTTGTGCAGTTGTTAAGACGTTGTCATTTGGTCTGGAGGCAAGCGCTCCAGGAACAGTCACATTTTCAGGAGCATCTAAACATAAACCTAATCTCAACCTTAAATCACAATTTTACAAACCTTCAAGTTAATCATACATTGAAGTCACTATAAGATTACAAAATTGCTATTCAGTCCCCTGGTGGGACGAAATATTCTCTGTACAACAGATGCTATACCAAGTGTGGATGCTGTCCGAACATTTACTAACGCAGGAAATGTCAAAATGCTTGCTTTTGGAAAGCGTGATCATCGATTGCGTCGAGCCACAGTCCTGTTACAGTAGATCATAGAATATTGACCACTCAGCCAAAATTGTTAAGAGGAGTGTTATCAAAAAAAAAAAAAGATGTGACTACAATATGGGGTGAACCAGTTTCATTTGAAAACTCAGAGGTAGAAGAAGAAAGCAGTTGATGGATATGTTGGAAATGTTTTACTGTTTATTTTGATAGACACTTTGATAAAACGTCATTTGAGTTGCATGTGCTTCCTTGATAAGCAACCAAATTCAATTTAGTTTGGTTCGGTGTAATTGGAAATTTTAAATAAACTGACACACACCTAAATTACAAACATTTTTTTGCACAGGGCTAGGGAGTCTGTCAGCAACTGACAATCTAAATGCAAATTCAGGTGATTATTCTTGTAGGCTTGACAACCAATGAGGTTATTTGTTCATGAATGTGAGTGAGAGGCTTGACATTCCATTCATGTGCAATATTATAATGTGTGACACTGACAAGATATATGTCAGGTCGTGCTTTAGGTTCCTTTAGAATCTGTTAAGGAAAACAACAGATCCACTTTAATCTTACAACTTTGAAACTCTGTAGATGGAGCACTGTAGATGGAGACTCCCATAGAACGGGCTGGTGGTGGTGAGTCACATTTACCTCCCTGCCCCGCAGTTACAGTAAAGCAGGATGGTAATACTTGTTTTAGAGTCCTATCTGAAAAGAAATTCCAATAAGTACAAACCAACATAAAGGAGAAGGCAGCTATACCTCCAGAGACTTTTCAAATTGAAGAAAATGTATTCAACTTGAAAAGAAAAAAAAGGAAAATATTTAGATACATTTAGATCTTAAAAAATCCTGAATTAAGATACCCAATTGGGGTTTTAAAACAGCACAGAAATTGTATGAATTCAAACAACAATTTGTATTGTATTTGGCTCAGCCGTGTAAATAATTGTAAAGGATGTAACTTGTAACATGTTCGTCTCGCAGGGAATTCTTGAAAATAAAGTACTTAAACCTAAAAGATCTAGTCTAGTACCTAAAGGATCAATTTTAGTGTGAAAAACTTAAAATATTTAAGCCATGATATTGTGTAAATCCCCTTGAGTCAACATATGTCTCATAGTCAGGAAGAGCCCCTGTGTCCACAGCATCCAGGGAGTATTTTTCAATTACAAACCAACCACAGGCAGGGTCTGCCACCTCTCCATTTATACAGCACATTGTTATTGCATCACAGAACTTTTCAACACACAGGCACATCAAGATACAGAGGTGAGTTCTGATACACCAGTGGACCTCTACATTAACTGTGAGATCCCACACATTATGAAAATATTTAAGCACAAGGGTGATATTTGTATCAAATAGGTGATATGACAAGTTTGGAAGAACAGAACATGACAAATATATATTCATATTCTCTCTCTCTCTCCCCCTCCCCCCCTCTCTCTCTCTCTCTCTCTCTCTCTCTCTCTCTCTCTCTCTCTCTCTCTCTCTCTCTCCCTCTCTCTTTTTTTTCATAAGGCACATTTATAAGGCACATTGCTGTAAAAAGTAATTAAAGGCTCTGGATTTAGAACTGAGGTGTGAAATCTTGAATCATGAAACCAAAAAAGCAAAAAGGAAAAACAAGATACAACTATTGGTTTAATAAGGTTAATCCATTCTCATATATAGAGACAACAGATAATATTCAGTCATTTACACAAGACAAATACAAAATGTGTGCTTTAGAGTATATTCATGTTCTCATATGTAATTCGCTATACAAGCAGAATGTACATTGTTTAATAATAACTCTACAGATTGTCTGTTTGCAATTCAGGTTCAGTTTACTTACGTGCCCTGGTTTTTAACTCTGTTCTTCTCACCCTGTTTAGAACTGATCTAGTTGTGTCGCAGCTGCCAAGGCTCAGGAATCTTGTTGTTTTATGAGAGATGCATCAAAAGCACAGTCTGTGGAGCTCGTCGTCATCCCAGGAGACTGCAACACCAAAAATAAGTTTAAGAAAGGAAACATTGAAAAAGTATGCTGAAAGGACATGCACGTTTCCATTTGAAGGTAAGAGTAATTCATACTCTGACTTCCCCTTTAAAATCAAATGATTTGACTATCATGTGTCACCATGCACTAACTAGAAAACCCAATAGAATCCAAAACACCCTTTTTTTTGTGCCCCATTATTTTGCCCCCCCAATTTTTCTCCCTAATTTGGAATGTCCAATAATTTTTCCCTCTCAACGCAGCACATAGCTCAGGAGAACTGAAGGTTTAGTGGGTTCAGTCGGTGTGCTCCAGCCAGCTTCCTATTTTTATTCCCAGGAACTTGAGAGCCGATGTCAGCGAGCTACCGACCTCTGGAGGACAAAGGCCGGCCCTGCAGGTCTCGCTGAGCACCTGGCCAGCAGGGTTCGCTGTAGCTCGATGAGGAGAAACAGTCCCTGTCGGTTTTGCCTCCATAACATATGGGAACGTCAGAGCCAATGTGACGCTCCTTTCAGTATCCCCAGCGAAGACTGGAGACTTCGCACAGCCAGGATGCGAACCTGCACTGTATGACTCACCCTGCACACCACGAAGCCCGAATCCAAAACCCTTAATTATGAAATTAGTATATGAGTATTTTCTGAATAGCTATATAAGAAAGTTTACAAACGAGAGGAGGCCATTCGGCCCATCTTGCTCTTTTGGTTGTTAGTAGCTTATTGATCCCAGAATCTCATCAAGCAGCTTCTTGAAGGATCCCAGGGTGTAGGTGTATGTGGGTGTAGGTGTAGATTACTATTTCACCAATAAAGGTCTGTCTGCAAAAATATTAAAAAAAACTTTTACACTGTCTGAGAAGGAACAGTACTTCTGAAAAACATAAGAACAAGACGTTGTTTGCCTAACACTGAAAATCACACCAATGTGCACTGTCAGATGATAATGTTCAATTAATAGGTGTGGGGGAACACTTAAGTCATAACCATCCTGTAATTGGCCGTGTTTCGTTCCCACACCATGAAGACATACACATTTTCAAATCATTACAACAAGTGGTTAACATTAGCCACACACTTTCATAGAAACAAACATCCAAACAAGAGCATATATAACAGTAGGTGCGGTTCAAGCTCTCGCTCCCCCAGCGCTTATCAGCGCATGCTACATTACGAGCTCTAGTTTGAAGCAAGTTCAGTTAAAGGTAAATAAAAGAACTTGAACAGTATGCAAATAGAAACAATATGCAGGTCGAGGCAGTTGAATTATGGTATTATTGCTAGATGTATTTAAATAATTGTATTCCAACAACAGAAATATAAATTGTGTATGTATTCCCCAGTACCATACTATAAAAAAAAAAAATCACCTTAAAATAGTTATTGTTTCTGTTTTGCTATTACACTGAGTTAATGGATTATTACTTTTTTTAATTAAAGAGATTTTCCACCCAGTCATGATTAACTCATTTTTCGAAGGGATAATGAAGATGGCCTCTATTAATAAGGGACCTTTTTAATCTGTTGAGGGAGTGACATTCAGGCTGGGGAGTGTCCTTAGAGAGAGGCTGCAGAAATGAACAGCTCGGTTTAAATTAACATGGAGATCTATAACAGCAAACACATTGTAATTCTTGCAGAAATCAGACACCTACACAGTATGATTCTCATTAAATGTAGTCTGGGGTAGAACATCTGGAACCAGAATCTGCCCTGAAGACCCCCCTCCGCCCCCAATGAATCAAGTTTCCCTACTTTCACAACCTCTTTAATATTTGTAAATGTTTTGGCACAACTGGCTGTTAATCAGCAAAAGATACTTATAACTTGTAGGAAAAAGAGATGAGGGTCGGGTGTTGTCACTTATATTCAATGTGCTATGCCAGTATTTGCAGTCACCATCTCAAATCTTCCAAAATGTAGTGCTGTTATTCATCATTTATATTTTCTCTCTTATTCTGTGTCCTCTTTAAGTATTTTAAAATGTATCCCGAGGGTAAACTGGGAAAATTTAAAATCCAGATTTTTCTTCGCCTTTTGCCTTTCATGAAAATATGACCTTTTATAGGAGACTTCAAAGAAAATCAAGTTATCAATAATTCTGGAAGAAGATAGAGATGTGTCCTAACAGATGCAATCAGCTTCAATGTCTCAATTGTAACAGCTTACTGCAGGAATATATGTAGTATTTTTTTATTTGATTCATTTCATTATTGGGGGCTTGTCATAGTTATAGGGGTGAGGCATTTACCCTTCCAGGGCACTGATGGTCCTCCATCACCCAACCTAGTTGATCATATGTCATTTGAGAGGAAGATGAGCTAGCCAGAGCACAGGACACAGGATACATAATAGATATTATAAACCTTATGGATCATCTCAGCCATTCAGGTTCTGAGTAGAGTGGGCAGATAATGACTGCAGAGTGTGACATTAATGCTAAATTCTTACACATACCTGTTAAATCTATCTGAGATGTTTTATGTTTGGTTTATTGACAATCTGTAAGTTTAATGACTACAATGTTTTTGATATCTTATTACTCCTGCCTGCTGTTCAGTTGAAACGTGGTTAAATGGATTAGTGATTTTCTTGAGGGAGAGAAACACCAGTTCACTAAGAACCCAAAATATAATTCGTCACAGCCAAAGTGTGCTCTCAATCTTTCTAATTTTAAGTTCTGTGATAGGATGTCCAAAGAGATACATTCTCAAGTACTCCTATGACAGAGAAACTACGTCAGTTGAAGATCAATTTATAGTAAAGAATCAAACTGACCAAACTGCAGTTCAAACAAATATTTACCATGGCCTCAGAGTGACATGCCTGTTGAAAGCCTGGGTGGAGCCCCATGATAAAAAGAAAAAACATATTTTGTGAAGACCTTTGTGTCTTTTTTAATAACCTTTCATTTTGTGAGTGGTCTGTTTAAAACTGAGGTCAAGTTACATTTTTCTTTTCTTGTCCTTCAGGACCAACAACTTCTCATCTGCATTGGTGTCTCCGATAGCAGCAGTCCTGTCCCTCTCTCTCTCAGCCCTTGGAACTGGCTTCTCTTTACTCCTGTCTTTGCAAGTTATAAGTTACCACGGAAACCGTGATTTCCTGCAGAGAATTGAATGATAGATGTACACTGCTGCATATATGTTATGCATATACTTCGGCTGGTTCAATGAGATATATGACTGACATTTACAAGTTCACAAGTCTTCACAAGAATATTCATTAATATTGAAGCCAATAACATGGTTTGTCAAAGCAAAGGGATCGTTCTTGATTCTGCCCTGGCTTTGATTACATGTGTGGGAGCCCAATTGGAGGCAGGTTGTAGAAAGAGGAAATCCCAAACAATATTTATCTGGGCGAGGCATCTGATTTGTAACAAGAGTGAGGTATTGTAATTTGGCTGAGAGACTGATCTCAGCTCAATGGACACCCAGACTCAGGAGGAGTCAGACAATTGAGGCCAAAATAGAGTTCACTGAAAAATCAATGCCATATGAAATACTTGTTTGGGATGTTGGGATTTTTTATTGGAATAAGTAATTGAAAAGGACTGTCAAATGTGAAATATATGGGAAAGGGCCAAATATACCAAGATAGATAAGTTTCCAACACAATTATCATGCAGTAATGACCACTTCAAAGAATAATGATGTGCTTTTATTTGCATAGCAACTGCAATATGGCTGCTAAAGGGAATGGTACTCAATACCCGAATACACCAACATATTCTAACCTAACAAAGGCCATAATCCACCTTGAGACCTCACCAGTCTTGTTTTGATGACATGTAATGGGGGGCTGTCCCCGGAAAGAGACAAATAGATGTGGTACAAAACTGACCTTTTTATATTTCTGAAAAAGTTAAACTTTACTGTATTGTAGGGTCCTTCTTGTACAATTTGGTAGTGACAACTGCTAAATTAACATCTGAATACATTGAATTATCTACACATGTCTGTGTCTTAAAGTACTTTTTGGAACTCAACCAGTGCTTCAGCGGGATGCATGACGTTGACTTGTGCTGCAAATTAACAATGACAAAGTGACATCTGTATTGGGAAATGAGAGGCCTTCTTGTAATACGCTATCTAGGAATTGGTTAAGATAAATACTTCATTTATAGTACAATGTTGATAATGGGTATGGCTTGGGCTATTGTGTA
This sequence comes from Acipenser oxyrinchus oxyrinchus, assembly GCA_030684275.1. NCBI lineage: Eukaryota > Metazoa > Chordata > Actinopteri > Acipenseriformes > Acipenseridae > Acipenser > Acipenser oxyrinchus. The sequence continues at coordinate 38,230,194 of CM060253.1, read as the reverse complement.
TAGTCCATCTGGAACATGTGTTGTTCTGGCACCCTTATAAAAGGTAGCAAAGTGTAGTAAAGTAAAGGAAAAGCATAGTGCAAGAGTGGTAAAGCACACTATGGCAATACTGTATATTGGATAATACTGACCATGATAAAATACAGTAAATGCATGAAAAAAGCATGGGAAACTTCATAATTACCATGCAAAACTACCATTGTAAACTTTGTAAAATGTGCTTCTCCACTCTGCATTTGTGCTGACCGTGCAGCCTCATGGGAAAAGCGCCCCGGGGACTACCAGCGGCCACCGGGGACTACCAGCGGCCACGGGTTTGGCTGACGGAAGCGGGGCGTGGCGTGGGGGTGGGTTGGGGAAGCACCCTGATTGGCCAGCTGGGACAGCACGAGCCTTGCTAGTGGACTAGATCCGAACGGGACCATTGCCTAATCTGCATGAATGTTGCAACATTGAATGGTCTGGGGCTATATAAGTGGCCTGCATGATCGCTTGTGTGTGTGCTTTTTAACCTTTTATTGAAAATAAAAGCATGCAAATGCTCTTTATTATTTGCTTATTTTTTGCTTTCTTGCCAATTGTTTAGAATTTTTTTTTTTTCTGAAGCACAGAAACACCTGCTCAACTGGAAACCTGAAGTGCTGGTTTATTATTTGGAGTATTTTTTGCATGGCATAGTTGCAAACATGGAGGTGGTTTGATCATTAAATGGGGATGTTTTAGTAGTTCAGGGACTGGAGACATTCATATGATTGAAGATCGAATGAATGCAGCCATGTATCAAAACATTCTTTAAAGTACAATGATACCATGTGCTGGTAGACTGATTGGCATTTTATCTTCCAACATGACAACGACCCAGCGCTTATGGCTAAGTCAACGCTGGACTTCTTGAACAAAACAAAGATCAAAGTTTCTATAATGGCCTTCGTAGCCAAGCATTATGTATCCAATCTGTCTGAACTGAAGGAAATATGCAAGACAGAATGGGCCCAAATTTCACCAAATACTGTACATGTAGCATACTGGTTAATAATTATCATAAATGTCTGAAAGCCGTTATACTTTAAATACTTTAAATGAAATTAGTTTTTTTTAGTTTTATTTTTTTTATAAAGATTATATGCTAAATTACTAGAATAATAAATTACTAAGTATTACAAGGGTAAGGTGCCATTACTTTTGGGAAGTAATTATAAACTCAGACATATAATCTAGAGGCTTTCAATAAATCTCAGATTGTTTCTTAATAGTTTTACAATTGTCGTCGATGTTTGTTTTTTGTTTCAGAAGAACATCATGCTGCTTTTGATTTTTGAAATAAAAGCTTAGATATTACACTTAATGTTATCATCTTTTTTATTAAGTACATGGTTGCATTTTAAATAACAGCCTGCTTATGGAGAATTGAGGTTAGTGTAATATGAATGTGGAACGTGGTCTGTATCGACATTTTCCTCCTTTGAAAGCCGTGTGCTAATTGATACATACTGTAATTACATTTAATTATTGACATTTATGAAAACATGTCAGCATGCACATCTATTTTTAACATGCTACTGTTCCAAGTCTGTACTGGTAATAGATACTAGGCTATTACAGATTGAGTACCAGAAGGCACTATCAATGATTCTGAGTCAGTTATCATTATTCTTGATAAACTACAAGCGTCAAAGAAATAAATTGCTAAAAAGAGACAATGGGTTTGAAAATGAAATTTCCTTTTTTCAATTCTCATGATAATGAGATTAATCTTATGAAATAAAGGGTTGATCAATTATCAAACTGTGGATGTGTGGAGAATCAAAAGATTGCACAGATGCAATAGCATGGCATTGTAATGTTCCTAATATCCCTTTAATCGATTCAATAAATAAAAACTCCTCTTGCATTAATAATGCATTTTTAATTTGAAAAGCATATCAATAAATTGATCTCTTTTTTCTTTAAAAATGGGATACCACATGAGGAAAAATATTTTTTATTTACACTGCTACCTAAACAACTGCCTCAATTCTTCCATTTCCTCCAACAAAAAAATAGTTAAAGGGGAAGCTGTCTTATCCCAATTGTCCATCCATGCATTATCAGGATTGCTAATTGAAATCGACAGTGTTTTGTCAGCACCATTCCCGTCTGCTGTGTGTAGTTTTTTGGTCATGTTATTTTCAGGGTTTGGGGTCCGTTATCCTGGAAACTAATTAACTAGACTAATACACCCTCCATTAGTCTGCAATTAATTATGAATAACATGCTTTTTCAGGACATTATAGATGAGCAGCTCTCACCAGCCATTCTAACATCTTCACATAGGCAGTTACAGTAAAATCACTATGGTAACAGTCACATCGTGTGCAGGATATGCAGGTTTTCATAAATGGTGCCATAGTGGCACAAAAACAGCAGAGAATCCTTCAGTTTACCAGTGAACTTGCATGGTAATTGCACTGCTTGATCATATGTTCCATGTGTCTCTGGGCTTTAGCATGCATTCACTACACTTTGCTATACTTTTACTATGGTGTACCGCAGTAAAGGGAATCTACTCATAGCTATAACGGTTCTTTAAAAAAACTATATTGTACTATATTGTTTTGCCTACATACAATTTGCTAAACTGGGGGGAAAAAACCTACAAGAAGTTCAAGTAGCAAGCATTGTTATTCCTGTATGTAGCTAATACATGACCTTATGAGTGTGATGAAGCCTTGAAACATATGTCATTCCATTTTTATACCAGCACTCATCAGCTGGTCTGAAACATAGAGAACACATATCATTCAATAAATAGATGACATAGATTTCTAAGGTTATAAGTCAAATCCAGTCCCAGTAGCCCAGAGCTGCATATGACAGTATAATGGGATCTGTTGGCTCTTTTTGTGCTGTATACAGCAATATCTCTCAAACCGGCCAAAACAATCCTTCAGAGAGGCTTTGTTGAAATGACTCCAATTTGTTTTGCATATATGTGTAAGCACCTTCTGTATACGTAATAGAAAATATGAATGTTTTTTATTTTTTATTTTTTATGAGCAATCATTGACAGATTTCAGGTTCATTTATTTCCTTGCCCATTGGTTTAAATCACGAGCCTGGGAATTTTACTCTACTATACTTGAACATATTGTAATTATTACCTGTACAGGATTTACACATATCTGCATTTGTCTTGCTAATGTTGTTACATTACGTTTTACAAAAATATTTTCTTTTTAAACAACAACAAATGTAAAGTTTGCAGCGTAGCAAAGGCTGGCCCTCTGCCTGTTTTTATTTTACTGACATCCAACTACCTCCATTGCATGGTGATATGATTTAGCCTTAAATTGCAATGCAGAACTCCATGCTGCCTTGTTCTGCAGACTCATGCTGACAAAATTGATTTCAAATTACTAAATCAATTATTGAGATTGTGTAACGGTTATCTTTTACTAAACAGAGCAGCTAACGGTTATTAGAGCTAGTATTAAATAAACCTTTTGGTTAGTTTTTGCTAAAATGCACATGATTTTGGAAACAAAAAGGCTCCTGTGTAAAATGGATTGATTAGGTGTTCTTTTATTTATCTTCATAATGTGCAGAAGGAGTTGTCTAGTATTATAGTAAAATGACAAACTGGCGCCATCTGCTGTACAAAATAAAAATAACTAATCAACACAACTAATATCTAATAAAGCAAGTAAATACACATACGGAATACATGAGGCAAGTTACAATTTACTATTGCTGGCCAATATGTGCACAACAGAACATTTCATTTAAAAAGAGAAAGTGAAGTGCACAAGAGGTTGTGTGGGAAAATGAAGCCTGGCTTCACACATCATTGCTGTAGCCCTGAGGTTCCTGAGATTACACAGCACCGTGTAGAGATACCCGGTAGCACAAATCCTTAAGAGGTTCAGTGCTGCACCACATGGTTGAGATAAAGACAGATTCACATGGAGAAACCTGAGCGTGGAGGAGCGCCTGAATATTCTCTTTAGCTCTCTGGCCCCAAGCCATTGCTTTTGTAATATACAGTAGTATACAATGGGGTCCGAACAGGTTACACCCTTAAAACAGCTATCATACTCGCTGCTTTATTTACTTTTCTTACTGTTACCTATGTCATCCAAAATAAGTTGTGAGGAAAGACTACCCCCTACAAACATTGTCATCTAATTTAAATCAATCAGAAAAAGATAAATAAACAAGTAACTTATCTCCATGGCATTTCATTTGCATCCCTCTGCCTCCTTATCTCCACCCCTTGGTCAAATCTGTTTTGGGGGTCTACTCCCTGGGCTTGTTAGCCTGGTTCACTCCATTTCAAATAATGTTCTCAACTACTGAATACATTATTTTTCAAGTCTTAAAAAATGCCACTGGTACAGACTGATCCAATTCTAATTACAATTTCTGTAGATTGTTTAGTTTCCGGACAGTCCTAATGCCAGTTGCACTGGGAGATAATGTAAAATCACAATATATAGCTTTTTGGATGAGTTCTGTTGTGCAGATTTAATTTGTTATCGATCTCATTATTAAACCACATTCAGGTGGTATATGGCCTAAAAAAGCCCTATCTTTCTGTTACTTCAGTACTCACCGATATTTTTGATGTATACAGTATACTAATATTTCTGAAGTCAACATAATAAACAGTGTTTGCTCATTTAAATGTGTGCCCTGCTGCAAAAGCATCTGGCCCTGCTAGGAGACTGAAGTGTTCTATTTATTACATACAAACATATACAGCTGTCTGTTATCTCCAACTGTTAATTAATGATTTTTATTTACCATATCGCAATTCCACCAGGAATTAATTTCACAACCTCATTACCCACACTAGCTTGTATACTTGAACCTGCTGTGGTCCAAGTCTAAACATATAATTTATTAGGCTTCCAAGCCCATGGCTGGGAAGCCTATTGTTGTGTTAAGATTATTATTATTATTCTTTCCACCAACAAAACCTTAAAAGTTGCATGAAATGAAAACCGTTGCTCGAAAACTCTTTAAATTTTACAGAGTTGTAGATGGCAATGGGAACTGATGTCCACAACTGAATGAACGCGATTGGTTACATGGGTTGGCAGCCATATTGGATTTTATGACACATTTTGGACAATTTACAAACATCTTATCGGAAACCCCTTATCACAGAGTTCTGAAACTTGGCATACATGGTTAGGGATTGTCCAAGATGCACAGTGCTCGAAATGAAGCTGATTGGTTCAGTGGTATGGTGGCCATGTTGGATAAGCTAATTAACACACAAATGTCTTCTCCAAAACCGCTAATCTGATCAAAGCAAAACTTGGCCTACATGATCCAAGTATGGTTTTCTTTAAAGTTTACCCAAATTAAGTTGCTACAGTAAAAAACATGGCTGTCAAATTTCAACATTGCTCTAGTTGCACATAAAATGAACACCGTTGAATAAAAACTCTTGAAACTTCAGAGTAGTGTCGACAACTGAGTGAATGGCAACCAATCAACATGCTTAAACTTCACAATAACTCCTTGGAAGCCATAAAGTTGCTTGCAACTTCTAGTTGTGATTGCTTTTGTTAAAATCCCCCATCCCCTCAGTCACTATCATGGGAACAGAAATAATAAAAAAAAAAAACAACAACAAAGAAACAGCTGAGGAGCTTTTATTTAGACACAAATGGGCAGAAACCTGACCACAGACATATAGCTACCATTCACAAACACATATGCAAAGTAAAATGACAAATGGTGAATTATTGACAAAAAAACAAACAAACAAACAAAAAAAGTATTTGTGTTAAAGGTACTCAATGCCTATCGTGTCCCTCAGTTAATATGACTATTCTTTTATATTTAATATCTTAGAAAAGTGTTCTACATACAATATTTTAACTTCATGAATTAGTTATGAAAGTGGTCCTCTAGAAAAGAAAAAAAGAAAAGCCAGTGGCTACTGATCTTGGTCAATTATTTAACCAAGCAACACAAATAGTGAATCAGAATGTAACAAGTTGAATGTAAACAGAGTCTTCTTGCAAGACGTTTCTCCCTTTTAGCTTTATATATATTTTTAAATACTGGTATGTTTCCTAATTTTACAGGAAATAAATACAAGGCACATTATTAGTTGTAAGGCAGTTTCTGATGAATGCTATTTTTGGTGACTCCAAGCTTGTTTTGCATAGTTATTTTTTTACTTTATTTTTTTGATGGGCAAATCTCTTCCATATTATGTGATCAGGTGCAATATAAAATCATCCAGAACAGGGTTGGGGGGCCAACTGAGGTCCCCAGGGCAGTTTCAAGCCAAAATCAGAAAACTTACCATCAACCCGCAGGAAAGAGATTAGAGCTAGCAGTGATTAATGCCTGACCCCTGTGAGTTTGGCACCATTGATCTAAAAGACCCCTCCCCAAATATCAAGGCAGTGTTTTATAAGGCACAATGGTTATCAGTATTAAACTCCTCAGTTATGGTTTCAACAAATCAACTGAACAGATACACATTGTGTCAAATAGAGTACCTGCACAAGTGACTAAGTGTTAAGATACAAGTCATGTGACTACTAAAGATGGCATGAGCAATACAGATAATAGATTTATTACAGTCTACATATAACAGCTGGTTGCTAGGTCTTTTCAGAGGGTTCTTCACATGAATCCAGAACTGAAAAAAGAAAACAATAAATTAGCCTTATAACGCCTCAAATCGAATGAAACCATATATAACCATGTATTTTTTCCAAGGTCATTACGGATTTCACGATATATATATATATATATATATATATATATATATATATATATATATATATATATATATATATATATATACACATACATACATACACAGTTTTTTATTTTTGTTTTAAAATAAAATATCAAACAGAACAAAATTTCAATGTACCATTTGTAATTCAGTAATATGAGAGAATTGGTCAGGGGTCTGAATACTTTTGCAAGGCACTGTATATATATATATATATATATATATATATATATATATATATATATATATATATATCACTTAAAAACAAATATACCGGTGTGAAACAAAAGATTCACTACCTGTCACACTGCATTTAGGAACCTGGCAGCCGTTTTAGTTTGGTTCCAGTAAATGATAGAACACCCTGCATAGAGCGGCACGATTTCTATAAAATGATTTCAGTGAAAAAGACACCTGCTGCATCAAAGATCAGAAATATTTCTGCTAAAGATTGCTCTATCCAGTACAATAAAAGGACATTTCATGTGTCTGTTATTATTTTCACATTTAAAAAAAAAAAAAATAAATTTTAAATTTTGCTTTTCATAATTCACTGATGGTGAAAATAGAATATTTTTAAAATGTGGACATAAAAAAACCCGATATATTCTATAATTTAGCATTTACTGTTTTTCAGGTAAGCAACATATGTTTAATCGTGAAATATCTTGAAATACCTATTTTTTAGACCACGAAATGCTGTGAAATAAGCCTTTTTTGTGTGAAAAAACACAGCCCAAACCATATATCTTAAGATCTAATCTATGCAATAATAACATCTCAGGGACACAGCAATTAATAACACTGACAGAATCTGGCAAAATGTCCTTATTTCACTTTATTCCAATTGTATAGCAATATGGATTAAGAAAGACTAAAACAGCTATCAAAATTTACTTTAAACATTTTAATGTGGCTTTTCGGGAGTTGCTTGTGTTGTGTCCTAATTATAAACAGACCCTAAGTAAGCATTCAGCCTGTCTGTGACAATATGCTCTTAAAAGAAAATAATGTTTGATGCTTGCTTACAGCTCTTTTGTGTAACATTGCCTTGAAACTTCCCTAGGAAACTTTTCAATGGAGAAAAGGAGACTGTATGAGATTTGAAGACATCTTCCATTGTGATTTGTTTCATTATTTTATTTTAAAACTTTATATTCATAGAGGATATTTTGAAGTCTTATCTTGTTTGTCCCATAAGACCTGTGGCCCCTGTTGACTCTCACCCTTTGTGTGCTGTTTAAGCAGGTTAAACACATACCTCAGTATCTGCTGTCTTCTAAATCTGTTGTACAGTACCTCAATAGGTAGTATTGCTAAGTTCACACTAAATTATCATACTACAACTCATATATAGGAGAGCATTTAAACCATTAAGAGGTTTGATACTGCCATGTAGTGATAAATATAAAAACCCATATAACGGGTACCCAATATCTCTGGGCATATAACAAATAGTGTTGCATTTTTAACATCACAATTGTATAGTTCACTTCCACCTCAAACAATGAAGCAGGTGTCCTTTCAAGCTTTTAATAGATGAACAATTTTTCAAAACTCACTGCACCAATAAGCCTTGCATGTTATTTGTAGAATGTCTTCCTAATTATTTGATTTAGGGGTGCTTTGCTCCTGTCCCAACTGCTTGTATTTGTACTGTCCTTCTTATAACGAAGGCCAGCTCCTTTTAACAAGACGTTGCATCTCAAAGGGGATATGTTGTACGATTGGTTTAATTTAATTATCTTGCAACAACATGACCTAAATGTTTAATAAGAAACTTACTTTTTGCGATCTTTGTCCTTTTTAATATTCATACTGCCTGTGAATGCCTGTGCCTGAAGGAGTTCAGCTGCGATTTTTCTTTTACTAAAACCAGACATTTCATCCTCAAGCATTGTTTTTTTCTCATCTAGTTTCACCCTTTCCTCTTGATGCAATCTTTTCAGGTGCTCAAACTTCCCTTGAAGCTGTAAACAACAAAATAAACTTTTTAAATGCACAGGCAAAACTCACCACAAGGTGGCAGCAAGTACTTGCATATAAAGCTCAGAAATTATTTTAAAAGGAGCGCTAGTGAGAATATTTTAGTTTCTCACTTTTTTACAACAATTCAAGATGCAAAACAAATACTATGCCGTGGATAAACAGTTGTGTACAGTGGATCACATTGTCAGATTGCAACTATACAATTGGATTTCGTTTTAACGACATGAAGTGATTAGGTACTAGGAAACAGCAGCAACTTTTCATATATAGAGTGGTGTTTAGAGATTTCTGCATTACTTATGTATTTTAAATTACATTAAGATGATGTTCTTTACCTCTCTCTCAGCATCCTTGAGCTCGGTCTCCTTCTCCTTGACTCGCTGCACAAACATCTGTCTCATCTCCTCCTCCCTCTTCTGCAGTTCAAAAAGGAATTCTTGGCGCTTTGTTTCATATGTCTCTTGCAGGCTGCAGAGCACAAAATATAAACAACATTATTCAAATAGAGACACAGGCTCTTATTCAAAAGAAAGCGTTGAAATAAGTCACTTGATGACTACAGAGTTTGTCATAATGTTTTTGTTATTGTTGGACAACATAAATCTCACTGTTTGGTGCGGGACTAACTGTCATGTTTGTGCAATTACACATTAATTGTAACCTCAGTGGTTCTGTGGGCAGGAGCTAGGACTCCTCCCATTTATCGCCTACCAAAAATATCAACCAGTCTCCCTACTTAAACCCTGGGTTGCACCCTTATTCTCTGACTTGCGTTTTTCATTTTCCTCCATCTACCCTTCCTCCTCCACTACACTGCGCCACCTCTGCAACTGTCTCCCTCTGGGGGCAAGTGAAGCTCACTTCCCAACCCTAGAGGCACAGCTGCGCTGACCTCATCCTCTGCCAGGAAGGTTCTCCCTAAGCCACTCCTTCCTAAGTATCTGCTTTCATCTGTGCCAGACTCCCTCTTTGCATGTTTATTTCCTTCTCTGTTCAACGTTCCTGTCTCCACACGGGGGAAGTGAAGCGCACTACTCAGCCTCAGAGGTCTGGCCGTGTCGACCTCCCTCAGCGCAGGCAACCCTTCTAAGCTGGGAAGACTTCTAGGCTTCTCTTCAGTTCATCCATTATCCTACTCTTCCTCTCCCCTTGGGGGAAGTATCGGTTGCTTCCCAGCCTTGGAGGCCGATTGGTTCTGTCTCACCTCCACTAGGGCGGCTTCTCCACAACCCAAGAGGAAACTGCCCTCTTTCTGAAGTCACACGCACTTATCTCTTATTTAAATTCCCATTGTTCTTACTCCACACAGCCCTTGCTACAGTTCTATGAAAACACATTAATAGTCCAAGACACTGTTGTTATATGAAACATGATGGTTTTGTTTGGAATAATCATTTTATCAGAGCCATCTAAAAAAAGACACACGCCAAAAAACTTTTCTCCCAGCTTGGGATTTTTCTGTGAATCAGATATACGAACAGATTACAATGATGTACATAAACTACTCTGTCGTACTGGAGGAGCATGATATAGTACTTACAAAATTCAAACATATTATATGTTCAATAACATGAAAATGCAAGAAATCACTAGTAATGCAAAAGAAAACAGTTCTAAATCTACATCCTTTTTTTTCTATGTCTAATGCTTGCAATCTGGTGGTTTGTGAAAATGTTTTAAAAGCCTCAAAGAATCTCTGGAATGCACCACTACATGGGGTTAAGTAAACATTTCCTAGAGTTTTGTTCCTAGCTTTCAAATAGGCTACAGTAAAAACCTCCTTCAAAAAGAGAAAAAGATTCAAGCTGGAAACACACTTTCGGTTTTTTTGCACAAGCTGCTATTGTAAGTATACTTGTTTAACCCTAAATGAAGAGAAACTTTGAACACACAACACGCCTAGTTGAATATTTGAAGAGAAGCATGTTTGAATGTACTGTACATCTGGGGCCATATTCACAACATATTTACCAAAAACAAAACATTGATGTTACAAAACTTAAAATAAAAAAAAGGTTAATGCCAGCTCATACGTGCAGGTTACTTGTTTCTTTAAACATTAGCAGTTTGTATTTATTTCCATCAGAAGCAGAGTGAGATCAAACCAGTTTCAATTGGGACTCTCGCCGCAGTTAGGAATGATAAAGGAATTGCCGTAATAAAGGAAGTTAAATTAGTAAGTGTCCAAAGTGAAGTTTTAAATCTTGGTCTAAAGAACACAATAAAACATGCAGGCAGGATGGAGGGGTGTGAATACAATAAATTACCAGGGAAATAATAGAGGCTGGAGAATTCTGGAGAAGTCGAAAAATAGCTACTGTATTGCAACATTATTTTGTATTCGTATAACGGTCTCTAATGTCTTACATGTGTGTTCCAAAATGAACCTTGAAACTTACTTTCAGCCAACAGTGTTTAACTGAAAACTGCCTTTTGTTTTGTAAAGAATGAAAAGCTCTCATTTCCCGACTGAATGGCCTTTTATCCACATGTGTTTCTGCCAGCGTCTCACAATGAAAAAGGATTACAAACCCAAGATTAAACCAAAGAGCTCTAATTAAAGGGAAATTGTTCTCATGGGATAACTGAAGCAAAACATGATGGTACCCAGAAACAACAAACATGTATATAACTGATAATTACCCATGAAAGTTTGACTAAGATGTACTGTGCCATCTCGCAATATATACAATATCCCCGTCATATAATTAACAAGTGATGAAGCCCCAAATATTGATTATTTTTGCATTACCCAGCGTAGAACTATTATGTTTTCTGTTTATCCAACTTGAGAATTAATACTTTTTTCCCCTCATAAGCATCATCTGTTACAGAGAAGATACTAACTAACACACTTAAATGTTTTAATTCACTTTGCTCTTTAAAGTTAGCTGGTCATCAATTTGTGAAAAATAACTTGCTTTGGAACACCTACATAAATCGGATAAAACACAAAATAAAAAACTCTTCATGTTTGCCATTTAGCACCTGTATGTGACGGCCCATACTACAATACTTGATGATAAAGGGAAAAAAAGAGGCAGGGTATGTTTTGGTTAATAACTCTGCCCAACCTTTGCCTTTCAAAAATAAGGAAATTACTTCCCTTGATAACTTAAACAATAAACATTAATGTGACCCTGTACCTGACTGGCTTGTTTTCAGCATCTGTGTCTGTAAAGCCCATTTCCTCCAGTTTGCAGCGCCGATAAAGCTCATAGTGCCGTGTGTGGGTCTGCTCCCTCAGGTCTTCCATGTTCACACAAATCAGCATTTCTCGAAGTTTGACAAAGTCACAGTGGCTCTCATTTTCCACTAAAACAACAAGCAAAAATAAACAGGTTAAAAGTTTCCTAACATTAAGATGGCTGGGATAAACTTAAAAAATCTCTCGAAACAGAAGTTTCAGTGATAGCACTCAAATTCTTGACCTAACTTTCTGATAAAAGCAAAGCAAACCTTGCACAACGCCCCATGGGTACTGTCGAGCTTTCACCATTTTATTTCCAATCTTCACTTCCTCTGTGCTCCCAACCACAGCAAATGGAAGATGGCTCTAAAGAAGACAAAGAATTGTACCCAATTATTCAATTAAACAGTACTGCAATACAATTAAAAAAAAAAAATATATATATATATATACAGTACTGTGCAAAAGGTTTAGGCAGGTGTGAAAAAATGCTGTAAAATAAGAATGCTTTCAAAAATAGACATGTTAATAGATTATATTTATCAATTAACTAAATGCAAAGTGAGTGAACAGAAGAAAAATCTACATCAAATCAATATTTGGTGTGACCACCCTTTGCCTTCAAAACAGCATCAAGCATCAATTCTTCTAGGTACCCTTGCACACAGTTTTTGAAGGAACTCGGCAGGTAGGTTGGCCCAAACATCTTGGAGAACTAACCACAGTTCTTCTGTGGATTTAGGCAGCCTCAGTTGCTTCTCTCTCTTCGTGTAATCCCAGACGGACTCGATGATGTTGAGATCAGGGCTCTGTGGGGGCCATACCATCACTTCCAGGACTCCTTGTTCTTCTTTACGCTGAAGATAGTTCTTAATGACTTTCGATGTATGTTTGGGGTCGTTGTCATGCTGCAGAATAAATTTGGGGCCAATCAGATGCCTCCCTGATGGTATTGCATGATGGATAAGTATCTGCCTGTACTTCTCAGCATTGAGGTGACCATTAATTCTGACCAAATCCTCAACTCCATTTGCAGAAATGCAGCTCCAAACTTGCAAGGAACCTCCACCATGCTTCACTGTTACCTGCAGACACTCATTCGTGTACGCTCTCCAACCCTTCGGCGAACAAACTGCCTTCTGCTACAGCCAAATATTTCAAATTTTGACTCATCAGTCCAGAGCACCTGCTGCCATTTTTCTGCACCCCAGTTCCTGTGTTTTCGTGCATAGTTGAGTCGCTTGGCCTTATTTCCACGTCGGAGGTATGGCTTTTGGCCACAAGTCTTCCATGAAGGCCACTTCTGACCAGACTTCTCCAGACAGTAGATGGGTGTACCAGGGTCCCACTGTTTTCTGCCAGTTCTGAGCTGATGGCACTGCTGGACATCTTCCGATTGCGAAGGGAAGTAAGCATGATGTGTCTTTCATCTGCTGCAGTAAGTTTCCTTGGCCGACCACTGCGCTCTCACGGTCCTCAACGCTGCCCGCTTCTTTGTGCTTCTTCAAAAGAGCTTGGACAGCACATCTGGAAACCCCTGTCTGCCTTGAAATTTCTGCCTGGGAGAGACCTTGCTGATGCAGTATAACTACCTTGTGTCTTGTTGCTGTGCTCAGTCTTGCCATGGTGTATGACTTTTGACAGTAAACTGTCTTCAGCAACCTCACATTGTTAGCTGAGTTTGGCTGTTCCTCACCCAGTTTTATTCCTCCCACACAGCTGTTTCTGTTTCAGTTAATGATTGTGTTTCAACCTACATATTGAATTGATGATCATTAGCACCTGTTTGGTATAATTGTTTAATCATACACCTGACAATATGCCTACAAAATCCCTGACTTTGTGCAAGTGTACCTAGAAGAATTGATGCTGTTTTGAAGGCAAAGGGTGGTCACACCAAATATGGATTTGATTTAGATTTTTCTTCTGTTCACTCACTTTGCATTTAGTTAATTGATAAATATAATCTATTAACATGTCTATTTTTGAAAGCATTCTTACTTTACAGCATTTTTTTCACACCTGCCTAAAACTTTTGCACAGTACTGTATATATATATATATATATATATATATATATATATATATATATATATATATATATATATATATATATACACACACACACACACACACAACTGTAAACTATAAGCAAAAAAAGTCTGAGTGTAAGTTTTTTCCTTTTCTAATATGGTGGGTCTGTAAGGTCTTTTTCAAAAACATTGTTTCATGGGATTTACAAAACAACAGACAAATTTGAAGGACAAATGATTTAATACAAAAGCACTCACGTTCATGGTAGTATTGATCTTTGCCACATTCTCATCATCTATGGGAAACTGATAAATCTGGACTCCATTACTGACAAGTTCACTCATGATCTTTATCTTGAATTTATGAAGCTCGCTCTTGGAGATTGTATCTGCCTTGGCAATGACAGGAATGATGTTGACCTGAAAACACATAATACATGTTTCCAAGTCATCTGAAAAGGTCATACACGTATTGGTAAATATATACAGTATACACATGGTATGTTAGAAACATGCAACCCCTCTGTCAAAGATATACATAACACATCGCAGGTGTCTGTACTGATAGTAGGTCACAGTGACCTACATTCACAACATGTGGAATAACTTATAGTAAAAAAATTGTATGAACCTTCATTAGTAGAATCAACCAGAGGCCAGAAAATATCCAAAAGCAGATCTTTAAGACATGTGCTAAGGAATGGCCATAGAGAGTTTTAGATCAATTACAGTTCATCAAAAATGTAATATTTCTTATATTTACTTCCACTGTCTTGAAATTGTCTCCTTGCTGAAATAAATGTGGTAACTTTTGGCAGCAATTTAAATAGTAGGCCCTAATTGAGTACTGCTTATCAGAGTGTGTGGCTAGGGCACAGACTCACTCCCTACTTAATAAAGAGTGTGCTATGTTAAGACACATTGTTGAAGGGTTGGCAGGGAGGGGGTTAAAATCCTCCCTACCAGAATACATGTGAGAATGTGGCTGGAGCCGTAATTGAATGATTGATAGCTAATTAGGCTCCAGCCACATGGTATATAAGGGGAGAAAATCGGATGTCAAAGGTGGATGTCAGGCAGGAGTTAGGTGAGTGTCACTGGGTTTTTTGTTTGTTAAACCGTTTATTGTTGGTCCTGTTTCTTTGTTCCTGTTTCATTTGCGTTACTTCAATAAACATGTGCTTGTAACTTTCCAAGCCTCCGTCTCCTTTTTGATGCAATCCTGCTACACACATAATTAAGGGTATTCCATCAACGGGATTGGCAATAATCTTAGGGGCTACTGAGAAAGTACTTTCTCATTCAGTAAGACCTAGAAGCAAATTGCTGCTGATATTTAGTAGCAAAACAGGATGAAAATAAACAAAGCTTTAGCCATCAATTCAAGGTCAAGACTTCTGCACTGGGATATAATGCGTAGGACAGAAAATATAAAATTAGCCTATGAGTAGTACTGAGCTTTTTCATTTTATTTACAAAAGATGTATTCAAAATAGTGCAATGGTTGTGCAGTGCCTTGTTCTCAGTACTGATTTACCCAGCCCTATGATTGTGAAGATCAAGTGACTAGCCCAAGATTGCACAGTGCTTTTGACAGAGCTGGGACTCAAACCAAGGGACTCTGGTTCTGTTAACAACTCTTAGCATCAGACAGGAGATTACAGAATTACAATAAGAAAAAACAAAACATCTCAGCGTATTTGGGGCACGCAGGTTTCCTAACTTGTCCATGGACACATCTGCATGCATGCTGCTGTATACTTCAAGTGTTGCATCTTGAGTATTATGTTTCTAATACAAATATATTCAGTAACTACTCAATATTAAGATAATTGAAACTAAAGGCATTATTTAATTAAAACCTCATTGTGTTCTGTAATCATATGTATTTTTTTTATTTATAATCCATTTTTAAACTGATATTCAGATTTTAAAATGTCACTTTCTATTAATATTTTAGGTTTGGCATTTTAGAATAGGAGAAAACTTGCAGGCAATTGTGTTTTTAGCAACTAGTTGCCTGTGACAGTTGTATGACATTTTCACAAACAAGCAGTTGCTTAAACAGTTGCCAGAAAAAGCAGCCTAAAAGTTGGCTGGTATTTTGTGTGCTTTTACAATCAACAGTCTGCTGAAAATCCTTATACTACATAATATGACAGAATGCATTACAAATATTTGGGGTCAGAAGCTTTACGAAACAGTTCCAAAGTAATATAGCCTAAATCTATGGGAGAAAATATAGGAATTAACAAATCAGAATGTCAATACTTTGAGGGATTATGTGAATAAATAAAGTTTATTAATATTTAGTGATTTAAAAAGTAGTCATACGTTCCATAGGAAAATAAAACACCATGGCCTACACCCAATGTATGTGCATATAGAAATGGAAGTGACTCCTCTATATATGCCCAGATTCAAGAGTTTCAAACTACAATCTACAAATCATGTTACATCCTGGAATAGCAGTTCTATAGAGATATATGCACAACTTAGTAAGGGATAACAATACATGCAAAAGAGCAACAAAAAATACATATGTGGTTTGAAACACTGTATACCAGACATGTGAGTCCCTTCGTAAAGCACCAATACAAAAAATAAAAAGTGAATCTTTTGAGTGCAACTTAAATTAATGTTTGACTGGTGCCTGGTACACCCTGGTGCAAGCAATGTAAGATATTCAGGAACAGATGACCTCAGCGAAGACATGCGTATGAACGATGCAGGTAATTCAGTGGTGATTACTACAAATATAACACAGTATTGTGGTTCCTGGTATTACGGCACTGAAGTCACTCAACTTCAAATTCTTGTCTCTGCACCCCGGCCTCTTAAAAACTATGCAAGGCTCATTTACCAAGCTTTGTGTGTGTGTGTGTGTGTGTGTGTGTGTGTGTGTGTGTGTGTATGTGTGCAATGTTTGCACCCAACCTGAATGTAAGTCCAAGTATTCTTGTGTGCACAAGTGTATCTTTTTGTTTGGTAATTTTCATGAAAATATTATTGGTTGCATGCATATAAAACATGGCTCAGGTGATTTAAAAAAATCTTTAAAAAAAACATTATAATTGTTATTGAGGCTAAACAGGATAACACTTACATAATCTGCTTTGCAGAGCTATGAAAAACAGACTCCAATTAGAGTGTAAGTATAACCCTAAAATGCTGACCAGTAGCTTCTACGTCAAATATACAAGTTGTTTTTCTCCTCAGAGTTCCATACTGTGTATTTAATGCTTGAAGAATGAGAAGGGGTGTTGGAGGCCAAAACAGTTTAACCCTCATATGCCAAATGGGGTCATATCTGAATGCTCATGCTGAAAGACTGGGTTGTTTTCTTGCTAAACAGAGGATAGTTTTTAATGTTACCAATGACCAAAAAAAAAAAAAAAAAAATCTATGATATTAAGATATATAGGTGGGCAAGTTGGAATAAAAACTCAGATTCAAAATGAATATTCTTATACAGTAAATAACTACTTTAATGTAAAAAATTACTGTTTGAATTCACGTCTGATCATTTTACACGGTAGATGTAGCAACTAGCACACAAATGTACCCAGGACAGAGGTCTATTGACCTGCATTTGGATGTAAACGTCGTCCTGGATAAGGGCATCTGCTAAGAAATAAATAATAATAATAATAAACACTAAGCCAAGTAGACAAACATTCAGATAGTGCCTTCTTCAATCTTGAACATCCACAGAGCACACAATACCTCAGTTTCATGTCACATTTTATTGGGTTTCAAACAATCTCACTGCAAGAAACGGATTCATGAATGCAGGTGGAACTTATAAACAAATCATTCAATCTTATTAACAGGCAGAAAACGCTGAGACAAAGCTTTAACTCAGCTATTTAAAAATTCCCCAATAAATAAAACATGATTAACTTTTCTACTAGAGTTCCTTAAGGAAATGGAAGGATTATACAGATCAGTCGTCCTTATATTCTCATCCATCATGTTTTTTTTTTTTGTGAGACAGCTGCTCAAAATACCTGTTGTAACAAGTTTATAAATAGCATTCCTTATCAACATTGAGGACATTCCAATTTACCTAGCATGTGTGCAAGTTTTAACTAGTATTCTGATGCAACAGGGGTAAGACTAATAAAGGCCTTTTTGTTTTAATTTCCAGTTCTATATATATATATATATATATATATATATATATATATATATATATATATATATATATATATATATACTGTGCAAAAGTTTTAGGCAGGTGTGAAAAATGCTGTAAAGTAAGAATGCTTTCAAAATAGACATGTTAATAGATTATATTTATCAATTAACTAGATGCAAAGTGAGTGAACAGAAGTAAAATCTAAATCAAATCCATATTTGGTGTGACCACCCTTTGCCTTCAAAACAGCATCAATTCTTCTAGGTACACTTGCACAAAGTCAGGGATTTTGTAGGCATATAGTCAGGTGTATGATTAAACAATTATACCAAACAGGTGCTAATGATCATCAATTCAATATGTAGGTTGAAAAACAATCATTAACTGAAACAGAAACAGCTGTGTAGGAGGAATAAAACTGGGTGAGGAACAGCCAAACTCAGCTAACAAGGTGAGGTTGCTGAACACAGTTTACTGTCAAAAGTCATACACCATGGCAAGACTGAGCACAGCAACAAGACACAAGGTAGTTATACTGCATCAGCAAGGTACCTCCCAGGCAGAAATTTCAAGGCAGACAGGGGTTTCCAGATGTGCTGTCCAAGCTCTTTGAAGAAGCACAAAGAAGCGGGCAACGTTGAGGACCGTAGACGCAGTGGTCGGCCAAGGAAACTTACTGCAGCAGATGAAAGACACATCATGCTTACTTCCCTTCGCAATCGGAAGATGTCCAGCAGTACCATCAGCTCAGAATTGGCAGAAAACAGTGGGACCCTGGTACACCCATCTACTGTCCGGAGAAGTCTGGTCAGAAGTGGCCTTCATGGAAGACTTGGCCAAAAAGCCATACCTCCGGCGTGGAAACAAGGCCAGCGACTCAACTATGCACGAAAACACAGGAACTGGGGTGCAGAAAAATGGCAGCAGGTGCTCTGGACTGATGAGTCAAAATTTGAAATATTTGGCTGTAGCAGAAGGCAGTTTGTTCGCGAAGGGCTGGAGAGCGGTACACGAATGAGTGTCTGCAGGCAACAGTGAAGCATGGTGGAGGTTCCTTGCAAGTTTGGGGCTGCATTTCTGCAAATGGAGTTGGGGATTTGGTCAGAATTAATGGTCTCCTCAATGCTGAGAAGTACAGGCAGATACTTATCCATCATGCAATATCATCAGGAAGGCATCTGATTGGCCCCAAATTTATTCTGCAGCATGACAACGACCCCAAACATACAGCGAAAGTCATTAAGAACTATCTTCAGCGTAAAGAAGAACAAGGAGTCCTGGAAGTGATGGTATGGCCCCACAGAGCCCTGATCTCAACATCATCGAGTCTGTCTGGGATTACATGAAGAGAGAGAAGCAACTGAGGCTGCCTAAATCCACAGAAGAACTGTGGTTAGTTCTCCAAGATGTTTGGGCCAACCCACCTGCCGAGTTCCTTCAAAAACTGTGTGCAAGTGTACCTAGAAGAATTGATGCTGTTTTGAAGGCAAGGGTGGTCACACCAAATATTGATTTGATGTAGATTTTTCTTCTGTTCACTCACTTTGCATTTTGTTAATTGATAAATATAAACAATTAACATGTCTATTTTTGAAAGCATTCTTACTTTACAGCATTTTTTCACACCTGCCTAAAACTTTTGCACAGTACTGTATATATATATATATATATATATATACAGTATTCTGTGCAAAAGTTTTAGGCAGGTGTGAAAAAATGCTGTAAAGTAAGAATGCTTTCAAAAATAGACATGTTAATAGATTATATTTATCAATTAACTAGATGCAAAGTGAGTGAACAGAAGTAAAATCTAAATCAAATCCATATTTGGTGTGACCACCCTTTGCCTTCAAAACAGCATCAATTCTTCTAGGTACACTTGCACAAAGTCAGGGATTTTGTAGGCATATAGTCAGGTGTATGATTAAACAATTATACCAAACAGGTGCTAATGATCATCAATTCAATATGTAGGTTGAAAAACAATCATTAACTGAAACAGAAACAGCTGTGTAGGAGGAATAAAACTGGGTGAGGAACAGCCAAACTCAGCTAACAAGGTGAGGTTGCTGAACACAGTTTACTGTCAAAAGTCATACACCATGGCAAGACTGAGCACAGCAACAAGACACAAGGTAGTTATACTGCATCAGCAAGGTACCTCCCAGGCAGAAATTTCAAGGCAGACAGGGGTTTCCAGATGTGCTGTCCAAGCTCTTTTGAAGAAGCACAAAGAAACGGGCAACGTTGAGGACCGTAGACGCAGTGGTCGGCCAAGGAAACTTACTGCAGCAGATGAAAGACACATCATGCTTACTTCCCTTCGCAATCGGAAGATGTCCAGCAGTACCATCAGCTCAGAATTGGCAGAAAACAGTGGGACCCTGGTACACCCATCTACTGTCCGGAGAAGTCTGGTCAGAAGTGGCCTTCATGGAAGACTTGCGGCCAAAAAGCCATACCTCCGACGTGGAAACAAGGCCAAGCGACTCAACTATGCACGAAAACACAGGAACTGGGGTGCAGAAAAATGGCAGCAGGTGCTCTGGACTGATGAGTCAAAATTTGAAATATTTGGCTGTAGCAGAAGGCAGTTTGTTCGCGAAGGGCTGGAGAGCGGTACACGAATGAGTGTCTGCAGGCAACAGTGAAGCATGGTGGAGGTTCCTTGCAAGTTTGGGGCTGCATTTCTGCAAATGGAGTTGGGGATTTGGTCAGAATTAATGGTCTCCTCAATGCTGAGAAGTACAGGCAGATACTTATCCATCATGCAATATCATCAGGAAGGCATCTGATTGGCCCCAAATTTATTCTGCAGCATGACAACGACCCCAAACATACAGCGAAAGTCATTAAGAACTATCTTCAGCGTAAAGAAGAACAAGGAGTCCTGGAAGTGATGGTATGGCCCCCACAGAGCCCTGATCTCAACATCATCGAGTCTGTCTGGGATTACATGAAGAGAGAGAAGCAACTGAGGCTGCCTAAATCCACAGAAGAACTGTGGTTAGTTCTCCAAGATGTTTGGGCCAACCCACCTGCCGAGTTCCTTCAAAAACTGTGTGCAAGTGTACCTAGAAGAATTGATGCTGTTTTGAAGGCAAAGGGTGGTCACACCAAATATTGATTTGATGTAGATTTTTCTTCTGTTCACTCACTTTGCATTTTGTTAATTGATAAATATAAACAATTAACATGTCTATTTTTGAAAGCATTCTTACTTTACAGCATTTTTTCACACCTGCCTAAAACTTTTGCACAGTACTGTATATATATATATATATTTTTTTCATGTCACATTTTATTGGGTTTCAAAAAATCTCACTCCAAGAGTGAGATTGTGTGTGTCTGTATATACAGTGCCTGTAGTAAGTATTCACCCCCCTTGGACATTTTCACAATTTGTTGTGTTACAACCTGAAATCTTGATGCATTTAAATTGGATTGTTTTCCTTTGATTTACACAACCTACTCAACACTTTGAAGAGGCAAGAGAATTTTTATTGTGAAACAACAGTTAATGAAAAATAAAAAAAAACTGAAATGTCTTGGTTAGATAAGTATTCACCCCCGAATTAATACTTGGTAGTAGGTCTTTCAGAGTTGTCATTGGCTTCTTGGTGGCTTCTCTGACCAATGCCCTTCTTACCCAGCTGCTCAGTTTGGGAGGACGGCCTGCTCTAAGCAGATTCTGGGTGGTGCCATATACCTTCCACTTCTTAATGATCGACTTGACTGTGCTTCAAGGGATATTCAATGCCTTTGAAATCTTTTTATACCCCTCCCCTGATCTGTGCCTTTCCACAACTTTATCCCAGAGTTGTTTTGAAAGCTCCTTGGTCTTCATGGTAGTATCTTTGCTTTGAATGCACTACCCAACTGTGGGACCTTACAGAGACAGGTGTATGTATTCTGAAATCATGTGAACCACTTTTATTGCACACAGATGGACTCCATTTAACTTATTGTGTGAATTCTGAAGGCAATTGGTTGCACCAGAGCTTATTTCGGAGTGTCATGGCAAAGGGAGTGAATATTTATCTAATGAAGACTTTTCAGGCTTTTATTTTTAATTGGTTTGTTTTTTCACCCCCCCATTTTTTCACACATTGAAAGTGTTGAGCTGGTTGTGTAAATCAAAGGAAAAAAAAAAATCCCATTTAAATGCATCAAAATTTCAGGTTGTAACAGGATGAATACTTCCTATAGCCACTGTATATATCTATATCTATATATATATATATCTATATATCTATATATCTATATATATATATATATATATATATATATATATATATATATATATATATATATATATATATAAAATGAAAAATATATCAAGACTAAAAATTCTGCTGTCAAATAAATTATGAGAATTTTAACCTTCCTGAGGTTTTTCATGCCAATATGCACAGTTGTATGTTTGATTTATTTACTGTTTAAACACTTTAGATTAATTTAATATACTGTTGTATGCCCAGTATACTGTACTAACTTTTTTCACACTGACAATACTGCATTTATAGCATGTCCAAAACACACACAAATGCAGTGTTTGAATGGTGGTCAAACAGTTGCTTTCATACAATTGCATTTCCATGACAGGGATTGGCAGAGACATGCTGACAAGTGAGTTTGCAGTCGCAAACAGAATGAATAGTGAATGACACATATGTAGCCAAGAGAATTATAGTATCTGATCTTCAGCCTAAAAACTCTGTGCAGTTCTGGCATAGTTATGCATTGGCGAATTTAACAGATACTCTCTGTGTGTTTGGTAAGTACAGTATGAATACCAGGATTAGTCAAATATAATAACACCCACTGCAGCAGCACCTCATCTTGTCCATGTGCAATGAAGCTATTATTGTATTTTAATTATTTGATTCCATGTAATCTCACACAAGTCAACACATCTCAGAGAAAAAATAATCTATATAAATGGTAGCGAAAACCAATTACCACGAGTACAGTACTGTATATTGAGATCATGGGAACTTGACATTTTAAAATGTGTTGGGGTAGGTCTAGGGTGTCTAACTATCCCTATTGTAGCATTTCAACAGACTAAAACATTGTGGAGCACAAACAGTCGTAGGCTGTGCTTATACCGCATCTGTTTTTGGATTCCACTGGCACATGTCAACTTTCATGTGCTTTCCTACAGGTTTTTACGACAGTTAATGCATACTGCAAAAACTCTGAATGCATCAATTTTAGGGTTATAAAGTCCTTCCTAACATTAAATGTTATCATACACATTTGAAGGACCACTGAAATGTCAAGTAACCTTAGATAGATAGATAGATAGATAGATAGATAGATAGATAGATAGATAGATAGATAGATAGATAGATAGATAGATATTACAATATTCTTTTTTTTTGTTTACAATTTTATCCATCTTACCTTGGAGTCAAGTTTCTTCATGGTCACTAAATCCAAAGATTTTAAAGAATGACCAGTAGGTGCGATGAAATACAGACAAGCATGAATACGAGTGTCGTGGTAATTGTGCAGAGAGCGTTTAATCTTCAGCTCCTCCTGCAGATACGATTCAAACTGTGCATCGATGTACTTAACAACATGCTGATAGCTGGGCAAAGGAAAAACAATACAATGAATAAACAAAACAATGCCTATGGATGTGCATGCATGTTGTATTGAGGCTATTCCATGAAGACATCATGTTTGGATAAGTAATCATTACCAGATTATTGGCAAGCACAAGACATTTTGATGATTTAACTTCTTGTATTACCAAAGAACTATTAGACAAAGTATTAGCCTGATTTTAATGACTTGTACCATAATAGTGCTTAAACTTTATTCAATTTTGAATTCCTAATGTTTTAAATCAGAAACTGGGCAGGCCAAACCCGGATGTGCTGTAAGAATGAGTATGAGTATGATCTTTGTACTTGGGAATTTACTATACCATAATAGTTATGGACACTTGTTTGTACTTGTTACTCAAACTGACCCTACTTAGCAGTGTAACAAAAGTACCATTTTCATGGAATGGCCCACAGGTCAAATTAGTATAACTGGCAGTGCTATTCTGTTAATGGCAATTGAATAAAAAGGAAAAGTGATTTGTTGTTGTTATAAACCATTAACTCCTACTCAGCGAGATTCACAGGATTACATCTTCGTTGATACAGTAGTCCCTCATTAAACCGGACATGAAGGGAGACAGACAGGTTTTCTGAAATAACCGGTTTAATTTTTAATTTTAAAATAATGCAATAATGCATTTTAAAATCACTTTCTTTTTTACTTTAGCCTAAAGGCTACTGGTAACACAAAGCAAATCATCCTGTTGCATTGGACACATTACCGTACGCGAAAATAATAAATTGTACACAATTAAAGAAAAAAAGATAATCTTTACAGAAATAAATCATTTTTAAATTTGGCTGCAAGTGAAACACATAGGCTACCTGATACTTTTGTTTTGTGTTGGTATGTCTTTGCAAAACCAATTCAAGACTTCAAATTCATAATTTTAATTACTGTAGTCCACATCTTGCGTTTCAAACCATTGGAGTCCATCAGTATTTCTGAAAGTTTCTCACCCTTTTCCAACTACTTGATCGCAGTTAGTTTATACTCTGTAGAGTATGAGTTTATACGCCCTCTTTTAATGATGTACTTAATTTTAGCAATTTAGTAAACTTTCAGCCATTTCTATTTTCAGTGTGTCTCTTTGGATCATGCAATTCTCAGCGACCTAGCGTCACACTTAATTGAATATTACTAGGGGACATATCCGAATGTAGGGCATAATGGTGTCTATATTTGAGAGGGACTACTGTATTTTCATGCAAGACATAAATCACTTGCCTGTCTTCTTTGTTCATCTGGTCCCCAAATCCTACAGTATTGACAACAGTTAGTTTTAATTGGACATTGCTCTCCTGAAGCTGATAGGTCTGAGCTCTCAATTTAACTTTGGGTTCAAAATGTGTTGACTCAGAGTTCTCAAAGTTTGTATTGAACAAAGTATCCATTAAGGTGGACTTGCCAATTCCAGTCTCTCCTGTAAATGTAAAACAAATAAATAGAAAAACCTGTAATTAAACTAATATACATGTATGTAATATATACCATAATTAAACATTTACTTTAATGTCAATCCTTGTTATGTACTTTTTTCTCTATTTATATACTCACGTTAGTCAATAAGGAACAGTATATTTCGCATTGAAAAATGTTGTGGAGAGTTCAGATCAATAAATACCACAGTTTCAAATAAACCTGATCTATTGTGATTAGCTGCCTTGTTACATTCTTGAACATTTAGGCATTTTAATTGAATTTACATCATGTGCTTAGAAACTATACTGAGGATTTACATATTGCCAGCAACACCATCATTGTTTGTGTAAACCAAAATTTCAGAACTCCATTTACAAGTCAAAATTTCAGAACTCCATTTACAAGTCTGCAATGCAAGTGCTGTATAGCCTAACATGCTAAACGAGTACAATTATTTACTGTTTAAATATCCTACAATTTTTTTCTTTACATTCCCCAAAACTATTCACAAGTTCCAAGCGAAGGACCATGTAGCACTGTGGGTTAACTGACTCGCTTTTGATTGCTGGGCGTCTAGGTTCTAATCTGTCTTGGGCTATATGTAAATTGAGTTAGAGGGTTCCCATGAAATTTAAAGCAGTTGGGTTTATTTGCAGGAAGTCTCAAAAAGTGAAACTAAACTATCTTTCCACCATGTAGATGGTTAAGGGTTGTTAATATTTATGCATCAAGGAATTAAATAAAAGTACACTCACCAATGCAGAGAATGTTGAAACAGAATCCTTGACCGGTTGATCTGCTGACCAGCTGATCTGGCAAGCTGTCGAAGCCAACATGTCCCGACATGGAAAGTGGACGAACATTTGTATCCTGTTTAAAAATATAAGCATTATTGACTGTGCTTGTACATACTGACTGTGCTTGTGCATACTACAGGGTACTAGATTCTCAAAGCTATTTACTAGTCAAGGCGCAACTTTTTCTTAGTTTTGTTTTTCCAATTTGTCGTAAATAGCTTTAAGAATCTAGCCCATGGCATGCATCTTACTGGGATAATCCCCTTCAGGGATATAATATGGATTAACATACTTAATATGGGGGTTTTGTCTGATTTTTTTTTTTTTTTTTTAATTTAGATTGAATGACTTATAATTTGCTTTTAAGTGTTTGGTGGCTACCTCTAATCAAAATTGAGAGTGTACTTTCTCTTGCACTCTTTATATGACAGACCTGACACACAGCAAAGAGTGCTTGAGAAATACACTCTTGACTTGATTAGTGGTGGCCACCAAACACTTATAAACATACAAGAGAACGAACACTAAGAACATAGACTAACATCTGAAATTACCTACTTGGAACAATAACATACTGTACAGTACTTTGTAACTTAGTATAGGCTAATACTGGGGATGGCAAATATTTAAGCACACAGTACAGTGTTCTTAGACATTTACTGACATCTAGTAAGTGAAGGATTATTTATTTATGCCATCATATAAGGAAAGCCTACCGATTTCTGAAAATCCTGAGCCCTACTGTTTCTTCTTCCCTGAGTCTGATAAAGCTAAAAACAAAATACAATAATTAGGCTAGGCTATATTGACTGCAAAGACTAACAAAATCATAAAATAAATCACATCTGTTGAAGCATTGCTGACATTATCACTGGGCCTTTCTTATCAACTTTTTAAAAATGTTTTTTAACAAGTATCTCATAAAAAATTCTTAACTTTGTTAAGCTTTTAACAAAGACACATTAACTAGACATGCAACAATTAATTGATTATTGATCACCATGTATTTTATATTGCAAGCCTCAATTAAGACTTCACAGCTAGATCCACTGATCAATCACCATGTTATTTTATATAACTACAGGCTTTTGTGAAGCACCAACATTTCTCTTTGCTTCATGTTTTTTTTTTTAATAATGAAGTTTTTTCAATGCATTTACTGTATTATATTATTATGCATAATAATATGCATATCCATATTTTCAGTTTTATTGGAAGGCTTTTGTGAGGCGCCTACATATTTGTTTTGCTTTTGAATAGTAAAGTATTCTTAATGTATCGATTATTGGCCATGTCCTGTTCGTTATTCGACTGATTGCACTTATTTTAAAGTTCCCACATAATTCCTTTGCTAAACAGGGAGTTATTTGCCAGTTAGATCTTGACTTAACACATTTTTTGTGCCACCCTCCTTTACTAAAACGGTGACAGAGTTCAATATTTACTCTAAAAGGGACACTGTCCAGTACAGAAGAGCAAGAGGAGCCACCAACCACTGTGACCAAAATGAATGACAGGGCTGCTAAAGGGGTGTATGTTGATGATGTTTCTAAGGTAAGAAAACATAATAGAGTAAAAGAACAAAAACAATGATGGGGGAAGGAGGAGGGCAGAGAAGTGGTTACACAAAATGAAGGGTAGGAAGACTGATTTGAAAACGACATACTACACCTTGTACATTTACTCTCATTTTACAATTAAACACATAAACAAAGGGATGTTTTCATGACAACAACTGCATTACTGGAGAATGAGAATGCTAAAAAATGCTGTCTGGCGACGGAGTAATTCTGGCAACTTACTATCAAACATGAAGGCAACGTTTTCTTTTCTGCCAATCATAAACTAAAGTATGTAATAATGCTGGAATAGGGGGTGTCACAATCTGGATAATTTCATTTGTAGTGTTTCTAAGCAGCAGAGGACTAATGCTATGCAAGAGATTACTCTTCCTGCTACTGTTTAACAATTACTTGTTTCAACAGTCAATAACACGTGTATATTTAACTCAGCAGGACTCCTTAATATATAGCAGCATTCAAATCCCTGTGCCAGTTACCTCACATACCAGTTCTAGTTTGCACATGCTTTTTTTTTTTTAATTTCCACTTCCATTATTTTTTAAGATTCATAAAACCAAAACGATGAACAAATCCGAGAGGCTATTTGCCACACTGTCACAAAATATCCCACGTTTGTGCTTTCTTACTAATTAATTCTTGCATTATTTTAAACTGTTTAATACCAAATTTGTAGATTCATTATCTTCACGCAAATAAACTGGCATAGTATTGCCTGAATTGCCGGCACATCAATACATGACTTTGTTAAGATTGTGTTACATCATTTCAGTGAATCATCAATTGTACTGATAGTATTGTATGTGGAAGACATAAACAGTTCATGCCCCACCCTTACCTCTCAATGAGTGTGCATTCATTGGCTGGGAGGAATTAACATGTGCTCGAGCGCGAGCTGGAAATATCCCAGTTGGTCTCATTGCAGCACTAGTATTTTGTATACAAGAACACTTTATTTTTAATTATACAGCCTCTTGTCTCCCAAAATAACACTTTTTTTTAAGATAACAAAAACTCAAACTGCAATTAAAACGAAACAAGGGAAACTCTGTGAAAAAAGGCCTGTACAATAAAAAATGTAGCAAATGTATCTTTCCAGACCTAACCTATATGTATAACTAATGATGAGAGCAACAACAAAAGAAAATATCACTTTCGAAAATAGCCAATAATAGACATACCACATAAATACCACTAATAGGGGAATATACATTTTAAAAAGCGTTAAAAAATTCAAGTTAAAACTTTGGTTTGCAACCTTCTTCTTCTTCTTCTTCTTCTTCTTCTTCTTCTTCTTCTTCTTCTTCTTCTTCTTCTTCTTCATCATCATCATCATCATCATCATCATCATCATCATCATCATCATCATCATCATCATCATCATCATCATCATCATCATCATCATCATCATCATCATCATCATCATGGGCAGCAGTGTGGAGTAGTGGTTAGGGCTCTGGACTCTTGACCGGAGGGTTGTGGTATCAATCCCTGGTGGGGGACGCTGCTGCTGTACCGGCTTGAGCAAAGGACTTTACCTAGATTGCTCCAGTAAAAACCCAACTGTATAAATGGGTAATTGTATGTTAAAAAACTATAATTTTATATACAAATAATGCGATATCTTGTAACAATTGTAAGTCGCCCTGGATAAGGGCGTCTGCTAAGAAATTAATAATAAATAAATAAAAGTTAGAATTTTCCATAAGAAAAAAGTTTGGCGACCCGCGAAGTGACACTCCCAGAAAACTGTAGCACTACTAGACCATCTCGAGAGACAAAATTCAGTACATTTATTTTTAAAATCTGCATACAACGTTTTAAAAGTAAATACACACACACACACACATACCAGCTGTCGGGTTACATCGGTCGAAGCCATCGCTCGAAATTACAAATAAAAGGTAATAAAAAGAGTTGAATACATAAACTATCCCGGTCTTTCCCAATAGTTTCTCGCTACAGAAATCCGGCTGTGTCAATGACGGCAGGAATGTGAACATTATTACGATTCCTACGATCACCAGACACCGGGGGTGGGACGGTTACCATCAGTTTAAACATGAGTCATTTAAAACGTTCTTGTGTCCGTGGAAATAAATACATGCTAGAAAACTAATACCATATGTCTTTTTTAATCTTGTAAATTAAGAATGTCAAGGTGTATGTTTAAATCAAAAGGCACGCGTAGATTTGAAACACCCCCTGAGATGAAGTGGTGTCTGCTAATGTTTGAAGTCTGAGCCATTCTGGAAATATGTGGTTGCTAGCAAGGCTTACAGTTGTGATGGGCAACTGACGCCATTTTGTTTCCACCGAGGAGACACCATCGTGTACTTAACTAAAGACCAATGGAGCCAACATGGCGAACATAGTGCTACAGTTTCTTAAACGGCTAAAAACTATAAACATTGGTTGCTAGAGGCGGGGATTGGTACATTGGTCCTGTGTCTCTGCCCTTAGTCTGGTCAGAGTGGTTGAAGGCAACGCAATGCAGCAACAGTTTTAAATTGATGAATGATTGCCCGTGGATTATCCAGATTCAAGTTATTATCATTGGAATAAAAAGGGTGTTTTTTATTTTTTTTTATCTTTAACAATTCACTCAATGGCGACTGAATGCACCCAGGACGCGGTTTTACAGTTTCTGACTGAGAGGGGGGGCAAAGTGAGAAACGTGGATCTGATCGATCAGTTCAAACCCTTCATTTTGAACGACCCTGCCAAGAAAGCTTTGGCAAAGGCAAGGTTTAAGGAGTTCGTGGACACCGTGGGGTTTGTGAAGGTTGAAAACGACGTAAAGTATGTTTGTCTGAAAAAAAAGTACAGGGATACTTTGAAACAGCGCGTTGGGAAAAACGCAGATGGAGACAATGCTGGCAGTGGAATAAAAGGGGGCCCTGGTACTCAAATTCTGGGACTTAACACGAGCCAGTGCCCGAAGAACAGTGCAGACTGTAGTCGTGGATTCGGTAATGGGTGGCCGGCAGAATCGGATAGAATAGGCGGAGTAGATTTTGAGACTGCATATGCTCTCCTGTCAAAGCAAGTTGGTGGTGAAGCTAGTTTAAACAATACCGCAAACGATGTTGCAAAACACGAAATATTTGTACCTGTGTTGGATTACGGAACTAGCAAAGGTGCACATAGAACACCGCCAGACGTTTCTGCAGATATTTCAGAAGGTAGATCGTTAACATTGTCAGAAGTCGAACCAGCCGTCGCAGCTGCCTCACCTATCGACCGGCATTCTGAACTTTGTAGTGATTTGGATAACACGGGTGTCTCAGAAATGGGGAACACAAATACCAGCTCATCTACGAACAGTAATGCTGATAGTTGTAATCGCCAAAGAGATGTCGAATTTATTCTGCCGAGTATAGCAGTGACAGAGGCTTCTCCATTGCCCACAGAAGTCAAATGTCACACATTTCCAATTCCTGAAAATGAAAACGCAGAAAGTATTAAAGAGGGGTGTTTTTCTCAGCCTGTTGAAGAATGCAGCACGTCTGTTAACTTGGCATTGGATACTGCTCCACTCTGCTGCGGTGCTGGAAATGAAGAACCTGTGAGCCAGCACACTGCAGATTCCAAGGGTGCAGATGGGGAGTCCTGCACTGATGGAGATGTTAAAGCTGTCAAAAGCAGCCCTGAGTTGAGCGATAGGAAAGATGATTTACATCAAGACTCTAAAGGTGCGCTCTTGGCAGAAATTCCGAACAGGAGACAAAGCTCAAGAAATGTTTTTCAGCGTAACCTGCTGGCTAGCAGAGAACAACAGTCTGGTAAGCTGGCTGAAGATACGACAGCATACAGTCAACCTGATTCCTCCTGTGCTTCTGGGAATGAAAGTGGTGGCAGCACCCCTAAAGGTAGTAGAAAAATCTTTAGAGATATGATGATGAACAGTTCACCCCAACTGAGGAGGAGCATGGCTCTTAAAAACCCAGGTTCCTTGTTACCAAAACGGAGGGACTCCATGAAAAGTGAAAGTGACGCAGTCTCCCTGGTGTCCTCTACAGAGGAAGACAGCAGATCACTGGCCCTAGATCCAATGGAACATGAATGGATGATGTGTGCTTCTGATGGCCAGTGGGAAAGCCTCAATCGCTTACTGGCATGTGACCCCAACTTGGTCATCAAAAAGGACTTTGTAACTGGGTTCACCTGTCTGCACTGGGCAGCAAAACATGGTAAACAAGAACTTATAGCATTGCTTGTTAACTTTGCCAAACAGCATGCTGTACCACTGAATATTAATACTAGGTCCAGTGCAGGCTATACACCTTTACATCTAGCTGCCATGCACAACCACGAGCAAGTAGTAAAATTACTAGTTGGTGCCTATGATGCAGATGTGAACATAAGGGACTACAGCGGCAAAAAGGCTTGGCAGTATCTGCGTGAAGATGTTGATGGAGATATCCGAGACATTGTTGGTGCTACTGAGCATTGTGATGCTGACAGTCTAGGTAATGGGGCTGGGCGCTGGAGGCTGTCAAAAGTTCTTCCTTCAAACTTGTTGCCACACAAACTGTTGAATCTTCCAGAAGATGATTCATGTTGTGATGGGCCCGCAGTAAAGCCCAAGTCTGTCTACAGGAAAACATCTATGAGCAAAATAAGGCCCAAACTAAAACAAATTAGATTTAAAACCCAAATAATCCATAGCTCCTTCTTTAAAGAAACAGAAGATGGCGAAAGACCCCTGAAAAGCCCTGCTAAATCAAGACCCAAGTCTAATCTTTTTGGATGAGACAGATAACAATACAATATGTATAATTTACCAGTAAAAGGTACGGTTTAACATGTGACTACAATCAAAAGGTGATGGTCATATATTTATGAAACGTATATAAAGTGTACAGCAGCTTTTCATGACTTTCTTGTAGCACTTAGAGGGATTTGATCTATCTGTACCACACTTGGATTTTCTTCAGAGCATTTTACAGTTCCAGGGAATCCACCTGAATTGCATCAAACACTTGGAAAATGTAACAAAATGGTAATGGGATTACACCTCTATAAAATGTTTATATGTAATGTGTGAGTTTTATTCCGACTGAAGAGTCAGATTATTATTTTCTGCAAAGCATGCAACAATTTCTTTACCTACATGATAGGTTTACAAATCAACTGCCATGTTTACATTCTGCTGTGAAGGTAATGTTGCCCAGATCAGTCTCTGCTGCCTGCATTTTTAAAGTTCTACTGTTCATGGCTAACCGCTAGCTTTACTTGCAGTTTATGAGTGCACTTTTAGCAACAGAGGTAGGTATCCAATTCATCCCGAATTAACTGGTCACCAAAGGTACTGGTCACTAAGTACCTTTGAAAATTAACTGGTCACCAAGATGCCTTTGTAATTTGCTTTCAACTAAGAGAAGGTGACTACTTGCAGGTTTCCTGTTATAAAGAGACTACAGTTTGACACTTTGTGCCTGACATTGGGGATAGAGAGAGATACATTACCTAGAGAACCGCTTATTCAATTGTGATGAAGCTTGCTAAAGACATTTTTGAGTATAGGTTACCAAGAGTATTAGAATGTTGGGGTATATGGAGTATGTATGCATGTATGTATGTATGTATGTGTATGTATGTATGTATGTATGTATGTATGTATGTATGTATGTATGTATGTATGTAGGGATGGGGGATGTGGGATGGATGTCATTGACATACTTGTTTCCAAACAGCTAGCAGCTTATTATTTATTTCCCCCAAAAAACCCACAAGAAGATCTGGATTTTAATCCAAAACCCAATTGTTATATTTAATATCTAGCATAAGATGGTGTAGTCATATTTGTTAGCGATGCCAATGATTCACATGATTTAAAAAAAAAATAGACAACATTTTGAATCTATTCTTCTTTTACACTGTGCTAGCCATTGTTTTGGACAGTCTGCTGCCCAGAACGTTCACTCAGATCTATTACCTGTCTGAAAAACGTTTAATTGTAAGTTGTATCTTTGTTATGCCCTGTTCAAGGTGCATTTTTATTCCTCGAAAATAGTTTATCATTATTGATTGTAAATGTGTGATATATGTTATATAAAAAAGTTAACATATTTAAAGATAATCCATTATGTATGAAAACAAAAAGCAATACCAGCAAGTTAAATTGATCCTGTATTAAAATAAAAACAGAATAGTTTTACAATCACTTAGAGAAACAAAACAAAACAAAAAAAACTATATAAAAAGTATTTTTACATAGAAATTGTTTATTTTGATAATCTTTTTTATTTAACACTTATAAAATATTTACATATGATTATTGACTATAACTCTAAACAGGCAATATTTTACACTAGCTTCAATACTTTTTTCAACATGTGTTGATTTGTGCACTACTTAGATGTGAATAAGCTAACAGTTAAACTGCACTGGGTATTGGGATGCTTGTAAATCAGACAGTTCTGAGCATGTTATATGCAGTTTATAGGCATCAGCTGCTAGTTAATGTAAAAATCATTGACCACATTTTCTTTGATACTAAGGCTGGTCCTCTATCTTGTATAAAGCTCTTTTTCTGACAATAATTGTATTAATAACTATATTAAAACACTACCACCTATGTTAAATGGTTGGAATTTGTTTTACAAGTTACAAAAAAAACCCTGTAGTTATCAGCTGTCAGTTTGCCTTCTGCAAATTCCAGCTGCTGTGCTTCTTCAATTGCTAAACTGACCACACAAAAGGTAACTGTAACTACTATAAATATGTGCAGTTGTTATTAATAGTATAACATTTCCAAAAATAATGTTCCAATGTTTTAGCATCATATGCCAAATACAGATTGAATGTATAGACAATTGAAACAAACGGTTTTAATGAAAAAGTCAGTTATGTGCTGCTTTTGCTCTGACTTCAATCCACAGGCACCCTTTGTGAAGGGTCTTTATCCGATCGCTATGGTGTCCTGACATCAGGCTTACATCTTCTGATGGAATAACAAGCTCCTTAATAATGTCTTTCTGTATTTTCCTAATCAGTCCAATATCAGAGACCAATATGTCAAAAATCAGCCTCAAAGAGAGACTGGACGATATATTTGGTAGATCTATACTTTAACTCATTGATAAAAAATGCAATGTTAGAACTTGTGTTTGTATGCTTCTGTTATGCTTGCCCAGCATGTGTTTGTGTATTTGTTTCTGTCGGTATCTTCCGACCTGGATGTCTTTAGGAGCTATCTTATCATGTGGAACTGTGGAACAAATTCAAGTTTTTTTGAGCAGTTATTGAAGCATGAGTGACTCAAAGTTATGGGATTCAGCCCACTTGTTACACAGTCCACATTGAAAATGGAATGCTGTGCCCTTGTGAGTCCTGCCAAGTGTTGTTCTGAATAGCAGTGCAGCATTTTACTGAATTGTGTCCAAGCCAAAGTTCAACTCTATGGGCACAGGATTGAATAGGCTTCTGTCTAGTCAGTTTACAATATTAACATGTGTTACTTATAATCATATGTTCTCATATGCTATATAATTTGGATAGCATATATCATATTTTTTACAGCTGAAGTATACTGTAATTCCTACTGTATTTGGTAGATATCCGTCCTTCGGCTGAGACGTAAAACCAAGGTCCTATTGTAAGTGTCTCTGCACCAGCAGTTGTTAATGCATAGTTCACCCCCTAGTCTCTGTAAGTCGCTTTTGATAAAAGCGTCTGCTAAATGACAAGTTAATAATAATACTATTACAAAAGAGCTAGTGTTTGTAAATACAGATGAGCATAAATGTATACAAGAAGTACATGTTCAAATGAATACAAAAGGCACTTCAACTATAGAATAATCCCAGAATCTGATTGGCTTTAAAGGTATCTTAGCTATTTTTCTTCTTCTTGTTTAGAATGACATTATATATCATTGTCTTCTTCATTACTCACATTCTGGTGATTTTAAAGCACCAAGCCAATTGGTGTTAATTGGAACTGTATTATATCATAAAACTGGATTTGAATTGTATGCACATGAAAACTTAACAACCCTCTAACCCTGACTGTAGATGATCAATATCAAGACACTTACAATTACTGCATCTGTGCCATGCCTTTTCATAATTACACCTGAATAATTGAAAACCAAAAACATAAGAAAGCAATAGAAAATCTGGTGTATTTTAGTTCTAAATCTGAGATCAAGCGAGATCTAAAAACTTGTGTGGTCTCAGAAGCTAAGCAGGGTTGGGCCTGGTTAGTACTCTACTGGGTCTACCAGGTGCAGTAGTTTAGCCTACACCAGGCCACTGCTACATATTATATACTGTAGTTCTCTTTGGCAACCTTATAGATGCATGTTAAAGTGTAAATTGCATCAGTATTCAGTGTACAAATTGTATAACACTAAAACAGGGTATATGATGTATTGGATATATCACAGTACAGGACATGCACTTAATTTATCTATGTTTTCTGTAAAATTGATTGTGGGTGGGACACATTGAATGTTGTTAAGTACACAGAAACTGGAACTGTTTTATTTGTAACGGTATGTTTTTGAAGGGGTGGTTTATTTTTTTGTGAAGAACTTTTGTTTTTTTACATCTGAAACAAATACACTGAAAATGTATCTGGGCTGGAACCCACATGAACTAGTTCTTTACAACTACCTGAGGTTATGTTTTATTAGGATTTTTTGGGACAGATTTACCAGTTTTAAGTTTGCTCCTTTTTTTTCTCCGATGTAAAATAAAAATAGTTTAAGAACTGAAATTACAAGGTGGGTGTGTTTTATACCACCATTTAATTAACATTCTTAGTTTATATTTTTTATTGGAATAAACTTTTATCTGGAGTTACATCTTACTAAACATTTGTGCTATTTTATTATTATGATTTGTTCATGCAAATATAGGAAAGCCGATATTATGACTACACTCAAATAGGATGCCATCTTTAAAAAATATTAGTTTAGCCCCTACTTTTACACTACTAAATGATTCATTGCATGTATGTTTTGTTCCTTTGTTACTTGAGGACATTTTAAGAGACACCTGCCATTTCCCTGATGTACATATACAATTATGATAGTGGAGTGCTGCCTCTGCTACATTGAATCATGTGTTTGACCTTTATACTGTAGGTCAAATTGATTCCCTCTCTTATAATGTGCAAAGTGACTCAGTGTTTTTTTTTTTTTTTAAAACCACCAAGGGTCTCCTGCTGTAAAATTGTAATGAGGTACTGTTTTATATGGCTTGCGCTTTACAATACAGGTAGTGGACAAAAAAATGGAAACACCTTGGTAAATGAGGGACACCAAGTATATTGAAAGCAAGGGCTTCGACACAGGTGTGGTTCATGTGTTAATTAAGCAAATAACATCCCAGCATGCTAAGGGTCACATATAAAAATCCTGGACAGGCCTGGTTGCCTATAATTATGGCTAGCATGGCTGCAAGAGGAGACCTCAG
The DNA here is from genome assembly GCA_030684275.1 of Acipenser oxyrinchus oxyrinchus. Taxonomy (NCBI): domain Eukaryota; kingdom Metazoa; phylum Chordata; class Actinopteri; order Acipenseriformes; family Acipenseridae; genus Acipenser; species Acipenser oxyrinchus. The sequence continues at coordinate 38,193,248 of CM060253.1, read as the reverse complement.
TGACTTTGAAAGAGGGGTTATTGTTGTGGCGCTTTTGGCAGGAGCTCCAGTGATCAAAACAGCTCAACTTGCTGATGTTTCACAAGCAACGGTGTCTAAGGTGATGTCGGCATGGAACTCCGAGGGAAAGACGTCATCAGCAAAGGGCAACAGTGGGCGGAAGTGCATACTCCAGGATCGTGATATCCGTGCATTAATTTGAAGTGCAAGGCAAAACAGGCGAGCAACTGCAGATCAATTGACTGCAAATTTCAACCTGGGGCGCGAGCAGCCAGTTTCATCAAAAACGGTTTGCCGAGAACTCCACAGAGCGGGATACCGTAGTGGCCCAACGCCCTATTAAGTGACTTTGGAAACACATTGGTGTTTCCATTTTTTGTCCACTACCTGTATGTCTTGTGCACTGTAATCAGAATGGGTGAAAGGCCTGGCTGCCTTTTTGAATTTTGTGCATTTAATAGATATTAACCTTTATTTTTTGTCTTTGGGTTTATGGCTTGATGTTCATACGATGCCGACTTATTCAATTGTTAAAAAAAAATAAAAATAAACTTTCCAACAAAATAGTCAATTTTGTCTGAGTTTGTATTGTTAAAAATAATTCCAATAGCATTGTTCATAAAGGTGTGTTCTTGCTCCTTTCTCAGTTTTAACTTATAATTATTTTACAATTAATACGTTACTTTGAGAAATGTGAAGTTCAGAGCATGTTTAGCAGCTAGATTAATTTATCCAGTGCTTTATTATTATTATTATTTATTTATTTACTTATATACAACAAGTGTTTAAAAATAATCTAATTAGCAGAGAATATTATTACTGCTGCCTTAATAAATGTATGCCTGATCTACCACAGATCTTTTTCTACTATATTTTAATGGGGGGCAGTCAATAAATCAACCCTAGAGAAAAGAACGAGAGCTTTGAGACACTTCATTTAAAATATACAACCCTCCCTGTGTCCCAATAACTGGCAGTGTACCTCTTACACTACTGCCTAAGATAATCCTATTTAAGGTTGTCCAAGATTAGCGCTGATGATGTGAAACCAGCTGTCGTACAGTGATATGTAGACTTGAATGGATCTAATTTTCAAAGTGAACTTACTCTCATGTAGTGGAAATCATGTATTCTTTTTTTGTTAACATTTGGTCGAAACTCTCATAGATTAAAAAAAAATGTTGCAAAATTACAATCCCACAAGATGGAGCAAAGTGCACTCTTATGATTAAAAAAAAAACATGAACAAATTACACTTGTCAGCTGTCCGAATAAATGCAACGGTTGGCAAGTAGAAAAACATTTATTTTAAAACTAAATTTGAAAGAAAAGAAAGGATTTCTTTATTTAAACAGGTGATAGATACGTACTTAAAACTATTTTATTTAACTCCAGCCACAAAGTTGAGTTAACTAGAAACCACAAGTTTGCTGATCAAGCAAAATAATAGGTTAGTCACAACACATTGTTTAAACTAGCATACAAAGCAGTTATTGCAAGTAGTGGGAACAGTGCTAAGTTCACAGTGTTATGTCCTTAGGCAAAAATTCTAACTGTTAAATATCAAATTAAAAAAAATCCACAGTAAACTAAAGAAAGGTAAGTTTTCATCATATTTTCTAACCAGTGGTTATAACCATTTTGTCCATTTTAACAATTGTATACAGTATTTCATTGTGTTATGAAAGCAGTAAAATCAGGTTTTATAATGGTACATGCTGTACTTTTCTGCTCTGTTGTATAACACTGTTCACTGCTTCAGTAAAGCCTCCACTTTTTCATGTGTGTCTTTCCCATACCTGTTCACTGAATCACAAATTATTCTGGCTGACTGTTTAAGACTAGAAGGCAAATAACCACTCGCTATGTGCACAATAGGAAGTCTTCTATTAATATTTATATACAGAATTTCAAGCATTCGGTACTTTGCCACAAACCTAGGGTCTTTGGACACTGTTTTAATGATGTAGAAGCACTGAGTAGCAGCAATTAAGATGCAATATATTATTGTTGAAGTTCCAGGCACTGAAACAGAAACCAGAAAATACTGAGCAAGCATCACAGGGATCCCTGGAAACAGCAGCACATGCATCAACATGCAAACAGTTCATTTGTTGTGATTTTTGTGTGTTTGTTTTTTCATGCTGCTCAGTTAAATAAATGCTATGCAATGAAATAAAAAAAGTCATTTCTTCCAATTGTTATTTTTGCTTTTCATTATATTTACTATTATAGTAATTTAATTACTGCAATAAACAGAATTTCAATTATAGGTAAATATCAATACCAGGACACACAAAGGAACAGAATTATTATGCATATCTGTTTTTTTTCTATTATGAATTGAAAACTGTTACTATTATAAAACTAGAAATATTAGAATGCATATGTGCACCTATGTTATTGTTACATTAACACTATGGACTGGATAAAAGCACAGTAAACGTGTTGTAGAAATTGATGTTATTTTTATAAAGTGAAGGTATTCCAAGTTCTGCATTTAACAATGTTGGTCTATATATATTTTTTTTAATTAAAAAAGAAATCTAAGGAAATACCTATTTAATGAAATGGAGTCCTTTCACCAGGTCTTACACTGATATTGGTTTCACTGTCACTAGAGGTATCAGCTGGAGCACAGAGCAGGTGAAAGCTGGTGACCGTGTTCTGAATGGCAGGTCACATATCCTCATTATTAATATCTGATGACAAAGAGGGCTTCTATGTTCCAGTGGGAACTCTGCCTGGAAAATAAAACTGCTGTCATCAAGGATGCTATACCTGTAATTGATTACAAAGCAGATGGTCACACTGAAATTCAGATCCCCAAATGCAAATGTTAAGCACGTATGCTTTGTCATTGGGGTTCTCAAATAAAAAAACATAACACAATCATTCTTCATGGTTTGCAGAACAAACCATTCAATATCACTGAGGTTTGACCGGCTTTGTTAGCCATTGTACACAAAGTTCCCATAAGATGTTTTGCAGTGTATTGGCTATAATTGATATCATTTGTCTTGCGTTTTGAACCTCCACAGGGACTCCAGCTAGCAGATTGCACCGATAATGGACATATGGGAGTCAATAAACATGGAAACATTATATTATTATTGTCTCACTTCCAGAAATGCTCAGGTAATTTTATTCAAAAGCAAACTAATCTTTTATACTTGATATTGTATGTGAGAATCTGGTGTTCAAGTACAGTATAGAAACAACACATTCTTCTGAACATTTGGACTACTGTAATACAGTAATTGTGGGATGTCCAACAGGGCTCAAAGTTGGCCAAAATCCTCATGAGCATCTGGCTCCTAGCTTTTAAAATTCGGTCGCCTAAAAAAAAAAAAAAAAAAAAAAGTATGGACCAGGTAAAAGACTATATAGTGACGTCACTCTTTCACAACCCCTTGGTCGCGTGCCTTAAATCACTGTAAAGGCAGCCCAAATATATATGAACACAACAAAAACTGAACAAACAGCACGATTAGCAACAACACGTGGCAACCAGATGTCAAATTATATTACTTTCGCCAATACATTTTAAGACGTAGTACTAAATACAGTACACTGGCTTTGTAACATTAACAGTTTTATCTTACTTTTCACGAAAAATAGTGTAAAGATCATAATAAATGTGGCACTTGGAGTCCTAATGGCATGTGAAGCACTGCAATCAGCCTGGCTGTTCCCTTCAGCAATGCTGATCAGTCTCAATTAATCTGTGTCCCCTATTATACATTATAAGAGAGGGAATCAATTTGACCTACAATATGAAGTAAGTTAGGGTCTAGTGAAATCTACACGCACAAAAATAATATTTATTTTAAAAAACAAACAAAAAAGATAGTTTGATTGTTTAACATGTAGGCTAGTTAAAAATATAGTTGACAAACCAGGACAATTTTAAAAGGCTGTTCCCTTCAGCAATGCTGATCAGTCTCAATTAATCTGTGTCCCCTATTATACATTATAAGAGAGGGAATCAATTTGACCTACAATATGAAGTAAGTTAGGGTCTAGTGAAATCTACACGCACAAAAATAATATTTATTTTAAAAAACAAACAAAAAAGATAGTTTGATTGTTTAACATGTAGGCTAGTTAAAAATATAGTTGACAAACCAGGACAATTTTAAAAGGTACATGCACTGCTTGTAATTTATTAAGAACATTTTTTCTTACGTGCTGTTTACTGCGCCGCTAGGATACTGAACCGAAGCCTGAAGTTCAGGGTCTAACCAAGGCATGGAATTCAGAGAAAACCACGTGGAATATTGAGGGAAACGTTTGGGGGGGAATTGTGCTTAATAATATTATGTGGCGGGAAAAAATCAGCGCAACGAATAAACTACCTTAAGCCCGGCATTATTTTGTATCTGGCCTGCTACAGTCGCCAATGGCGAATGCAAATTTGAACCCTGTCCAAGTGTAAATGCTTTTCGTATTGTGTATTTCTGCAGGTTTGTCAGCAAGAGGTGGTAAGGGCAGTTAGGTTTGTTATGAATAGATTGTGGAGTGCAGCCTCTGCTACACTGAGTGATGTGTTTGAGCTTCATATTGTAGGTCAAATTGATTCCCTCTCTTATAATGTATAATAGGGGACACAGATTAATTGAGACTGATCAGCATTGCTGAAGGGAACAGCCAGGCTGATTGCAGTGCTTCACATGCCATTAGGACTCCAAGTGCCACATTTATTATGATCTTTACACTATTTTTCGTGAAAAGTAAGATAAAACTGTTAATGTTACAAAGCCAGTAACTCGCAACCTGAAAAGTTATTTAATGCTCCCCAAAGCAAGTTGCTTTGTTGTTTTTATTTGTTTGCTGTGGTAATTCCAGTGTTTTGCAGGTCCCATGTTCATGTAGCATGTATGTTTTGGCTTGCACTGTTGAAGTGCAGTAATGCGCTACTTACCAACACTTTTCTTTGTCTAATACTGTGATTTGTGCAATGTAAGGTTTCCACTCTGCGTTATTATCTGACAACGTCAGAGACATTGTTCAAACACAGACAGCTATGGGAAGGTCAATGATAAGGGTCAATAGGGTGGTGGCAGTCAAGGCAAAGGGTGCCGTTTAGCAGGACAAGCTCACCCTCAACCCACATGTGGACTTAATTGTTGTGGGGATCCCTTATAAAAGTTTACTGTCATATACAAGTGTTGTAAAAGCCTAGTAAAAGCTGGTAAACCACAGGCAAGTATGGTAAATCCCAGATAGGTATGGTAAAGCAGCATAAATGCCATGGTTAACCATAATAAAGCATTGAAAATGCAGTATAGTATATTAAATGTATATTCAAAGGCAAATTTACAATGTTAAACTTTTACCACGCTAAAAAAGGAATAGGTGAACAAAATCTTGCCCAGTTTAAAAAAAACATTGGTGTGCCTTAAATTAAATCAATATCCATTAGTATCAGTAACAGCAGCATACTTGGGAGTTTTCTCTTAGGTTCTAAGGCGTAATGCGGACACTTACAATTGAATAATTAAATTTTGCTTACGCAATATAATGATCCTCAATACAAATCAATCTCCCCGCCCAAAACATGGGCTCCAGACAGGAACAAGGTTCCTGAAACACCCATCTTTACCTGTATATACTTGTTATATGGACCTGGATACAGTAGGACAGGGCTCTGCCAAACTGCTGAAGGCGAGAATGTAACATTGAGAGTGACTCACTGGGTGGGAGGATTGTTTCGCACATGTTGGAGCACATGCAGTACGGAAGAGGGGTGTTAAGTCATGTGGAAGCAAATCTTGTGATCATGACTAACACAAACAATTGTATATATAGCAATGCTCCTTGGAAAGGCTTTAGTACTGTGGGCATTACAGTATTTTTTAAATTTTCTTTTGGTATGTCAGTTTTGTCAGTGATAGTTTAGCATAAGGTTCACAAGATCAGATTTGTATAATCCTCATAATTTCCTAGTTGACACTGACCTTGTCGGTTTCATTTTGAGAAAGAAAGTGCTAAGCTGAGACATTGACATCTAGGCCAACATCTTCACTGCTACAATTCTCCAGCTATGTTCAGCTTTTAAGCGTGGGTGTGCATATTCAAATCTTCTTGAGTCACGGACTTATGATTTTTTTTCCCTTCACGTCTACTCATTCAAAAATTAATCTACATCTTTATCACATTGTATTTTTTAAAATAATGCTCATTTTATTTTGGAAATTTGCTTAAAGTGCTTTGAATGTAAAAGCCGTTTGGCAAATGTCATGCAATTTGATTGGCTCTTGTATATGTATAACATTTATGGCAAAATATATATAATCTTTAGAATAAATTTAAAATATAAAAGTGGCCGTACAAAAAGCTGAATCATTATTCTGCTGTGTACCATAAACAATGTTTCTGGCTAACCTTTACAAGTCCAAGTCGCCTGGGGAATGCATTTAAAGCTGGCTCTCCAGTCTGAGACATGACACAAGCCAGTTTTAATGAAAAGATTCACTTCAGCAGTTGTAATTACTAGAGAGCCGCTACAAACAGTTAACTGACAAATTCTTTAAAATTATACACTTCACTTTTATGAAATCCTGCTGGACTTCATTGTGATTGAAAGAGTTCTAAAAGTGGAAACTTGAAGTGAGTTCAAAATGGCTTGGAGCGGTTACAGCATGGGATTTTTTTTATTTTTTTATTATTATTTTTTTTTAAGTTTCACTTATAAACTCTATGCTTTTTTAAATTCACACAAACTGATTCATAACAGGATTTAAAAACGATTTAGTCCCTTCTGTAACTCTGCTGGTTTTTGACCAGTGAACAACAAAATCTTAAAATAGTACAATGAAGCTGTGTATTTGCCACATGAATCAGTTTCACTATTTGCTTGTAATATAAGCCACAATTTTGAGATGTATTAGCTGAAAATGAGATTAGGCATATCTGTGCTTAAACCCCAGGAACAGGTTTAAGCTTTCCCTCACATCAGCTGTGTGTTCAAAAGGTTCTGTTTTACTGGCAATATTAATCCTGGCTTTATGTTATAGAACTGTCCTATTTCTGACCTATTTTGATCCCTTTCATAAGGACACTTACATTATAAAGTTATTTTGAGATTGTACAGAGCAAACACAATAATTCCAGTGCATCGTATCTAGTATGAATTGCTCTCAATTTCCAACAGAAATGAGCTCTACTTCAAGAGGCCACAAGAGGAAAAGTTTCAAAACATGTGTCATTGGAAAATCAGCAAATGGACACTGAGAAGTTTCTCAGCCTTTGGCTCCCTGTGTTCCTTCATGTGACCTCTGGAAGAAGAATAGTAATGCTGTGGAACTGTGGCTTTGAAATATCTGGGAGTGATTGTAATTTCCTTTATTAGTTCTTTCACAAATGTTTACCATAATACGTTGTCTTGCTTTTTGGGGGAGGGAGGGGGATTTGAGACCTACAAATGATGACAATACACCCTGGTTTAGTGGAATATTTTGGTTTTCTATATGAACTTTAAACAACCCATGAGCTGAGTTAAAGCTTTGTGAATGAGGCTCAAAGTATATTACAGGCAAGTTTTCTTATTATATTTATCTACAAGATAAATATAAAAAAATGTCTACTGCAATGGTAATTGTATAAAGTAAATAAAACACCAAGATTTTTCTGGTTGTGAGCTGAGGTCAGAACCAGTGTTGAGTTGTCATCTCATGCCCTGTTCCAAACCAGAAGCCTAGTCATTCCAAACTTTTCCACAGGCTATTTATTCATTCATTTTTTATATCACGGTAATGTTACTGTAATACTATAAAATCAAGACTTAGAAAACACATGTTTGAATTATTAAAATATCAACCAACTCTCAAAAAAAGTCCCAAAAAGTATATTTTTACATTGTGGTAGTAATAAATAAAACTGAAACACGTTTCACATTTCTTTTGTATGTATATAAATGTGAATTGTTATTATTATTAGGGCTACAACATTATAATAACTGCTGCTTTCACTAGCGTATGTGTAGGCCAGACGTTATTTTTATTTTACGTTTATATTTTATTTTGCCTATATTTTATTCTCAACTGTGGTCTGGCCCTTACAAAAAAGTACTATAGTATCACTTTAAAAACACTATAGTACTGTACTATAGTAAAAACAGAATACTATAGTGTGGTACTACAGTAGTACTATAATATAGTATTGGTACTGTAGTAGTATATACAGTACTAATATAGTACTATAGTATTGACACTGCAGTACTATTGTGTTGTACTACTGTACGGTACCATAATATAGTACTTTTTTGTCTCTTAAGGTCTCTTAAAGAATTTGCAAATGTTTATAACAAACATGAGTCTAAGAACTTATCGGCTGGTTTCAGAGACTTTGATTAGCTCCAGTCTTGAACTACCTAATGTTAACTTAGGTATGGCAGTCCAAGATTAGTGCTGATCTGTTTGTGACACCAGCCGTATATCGTTACTGGTCGTTTTAGAAGAAAGCTAACCCGAGTGTCCTTCTCCTCCACGGACAAGGTGGCAGCATTTGAATGACAGGTTACTTTTATTGCGGTTAGTTGGTAAAAGTAGTGTTATTTTTAAGTAGCACTTTGATGGATTAATTATTATATTTTTTCCAGGTCCTAAAGTGAAAATACACAAAATAATTCACATAGGTAACCCAGGAAGAGGCCGGTCTCTCCGAAAATGGGAAACGAGAGAATGGCAAAACATAGCAAGGTAAGGTAAAATTACGTATAATTGAAAATAATGCATGTACAACACTATGAAGGTGAAACTCTCAAACTCCCAAAGCATTTACATTTGATGAGAAATTAAGGCAGATTCCTTACTGTTGAACCTGTTCATCACAAAGAGTGTATCAAGTTGATGACATACGCAACAGAACTAATTTGCAAATCAACAAGGATGAATAAGCGCATGCCATTTAATGACATGTTATTTTCAAGCTAGTAAGAGGAAACTGGCAATAACAATAATATTTTCTGTCAGGGTTTGTCTCCATTTACTCCTGTAATCTGTGGATTAAATGTGTAGTCCATACAAGTATAAAATAATTTACCCGCACGTTATTATTAGCCTTCCATTTTCCGTCCACCGCACCCTTGTAATTGCACTATACAGCTGGCTCTTTCTGTTGGTTCATACCTAGAGCCCCTCATCCTTATTTTGCTAGCCAGGAGTCCATTTTCAGTCAGAACCTCACACAATGATGTGGGTTAACATTTCCTGTGAAAGCACCTCTAAACCCAGCACAAAGAGTATTGAGGGACTCTATTTTTATCCCAAAATAATAAAGGAGAGATGTATTTTGTTTGCAGGGCTTTCAGGAAAAAAAAAAAAAATCTAGAATGCAGTTCATGTGATAGATAACATGTACCAGATCTGGACAGCATATTATATCAGCCTTGCATCTTTCCATCAGCTTGCAGTCATGATCAGAATTGATTTTAATATCCTGCTCATACAAGGCTTAAAGGGGCCAGGCAGGTCTAACTGTTCAAGAACATTGACTTGGCCTATACACCCCTTTTCACTAACGTTCAGTTCTGACTAAAAAGTAGCAACTACAGTGACGCTGCTTCATTAAACATGTTGCATGTTTGAAACACAACATCAGTGTGCTGCATTTTCACTGCTTGCTTCTACCGAAGGCTTCATATGTCCTTGCAGCCTTTTCAAACCCATTAAAAATTATAAATGGGATCCTTCAAGAGACACATAGTGTGGAGCTCGATGAGCTACAGCACACATGACTCAAGAGCCATTAGTTGGACAGCCTTATACTGCTTTGTACTACTGTATTTTATTCTGTGAGAGAAACTCTAAAGACTGCCCCCAGGGACCTAATATTTTAGTATAAAAATGAACATGAGACGGTTTTAAATCCATGTGGTTCTAGATACAATGTTGCTTTTGTCTGTAATTGAAGTGTTTAAATGGACATTACAGTAATAGAGCTCTTCATTCACATTTTGTTTTGTATGAGACTTCAAGTACATGAGTATATGGTGTCAACCCACTGTAAAATACATCCTTTTTCTGTACTTATTTTTTACTCTGGCGCCACCTGCTGTTGACTTTGCAGAACATTACATCTGAAAGAATTCATCCTCCTACCATTAAAGGATGTAGTTGTCACGCGTTGGCTGAATGAAGAAACAAACATCAGTCACCGTATCTTTTAAACTGCATACCCTCCTAATGGTAAAAAACTAAAGAAAATCACTAATAAACTAATCTTTAATTTGCAAAGAGGTTATTTTGTTGAAATGGGGGAAAAAAAACCACACAAAAACAAGACTCCCGTCTATTGCACACAGTTGAACAATAGTCATGATCAATAAGTTTGTTTAGCTTCATGGAACTGTAGGCTAATATTACCTGAATACCATATAACGTTTTAATTAAGAACTGCTGTGTTTAGTAATATATAATTTATGCATTAGTAATTACTTATTGGCGTTGTTTTGTTGAATATCAATTAAAAGTAATGTTACCGTTGTTAACCGAGCTCTTTACTGTAGAGCACCCCCTGAAAAATAGTGAGTCCTGATTGGCCCATGTGATCTCTCCTTTCGACTGGCAGAACAGGAAACGCGTCACACAATAGCTTTCCTTCTACGTTTTGATTCAACAACAAATTGGTTTCTTTATTAAGAACACTGTTGAGAATAAAATTGTAGCGGCTCAGAAAATGAAAAGCACATTATACTGTTAAATATCGATTGGTGACCGTCTTCAAAGCGTTGCTTGTTGTTCGTGTGCGTTGGAAGAGCTCGAGTTTGTGCCTGTGAAGTCCTGGTACGGTTTTATTTTCACACTGTTGAGGTAAGGTGAATTTACTTTCAGTGATTGTCTTAATAATAATAATAATAATAAATAATAATAATAATAATAATAATAATAATAATAATAATAATAATAATAATATTATTATAAAGAAAAACGAGGAGTTCGTGATACATATAAATGACCATCGCAAGTTTCCGTAATATAGAGTCTTTGTTGTGAGTACAGTACAGTACAAAATAAACAAGATGAGCATTTTAGGATCTTTTGTAAATATGGTCAATGTACAGTTTCACTTAAGTAGTATGATATGCTTACTAGATACAAATACGACAAAAAACTTTAAATAAAAAATAATAATAAAAAATAAAACAGGACTGTAGTATACCGGTAATATGAACTAGGTCACTAGTTCCTTCTTTTTTGTATGCCCATTTCAAACACAAACAATACCATTGTAAAAGAGGATATAACCACACTACTGGATACTATACCAATGGGCAATCTACACACTTTGATGGAAGGTGATACTATGATCATCAGTAGTGTTAGACTACTTTACATCGGAGGGATGTAGTCGTAGTGGCAGAAGCAGGAAAGGAGCAGGTCTGTTCAGAGCAGATAGTGGACAGGTTTTAGGAGGGAGGATGATTGTGTATGTGCAGCAGAAACATGCTTTAGAGAATGTTTACAAACTGGAAAGCCAACAAGCTCTGGTGACATTGAGTGCAATAGCAATAGAAGTAGTCAGCAAGGTGTGTTCAGGTCAGGATTAAGGTCTACTTGCAGACCTGATGGGGAAAGGTTTAATGGTGCTTTTTATGAACATTAAAATTCACAAAAAAAGAAAGAAAACAGGCCTACGTTATAGCAGGATTATTAATCCTGCAGTTATTTCAAAGCCATCTTGACGTTGGTACACTCAAACTTAGTTATGAAAGCAGAAGGATTGCAATATAGATAGAATATCCTGCTGTAGTTTTCACATTAAAAGTCAGACAAAATAATACAGCAGTCAGAGAAGCAAAAAAAATAAATGGATTATATTATATAACATGCCTTACCTTTACATTGTACTTTCTTATCTTTATTCTTTTAATTAATGTTTTCTCTCAAGTAGATCACAGCTCCATGTTGGCAGGATGACTACCACAATAGTTCATGATACTACTGAAGCTGTTAAACTGTGTGCATCTCAAGGTTTGTACCTGAAACCCATTGCTAAGATGACAGTGAGTGTAGCCCTCCCCCAGCTCAAACAGCCAGGGAAGTCCATTTCCAACTGGGAAGTGATGGAGAGACTTAAAGCAATGGTGCATCCTGACCAGTTCTCTGTCCTTCGCATCTCAAAGAGCACTATGGAGTTCATTCGGTTTGACGGCGAAGTTGAAAACAAGGGCATAGTAAAAAAGTTTTTATCAAAGCTAGATGGAAAGACGATAAAGCTCAGTGGTTTCAGTGACATATTAAAAGTCAGAGCAGCCGAGTATAAAATGGAGTTCCCTACCCGACATGACTGGGATGCGTTCTTTCGTGATGCCAAAGACATGAATGAGACTCTCCCTGGCGAGAGGCCAGACACCATTCATTTGGAAGGACTGCCTTGCAAGTGGTTTGCTGCGAAAGACTCTAACTCTGAAAAGCCCTGCGAGTCCATCCTGAAAACAGTGTTTGAAACATTTGGAAAGATCCGCAATGTGGACATTCCAATGCTCGACCCATACAGAGAGGATATGACGGACAAGAATTTTCACACCTTTAGCTTTGGGGGTCACTTGAACTTTGAGGGTTATGTGCAGTACCAAGAGTACATAGGGTTTGTTAAGGCGATGGATGCGCTCAGGGGAATGAAGCTGATGTTCAGCGGAGAAGATGGAAAGGCAGTAGCGTGTAACATTAAGGTAAGAAAGCTATATAGTTGAAAAGAGCTTTAAGGTACTTGATGTTTGAAAATGATAAAACTAAAATTCAATCAGAAAAAAAATAAAGCACTAGATAACCTATGTTGTTTTCAATCAAACATATCCAATTCATTGCTGCATTGACGCACACAATGGGATAGAGTACAACATAATACTTGTATATCATTGCTTACATGTTTCATCATATTATGTTTGTACTGTATGATTATCTATTGTTATTTCTATTGAGATCATTATGTGTCCTGCAGTGTATTGCTAATTGTGGGGAAGCATGTTAGTGTTGCACTGGCATTATTGGTTGGTGAAATTATATATGGTGGATTAGCAACTGGAGTGCCCGGTGAGCTATAATAATCAGATTGTGAACATTACTGCAATGTTTTTTTGATTTTGCAGGATTAAATGGAATGGAACAATAATGCAGAGATAGCACTTTTAATATCACCTCTTTTACTACTGTAGCATAGCATTTCATTGAAAAGCAAAGGTGCAAACTGTTGCATAAGGAGGATTAAAATTTGAGTTTTAAATTTAATTTAGTGATGGATTTGAAAGAAAACGGAAGCTAGAATACAATCTGCTTGAGTCTGTGCTTTTTTTTAGTTAATGAGAGAGCAGATTATTTACTTACAAAAAGGCCTCCAGCTTTTAATGAGACTGGTGAATAAATTGACTTTTTGTCGTTCATCACTATGAGAAACAAACAGCAGTGGTCTTTTGAGTATACAAAAAAAAAAAAAAGATAATCAGAGCTGCTGTTTAGGACATTCAGGATTACAGTCCTACAATAAGTTAACTAAATACTTGTTATGATTTTTTTTTAGGTCTTGTTTGATACCACCAAGCATCTGAGTGAAACTGCAATCAGAAAACGACAGCTTGAGAGGCAGAAGCTTCAAGAGCTTGAACGTCAGCGAGAAGAAAACAAACGCAAGGAGAAAGAGGAAGCGGAGAGACTGAAGGAAGAAGAAAGGTAACAACATGGGGATTGAAGCAATAATAACAACATCTGTAATAGTAGTGATGATGATAATAACATGCAGTATATAGACTTCATCTACTAGAGAATTGACCACAGTTGAGATGTGTGATGGTTCACGTCCCATCCCTTTATAAAAATAAAACCTTTAACAAGAGAACGTGTTTTAAAGGAATTGTGGAGTAAAGCGGGACTGTTTCTTAAGAACGCAACGAACATAATACTGTATCTTGTGTTTTATTTAAATGCATATGAATTGTTTTACATTTGCAATTGCATAAAGTATAAATATATAAAGTACTGACTTACCTGTGGGGTTGTAGGTGGCCGCGGGTGGATTCCAGGGTAGAAAAAAAGACAAACAGAAACAAAGTTTTGTTAAAGCGGTGCTGAATGCTCAGTGCGTGTTCCCTGTGAAGGTGCACATCCACAGGGAAGTGCGTAGTTTGTTATTTGGTAACATAAATTGTCTAAATAAGTAAAACTAAATTTTAAATTGAAGATTAAAAGCAAGTACTTACTAGTTTGTTTGTTAGCATCAGTGTGGTGCATGGGCGGCGCCATGTTTGTGTGAGTCGCGCAGTACAATGAGGCGCCATGTTTGTGAGGGGCAGATGATACCTCTTTTCTACCGTAAAGCCTGCTTACAACGCGCAAGCCAAATTTAATGATACCGGTGTGTAACTGAAGGGCAGACCATGCCATGATTAAAGTAAAGGTGTGTTGTGATTTATATAAAAATAAAATTATACATTATATTAAAATAATTCTAGGTAGAATTAATATAAAACCTAGTGATTTTATATAACTTGGTGATATAGTTATATAATAGTAGTTAATTATATGTAAATTGGTTTTAAAGTTAATAAAGTTAGATTTTTGGTTTCTTCTAAGAGGAGGAGTGATTTTAGCCAGAGTATAAAAGGGAGGCTGTGCTTGAGTAAGGAAGAAGGGTTTAGAGAGAGATGGGTGGTGCATGAGTGTCCTGGTTATACAGAGCAATATATCTCTTTACTGTTTTACTGCTAAAAACAGTGTTAGCATCCTGCATTTGGGAGTTTTTTTTGTAATTAGTTATTTTTTTTCTTTGAAATTTTGTTTTGATCTGCTTTTGTTCAGTTCCGTTCTTGGATCATTTAAAAAATAAAAAGGAAAAAAAAAGGTTTGCAACAAATCTTCTGTTGTCCGTGTGCTTCCCTGCAATACCATCTTTGGCCACTTGGTACATCCTAACAAGCATCCTAGTCAAAGAACAGCAAATATGCCATGTACAGAAAACGTTAGGTTACGGATGTAACCCTGGTTCCCTGAAAGAGAAGATGACCACCAACGATGCCTTTGGTAGGAATTTCTGAGCATTTTATATCAAAGCTGCCGATAGGGCCATCTGCGAAGTGACGACCCTGGTCCCGCCTCCCAAAGGATCAAATAGTCACTGCACAGAATGCTTGTCCTCTTTTTGCCTCAAGGCTGCGTAAGCGACCTCGCTGGTTGATGGTCGTCTTCTATACGTTCCCTTTCAATTCGAAGACGACCATCAGCGATACTTTTGGGAAAGTATACCAAAGCCGTCACGAGGGAGTGTGAGTGGAATAATGAGGGATCTCTCAACCACACATAACTGATAAGGTCAGCGGTGGGAGCTTGCCACCTCAAGGACCCTTGTGCCCAATGAAGGCACTGAGGGATCTACCACATTAACGCGGTAGAACCTGGAGAATGTATGTGGCATAGCCCAGCTATGTTGCTGTGGAATATAGTAGTTTGAAGTCCCTTTGTCATATTAGTAATGATTAGTAATGATTAAAGGTATTTATGTTGAGCTCTTGTTTTCAGTTCGAAGACGACCACCAACGATACTTTTAGGAAAATATACCAAAGCCGTCACGAGGGAGTGTGAGCGGACAACTAATGAGGGATCTCTCAACCACACATAACTGATAAGGTCAGCGGTGGGAGCTTGCCACCTCAAGGACCCTTGTGCCCAATGAAGGCACTGAGGGATCTACCACATTAACACGGTAGAACCTGGAGAATGTATGTGGCATAGCCCAGCTAGCCGCTGTACATATATCCTCCAAAGCAAACAGGTGGATGGAGAGACTCCAGTTTCCACAGACTTTCAGCGTAGAGGTGGATTGACCTGCCTGTAACAGATCTAGTAAATATACAGCCCATGGAGAACAAGGCCTGCTTATATGTATTTAAACTGGCAGCTGAGTCGCTCCACAGATATGGCTGAGCCTAGCCCCTGATAGAGGACGTGCTCCCACACGAGTGAAGACTGGAAAAAGACAACAACACTCACTCTTTTAAATCAATACTGCACAGGCAGTCGACTCACATACCACAGATAGGAAAGCAGCAGTCTGCCAAGTGAGCGTGCACAGGTTGCTAAAGAAGAAAGAAAAAAGAAGAAAAAGGCTGAATCAGGAATCACTGATTCCGTGAAAGCGGCAAGCCAGCTTTCTGCCTGAAAGGCAAGGGAACTGTAGTTGACTCAAAAGCTCTTTTTCACAATATGCTCAGATACCAACAAAGAGGGTCTTACCATACCGTCTTGAGAGGCAAAAATAGGACGAGCATTCTGCGCAGTGACTATTTGATCCCTCGGGAGGTGGGACCAGTGATGTCACTCCGCAAATGGGCCTATCGGCAGTTGTGATATAAAATGCTCAGAAAATTCCTACCAAAGACAGGCAATATCCCAAATCATTGGTG
Organism: Acipenser oxyrinchus oxyrinchus; assembly: GCA_030684275.1. Classification (NCBI taxonomy): domain Eukaryota; kingdom Metazoa; phylum Chordata; class Actinopteri; order Acipenseriformes; family Acipenseridae; genus Acipenser; species Acipenser oxyrinchus. The sequence goes on along the minus strand of CM060253.1, from coordinate 38,176,851 downwards.
GTTGTCTTTGAATTGAAAGGGAACTGTTGGTATAGAAAAGATTTTGGCTGATCATGCAAAAAAAGTGATTTAAAAAAAGTGATGCCATTGTCTAAGGTGTTTCTTCTTTTTTTAAGGAAGCGGAAGGAGCAGGAAGAGGAGGAAAAGGAGAGAAAGCGGGAGGAGAAGCTGCACAAGAGGGAGCAGAAACAGAGAGAGCGAGAGGAGAAGAAGAACATGAAGAAGTTTAAAAAGGTGCAAGCAGAGGAGCAGAAAAAGCTGCACCAAAAGATTGTCTTCGAAGAAAGGAAACTTCTGCTGGCCAAGAGAAACCTGGAGTCTATCCGGCTGATCGCAGAGTTACTCAGCAGAGCAAAGGTAATGTCTGGACTCGGATTAAGAGATCACCAGCTAGTGCTTAACACTAAAATTGAATACATGCATTATATGCATTGGCTTCCAGTGTTTTGGGATGAATGTATTCAGCTTTTTTAATGACATGTACCATCAACAGGCATGTCCTATACTGCACTGCTGAGTTCAGTTCACTTAAAAATAGCCCTATTTTGTAGTAAGTGCAAAAGCTTGGGCATATTTAATGTAACACCTCAGTTCATTTCCCTTGCACTTATTCATCTGTTCTACATTATATTATGTTTAACTGTTACTGAGTAATTAGACATTGATAATATCAATTTGTTTTTTTCAAAGTGGTAAATAATCAGTATTAAAAAATGATTGATAATGCTTTCCCAAAGGGTGCAAAGATTTCATTTAGCAGAAATGATCTTTAGCTTTTGTACAAATACCCTAAAGACGATTAAAAATATAAAACAAATAATGTTATTTACAGGATATACAGGGGTGTGTTTAAGATCAGCTGTCGTATCTTAATTGAAGTCCCAATTGAAGTCTTCCGTAATGAATGGGAAGCAAATGGATTAATATACTTGCATCTGTTACTGCATTTATTTGCATTCAAATGCGTATGATTTATAGGTAGCCTACTCTAATGTACGATAACATATCAGATAAAAATACAGTTAGCCAGTTATAAACTCAAGCCAGAGCATTCAGTATTAATGAAAATTTGGTTGGTGTCGAATTAAACTATGAAAGCTGTACTGTTAGCGAGTATATTTGACACAAAAATAAACAAGTACACAAACAATGCGTTAATAGTATACAATTCTGTGACATAAATAAATGATCACAGATTGACTTTGAATTAGAGTCCTGTGCGGGTCCGATTTTTTTACAACCTGCTTTGATCCGGACCGGCTACAACAGGACCCGACTCGCGAAGAAGTTGAGAAAAAGTTCACATTCCGACCCGAACCCGACTCGCTTTTGGGGGTCACCTGCAGGTACCTGACCCGGTGCAGGACTCTACTTTGAACATTATCCTGAACAGCTAACATCAGAAACTATAGACATATTTAATTTAGCCTATCGGTATTGTTGTATTTTAAATAATTTTGTAACTGAGTGATGGTCCGAGCTTACCCACACCCTCAATCACATTTTCACCTCGGGAACACAGAGGTTTTTGGAATGTAAGAAACAGCAACTTGGTAGTGTTCACAGGCATAAATATGTATTGTGACACTGGATGCTTCACACAAATGACAACTGATGCTCACAGACTAATAGGTTGTGCATAAAATGACTGACACTCACAAGATCACGAATGAACAAAAGCACAGGAAAGACACAGCATTAAGTAAGCCCCAGCCCTGCCTATTCCGAACAGGATGAATTATTCAATAAACAGTTACACCTGGGATTATTTTATACACAAATAAACTATAAACATATATTTTTAATTTAAACATGTTTCTTCTTTACACGTTTTTGTTTAACAAATAAGTAATAGGTTTAAATATACTGTTGTGTACCTGTACATAAGCACAGTGCCGATTAAAATAATTCAGGAGTGTAGTTTGTTTAATAAAGTAACACATGTAAAGTTATTGTCAAAAAAAGTGTATTTTGTTATTTTTTAAAACCAAGATTCTGTACATTTTTCTCATTACTCAACTAAAAACATTTCTCCTTGACGTTTAGTAGAACAAACAAATGAGAGCTCAACATAAATACCTTTAATCATTACTAATCTGACAAAGGGACTTCAAACTACTATATTCCACAGCAACAAAATATAGTTTATTATTATTATTATTATTATTATTATTATTATTATTATTATTATTATTATTATTATTATTATTATTATTATTTATTTGTTAGCAGACACCCTTACCCAGGGTGACTTACAGTTGTATACAAAAAATACATATCAAGAATTACAGTACAATTAACAGCAAGACACAAAATACAATGACTTTAGTCCTAATAAGAGCAAATACAAAACACAGTACGATTTGAAATTATGAATTACTTTAAGTATTTTTTTTTGTAAGCTTTATTGAACAAGGTAGTCTGCATATAGTTTTTAGAGTCACCCTACTAGATGTGATTCTATAAAAAATATCACGTTCACCGTGAGCAGTTTGAAATGCGCTGTTTGTTTAACTAATATTTGGAAAGCTTACCTTTGAACCTTCTGACAGCTAGTGTATTGAAATAGTGGTTTAATTTGGTTTAATTTCTTGTTTGATCAAATGAGAACATGTAGTAATTTGATTTAGACCACGTTCTAAGTATATTTCAAATGTGCACCAACTAATTTTGACCCCTACAGCATAGTTCAGATAGCCTTCCATAGTAACGTAATCTTCCGCTTGTGACACCTGCTGGGGAACAGATGTACTGCAGGTATAATTCTCAAATTTCCACTTTCTAGATACATAGCGCCATTTATTGTGCAAAACACATAATGGAAGCAAATGCTGCCGGAAGATTTTGCATCACTGCGATCGGAACAATTGGTTCCCACTGTAGAGATCCTGGGAACATGAAGGCCCCCAAATTCTTGGCTTTGTTAGACTTTCTTTGTAATTCCTTATTCCAAGCCCATTCTCCTCTTTGCTAGTGTTTACTTGTTTCATTGATTTTTCCCTACTTTTGTTCCAGGCTATGAAACAGCAGGAGATGGAGAAGCAGAAAGTGGAAAAGGCAAGGCTCCAGCTACTGGAGGAGAAGCGGAGGCAGCAGGAGGCCGAGCTGCGGCGTGTTGAGGAGGAGAAATCTCGGGCTCTGGAGCTTCAGAGGCGAGAGAAAGAGCTCCGGGAGAAACTGCTAGGCAACCTTCTGAAGAAGAACACTGGGGGAAGACCTGAGGACAAGGAGGAGCCCAGAGCAGCCCAGCAGCTCAGATCAATCGTAAACATCAGCGGGATTCACTCCGGTTCAGAACAGTCTACACCAGGTCAACACAATAGTCCAGCTCTTCATGACACCAAAGCAAATGGAACATCAGATAGGAGCGCAGTAAATGGGAGTGCAGTAAACGTCAGTAACACTGTTGGAGGGGATATTTTGAAGTCAAACTCTGCCAGCAGGTCACACTCCCATGGTTCCAATGACGGACGCTGGCGTAAGAGCAGCTCCAGGAGACATTCCAGCCGGGAGCGGAGTAGACACCAAGACTCTAGCAATGACTGGAGTTGGAGGCCTAGAAAATCCAGCGATGAGAACCGGCAGAATCGCAGGGACAGGAGAGACTCGGGCAACGATGACAGCCGGCACCAGAGGGGCAGGAGCCGACATTACAAAGATTCAAGCCGGGAGCGCAGCCAGCATCGCAGACACAGCAGACACAGCAGACACAGCTTAAGCAGTGAGAGAAATCGGCAACGTAAAGGAAGACCCGGCTGCCACAGAGGTGGAAGCTCGGATTAATGAGCAAGATAAACGAAGAGCATAGCTTTTACTGGGGGGCAGAGGAAGCTGGCATAAGAGACATTAAATTTAAAGAGATTGTTAGAACTATGACTTTTAAGTGAAATAATTAACCTTTTAATTTTTGGAAGGACAGTTTCCCCTGTAGTTGAACTAAATTGGGTATTGAGGTATTATGGGTGGCGGAGGAAGAGTCCGGTCTGAAATCTGCACTACAGTATAGACATTAATAATGTGGGAAAGTAAGAAAATATATACAAGCGATGGAAATAAATGGATGTTGTTGTTTTTTTTTTTATCTGTCTAAATTGACCAGCAGTACAAAGACTAATTGTATTGCAGATAAAAATCCAATGAAGGCACAAGAATTGACTCCCAATTGCTACTGTATTGGTAGTCCTTGGCATGTAGGCACACATATTGTTCTGGTAAACCTTTCTGCTTGAAGCACATCTGCTTGATTCATCATTTAATAGAAGTAAGTCCTTAATGCAGCCAGTGGGTACACATAGAAGTATCAGAAAGCTAGAAATGATGAAGCTACCAGTGGAGAAAGAAAAAAAAACAACTTTACTGTTGTAATACAGTATACATGCTGTTTCATGGATTTGAGACTTGAAATCTCATCTTGGATCTTCAGGAGGATGCTGCTAAAGTAGATTTACTGTCAGACCATGACTGTAGTTGTTATTTCAGTAGTATAAAGACCAATTGTTCTGAAACCTTTTTTTATTTATTTATTTTTTTAACACACCTGCTTTGAGTTTGCAGTTCAGGAGTCTTTATAATGAAAGCACACCTCTGCTTGCTAGAACCTAACTAACCCATAATCTCTTTTATATCTGAGTTCATCCAGAATGTGCTCCCTAATCTACCAACTATTGAAAAAGCTCTTGAAAAAAATGTAACAGAGTTCTGAAGTGCTTTATTTTGTCTGTTGCATGTAATACAGTACATGTTGCATCAGTCTACTAGAAATATGCAATGTAAGAAGATCTCAGTGTTGGAATAAAAATGTGGTAATCTGTTTAAAAAAAAAAATTAAAAAGTTTGTCTCTTTGTTCACACAGAAATTCCATATATTTAATTGAACTATCTTTTTTTTTTTTATAAGACAAAGGATGTGTCAATAAAACCTTTTTTATGGACTTTGGCCTACCTGGCCATTCTTCCAATGATAACCTCCTCTAAATGGTAAGTTTTAGTTGTAAATATTCATGAAAACAGTATAGATGACACTCTAACTGACTCATATCAGGTGTGTCAAACACAAAGCTCAGGGGTCAAGGGAGGCCCCAGTTTTATCTGGCCCTCAAAAGACTGGCCATCTTTTTCTTTTCTTTTATTAAATGTTTTGGTTACACTTCAAAATAATGCCCACAAATGGATATTGATTTTAATGAATTAGCTGTTATTTCTATGGTTTTCCACTTGCATTGTTTATGAATCTTTTAAATCTAAAGTTACCTTCAGAACTAGAAAACCCATTTAAAATCGTATGAAATTGTGGCTTTGATTTTAAAGTCTTATTTAATATAACTTGTATAAACCATAATGAACGATATTTCAGTAGGGTGGAGGGATGTCAGTTTAATATAATACATATTGGTTTATTTAGCCTGTTTTTGTATTTTACCAGCTAATCAAGTATAAAATTGGAATATATTGCCATTGGTAAAAATGAGTATAAGGTACAGGGCCTCTGCAGAATTGATTAATATTACTAAAGAATGTACTTGATAGTGTTTTTTTCTAGAACATTTCAAACCATTACTTAAGATTTTGATTGATTTGAAAGCAAGGTTTCAACCTGATTATCACAGAATGCATTTCAGGAGATAAAGGTTACGTTGGAGCACTTGGATAAAGATTTAACATGCATCTAATCTGATCTGTTGTATCACACAGGCCTCTTAGACCAATTAAACAAATTGCTTCGGCCAAAGTTCCCACTCTGACTAAAGTAGTAAATTGCCATCAGTAATTTGAAATCGTACCAAAAAATTATTTTTGGTTTAGAAAGAAAAGTCACCTTTGTTCTAGCGGGGATGAGATGGTTAGTAATAGCTGAAGTGGTAGAACACTGGGAGTTCTTTGACAGCAGAATTTGTTCCTAGTTAAGAAATAATAAAAAAGATTGGGTAAAATGTCTAGTGCAACAATGACGAGAAAACTATAATTACTACTACTAAGAATACTAAGAAGAATAAAACAATCTAAAAGAAAGCCTTTTTATTCTTTCTCTCTACACCAATTGAATGACTATTATAAATATTGTTTATTTTTTTATTTGTCCAGAAAAGAAAAGCTAGGATACAGTACTTTAGCTTTAGTTTTGGAGTGATGTACGTTCAGAGATACTGCAAAGTGAAGGACAACTAATAGTATATTACATATAATAAATTAAAAGTTAAAATGCACAATGATAAGCAGAGAAGTGAAATAGTATTAAAGCTATTGAAAGGGTAGGGTGGGGTTCATCCAAACCCCCTCCCGCTTGAAAGTTGAGTGAAATTGGATTAAGGTTATTAGAAGCTGTTCTGTAGAAATCTTTAAAATTCTTTATTATTCATTGTACAGATGGCATTTGGTTCCCAAAAAGCTTGAAAGAAAGGTTACCATGCCTTCAACTTTGCCAACTGAGTTTCAACAAGGATCTGTGCTATAATCTGCCATCGCCCGTTTTCATGACCATTCAATTAAGCCTGAGTTTTCTTCTCCATTGTTTGGGAATGTGTTTCTGTGACCCCTACTGGGTCATTTTAGGCAATAATAATAATAATAATAATAATAATAATAATAATAATAATAATAATAAAAAACAGCACAGAAAAGCTGATTTGAGTTATACACAGCAATGACAGTCACCAAGCAGGAACGCCCCTTGTCCTTCAATCCCTCTGGAGCTAAAAGCTCTTAATCTGATTATTGAATGTTGCCTCACCACAGAAAATGCTGAGGCATAATTAAAGAACTAGTGGCCTTTACAAGTAAATCATTTCATTGAGGGCTCAGGTTTTGCAATAAGGGGCATACATTGGATACACAAGTATACACAAGTATAGAACCTTCTATTGAAAAGGCTAGGATGAATTCTTCAAATGATATTGAATACCCAAAGAAGATATTGGACTACATGGAGGGCTTCTTGGTGTCCAAGGTAAGATAAAAGGGACAGGATGCTTATCAGGCTAATAATGTGCCGAGAACAACTGTGGTTTTATGATTTTTCTTTGTTCGCTTTGTTTTCAACCCTTTTTAGTTGGATTTAATATATTTTAAAATATATTCTATTATTATATAAGCTGCAAATGAAAAGTATACTGTTAGTTTGTGCATAATACCTGTGATTCCTCATTTTCTATCTATTCTACTTTTCAAGACTAAAATCATAGAAAGTTTGCTTCACTAAAGTACAGCTTTTAATATGTTCAATCAGTTTTAAATGATGATGAGGGTTTATATGAGGACAATTTATATTATTGTTTTTTATATGTAATGAATAGAATTTTGAATGGTTGCGAGGTGATAAGTTGGCATTCTGCAAAGTGTTTAAATAATTCTGGGGTTTACATGATCATTCTTCAATGAATGGGGATGTCATTCTACAGTGAAGTCTACTCTCAGAGCAAACTGCGTATTATCACCCCTCCGTCAAACTCTGTCATATCAGCTGTCATAACCATCTTAAGTAAAACTATTTTGCAACCGGGAGACAAGTACCAAGCTGCAAGTCAATATACATTTATTTAGCTAAATGTAGGTCTTAAAAAAAATAAAAAACTGTTCTGAAAAGGCACTATGACTATTTTTAACTTTAACTTTCCTTTGTTGTATAATGTATTTCAGTTGAATTTAAACCTTTCAGTGCTTGTTTAACACATTGAAAGAAAGGAAAATACTGGTTTTGGCTGAAGGCAATTGAAGAGTTATTTTCTTTCCTTGGTTTCCATCAGTCTTTGTATTCATTGCCTCATTTTCTGTTTGTCACTTATTAAAACAAAGAATGTGATACTTTCCCACAAATCCTGTGTAAAGGTACTGATTTCATGCCAAAACACAGTTTGCCTCAAACTATGTACAAAAGAGTGTTTGTTTCTTGTATTACCCATTTGAGCTCCATTGTGCAGTGATGTTATGATGAAGTTAATGGTATTTAGTTCTTAACAAAGTCACACAATTTGGCCCCAGTAAATTCTAGAAGTATTAGAAACCAGGGTTTATTCAAAGGGAATACAAAGAGTACCAACTTGGAGCCATATATATATAATGTGTAACAACTTAAAGGTGTGTAAACCAATCCTTAAAACTCTCCTTACTGGTCCCCCTTGTTTGGGTGAAAATTGTTTTATTTTGTCAATTCAGGAAATGCATATATTTCAGATCCAACACCAGAGATAACGGCTGCATCGCGGTGTCTTTGCTGGATGTCACATTGTTCTGATTGCAGCTGAAGCAGCAGCAGCTTTTCATTTTAGCATTGCCTATGAAATAGCTGCATATTACAAACTGAGGTATAAAAGCAAAGAACCAAAATATCTTCAACATAAGAAAAGGAGACTAGTCAATATATTCCTCCCAATTCTGAACCACACTCATGTACCTGTATCTTCTCGCAAATTGCAGAAATGTATGTATGTGACCTTTCACTTGTCAACTGATTGTCTTACAATACCAATTCCATTGGGAAGATAGAAACCTCTTAACAACATTCACACTGCAATTCATGTAAATATTGTATGCAGCTCTGTAAGGACAGACCACCTAATTTGTTACATTTCTGATAATGGTGTAAGTGTAGTTTTAAGTTAAGAATTTTTTCAACTGTAGAAGTGTTTAAAAAGTGGCAGTGTAAATGAATATTGGTTCCTTTTAATATTGGTTCCCCCAGGAAGAATTATTCATTGAATATTTGTACCCCCAGCATGATGTTTATTAGTTATCCTATTTTAATGTAAATTATTCATGTATAATGCTAGTTAACGTGAGCAATGTTTGCATGCTGTTATCATATGTTATTGTAGGTCAGACTGGACCTGTCAGAGGGGACTGGGCAATACAAGTTTAGGGTTAGGGTTAAGGTTAGGGTTAGGGAAAGTGGTGTTAAAATTAAGGTTTTAGTTGAAAGTGCATGGATATAAAATATAAAAAAATAAGGGGGTATAAATATTCCCAAATATTGGTTCCCAGGAAGAATGAATATTCAGGAGGAGCATATTCTCTGACGGGTACATTTTTCCCCCACAGACCTTGTTTGCAGCTTGTGAACTTGGTGTGTTTGACTTTTTGTTGGTGTCCGAGCAATCTATGTCTTCAGCTGATATTGCAAAGGGTCTGAAGACGAGTGTTGATGGCATGGAGAGATTGCTCATGGCCTGTGTGGGGTTGCAGCTTCTACACGCAGACATTCAGAATGGAGAAGGTACAGATTTTTTGTTTTAATACCTCGCCGTCTAGATAAGCACTTTTTATACATCACATAAACAGGCCACATTTGTGTTCTGAAACATGTTCATGTTCAGTCTGTTACTCAGTTTTATGTGTATTGATTGACGCAAATATCACAATGGACCATTCTCTGTCTTCTCTTATTGGTCATCTGTAGCTTCAGACTACAAATTGACATATTCTTGTCTACATCCCCGTACAGTAAATTTGTAGTCTGTGACAAAGTGGTGTCTACAATTCACTAGGCTGAACTAGCTGACTGAATTGAATAATGTAAAAATCTTGTCAGCTCCACTAAAGGACCCCTTATCTTTTGTGCACAGCAGATATTCTGTGGTTCTCTGAAACTGGAGACTGCAGTTTGATCCTCAGTCCTCATATACGATATTATTTAAATCTTTCCGGCAGCTCCTTGCTGAGGTGTACCATGTTGGGCATCACTTCACACTCACTGTAATTTAGATTTCTATTGCTAGTTTTTACCATTGGCACTTACTTCAATATAGGGTTCAGAGACTTACCTGGACAATGAAGTTTCTAAGTGCATTTTCTGTTCATCTAATTATTCATATGGATGTATTTCATTTTTTAAGCAGTGCTGTTAAAAAATGTGTTTCAGCACTGTACAGCAACACAGAGCTTTCCAGGATATACCTGACCAGAACAAGCCCAAAGTCTTTATTTCATTCAATACAGTACAACTCACAAACCATCTACCTGTGCTGGCACTACCTGGCAGATGCTGTGAGGTAAGTGCACCCTTTAAAAACATTAGAACAAATTAATACTGTGACGTGTTTTAGGTTGCAATAACAGGCCAAAAGCACTAGTTCTGTTTTAGGTGGCTGTGGCACTTTATTCAGGCTGCTCAACACAAAAGAATTCCGCAGGAACCTGCCAAATACACAGATACTCCAGGAGCATTCTGCCATTGCAGTAGAAACACAGTACCCATAATCCCCCACTGCTCCCTCATTAGCATACAAGAATACAATTGACAATAACGGGGGGCACTACACGGCCACCTTTGCCCTAACACACTGCCCCCCCAGATCATCACAATTAGTCAATTTAAAAATGTAAATCAACTTACAAAGAAATACCGGTATTTTCCTTAAGTTATTACGTTCACCACCGCCCCTACTGTCAAATTCGTGCCTGATAATGATGAAACTGCCATTAAGATGTGATGGCATATAAACACATGTAATAACAATGTGATGAACATGGTAGCAGTATGTATTTAAAACAGATACAGTCTGGTTGTTTTGATACATTTAGAACAACACTAACAGCATTGTATTTCTTTCCAGAGAAGGGAAGAACCAATATGAAAAAGCATTTGGTGTCAGTTCAGGTGACCTCTTCGAAGCCTTGTACAGGTAAAAGAAGCCTCCCTTTTTCTGATTAGGCATTTCTTATGTGTTTTCTCTGTGTATGAAGAGGTGCTTGCGTTGAGTAATGCTCTTGAGATCTTTTCCAACTGTAATGAATCCTTAGGCAATAGTACCTTTATGAGCACAGGCAGTGTGCGCCTTACGAGTATTTTAATCACGGGTTACTCTGCCATCTCTATGAGAAGTGTGCAGTAGTTAGGTGAGGACAGCTGCACTGGACATTTGTGAAGAACCTCGGGACAGCATTACTTTATTGTATATGAAGTAATATATTGGTTGACCCTGTCATGCTCGATAATCAGTGTTATGTAAGAAATACAAGGTATATTTAAGGAAAGGATTTTTCCCTACACAGTGAGCTTTGTCTAGCGTAGTCACCATACTCACCTAACTACTGCACACTACACATGCAGATGGAACAGTCTTCCAGTAGCATACTGGCTGTGCTCCTAAAATACTTGCCTAAGGATTCGTTACACAACGAGAGTGCCTGTGAAAATGACTTTTCTGGCAATGTAATCTCGTTTTTCTCCAGTGCTCATGATTGAAAGGTACATGTCAGGTTATATCTCCTGCTCCACACTTCAACAACCAGCTGTAACCCAAGCTGTCCATATGCACCCTCTCTATCAGTGTTCTACTATTTATAGAATGATGTATTCATAATAGGGTGTGCGCTATCATGAGGTACTCACACACCTACACCTCCGGTGTGTTGAGTCACAGTGTTAGTATCCATAGAGATATATAAACACCAACAGACTGGTGTAACCCATTGTGGCAATGTGGCCACGCCCTTGTGCGTAGTTTATGTTTATATGTTACGTGTTGTGTGTGGTGTATAGGCATTGGTACACGGGATATAAACGGGTCTGTGTTTCACGTGTGATTTAAATTGTATATTTGTATTTAGGCACGAGGATGGCACATCACATCACGTGCATTTAAAGTATTTGTATGTGAACACGGGAAAGTGCACTTTAATTAATTCACGTGCAGTTGTACCGAGATTCCAATTGAATGATTGACTAGCAATCGAGTCTCGGTACAACTGCATAAAAACAGCATGTTTTCACTCACTCGGTTGTGTGTTCGGTGAGTGGAGAACGGGTGTGGAGAGGAGAAGGAAAGTAAAATAACGGCAATAAGTGTTTAAACTCACCGTGTGTGTTTGTCTGTTTACTTTTTATCGTTTTGTTCGTCTATTTATTTTGGCCTCAAGTGCCGTGTCCTGTGTTTTGTGTTCAAACCTTTTATTTTCTGTTCTGTTTAATTATTAAATGCTGAGCGCGTGCTTCATCAAAACCCCAAGTCTTTGTGTGTTACTTCCTGTTTCTGGTCTGACGTCACCCACTGCAGCCGTCTTTGTGACACCCATATAAGAAGTATGATCAGTTCAGAAGAGATTTAGCTGGTGGATGATTGATCATAGTGCTACTGGGTAGATTCCCTCACCCCTTGGACACTAAGAGCCTCGTTTACTAAAGCTTCTTAAAAGTAGCCATAAGACACGTGTTAACACAATCTCGTAACACACGTCTTAAAACTATAAATAAGTTGGTGTTTACTAATGTGAATGCTTATTAAGACGCGTGCTATGGAAATCAGTAGCATATTAAGACGTGCCTTATCAGTAGATAAGGCGTGTCTTAACGAACGACATAGGGGCCACTGACTATAAAGGAATGAGCAGAGATTGAGATTCGCAGGTGTCATTTAAATGTTTTAAATACTCTATAACGGCTGAAAGGCAGGATCACAAAAATAAATAAATAAAAAGTTACAATCCTACCTAGACACATACATATACCTGTACCTTGTGCTGACAGACAGCTTTAAGACGGATCTCGGCTCCTAACACCTGCTTTCCATCAGTGCTATCAAGCACACGATTTAAGGTGTGCTTCATGGTTAGCACAGTTTAGTAAATATCGTCTGAATATCATTAGCCTCATTAGGTATCTCGTGGCACTTTTTTTGAATACATCACCATGCATTTTGCATATTCAGCAGATGCTAATGTACCAATCGTGTTATTTTTAAGGCGTGCATGCTAACTCAAGTCTAATGCTTTAAGTCACGCTTTATCGTGGTTGATAAATACAGGATTATCTAGCACGAGTCTTATCCTTGGATTACACGTGTGTCATCTCATAAGCACCTTTAGTAAATGAGGCCCTTAAAGTGCAACTATCTTAATGTATGTTTCTTCTTGTTTACTTTCACTTTGAATCATTTTTCTGTTTCAGTGAACACATCCTTGTTTTTTTTTTGGTTTGCATTAACAGAGCTCTCAGAATCATGTCTCACCACTAGGTACATCTGGTACACTACCTGTGTTGTAAGGTTTGTGGCTTACTGCTGTGTTTTTAACATCCACTAGGGGCAGAGTGGAGAAGTTTATGGTTACACTCTGTTGTACCATGTGTATATTATGACAGCCTTTTTGAGGTCACCAAGATTCTTTAAATATCCCCCAGGATATTTCCAATAGTGAAAGCATGAGATTAAGGTACTTTAAAGTGACAGTTTATTTGATGAACCATAACATGTCCTTCCTTTGCACAGTTAGTGAAGCCCATTTCCTGACTTATGCTCTTGGGACAATTGATTTGCTAATTGTGTTGTGTTAGACACATTATAATTAAAACTATGGGGGCACTACACCAACTTTAATTGGTTTACTTCCTGGGTTAGCATTGGGGATATGTCAAATTGAAACGTAAAGCATTATTAGAGATAATTGAAATACTAGCAGGTGCCAAGGAGAAATGGTTTACTGACAGGAACTCTGTATTTTATTCTTTGACAGCCAGCTGTACAGCTTGGGAGCTAGTTTTTTTGTTGCGAGAGACCCTGCACTGGGCCATGAGGAACCTTTTTAGCTATTTTAACGCCAAGGTCACAGTTAGATTCTAGAAAAAGGTTTAGTGTATTGCATTGCATAGAAGTTTGTTTATTAAGTTTATTTCACACCGCTGACCATTGGATGCTACAGAACAGGGGGGATACCACACTCTGCACACTAGGTGGTGCTGGTTTACTCCAAGCCTCTGTCATACTGTATGTTAAACAACTGCTGATGCCATTGTGTACATGCCACGTCATTCAGAAAAGCAACCAACTACCAAACAGTAAAATCATCTTAAACACGCAAAGCTGCATATTAAGTACGAACATGACAAGAAATCTATTCGTTGCTCAAAACGGTTAGCTATTCATTGATATTTAGTTTAGCGGAATACAAGGTGCATTCAAATAATGTTCCTTTCTCTAAAAATGTATGTTCTTATTGCTGTTCCCCTTTCAGATCAGATGAAGAAATGATTACATTCATGAAGCTCATGAACTCGGTTTGGAATACATGTGGAAAAGATGTGGTCACAGCCTTTGACCTCTCACCTTTTAAAAGCATACACGATCTTGGGGGTAGGTATTTGTATCTACAAGCATTCTGTACCAGTTTGTGTTAAAATATTCTTTATATCTTGGAGTAATAATAAGCAGACTTTGCTGTGTATGTGCTTTCAAATAGGAAACCCAACATTGGAGGTGAAACAGGTTTGAGTTGGTACACCTTAAATAAGCCCCAGTAAATATGATTGCACATAAAAAAATAGTATCCATTGCAGGCATCTAATAAGTAAGTAAGTAAGTATTTTCTGTTTACTATTTAGTTGATATTGTGGTTGTCATTTTTTGTCCACAAGGTGTTGCTATGAAATCATAAATACATTCTCTCTCTCCCTCTCTCTCTATCTCTCTCTACACACACCCAGACACACACACACAGACACACACAGACACACACATCCTTTTGCCTACTGCATCTGGGTTAAAGGTCAGGGACAGGAAATAAGATCAGAAGATTACCAAGGTGAAGACTGGCTGATCAGTCATATACAGTGTGCTTAATTAATATAATATATATATATATATATATATATATATATATATATATATATATATATATATATATATTAATGTAAAACTAATTAATCTAAAACACATAGTGCAAATCATTCCAGGCTCTGACAAGTGGAAAGGAACATTTTTATTTTCTGTATTGAGTATATAGAATAGGGGATGGCAAACAAACTACCCTCCAACCGTACACATGTCAACATTGGCAACCAGTAGAACATATCACATGCCATCATGGTTGTTTGAGCACTGTCAACAGTGGTGCCACTTGGCATTTTAGAGAGGTGCCAGCATGGACACGACACCCTGTTTTTAGATGTAAAAGTGCACCCGTCAATGCCGGGAACTGGGTGTGATTGGGTGGGATATGTTTAATGTAATACTTTGTATTTACTGTAAAGGGCAATGTTTTATGATTGTGCTGTTTTACTTGTATCTTTTTATGAGTGTCTGTGGTAGTGTGGGGGTTGAAAAAGTGAGAGCTATCTGTCGCTACTGTAATTTGCTATAATAAACCGAGAATTCGTGAACTGTATTACAGTCTGTGGAGTCTTACCATCACTGTTCGTTACAATATAAATGAGCTACTACAGTTAATAGTCGTTTTTATTATATGTCAAGTGATGCAATTCACTGTGACCTCTTCTGTTCTTTTTGAAGGTTGCAGTGGTGCTGTAGCCAAACAGTGTGTGTCTGCATACCCAGAATCCATGGTGACAATCTTCGATCTCCCTAAGGTCGTACAAATGGCAAAGGAGCACTTTGTGTCATCGGATGAGAGGAGAATTTCATTCCATGAAGGTATTCTCACAGGAATTCATGCTGCGAAAGATGCCAAGAGATCAATACCTTATTGCAGGAGAAATTAGTGGAGTGTAAATCTCTGGCTAGTTTCATCAACATGGGTTATCACTTACTGTAATGTTTTAATGGAACATTACTTGTTCAATGTGTTTTTTTCTGT
The DNA here is from genome assembly GCA_030684275.1 of Acipenser oxyrinchus oxyrinchus. Lineage (NCBI taxonomy): Eukaryota > Metazoa > Chordata > Actinopteri > Acipenseriformes > Acipenseridae > Acipenser > Acipenser oxyrinchus. The sequence goes on along the minus strand of CM060253.1, from coordinate 38,161,335 downwards.
ATGAGAGTGCTGGCTTTGTTGAGCTGTGTAAAGACAGATTCATAAGTAAGGCTGTCGTTAGTCATTATTGGTATCAATATCAACCATTGTTGCTGAAGAATTGAATTACACTCAGTTATTTAGAGCCGCCACACCTAACTTGTATTGTACTCGCCTCCCATATTTTATATGTAAATTAGACATCCCTTTTGTATCTGAACATTATACAGGGTGATTAGAAAACAAGTTTACCACATCAACGCACCATATCACTGATGTGGTAAACTTCATTTCTAATCACCCTGTACTTTATTGTCAGGCTGCAAGAGAACAGAGGCTAGGCATCAACTCGCGACCACACACACACACACCATAAACGAGCATCTATGCAAAGAGAAAGGCTTGTCTATATGTGTTGTTATAGAGCTGTTAACCGCATCACACCAACAGGCTAAAAATCCACGACAGCAGTTTGTTCATGATTGATTCAAGGTGCACAAGGCAGGCTTCAGTCCAGCACAATCTCTTTCTGTTCGGGAGAGACCTGAGACCTAAGAGTAGGGAGAGGTCTTTCAATTCAGGAGTATTAAACCACATCAATTACCAATCTTTTCTAGGAATGAATTACTTCATCGTGTTGTATATAGAACTCCTGTTGTTATTTAGGGTTTCCATTTTTTTTTTTTTTTATCGAGTACTGTTTTCACACACAATACCCCTTTTCTCCTGAAGCTGTAATTTTGTATGCACCTAGTGACTAATGAAAAAGAAATCTCTCCTTGTTGCCTTCACTATCAGCTCAGAAACACAGAATGTGCTTACTCACCGACTGCTGCATTAGAAAGTGCATTGGATTCCATCTGATCTGTACAAGAGTACACATAGCAAAAACCAAATAAGGAACAGGTGTGCAGATCCGTAATTTTGGTCTGTAACACATTAATACCCAATACTGATTTACTGTACTCAAACTACAGTATATAAAGCATGTGCTGTAAGTCAGGTTAACAGGGGAAGAGACACTTTTATGTTGTAGGAGACTTCTTTAGAGATCCCATTCCTGCCTCTGACCTCTATATCCTGGCTCGGATTCTTCACGACTGGACAGACGAGAAATGTCTGGAGCTGCTCATCAAAGTGAACAAGGCCTGTAAACCAGGTATTCCATTGCAATCTGTTTGTGAGTTATGAAAACGACAAACCTGCCTCCTCTACGCCACTTTCTAACGGTTTACTTTGTGTTGTCTATATTCCTTTATTCATTTAATGCTAACATTGGTCCATCTCAGACTGTCTTTAAAAAGCCATACATAATCTCTCTCTAAAACTAGTTAAAAGCTACACAGGTATAGGGCAACTACAAACTGCTTTCCCACTGCATGCATTAACCTGCACTGTATATTTACACACTATCAGAACAAATTTAGCAGTGAACCATGCAGCCCAGTTTAGTGGAGCAGTGGAGAAGCACTTATACCTGTGAAATTCCAGGCAGGAGAGAATATAACCTTTTTAACACATATGCTTTATAGATGATATGAAGTTGGATGGGAAAAAAAAGAAACCATTATTTTTTTAAATTCTAAATTAAAAAGGTACATGTGGGTTGTTTTTATCAAGTCCCAATAAAATGATAGACATGCATTACTTATATAATTTGCTGTCACCAGTAACATGTGCTTTAAAGTGTTGCTGTGGGTTATAGCCTGGTTTTGTTGTGCCAGTCATGCTTTAGGGCAACTTGTCTCCTGAACACGCAAATGTTGAGAACATAAGCCTCCTGGATACTGATTCACGATTACAGGAATAGAAAAACCAGTAATCTTTCAATAAACACATCCACATCCAGTGGCTAGTAAAAGACAGATACGATGGTGCAAAAACAGATTGCATTTGACCGTGCTTGTTGAATCTCTACACATTTTGTAAGCATTCAAACGCATCATTTATAGTAGCATAAATTATGGACGAATGAAACACCTTGATAATGTAGCTGTAAATCACAAACGAGAAATCAACCAATCCCTGTAATGGATTTGTCAAAACTCCAGTACAGTAAGGGCCTTTTCAAATGTTAACATTGTGCTGTATATTTGATGGTAACTTTGCAGTTACCATGCTTAAACTGTACATCTGATGTCCTTTTTCTTGGTCTTTTTTTTAGCTTTCTTTATTGTACTTCCCAGTGTCTGACAGTGCTTTACAATGCTTTAACTATGTTTTTATTATGAATTACTACACTTCTTTGTGCTTTTACCACGTTACCTTTTATAAGTGGATACTGTTTTGTAATGCTGAGAAAAGCGGTATTGAGATATAAAGAGACCGAGAGACTGTCTTAGTTTTACTTATGTTCAAAGATCTATTAATGGACCACTGATTTAAGATAAGTCATGCTCAATAGCAAAAAAAGTATGATACCCTGGATGACCCTATCATTCCATTAACAGTAAAAGGTTTATTATGCTGAGCTGAGACACATCTCCAGACAGCAGAAGAAGAGACTCTTGTCAAAGGCCCAGCGTGACTGACCTTGGGGTATCATTGGCGGTTGTGCTGAAAATGATGTGAGAACGAACGAGCACTGTTGTGGTATGACTTAACTGTGTGAATAATACAGCTAATAGACATTCAGGGTCTTGTGAGGTCAAATAAACTGATTGTAGTAGATTACAGTCAAATCCTCAATGCTCACAAACATTTTCTTGCTTTCTTGGAATAATTAGGAGGTGGGTTGCTGCTGATTGAAGCCTTATTGAATGAAGACAAGAGCGGTCCTCTAACAACCCAACTCTACTCACTTAATATGCTGGTGCAGACAGAGGGGCGAGAAAGGTCTCCCTCAGAGTACATCCACCTCATGGAAGCAGCAGGATTTACAGACATTCAGATCAAGAGAACTGGAAAACTGTATGATGCTGTTTTGGGGAGAAAGTAAACAAGCCTTTTAATTGCTTTTAGACTGCCATGGTTCACTAATTTACTCCCAGTTTATGTGTTTTGGGCCTAAATTAAATTAATGTATCTCCCATTCTCATCTGCTCACCATTAGGAGTAGTTTTTGACACTGAAAATCTCTCCTTTTTATGGACAGCCATATTTCAAGACCATTTTTAATTTACTTTGAAGAAAGGGCTTTCACTTTTGTTTTAGTATTTAGAAAATTAGGAAGGCTTGTTTTGGAGCATACAGTAAACTGACGAAATGACCCGAGTGAATGTGAGATAATATTTATTTGTGCTGACCACAAACACATAATTGTCAGTAATGACATGGGGGAAATAAATGAATATTTTATTGCAGGATCTAGACATTTCAAATTGCTATGTCGATATCACAAAAGGAATGATCTCAGTATTTCAACAATCAAAATTGTTGTGCTGAGATCACAAGATAGAAGATCTCAGGATTTCTACATTTCAAGTGTTATGTCAAGATCGCAAGATTAATTACATTATAGAAGGAAAAAATCTCCCTCATGAATCTATGATACTAACCTTAATCGAAACAGAAATAAAGTAAATGTTGCCACATTCAGTCCATGTATTGCATTCATTTATATTTACCTCCAAACCCTGTTTCCACACTAAACAGTTTAAGGGGATGCACACATTTAAATCACACAGGACCAGATCAGCAGCTGCCTCAGTATCAAGGACAGGCATGTTAGTAGGCTGCTGCAAGACTTCAGTCATCAGATCAGCAATAGCAAACTAACGGGACAGTAATCACCAAGAGAGACAGCCGTGGCCACAAACAGATGGCGACGGACAGATGGAAAAGATGGTTAGAGAAGCTACTTGACAAGCCTGAAATATTAAATGAATGAATTAAATACCATCCTATAAAACACCTTCCTTCTGGAGTTTATGCCACGTCTTGTCATGGCTGGGATCAGGATAAACAGTGGCCCATCCCAATATTGGTTGTAGGTCCTAACAATGTGGCCAGGCAATGGCTGAAAGTTCAACTTTAAGAACTGTTTGCAACAAATTAAATACTACATACCACTTCTGTGTGGCTCATACGGGAATACAAGTTTTGATTGCTGTATTTAATCGACAGAGTTTTTTTTTTCATTGCTGTTTGAAATAACAGCGTTTCAGAGACACATTTGTGGTTTCTGTTCAGTGGGAAGTTTCATGCCTTTGTTACATTCATCAGATGGCAGTTATGATTAGAGCAACAGGCTACGAATGACTCGCACACCACTGCAAATTAGAAACAGAACGTTTGAGTTATTACTCACGTAAACAAGGATGACATTCATCAAGATTTCAGAGATTAAACAATTCTTGTTTGCCTCCAGTATGCTTGAGCTTTTAATCTCTTGTAGTTTGCTGTGATGACTTTCATTCAGTTTTTTATTCATTCCAGCAGTGCTTTGACTGTGCTTCAAATCCAAAACTTCATAGGCAAATGATAGAGTTCGACCAAACTTTTTTTTTTTTTTTTTGGCGGGGGCGGTGGGGTTTGCAATAACTACAGATGTTTTTGTTTTGTGATCTTTGTTAAAAGATTGGCAATGAAGAGGCTTATGTTTTCACCACTTTCTGGTTGAAAAGTGAGAAAGTGTCTTTTAATGATCTTATTTTCCTGCGTCTAGTTGCTATTTGGTTTGATAGTCACTTGTGTTCTAAAGGTTTGTGACGGGGCAGAAACTCTGCCAGTGTAAATAGTGAGTAGTGTGTTTAATTTAAGTTAAATTGTGTTGTGTTATTGTTTAATAAAAGTGCTCTACCAGCACTTTAAAAGTGCAGCTTCTGACTCTGACTTGCTTTCCTGCCGCTGACCAGCCTGACCGCAACTCTACCCTGCTACAGGGTTAAAAAACAAATAAGTATGTCCTGTAATGTGCTATACATGGTCAAAATAAATTGAATGTTCAAAAGACAGAAGAGTTCATAGAGAGAGATTATGAAAACCCTCTGTACTCGTGTGCACTGCTTGTAATAATGCTTCTAATGCTATTCATAGTGACCTTGCCAGTGGCTATGTTTGGTGGGTATGGATAAGAAAAATCCTATGTGGAAATATGGACACAAAATCTATATGCAGTGGGTTCAAATTCACAAAGGACGTCATAACCCACCTTTACACCAAGGGGCATTATCATGATTATTCTGAAAGCATAGCTGCGGGCTGGCTTACACATTAATCATTTTAAACTGAGTTTCATTGTATTGGGTTGCTGCCTAGATAGTTGCTGTCTTTCTCTCAGCGGCACACTGCTACATTCCATACTGGGTTGGAATTTAAAAGGTTGTACCCATTGAAAGGTGTAGTGCCCAGTACTATACTGCTTACGAATAGTCTTTACATATGTACAGGTGTTTCCTGTAAAATGCTATCATTATAACTAAAAACATTGGCAACGCTTTATATTAAGTGTCTTTCATTGCATTGTAATAACATATTAATTACACACATTGATATGCAGTTACAAAGCAACAACATGCTTTAATACAAAATGAAAAATGTTTTTAGTTGCTAGCATTTTGTAATTACACTGTAGTTACAAAGCTTTTGTGATGCAATTACCATGTCACCACACATGCAATTACACTACAGTGTAGTGAAAGATTCCTGATTTACAACATAGCTTTGCAACCTTCTACTTCAGCAAATAGTAATAGAGTAAATTGATCCGAAAATGTAGTGAAGAGCCACCCAATCATATTACAGTATAATATTGAACATGGTGGTGAGACACTGAAGCTTTATTAAATGTTTTTACATACATATTTGAATTACTGAAAGTGACATGGATGTTCATAACACACATGACAGCATTAGTTATAACACTTGTATGTCTACCAGATGCTTATTCCTGGCAACAGACAGTGTGTCTGTATGGAAGTTAGATTTACATTTATACATATATCTAAAGAAGTCGATTAGAAATGAACCTTAATAAGGACATTCTTTTGTACAAGTTAAAGAGGGTTTCAGAATCTGATTTCTTAAATTTTGATACAGCTTTATAGATTAATTATATATTCATTATGTATATCTTGTTTATGTAAAATACTTGTAGCTGACAATTTTGTTTGCCTGTCTGCGTGCTTTACCATGTTTCTGGAAAAGGTGTATTAGAGATAAAGACGGAGCATAAGAAACAAGGCTTTGTAGAGAGCATGATTGCCTCCTATTGCTTTGCTCTGGACATACTGTACATGTCAAAAAATGGTTGTGGTTTACAGTGTGAATTGATTTCCATTTCAGCTGTTGACATTTCAAAGAAGTTAACGTCCCAGAAATAAATTATTCCTCTTCCATTTTAAAGATATTTGTGAAAACAGAAATCTTTTCAGCTTTTTTTTCGTTGACCCAGTTTTCTTTTTTTCAGCTTGTTTGAAGAAGCTCCCTTGTATGTGAAACTGCATTGAAATAATCATGCATTATCTATACCACCACAGGTAATGCTTTCAGCAATGCAAGTCTGTTAGGTTACTGCAAAAAAAAACAAAGGGCATTGATTATTTTATTTGCCTTGAAAGGCAACACTGTAAGGTGACTTGTGCAAGAAATGTAATTTAACAAAGCTTCTGAACAGCAGGCACATAAGACGCTGCATGTAGTAATTTATCAATTAGAATTCTGTGGAGATCCAGAAAGCTTTTTGTGTTGCATTTATTTATTGTTATTTATTTTACTACAACTAACCGTGAGACAAGAAAGAAAAAAATGCAAATGCACTAAAGAACTAACTATGCTTTTTAAATGAGAAAATATAATTATTGGATGAGTAATAACACAAGACCCAATTATCCAGTAAAAGATTCATTTAAATGGGATAAACCCCTGCTTACAAACACACACAAACACACACACACACTCACACACACACACACACACACACACACACACACACACACAAACATGTTCAACTGTGTAAAACCATTGTCAGTGGTCTGAAATAGCACCAACTGCATTAATGTGGTGTGTCTAATAGGATTTATAACGGAGGTGCCCATGACAGTTTGGAGTAGTGGTTAGGGCTCTGGACTCTTGACTGGAGGGTCGTGGGTTCGATCCCAGGTGGGGGACACTGCTGCTGTACCCTTGAGTAAGGTACTTTACCTAGATTGCTCCAGTAAAAAAGAAACAACTGTATTAATGGGTAATTGTATTTAAAAATAATGTGTGGGGGGTAAAAAATGTCATTGTATGTAAAAATAATGTGATATCTTGTCACAATTGTAAGTTGCCCTGGATAAGGGCGTCTGCTAAGAAATAAATAATAATAATAGTGGTGCCAACCTGTTTTTTCAGTAGTGCATGTTTTAATGTTGAAGTATACTGAATGTATCTATGTGTAAAAATGACCTGTAATTTGAATTTAGACTACGAGCAAACCTTAGTTAGATTTAAAATTAATATTTATGAGTGATTTAAAAAGGTATTGTGAAGAGGCCGTTTTTATGCTTGAAGGCAATGAATCCCAAAAATGAGATGTCTGATATACAAAGGTGCGTTGGCCCATATTACATCTCAATTTAGGGATTTTGAAAGGAGGCACAGCATTTAATTTGAGTGCATAGGTAGAGTTATATGTCTCTAACAGAGATGCAAGGTAACTTGGAGCATTTCCAGTTTACACCTTACAAACAAAACGCAAACCATGAGAGAGCCTTTTATTCTCCAGTCTGAGCAAAGTTAGAGTACAGTGGTGCTCGTTGTAATCTGCATTCAGTATACATCTTGCAGCACTATTATAGAATCCTGTCCAAGCTACTTTGAGGGTTAGGGAGAAATATTGGGACAGTTCACCTCATCACACTGCAGAGACATATTGGATATTCCACAGTTGAATCCAGGCAGAGTGTTCCGTAGATTTGTGGTTTTGGGGGTTTGACAGCAAGAACAGAGGCCGCCTGGTCTTCACCTCTTCTGATCGGTAAGTGAGTTATGGTGCTGAGACAACATTAAAACTGACACACATGCACACTCACATTTTGTGAAGGCCAATGTTAGTAATATAAATTGTTTAATTGCAAACCTCAAAGACTGCAAAAGCAGTCATCTCACATTCACAAATATCATTCATTAATGGAAGGTTTGTGTGGCAGTGAAAGGGTTAAGACTCACTATTAGAAAGGCATTTAAAGATACATTATCTCCTAACTACTGCCAAGTTAAACAACAAGTGTACAAATTCAGATCTAAATGTTTATTTATAAACTGTGATGGAAGGAGGGGGAGGGGTGCTTATTTGATGAAGTGATGCTAATCCAGTTGGGCATTGCTTGATCATAATGTTGTTTTTTTTATTTCATTTCCCTTCAGGGACAATTGGTCCATTGCTAATCAAATCCCAATGGAAGCAAACTGACACAAAAAGCATGTATCAGTGCAGGCCTGTTCTGTCTGGCTGTCTTGTCAAGTTTGTTTTTGTCAACAAACTTAAAATAAAACCCTATATATATATATATATATATATATATATATATATATATATATATATATATATATATATATATATATATATATATGTATATATATATATATATGTATATATATATATATATATATATATATATATATATATATATATATATATATATATATATATATATATATATATATATATATATATATATATATATATATATATATATATATATATATATATATATATATATATATATATATATATTTTTTATAGAACGCCCATGGTGGAATTCATTGACGTCCCTAGATTCTGTATTGGAGGAGATCCCCTCCAGTGAAGCATCAGAGGACTAAGAGACAAAAACAATACATGCACGCAGGCTTCCATGTGCCTTGTGGAAATGTCACATTTGAAAGATCATTGAGTGGTGTGATAGATGTGTTTGTGCTGCTTTCTAGTTGAACTTTTGTTTATGGGGAATTTGTTGTGGTTGTTCCACTGTCGAAGGTCATAAACCAAAACCAAGGTAAAACTGATAAGAAACTTATGAAGGCACTATCTGAAACTGTGATAAGCCACAGCTGTTTGTTTTAGAACATATTACAGAAGTGAGGAATCATACAGGATTGCCTCAACCATCTCTCTGTGGTTATCCTGTGATACGTAAAATAAGTGGGTAATTCAATCCAGGTGAATTTCCTGGGTATAGGTTGAACATATAACCACTTAGTTTCTTATGGGGTCATAAACCAAAAAGACAAAAACTTCAATATATTCAATATATGAAGGTGTCTGGCTCACAACAGTAATGTTGCAAGATATCTTTATCGTTAAGGAATAATATACTGACTCAGGCCTTCCACTGAAGACTAATATAATAAACACAGTATTATTGTATATGTGTTTGTAGGAAGCAATCAATCATCAAGGATGAGTAGTATCTGCTAGAATGATATGAGAAAAGGGACTTCTTAGTGTTGAGGTTTTTTTATGTATTCATAGAGCACCTGGTTATTTTACATTTGCTGTGATTCTCTGGTCAAGTCTATCACACAATATGTATAACAACCAAAAATGAATAAATACATACATTTTGATATCTCTGAAACTGTTCTAGACAGTTGTTAATGCAACTCACTCTACCACTGAGTATTGAGGGCAAAAAAAGCAAAAATGAATGGAATTAATTATATTTTATTTATGGCAGATAACAAATTCTTATTTTTCAGCAGCGCAATATTTATTTATTTTGACCACAGAGGCTCCTTCTCATACATTATTTTCTTCAACAAAGCAAATTAAAAATTTAATATGATTTTGCAAGCTACCTTAAGACCAAGAGGATACCTGTGTATATTAATGGCTGATGTTGAACTCAACAGGACTGGGTTTAGCGGGAGTTTAGTTCAATAATACCAGTTCTAAAATAGGTTCTATACTTAAAATATTAAACAAAGATTCAACCTTGTTGAGGGTGCAGTTATCATTGCACAGCATCAGTACCACATAAGCATTACATATTTAAAACAAAATTAAACCATTCAATGGAGAGGATTACTTTCAATGCATGTTCACACAATATCAAAGCTCATGTTATTACAAGGAAAACAATTTGAAAAAGAAGACTGCGTTTGGTGCTGCAGGACCCTGCTACTGTGTGCAGCAAACCACTTTATATATTATTCAGACAGCTAATACAATCTGGCACCTCTACACCTCAACAATGCTTTTGCTATTTCGCAAATGCTAAATTATTCACAGAAGAAGCTTCAGCATCACTTGATGAATGCAGGACAACTTTATTTGATCTGTACAGGTCTCTATTCAAAGACATCTTAAAGGAGTGCTAACATTATAAAATCAAATTTCTCTCATTAGGTCCCCCTTGCTTTTATTTTGGGGAGTTGGGGGTTGATTGAAGCATTTATAATCTTAAAAGAATACTTTAAATTAATACAAACCCAGGAACAGAGGACACAGTTGGTAATTAAGTGGAGACAGAGAGTAGGATACACCTTTTTAAACAGAGATTGTGGAGTGTTTGAATAGATTACTAAACCACGTTGTGGGTGCTGAATCACTGGGATTCTCTAAGACCTGACTTCACAATGTTTTGGAATCAAAGTTTTGGAATACTAGGAACTGGATGAGTATTGATGGACCAAAATGGCCTCTTCTAGTTTGTAAATGTTCTTATGTTTTTATTTGGTTTGATTAAACAATTAAGATCATGGTTGGAACACAGACCTGGTGTGGAAGGGCCCTGTCATTGACTAGAGATGCCACCAATATTCTCAGCTGTCCAGCCTGTTTGTCAGATGTAGCAATATACTATAAATCCTGTATTCAATAAGTACTCCAATTGCAAAGCAGAAACAGGCTACTAAAAAAAAACAAAAACATTGGCTTGATTTACCCATTTTGCAGCCAGAAGCAGGATCTTCAGACTGAATGTATTTATCATAAATTATATTTTAGAATGCAATTATATTTACATTTCTCTTTCAAAATGTAAAAGCATAATAGAAACAAAGCTGACAGAGGGAGTATTTAAAGAGTATTTCTATTGTGATAATTAGCATTTCTTCATCCTTACACGTCTGTCACTCACAATGCCACCCAGTCAATGATACAGTAATTGGGCTATCATATACAAATGGAACGAACTAATTGAATTGCCATGTTTTACTGCTGTGAAACTTTCGATTCTCATCCATCTGGGATGTCATTTAAGCAGGGATTAAGCTCTCTAATTATCATACTTTGAAAAGAAATTATACCGTTTTGATAGTTTTCTATATTCTTTTCATAATGAACTTCATGGAAAAATGTACCAAGATACAGTATAGCCTTCATTTAACAAGCTTGCGTTCAAGCTGGGTGTACTATGACCTACATTCACAATATGATGAATAACGTTGCAACAAATGTAAATGAATACTTTTATAAAAACGGATGCTGCCTGTTTCTAAGATGTATTCTTCATGTACGTTTGTCACATTGTAGAGATATGCAGCCCTCACAGTTGATAAAATAAGCAAACCAAAAATGAGTTGGTCTTCTTGAAGATGCAAATATGGAAATCCCCAAAAGAAATAAAACCAATGTTAGTGGGGGGTGGGGGACACATGACATATTTAATTTGAAGTATGATCTTTGTCTTACAAAAAAGAAATGCATTCATCTAGGTGTATGTTTGTGTTTAATTTGATGTGATGTCAGTGCTGGTTTTGTGTGAAAAACATGAAATGTCTGATCTGAGGAAAAACAAACAGTTTGTGGCTCCTCAATTATAAAACCAATACTGTGCTGCGATTTCACGTCACAAGTGTAAAATAATAGCAGTAGTAGTACTAAACAATACAGTCTGCACAATGTTAGCTTTAAGGAATACAGAGAGTACAGCTGTCACTAAAGAAGGCTTAGATGAAAGTACTATGTTGATCTTTATCTTAACGCACATTTTTTGGTTTATTCACTGTTAACAACTAGCTTACTAACATGTTGTCTTGATGGTTAGCAAATATATACCAACCTTTTTATAATCTATGAAAAAGTATGTGGTTTGAAAAACCTTGCAGTGATAAGATCAATAATAAAAACATCAAGTTGGGGCCTGCACTTTAATTGATAATAACATATTGGTTACCTAGTTATGAACAGTTAATAAACAAAAATAGTGTCAATTGAATTAAATCATTACCATAATGTTGATAGCAATGATTGAGATGTACAAAACAAATATACCTTTGCTCACATCTTCCAAAACCTGTAATTACAGTACATATTTTTAATTTAATCCCTAAATGACGATAATACATCATAATGCAGCCTGTTTTTTATTTATTCTAATGCAGTCAAGTTATTGTATTTCTCCTGGACAACAAAGTATGTGGACCTCTTAGAATGGGATTTTGTAATGTGTTTATTGAGCAGATTTTCTCACCACACAATTATCAAGCCAGAAATATTGATTGTGTTCATAAGATTATCCTATTACTAAACTTTTTAATGGCGTGGATAGAAAACTTAAATAAATAAGTATGTAAATATGATATTCTAACACTCTATTTGGACAATTCAAACAAAATATTGATGTTCTATGATCATTTAAAAGCTAAATCCACCTCCACAGTAGGATCACTATAATCCTGGTATTTTGGATCAAAGTAATCCTGATCTCCTCTTTAAATTCTGAAAAACCCAATTGCAACATTTAATAGTGATTAAAAGTGGGATCAGATTATCAAAACAAAATCCAGATCACAGTAATCCCGATCGCATTTCGATGTTTTGAAAAACCCAATTGCACAATATAATCCAGATCAATCCGATTACCAAAGTTTTGAAAAACCGCCCCCTGGTCTTCCATTGTGGCCCCCAATGAAGATCCTGCTGGGTGCCTCTGAATCTGCTTTATTTAGCCAGGCTACACGTTGTAGGCAGCTGTTTGACTGGTACTCCTGTTTTCAGGTGTTAAATATTAGTCAGAAAATTCACTTCCAGATACTAGCAGCTAGATCCCACTCACCTGTTGGCAAATGTAGTTTTTTTTTTAACTCTTAAGCTACCATTACAGCTGATTGCCAGCATTCAAGCATTTTGGGTTGTTTATCACTGTATCTTTAAACCATTGTACTGCCTGTCATCAACAGTTTCCCATTATTATCCATTGCATCTGCTATATGTGCTGTCGATTCAGAATTCATTTTTATTAGATTTAGCATCAAGTGTGCTGAACCCATCACCTGGGCTACATTGCTGTAAGCTTATCCTCATTGACAACAGAACCCAGGTTCAGATTACTGTTTCATTTGGAGTTGACAATCTATGCTCTGAATATATATTTAGAATCTGGTCTCTGTAAATCAAACCTGCCGCATGCATTTAGACACCCTAATCAGTGCAGCACAAGCAATAAGCTCTAAAGCCTACGTGGGTTGTATACAAATAAATAACCAATCAGCTGCAACACATGAAGTTAAACAAAGAATTGATCGATAATTGAGTGATCTCCTTTTTTAATTTGTATTTAAGTTGTTCATGCATGGATAGCCCCTTCAGATGCAATACCTCACAGGGATCATACAAATTAAAATACAGAAAGAAATGTATTACTACCTGTGGAAGGGTGTGGGTATTCACTGACACGGGAGACAGAAATTATCTTTGAAACACCACACAGGTGCTCGGTTTTATTTTTGGTTACTCTGGTGAGTTGCACTAATTTGTTTTAGCTCGCAGAGGGCGCTGTTGTCCATGGTCTGGCTACCAACTATGGTATCCAGAACCTACGGGAATACCACGGCAGGGTACTCGGTACAGTTCAGGTGCACTCGCAGGTGCTCAAAATAATGAAAAACGAAAAAGGCAAAAAGAAACAGGGAAACTAAAACACAGTAATGAAAACTACAAAACAAATGTGCTGCACTTCGCAGCGTGATCTTCCCAGTCACCGCTACTCGTGCGACCGGGCCTCCATCCTACTCTATGCGTTTTCCTCCGCTAATTCAAAACAATATCGGGGTCTGCCCAAGGATTCCCCCTTTCTCTATCTCTTTAGTTTCTTTCGGCTCTGTACTCCTGTCCGTCTGTGGTCTTGCCGAGCAGCGAGACCGCTTGCTCGTTGTTCAGGTCTAAAAGGGCAGATCTGAGGAAACAGCAGAGTATTAACTTATAGGATCAGCAATCGCACTAAAACCTGCTCCCCAGCCACTCAGAGAGGGGGAAAGCGCACACACCCTCTTCCCCACCTCTCTGTGTCACCGCCATGACTGGCAGGCAGATCCCACGGGACTGCCGCCCCCCTTCCTGCAGCATCATGCATGCGTCAGACGGCCAGTCCAGATCTCTCCCTGTTACACTACCATATATGTTCTTAATTATGTCTGGGAAGCCTGTGTTCACATTTCCAGAAACGCAATCATAAAGTAAGAGAGATTTTAAAAGGTCAATACACTAGAATGTTGTGAACTGGCTAATCCAACACAGTATTTTGGTTCTGGTGCCAGGTAGACAGGTTCTGCTTTACCTCAAACAAAATTACTGCCTTTATGATAGTGAAAAAAACAGCAGTTTTTGTGTTTATTTTTAATCAGATTTATTGTAGTATTTACAAGAAGAGATACTCATCATCTTTACTGTAAAGGCTAAAGGGAAATTACAGTGAGATTATACTCACTATAGCATCTGGCCTTTGGGGAAAAAACCCGCTTTCAGGTTATTTGCATTAACTGAAATGTTGTGATTAATGTTTCTCTGCAGTTAACCTTCATCAAGATGGATTTTACTACAAGGCTAATGTCATCACCGATTCTCATCTTTGAGCTTGTTTCATTTTACTTGTTTCATTATCTTTGCCACAGTAGCTATCAATCTAGCTAGGTATTTAACTATGCCTGTATATGCATACAGCAGTACCATTTGATTCCACATATTAAGTCCCAGCACGTCAGTTTAGTTGTGCTACGTTTCCTCTGCTTAATTTTGCCATTATCAGGTGCATGATGACATGTGGTGTTTCTGTGTTTCATTATACCTGAAACCTGGGCATAGATTTTAAAGTAGGCCCACTCAGCCTGTCATGAGAATAACTTGCTGCAAAGGAAGGGAGGGCATGGGATATAATGTGGGGTTATGTAGCACAAGTGTTTTAAATTAGATAGTTGTATTTAGGCACGGGAATTGCACAATCACTTCACGTGCAGATAAAATGTGTATTAGTATGTGAGCACGGGGAGTGCACAGATTAGTTCACGTGCTGGGATTCAAGTGAATAATTAATTAGTAATTGAATCCCGGCACAACTGTACAGTATATATAGGTGCACGTTTCACTCACTTGGGGTTGTGTGTTTGAGAGTGGAGAACGGGAGAGAGAAAGTAGGGAGTAAACTTTAAAAAGGAAAAATAAAAATTGTTACTTGTGCGGGAGGACTCGACGATACTTGTTTTGGGGTTCGTCCGCCGTTTGTTTGTCTGTCTATTTGTTTGGCCACCAACAAGAAACCTTGGAACCTTTTGTTTTTCACCCAGGCTGCCACTGCAGAACAAAACCACATTGCTGTGCTGTCAAAGAGTACTGCTTGCCATGAATATCAAAATATTGAATACAGTTTGCTATTCACAAGTGTTTTAGACTGTTGTTAAAGTAGACTGATGAGTGAAAGCTTTGTGAATAAGGCCCATTTTCTATAAAATTGCTGCAGCACAAGCAGACCTCCAGAAATTACGATCATGGACATTGTAAATGATTTATTTTGATTTATATATTCATTCCACGTACCTGACATGAAGCCCATACTCCATCAACACAGATTGGCAGAGAAAAGCTGTGGTGTAAGGAAAGCGAGGAGGTTGTGTGAAACTACTCTTCTTTAATCATTGTAGATGGCATTAATGGTTTACCAGGTAGAAGCAGATTGCTCCCAGGCAAACACAGTACAGAGTGTGTGTATATCCCCCAAAAATAATTACACTATCAGTCCACGACAATATCATTGTAGCACATGTTATCTCTGAAGAAATCAGTGCATTGACACATCAGTTTAATTCCCCTTGGAACAGATCCAGGAGACTGGTAGTAGGAATGTTTGAGTGCATTTCAAAGACAGCGAACTGAAATTTATTTTTGAAATAAGCATTTAAGAAAGCAGGGTATTCTTCGACATTATTGTCACAGCACATAAAGGATTTCATCAATTACTTATAATATATTTTCTTTATTATTCAATGGTGTTGCTCTGTGGCTGTTCATATGTATTTATTGCTGTTATTTTTTTACAAACATTTTACTTTTAGATGCTTCAACAGTTCATTATACAATAGTCAGTCGCGGTGGGACCAGAGTAAGGACGGATATGTAAAAAGTTGGATAAATGAACCTTGTTTTAAATACCATTATAGACTGCTGTAACAATTACTATTTTCACACAATTATTGTTTTGAGATTCAGATTTTATTAGGGAGCTCCCCTAAATCCCTTGTTTAGAAAGATACAGGGTATTAATGCTTGTGACAGGGTAGGCGTCTGCCGTGTGGGTGCGTGCATTCACTGCTGAGTGACAGGCAGATCGAGAAGGAGGTTGAAGTTGATCCGCAGGTGATCAGGATTTATCTACATATCAACACACTGAACAGCTCACATGACACTACCAGCAATGGTAGCGCACGGAGCACATACAACAGAGTACGAAAACTTTGGTAGGATCTAGAATCATATGCTGTATATCATAAATCACATTCCCATTGAAACCTAATAACAGCAACTATACTTTTATAATTTTGTGAAGAGTGTAGATCTCACACTCAGAATGTCTATGAGAAAGCATTCTAAACGTTAAACCATTACAGGTTCTACATAAACAGATTAAGTATGTTAATATCAGGTTTTCATCTGTTTTTTTAATTTATATTTAATGACTCATAATATGTTTATAAGAGTTGGGTTTCTACAACTTATCAAGCCTCTCTTGCACTCTTTGTATGACAGACTGTATGTCTGACTAAGCAAAGGTTTTGCAGTATCACCCAGAGTCTGACACTGATCCAAGGGCCTTTAAATCCCAAGGCAGTGATGACATGCTACGTGGTACTGTAGGTGACTAAATAGGAGACTAAGTGTCCTTTGTGAACCTCCACCGTAAGCGTCAGCAGGGTGGACACATACTAAATCAACTGATGATAATTATTACATCTGATGTCAACAAAATAGCAGTTTGGCCTTTTCATGAATTCTGTTGTTGTCTACTGGATTACCACCAGGGATGTCTTGACAAGTGATTAAACTGCAAGGCACTGAGAAAAGGGATTACTCAGATGAGTTTGCAAGGATTGTTATGAGCTCAATCCATTTTTAATGTCACTGCATTCGTTCCTTGGTAACATGTACTGCAGATGACAGTGCTTGGCCTGCCAATTGTTGCCAGGCTCATCTGCATTTTTTCAATTACAAGACACCTCACCGCATCGACCCGGAGGGATTCAAATTATAAACCATGCAGAGACAGGCTTGTTCAGGCTTCTGGAGGGAATCACAAGTGACTGTTTGAACACTGTACAATTAGTATGAATTATATTTTTATTTAAGATTAAAATAATACTATAGAGAATATTAACTGTGGGATGCTTTGTGTGACATTGTGAGCGGTGGCAGTTCTGTAATGATATGAATTCCCTTCTGACAGCTGGAGCCCCTAATGCTAAGACTGTTTCCCTTTAACAGAACTTTCTTTTGTAGTATGTTTTGTAATTCATTTTCTGTCAACTCACAGAATCGGTGTTCAGCCATTTTCTCTTATGAAGAGTTCAGGGGAGAAAGGCTTTCCTTTGAAAAGGGGCGAGACTGACAGTGATGTGAACCAATCACATGACAGACCAAGACTATTGACCGGTGTTGTAAGGGTGTTAGACCAGGATTTCCAATCACTGATTCATATCTCTCTCTCTCTCTCTCTCTCTCTCTCTCTCTCTCTCTCTCTCTCTCTCTCTCTCTCTCTATATATATATATGCACATGGAATAATGACTGTTGCATACTGCAGCTTTAAAACAGAAAGCAGTAATAGCATTTCTTGAAGCCACAAGGGGGCCATTGCTTAATTAAGCATATACTATCTCATGAGTAGCTTAATGAAATGAATCCTTGCCACGCTTTGCGGTTTTTGGCTTTGACAAATTTCTCAATATACTTCCATTAAAGCAGAGGTTATGTGAAGAGTGACACGTGTTCATGGTGCTTGGACTGTTGAGGTAAGGTAGGTGATGTCAGGACTAAAGAGGCTCTATTATGTTAATCACGTGGCCTGGCAAGAGCTGAGTCAGGCTGTGTGAAAGGCAATGTTTATGCAGCTGGCTGTACACAAGTGATAGAGAGTTCCAACTCGGCCATGCATTTTGTCTGGACATAAAAGGATTTCAAATAAATCTGAATAACTTTATAAGCTTGTTATATCAGATCAGAAAGCTGTTACTTAGCTGTCAATTACAAACATACTGATAACACTGGATCCTAATTTTACCCCTACCCCTAAATTGGAATAGTTTGTCAGATATTCCCTCAGCTTTTCACTATCCCCTTTCTCTTAACCTAAGGCCCTGATTTTAGTCAGTGAAAACCTTCTAAATTCTTAACTTTGACTACTAATTTGAATGTTTTTTTTTTAATATAACCACCCTTTCTCTAAATCTAAGGGCAATATTTTTTTTAGAAAGTTGGTCACCTGCTGTACGTGCATGGCATGGCTCTTCTGTTCTGTGAACAGACAGATAGGAGAGGTACGCCTCAGCGAAACCCTTCTGCATAATCTCATCTTGTATGTGGGGTTGCTTCTGTTGATGAGGGTGGCCAGAGCCTCAACAAAAACATAGCCATTACTGAAGTGTAAATTAGTCTGTGTGGCGATGTTGGTGGTGGTGACTTCTTTATTTCAAATAAAGTAAATCCATTATTTTGCTTCAGTATGCTCAGTGTGTTGAGGTAAAGGGGAAAGCAAATACATACATACATAAAAGCACACTTTATTGTGGCTGCTATAGTCTCTACTAAACTTTTATATATATACACATGTGTGAGGGTGGCCCAATCACAGTCCTTTAGTGAAAAAATTATCTTGATAGTGTTTTTTTATTAAAGCAGTATTTACATAGCAGTATTTATAACACCTGTTGTAATACTTGTAAAAAATCTAATTAAATCTGTAAACGCTATTGTATAATAGATAGGACTATGATATTTAAGACCCTGTCTGTATCTCCTTCTTATTAAAAAAAAAGGTTAAGACTGAATATTAAACAGACCACAGATGTAGGACCAGATAGATTGCAGTGGATTTTAAATGTCAGATGATTTGTAAAGACTGAACATTTCATATTTTTAATGTCCTTTTCTGAAAAAAAAGCAGTTGGATGCTAACACATCATACATATAAAGTGAAAAAAGGCAAACATGGATTCGTCTGGATTTTTAGTGTTGTACGACTTGGTGAAGATTACATTGATTGATTGCAAAGATATTAATTATGAAATCATACCACTTTGCTGTAATTAGCCATGCTTGGTTCCCTGTCATTCTAAATGAGATCTTTAAATGGAACAGTCTTCAGTTGTCACTTTCTGGTTTTGTTTGCAAACAGATTTTTTATAATTATAATTCACAGTCAATCACAGTAAAAAATAAAATAAAATAATATGTGTGATAAAAAAGTACTCATAATTTTAAAAGGTTTTTACCGGTATGTGTCAGAGAATTTTTTAAAGTACTTTTTTATCCTATTATTTCCTTGTGGAACTCAGTGCTTGGATAGAGAACTGTGATTGCTCAGACCCCTCTCTGTCATGTTATATATGGCATTATCTTCCACGTTCTGACCACCCCCCCCCCCCCCCAGACACATAATGTAATCACATATAAGATGGTTGAAGTTTTCTTCACAAACAAATCAAATAGGTTTGTTAAACCTTCTTTTCTAATCTAACCCGGATCCAGAATGAAGTGATGGTTGCTATGTGATGTAATTGCTCGCACTCAAGGCATTGAAGGCATTCATCATTTTTGATTGATAGTTCATCGTTTTTCCATTGATTATATCGACAACACAGAATTACATTCTATTATTTCTATAATAATATAATATTATTGATATCATGATGAATCAAAGGGAAATGTCAGATATGTTTGCCACAGCAGGTGGAAAACAGAAGAAATGTAACACAGGCAGACAACAAGGAGGGATTCAGAAATACCAGTGGAGGGCACTGGCTACTTGATTGTGTCTTTCACGGTACACACCTTTTGCCAGCATTGGATAACCGCTGACAATATGCATTACAGTAAATGTTCTGCATTTTTTACATTTGACAGTGGATTCACTGGTTTTTAAGACATGGTACCCCTGACAGTTGGTAAGCAGAGCCTGGTGCAGCTGTGATGACGGCTTCAGTAGGAGGCTTTAAGTTAAATGTTATTAGCCACTGAAGAACCTTCATCAACAATTTTGACAAGCTTTGTCCATTTTCAATGAAGGGCCTTTGCCCCCCCACTTCATGAGATGGTCTTCATGATCTATTTCATTTTCCCTCGTGGCTTTCACCACTATTTTTCCTTTGCTCACTAATTTCAAAGCAGGTGTTGTGCTTCAATACTCAATAACACTCTCTCTTTCCTTTTCAAGGTACATAGAGTCTGTCCATGTTTGCTTTTGGGTGGAGAGATCCATGTATGCTGAGCTGTTTTCTGGTGATCCTGTCTAATTGTTTCAGTTCATCCAGAGTCCAGTCTACTATACCAGCAGTGTATGACATGACTGGTATGGCATAGGGATTGATTTCCAGGAAGACCTTGAACTTGGATTGCAGGAGTTGGCATAAACTGTTCTTATATTCTATTGTAGATTTCTTTTTTACATCAACACTGTTGATGGAGCCATGTTGTAGATTGCCAAGGTACTTGTAGCTTTCTTGAAATGGCAATGGGTCGATGACCTCGTCAGGTGGCAATATGAGGTCGTCACCTCTTATCACTCAGCCCCTGATGATGGTCACAGTGGCACATTTGTCCAGTACAAACTGCATTTAGATGTTATCTGAGAAGGTTTTAATTATTATTATTTATTTATTAGCAGACACCCTTATCCAGGGCGACTTGCAATCGTAAGCAAATACATTTCAAGTGTTACAGTACAAGTAATAATACAATAAGAGCAAGATAAATACAATGACAAGTTCAAGCAAGTACAAGTGTGACAAAATACAATTCAATAATACAGCAGATAAAAGTGACAGTGATAGTTACATCAAGATATGATTAAATACCAAATACTACAGATTAAACACTTGGCAGATTACAGTACTCTGAAGTACAGGATTAAATGCAGTAAAATAGGGGGCAGATAAGAGTAAGTAAAGCACATTTAAGGAAGGGTGAAAGTGTCCCAGGGGAGAAACAGAGGAGTTCTACAGGTGCTGTCTGAAGAGGCTGTCTGAAGAGTCTTAAGGAGGCGCCGGAATGTGGTCAGGGACTGGGCGGTCCTGACATCTGTAGGTAGGTCATTCCACCACTGCGGAGCGAGGGTGGAGAAGGAGCGGGCTCTGGAGGCAGGGGAGCGTAGAGGAGGTAGAGCCAGTCTTCTAGTGCAGGTGGAGCGGAGAGGTCGAGTGGGGGTGTGAAAAATTTAACAAAAAAAGAAAAAAAAAATTTAACAATTTTTGTCAGGGCTAAAATGTCTGTGGCTGACGATAACATTATGAATGATGCAGCTCTGTCAACTTTTCTTCACAAGGGTGGTGTGACAGGATAGCGCTGTGACCCAAGATGTTACCGACAGGAATTAGAGACTCAGAGACAGAAGCTGCAGTTCAAGCACTAAAGCGCACATTTATTACACAGACAGAAACCAGATAAACAGGGCACAAGGGCCAAAATATAAGGGTTAACAAAAGAGTAATCAGTAGCGTGGGGATTCACCTTCACTACCCTAAACAAAACAGTTCACAACTCACAGCACCATCCCTGCCAACCTTACATTCCCACACACACACTATTTACATTTTAGGGCTTTCGCCCTGCCACAGGTGGTCCGAGGTAGCAGGCAAATGATGAAGAGCATGGGTGACAAAGCGTCACCTTGGAAGATTCCCTTGACAGTGCCTAGGGTATGATGTGGTGAGGTCTGTGTTCCACATATTCATGGCTACTTCTAAGAAATTGATGATGTTATTTGCAGTGCCATACTTCTTCAGTGTCTTTCGTATCCATGAATGCAGAACTGAATCATCTTCTTGCAGTGTATCCATACTACTCTAGGGTTTATTTGCTTGGACTTGGCAATCTTTATAATTAACTTGTCAATCAGTAGCTGGTCTTTGGCGCCTCTTGCATTTTGTTGGCATCCTTTTTGCTCCCATGTGAGCTATCCATGTCAATCTAGATCATAGATATAATCTGCTATTATGGAGATTAACAGTTTCCATATGGTTGGGAGACATGTGATTGGCCGGTAGTGGGGAACAACCTCATGACCCACATTTTTGTTTTTCATTATTAGCACTGTTCTTCCATGTGTTATCCATTCAGGGAGTTCTCCTGAGAGAACTGCCTGAATGTGTAGTTGTAGTCTCGGGTGTAAAGATGTAAAATATTTGAGATAGAAACCATGGCTGCCATCTGGCCCTGGTGCTTTCCAGTTCTTGGTCCTCTTCAGTCCTGTCTTGATTATTTCTGTTGTAATGTTACATTTTTCTTATTGTTGAACTTCCTTTTCTTCGGCAGTTTTGATCCACTCTACATTTTCGTTATGATTAACTGTGATGTCTTAGCTCTAATACAGTTCTTTATATGATTTACATTTGTATTCTAGAAGTACTCCACAAAATATTGGTTGATGCAGGATCAATATTTTTTGTGAATCATTTAGCACCAGATAAAAAAATAAAAAATAAAACATTTAAAAAAAAATACATGCCTACAAAACCTTAAGCTTGGAGTGCTTTGGAAGAGATACATTATGAATAAACATGAATAAATTATTGTGCTACCAGGCACAGAGACTATTAATGTCAAACCTTCACTGTCCATTCAAACAAATGTCTACATTTGACCTCTAGAAGGTAGGACATTTATGATTTCATAGAATTGCCTGAGGTTTTATTACCTGTATCGGTAATTTATGATTTCATAGAATTGCCTGAGGTTTTATTACCTGTATCAAGCCCCACGTATCCCCAGCATGGTGTTTAAAAGTTGGAATCCACCTATATCATTGCTGGAATGTACAGTTTTATATACTATACAGAGGTCTATCAAATATATACTGGTTTTAATATACAAAGCCTGAATGTCCAAGATATTTCCTTGTTTATGTACAAATTGCTTTTATTGATAAACCTTTATTGTTATGGAGCCTGGTTTAATCAAGGACAATCCTGTTAAAGAAAGGGCAGATAAATCAAGTGAAATATGACAAATGTACCAGAAAAGGGAAGATTAACTATCATGATACATAATTTATGTGTTGTTTTATTGTATAAGTATCCGTTGGATAAACCTTTTTTTTTCATTGTTGTAGATTGAATTTTTAAATATTTCATGCAGTAACTGGCTGACAAAGAGCATATTCATCTAAATAACTACATTTCTGATATTATATATTACATCCTACATACATATTATATATCCTACAGTACAAGCTGTGATTCAATGAACTGATAAGAATATTTAAAATTAAATCCAGATTATTAATTTCTATTAATTCCCAAAACAACAAGAAAATATAGACAGTTGATCATTGATTTATATCCGTCCAACCAGGCTATAGAGATAATTATCAAAATCCATAGCGTTACTGACTGAAGTATGCCAGATAACTCTCCAATTCTCTAGGTCAATCAATTTATATTGTAGGATTCAAGGAACGCATGCACGTGGATTAGCGAGTGGTTAACATATAGAAAACGGAAAGTACTGATTAGAGGAGAAATGGAGCGAGGTAACCAGTGGTGTACTACATGGATCAGCATTAGGTCCTCTGCTATTCCTAATCTACATTAAAGATTTAGATTCTGGTATAGTAAGCAAACTTGTTAAATTTGCAGACGACACAAAAATAGGAGGAGTGGCAAACACCATTGAAGCAGCAAAGGTCATTCAAAATGATCTAGACAGCATTCAGAACTGGGCAGACACAAGGCAAATGACATTTAATAGAGAAAAGTGTAAAGTATTGCATGCAGGCAATAAAAATGTGCATTATAAATATCATATGGGAGATACTGAAATTGAAGAAGGGAATTATGAAAAAGACCTAGGAGTTTATGTTGACTGTGAAATGTCTTCATCTAGACAATGTGGGGAAGCTATCTTGTTGGCCTTTGAATTTAAATCAATGGAAGTAATTTTACAACTTTACAATGCATTAGTAAGACCTCATCTAGAGTTCTGGTCACCTCGCTACAAAAAGGATACTGCTGCTCTAGAAAGAGTGCAAATAAGAGCGACCAGAATTATTCCGGTTTAAAAGGCATGTCATATGCAGAGAGGCTTAAATAATTCAATCTATTCAGTCTTAAACAAAGAAGACTATGCGGCGATCTGATTCAAGCATTCAAAATTGTAAAAAGTATTGACAATGTCAATCCAAGGGACTTTTTCGACCTGAAAAAGAAACAAGGACCAGGGGTCACAAATGGAGATTAGATAAAGGGGCATTGAGAAGAGAAAATAGGAGGCTCTTTTTTACACAGAGAATTGTGAGGGTCTGGAACCAACTTTCCAGTAATGTTGTTGAAGCTGACACCCTAGGATCCTTCAAGAAAGTGCTTGATGATATTCTGGGATCAATAAGCTACTAACAACCAAATGAGCAAGATGAGCCGAATGGCCTCCTCTCATTTGTAAACTTTCTTATGTTCTTATGATTGAGATAAAATATAGTGTTGTTATGGTCAGGCTTGCGACAAGCTCAGGCATTTTCAAGTTTTGAAAGGGAATTTAATGAGTGCAGGAGCTAAGTTTTCCATGGCAACGGTACAAATGATCATAGCAACCTCTCTGACAGACTGATATACTCACCTTTCACATCACAGAGGAAAAATATGGTGGAAGTGCGCTTTCCTCACTTCCTGAAAATGGGGATATTTTTGAAAAAGACGCTATAAACATAAAAGTTGTAATAAAACATGCATCACCATCCTTATCAGAACAATAAGCGATAGAGAAATACAAGCCTCAAGATCTGAATGCCCAGAAACCGAATGGAGATAAAGCTGTCTTTCAAGGTTTAATAAACCATAGCGGACTGGATATTTTTGGGTTTAGTGGAAACTTAATTGGGAGCGGAGGGGTAGCACCCGCCAGTAAATAAAACAATATAATAATAATAATAATAATAATAATAATAATAATAATAATAATAATAATAATAATAATAATAATAATCAAAAAAATATATATTTTAACAAGCATACCAAAAATTTCCAATTCTAAACACAGGTTTCGGTTTGAGTCTACGCCTTCCTGTCAGTGGAAAAGATTATTGTTCATTATAGGCTCACACGCACCATGCTCAATAAGAATGCATCCGAGTGCAGCAACACTGTACAACTGCAATTAGTATCTTTATTATGTTCATCCCTGGCTTTGAATAGTTCAAGTAGTTGAGCTTCAGTCTAATACAGGCAGATGTAATCCTTCAGATGTTCTCCAGGGGAATAATTGATTGTCTTTGTAATCTGGATACACTCATGATGGGAAAAGGTTACTCCTGGGAGGTTACAGGTGTGCTGAGGTGTGATGTGAATGACTTCATGTGCAATCAGTGTTTGGAATGTTTACTCTTGAGTCCGAAGCAGACACAATGCCAGTAATCATGTGACTCACAGGAGACACAGAGACTAAACTCCCTTCCAATCGATGTGTCCCACATGATCATGTGATTCTCTCATAATTGCACAAACCAGGAATTCATAAGTGAATGAGAAAACTATCATGTTTATTGAATATGGTTCATTTTGAGTGGTACACTGTATTAGAACTGAAACAATCAGCACTAAGAACAGTGTCCGGACACTGCACAATACTAAATTGCCATCAATGTGTTGTTCTCTGTTGATGCTGCAATAGAGTCTCCACAACCAGAGGACAGTTTCCTAAAGCACAGAAAACCGAGCTTCCTATATTTAATGCTGCTGACAGATCTTAGTGCACAAATCAATATCTGAATATCTCAATTCATATCAATTCAATTCATGTCACTCTGCACTACAGAAGTGCGTTTTTACATTTGAACACAGCTTTAGGAATGCATTATATACATTTTTACTTAACGCATTATATGCATTTTAACTAAATGCATTATAAGTATTTTTTTAGCACATCTTTATTAGTGCATAGTAGGCTTATTAGTTTTCAAACACATTGTAACCACAGAGCATTAGCAAATGCAGTGACATCAACTAGAGTAAGTTGGCAGCTGTCAGACAGAAATACATATCAGAGTCAATTGCCACCAAATTTTTCTCAATCTTAGATCTCAACCTGAGCTTGTGTGTTGCTGAACCCAGAATTTGCAGTTTTGAATCCTGAATAAGAAACTGTCTGAAAACTCTCACCTACTTGACATTACCTGTCTGCTGTGAACTAATAACTTTTCAAAAGGAGAGGGCAAGCAAAAATTCTCTGCCTGAAAAATAGATGTCTTATATAAGTAGAATATGCTAATACCATTAGTTTTAGATGGGTGAATAAGATTGTTTTGTATGCTTGAATAACATAGTACTAAGCTTTTAATAAAATTGCTCTCCTGAAAGATAGGATTATGTTTTAAACTTCATATTTTTTAATTGAGGGCTTGGACTCTTGATAAACATGGTTTCTCCAAGGGAAACTGGTCTCCTCTCACAATTACAAGCTTTTAAAATAGGATTTCGCTCTTAGGATCATGTTTTAAACTAGAAATGTTTTTAAATTGAGAGTGTGCATTCTTAACAAAGAGAGTGTGTAGTCTTAATAAACAAGGTCTCTCCGAAAGAAACTGTTATCCTATTAGTGTTCACTAGTCCACTAACCCACAAGGATAAATGCCCATCCTGTGACTACCATTATGAGGCACGTATGTGACACCCACCAGCAGATTGTGAGCATCTGTATAGGAATAGGAAACACACCTATTCTATTAAAACTAGACACCGCGGCAATCATTTTGGTGGTTTTTGGTTTTAAAATGTAATTTTCTCCACTCGTGTAACACATATGGGGTTGCGAGTTCATGTACTTTTATGTCCGTATGTATTAAATATTCTCACAAAGCATGAAACGCGGGAGTGCAGAAATAAAGGAGATATATTACATTATACCTAAAAGCCCCGGGAGCAGTCACATTGACTTTCATGCAGAAAACAATTGTATTTTGATTATACAGAACGGTATTCAACTTTATTATTTTTATTTACCAGTCATTGTGTTTAGCTGTAATTAGATTAGTCTCTACTCTCTGCCTGAGTGAATGACTGACAGTCTATTGTTTTTCAATCAGCCTTTTCAAAAGCTGGTGCCTGCTTGCCAGGTGCGCTTTTTTGATCAGTCAATTACCATCGGGATTAGTGAAAAAAAATACCAGAGACCGTGGAGTTTTACAACACAACAAAATATGGAGGTGATGTTTTGGATCAGACAGCACGGAAGTATTCCGTGAAAGCTGGCTCCCGTTGGTGGCCTGTTCAGGTGTTTTACAATGTATTGGACCTAGCAGCCATCAACTCCTACTTTAATTTACCAAGGAGAGAATGTATTTTACAGTTAGCACAGGAACTTCGCAAGAAGCATTTGGAACAGAGAGAGACTGCCAAGCATGTACCCACAGCTGAAGCTGGTAACCACGCTGAGAGCCGCAAGAGACGCCAATGCCAGGTTAGTAAGTGCAATAAAAATACTTCGGACAGATGTGCCTTGCGCAGAAAGGCAGCATTATCTGTGTTGATTGTGAACAGCCTTAGACTCAAGGTAAAGGAATACCGTTTTAACCAAAAAAAGCAGAAAAAAGACAAATAAATTTGACTTTTTTTATAACTTGTTGTGATTCTGCACCTCTGTAAAAAGTTTTCGTCTAAGTTTATTTATCTACATTGTTCAGTTGCTTTTGCGCATCTGATAATAAACCGATTTCGTTTCAGTTTTATAAATATGTATGTTGTAAACCGATGTCTGTTTAGATGTTTATTTATTTACATTTTCTTGTTTTGATTTGTAAAATAAATGTTCATATATATATATATATATATATTTCGGTTGTTCAGGTGTTTATGTGATGTACGCAATAAAAAAACGAATTACATCCCACTGCTTCTCCTTTCTTTATACTATTTACAGTGTTTTGAATACAACCGTCAGAAAGACTGCTGCAAGGCTTCTAGGTTTGAGTATATCTCCGTGTCTTCTAGTGTTAATGTGCAGGTGGTTTGTGATTCACAGTAATCACAAATGTAGTAGGGGTCAGTTCATGACTCTTTCATTTTTAAGAACAGCATTATTTATAACAAACTTATTGAAAAGGAAAATGGAGATGGCTAGCTGTTAGGTAAGTATAACTGCTTTAAAGATTCAAATAATGTGTTCGTGATGTTGACTAAAACAAGACTAAACATATTTTTTTTCCTCTGGCATTTCAGCATGATTATGTAATTATGTAGTTGCGTTGCTATAATTTGCACAATACCTTGAGCTTATGTATTTGTATGTGGTACATTTACCCCTGAGTTTGTCCTTCCCGTAGGGCATTTTAAAGAGATGAGTTAGTTAGTTAAGCCATTCATTCCATCAAGGAACATAGGCCATCAACAGCACTTCTCCACCTCACTCAGCTTTGGGCAGCACCATCAGTTGTTTCCATGGAATAGTTACCAAACATGACTCATGATACATGTTTTTTTTATTTTATTATTAAAATAAAACTATTTTTCCTGTGGTCAAGACCGTTTTTTTGCGGCTCAGTCATGATCTATGAAGCACAGTGTTCTATCAAATGTCATGCTTTTGGTTCTGATTGAAGCCCTCAACACTGGCAGCTCTGTAATCTCATCTAGACAAATGACAGAAACAGGATCCCTGTCATGATGATGGACTGTACTGTTGACATCTGCAATCAGCAATTAAAGACTGTATTTCCACGAGTGTAGACAATGGTGATGAGACACTATTTAACCATTCATAATCACTACAATTATGAAGATACTAATGAGGGGGATACTGTGGAGTGGTAGACTTGGTTAAGAAAATGGCATTGCAAAATAAGTGGAACTGCTGTCTAAATTCACTTTTCTGGTTAAGGCCATTGAGTTGAGCGCTAGGGATGGATTACAGATGTGATTATCGTTAGGTTTCCTCATACAATTAATAGTTTATGAGGCCTAAAAAAACAAAGAAGCAACAATTTAATTAAACTGTCAGAATAATCTGAACACATCCATTTAAAGCACAGCTTTGTTATGGTGCAATGCACTGCTTTATATAAGCATAGTCACTATACTAGTGCATAAAGATACGTAGGCAAGGATTTGATGAGGGTCTACATCACAGCTTGATCCAAGTTATGCCAGATGTTCAGAAAACACCTTCCAATTCCTGCAGATTGCCAAGGCAGGGTCATCTTATTGATTCCTTGCCCAAACATCTCCAGGTGCTGAAGTGAAAGAGGGTCTACCTGTAATAAGCTATTTATATGTTGTCCTTTTCTACTTATGTACTGGCTAAATCTACCTTGTATAAGCCAATCAATTCCGCACGCTATGCATTAATGCTATTTGCAAATGGGCGAGTAATATTAAAGCAATTTTTGGGCAATTCTGTTTAGAATTCTTGGTTGATGCTAAATATTTGTAGTACTTTTTATTTCAGTCATTTAGAGGCACACCATTATCAAAGTTCAAGTTCATTTGCTAAAATTGGCATTTCAACAATCGGTTTTTCATCAGGCCAATTGATATGTTGGTGGTGAGCCTGTTCACTGCAATATGATGATCTCAGTTCAACTATCAGTCTCACTCGGTCTCAAATGAATTTTGGGTCACATTCTTATACCTGTGCAGGTTCCATAGGTCATTTGTAGTTATGGATGATTATGCAAGTCATCCTTTTTTTATATAAATTGGTGGCATTGTTGTGGATGGCAGCTATTCAGACACAGAAAGCAAGTAAGCAGAACAGTGCTCTTCCTTTATAATGCTCTAGTCGGGATCCATAGGTATGTCCCCTTATAACGGTTTCTGTGTTAGAAAGGGCTGCCTTATAAAGGAGGAGCACTGTATAACAGAAAAATCTTGTTCAAATTAGTGTGTGTGCTCTTAATAGGCCAGGAGCTGACCAATCAGCTTTCAGGAACTCTTTTTTTTTTTAATAGGACACGATGTACCAGGAACAGTATCTGATCATCTCTGTCCTTATAGAAGTTTACTGTGGTATTAATGGTAAAACTACCCCGGTCATCCATGAGTATTAAACACTCAATAGTGCTGAACTTAGAAATAGTAAAAGAAACTTTCAAGACAAAGGTTTCAACACTACCCTGACTGAAACAAAGAGTTTTAATAAATAAATAAATAAATAAATAACTAAAAATAATTGAATCAAGTGGGAGCATTGAACAAGAAGTGTTTTCCTAACCTGCATGAACAAACTTGCTGTATGTAAAAGGCCTCAGATTAAATCCCCTAGCTTCCAGGTGACTAAGCCTTCTGAAGATGAAAAAAATATATTACTGGTACAGAAAACATCATGACTTGAAGTTTGAAAACAATGAAACAGTATTAAATAGAGTATCTGGAGACTGCTACAGATAAGTACAGCTGGTTTTACACAGGTCCAGACATCCCAGTACAACATCAGCTCTCACTTTTCATACAGCCCTCTTTCTCGATCTCTATAGGAGCGTGTTCCGCTTGTTCGGTCAAACAGCCCGGTCTGCTCTGCGAGCAGTTCCACATGATGAAACATGGCGGCACGTACTGCTCATTCCGTCATTTAAGATGAGATCAAAATCAACAACTGTACTTGCAATACAGGCAAAATACAATAAACATAGCGTTGATTTTTTTTTACGATGGTCTGTACTATATAGCACTGGACATTTTGAAACAGGAGATTTTGTGTTTAAAAATCGAAAAATCTAGCAAACTGATTTAGCTGCAAAGGTTAAAACCTGTTCCTGTTCCACATCAAACAAGCCCCCCTCCTGGAATATGTCAGTATAAATATATAAAACTATTTACAATCATAATTCAATCCAGTATACAAATAGTAATAATACATCAAGATAGTCAAATTAGTAAGCTATATATTTGAGTCGCTATGGATGAGGTACTTTAGGAAAAAAAACATTTTCTCCATGCACCCTCCCTCCTCCCCTACATAGACTAACATTATGTACACTCCTGCCAGACTGAAAAAGCCTGCCGCTTTGTGCAATGTTTTACTGGTGAACATTTTTAGAGTACATTTCCTTTTTCCACAGGCATTTCAAAATAAAAAATAAATGAATACATTCTTATTTTAAAAAGTTTAGAGAAGCTGCAAGTTCATTGACCATGGACCCCCGTTCAGTGCACTCCGACATCCCCGCTTTGTGTCTGAGACTTAGTTACTGACTTTCACATTTTTTCTTTTATATATATACCAACAGTTTTCTACAAAATTGGCTTTTTTGACTGTTACATTTTACTGGTTGATAATTATTATAAATATTATTTTTGATTTATTATTTTCATTTTAACTTCTACATGACCTTTAACTCTGCCAGCCCCACCTACACTCTGGTTATATGGAATATGTAGATGAAACACACACATGCACACACACACACACACACACACACACACACGACATTATAAGGTTCCTGTATGATAAAGTTTTAAATTAGCTGTATGACTTAGTTTGGCATTTGGGAAAAAAATACTCCAGCAAGTTATCTAAGAAAAAATCTGTTTTCTTGGAACTTGGAAATTATGTAAAGCAGAGTGAAGCAAACAAGAAAAGCTTTGCATATTTTTCTAGTTTGACTCCAGCTGAAAATTCAATTGATGTATAATTCTGCATATTCTACTGTTCCATGCTTTCAATCAAATTTCCACGTCATGCTATCCTAGATTTTACAATACTGTAATTGGCTTACATGCAGTAATCACAGTACAATATCAATCACAGGTAAATTAAAACCTGTTCATATTTGGTCCTACCTGGTTAAATAAATAGATTTAATAAGTGTATTTTTGACTTCTGTGAATGTATCAGCTAGTTTGGCAGAACTATAATACTACTGTACATGTCACTGCATTATTGGAGGCAGCTATGCTCATTCATGATGGAAACAGTTGGGTTAACCTGATAGAAGTTTTAGTAATCGATTCCAACTAGACACGTATTAATAATATGTACTGCTAATATAATTACATTTTCTGATCTTCCTTTTGCAGCCCAGGCTATCAGCCATGTTATAGATAACGTCTACCATTTAGTGAATCGGTCATCGCATTACTACAAACTACTGATTAGCTGCTTATTAAACAGAATGCTTTACATTTTCAGATTTTTTTTTACCTACTTATTTCAGAGGAAATGCGTATTCCAATCGTGCAGCACCTGGGGGTGTAGGCCAGTGCCACTTTGGTACGATTCACGGGGTGGAACTAGGCCATCTGCTGTGATGATTTAAAACATGAAGTTAGTAATGTGTAACATATAAAGAGAGTTTCTGTCCTTCAGAGGCCCTACGCATATAAAGAGGGGCTCCGTCACTGAGGAAACCCGACAAACAGGAGGGGCGTCACCGTCTCTGAGATGACCAGACAAACGAAGAAGCTCGCGAACCAGAAAGAAAAAACATTGATTGGTATTATTAGCATGAAAAATGGTTCCGGCTCTTCAATGGCCCAACATATACAGTAGGGGGGTTCTGTCGCTGAGGAGGCCCGACAAACAGGAGGGGGGCCATCGTCTTTGAGGTGACCCGACATACAAAGAGGGGCACCGTCCTTGAGGTTACCCGACATACGAAGAGGCTCGCGAACCGGAAAGAAAACAAGTTAGTAGATGTTAGAACATACAGAGCGGGGTGTTCTGCCTCTTTCAAACAGGAGAGGGGTCACCGTCTTTGAGTAGACCCAACAAACAAGAGAGGTTCCACCGCTTGGGGCCCTCACATAAATAAAGGCATCAGAACCTGAAAAAGTAGAAGACAAGGAATCATGCATGCTAAAGGAGGGGTTTGGCCGGGGGTCCCATCTGACTCACAGAGAACCCTCCTCTATGAGGTAAATGAAGCGATGCTTAACAAAGGGTTGGAGAAAGTGGAATCACTAACCCCCCAGAGGAGACCGATGCAAAGGCGGTTTAAAATTCTGGAGGAGGAGGAAACAAAAAAACACAAGACAACTAGAAGGAAGTGACTGAGGTTTAAATAGAATCGATTTAATTAGTGGAAGAAGATGATAGGGCACATGGGCCTAGTACCTCCCTCTGAGCCACACCTAAAGGTTAACCTTTAACATTGTTCCTTGTATTAAAATACATCAGAAATAAAGGGACACATTTAAGAATCGTCATCTTACTGAGACAGAAATACACTTCCTTATCTCCTGTAATCCCGGTGCAAATCAAGAAATGTTTATCACACAACTTCTGAACAAACCAATCTATCAATCAAATTAGTATTATATGTGCTTTTCATTGCGAGCCATCACAAAGCACTTCACACTCAAATAAGTAAAAAGACCTATAAAAATAACACCAAACAAAGCAAGAAAAAAGTAAAACAAAAACACAAAACAAAAACAGAAAATATAATCACACTCCAAATGCTGATACACAAATAACTCAAGGTGCCAGTGAAACTCAGTATTAATAAATGCCAACCAGCAAAAGGGCAAGGAGCTACATCAGGGCATTCCCCATGATCGTGAAAGTACATTGTTAGTACTTTCACCACAGACCTCTCTGAATAATCTCAGAACAGGTTCATCTGTTTATTAAGTACTTTTTACATATACATATAATATTCAAGTTGATATACATACCACCAGACTGGCATAGAAGTTATAGTCTTTCTTCGCAAAGCTAAGTGCATATTAACTTACTTAGTTAAAAAAAAACAAAAAAAAACCCCACAAAACATTGAATTAGTAATAGCGGTAGCATATTGGCACAACTTTAACAAATAATTATGCTTGATAAATGAAATATTATCATAGTCCCTCCTTAGTTACAATAAGATGGCACCCAGTGCCGTGGCACTTGGAAGTTTCTTTTAAACCCTTGTAAAATAAAAAAGGACTGGGTCAAGATTTTTTCTTTCCTGGAATAATAGTGCTACAATCATAGTGTGCTAACTCTATGTTAGTTGTAAATGTTGTCAACATTGTGATTCATCACTTTGTCATTATTCAAACCTCATTTCTTTTGCATGTTAGCCTGTCCTCCGGGTACATTTATTTACATTTTGGTGATTTTTTTGTTATATTGCATTGCTGTAGAATCGAAACTCTATATTCTATTAAATAATGTTCATGTAGGGCAAAGAGAACCTACTCATACAGCACATTACAGGGTAAAAAGAAACACAGTATTAACCATGTATAGGTAAATGCTACTTTTTACCCAGTCACTTAGTTCAATTATACTTTTAATGGGATAACAGAGCACATTAACATAAATGTGTGCATTAATAAACCCTACGCAATCAAATGTGAATGGCAGTATAACCTTATGAATAGAGCATAGCCAATACCCTATAATTACACTGGAGTTTCCAAATAATTACTCCGAATAATTACTGTGCAGTGTAACAGAAGGCAATGTGTAACAAACGGCAAGACCCAGAATACTGATTTTGCAAATTATAAACTGTTCACCCCACTCAGTGGACACTTAATTGAGTTATTCACCGGTCACTGTGCATCTGTATCCAGCCAAGTCTGTTTCTTTTCCTATAAACCGTTGCTTACAGAGCACTCCCCATAGTCTGGGCCTGCTGTCTGACTGGCTTGATGTTTAAGATGTGCCCCATACAAAGATAGATAGATAGATAGATAGATAGATAGATAGATAGATAGATAGATAGATAGATAGATAGATAGATAGATAGATAGATATGGGTCAGAATATATTACCACACATTAATATGTCTCGAGTTGATTTTGAGCTCAAAACTAATGAGAAATTTTGAAATTCTTAAAAGCCAGCTATATTTCTTACAGATCACATGTGCAATGACCCATGAACATGGTCAGTGAACATTAACCTTTGAAACTGCAGACACATCATATATCTAGGTGTGGATTGGAAAGGAAAATGATTGTGAGGCACATCAGACATCCAGTCTGTCGAAGAGTTCTATGAAGAGTGAAATAGACCACCTTTTTATTTCCTTTTTCCTTTGGTCACCTTGAGAAAGCCAAGCTCTATTGCAACAGAGATAAAGGTTCAGATAAAGGTTCAGATAAAGGTTGCCCACAGAACAAACTAGCATCAGAAGATTTGACATTTCAGCGAAGATTTGACATTTGACAAGTATTATGTAGTAGACTGGCCTTGAATATATTGAATTGTTGGTATATTTCATATGGCGAGAGAGAGGAGAGAGGAAGTCACATTTGAAAAGCCATTAGTAATGGAGTAAATCAGTATGCAGGATTGCATTATTGCTTTAAACCTTGACAATATGTACAGGGGAAAATGTTTCCAATGTTTGCCAACAATGGCAACACAATGGATAGGGAAGAAAATATGGTAGCACAATGGTACTGAAATGAATCCTTGATGGGTTCATACCATTATCAATGGAAACATACACAAATATCACAGTACTGCTGTAGTACCATTTTATCAGTGGATCAGTAGGTTTGTAAAATGAGCTGCATGCAATGAGCTGTAATGACCAGCTTCTATGTCCTCAGTAACATTAGGTGAGTGGGGGGTCATAAAGTATGCAGTGATGAAGATGAAAAAAGTGAATTTTTAAAAACATTTTGTAAAATGAAATCACTATGCTAGTTTTATTTTCAAATCCTGATAAGCGTCTCTGGTAGGGGCATTTTGAGGACTTTCTTATTCTGATATTGTTTGGTTTGATATTGAGCCATCTGTGGTACCATTCTGCAATCTCATTGCTTCCACTATTGGAAATACATCGAACTATTTTAAACCAAAGTAAACTTGGGTTTTCCACTTGCCACTAAACACTAGTATAATATGAAGTTACTAAATACTTTCAGTAAGTATCTTATACAGCAAAGTGTTTATCCTGCAGCAAAAGTTGATAGCCTCAGGGATGTCAGCCATTTTGATCAGGATGTGCCTGTCATGTTGTAATTAGCAAGTCAAGTCAAAGCTGGATCAAGTCTTATCTTTGAAACGCAGCTTGAAAGTAATGTGAGTCTGATCTTAGGCAGCTTTGCAGCCTTACCTGCTGCGCTGGTAGCCCTTTATAGTATATCATTATTTTGCTTGTAATTTCCCATTTCTGCCATTTTTTACCAGTCAGTTTGTTGTCATTCATTTTCTTTTATTATTTCTCAGTTCATCAAGAATGACAAGAGCCAGTGCACACTTCCTAGCCTGTAAATTGTCATTTTTAAATTAGCCAACCAAGGCACGTTGTTAGTAGGCAACGTGACCAGTTTCTGTTCTCCTCATGGTCTGTATTGCAGGGGGTTGGTTACTGTTGCTAAATCAAGGTCAGGCATTTTAAGTGCTCATTTCAAGGTGGTGGGAAACTGGGTTCTGAAGCAGGCACTCTCCCCATACTGTATGTTATGCTTCAACCGTTTAAAAAAGAGCATATTTCTTCTTTCCTTCCAAGACATGCCCTCAAACAAGACTTTTGGAAAAACACAAATATATGAAATCAACATAAGGCGCATGCTCTGCATGAATTCTCCATGAATTTACATTTTCCTAAAATGCCTTTCCCAGATTAAATGTAATTAAAATGGGCCTCCTTTTTCAAAACAAAATATGAATATCAAAGTAGATATTTTATTATGTAAAATTTTCCAAGGACTACTGTGATTTTTTTTCAGAACAGTCATAAGACTCCATGCAAAATAGGATTGGGTTAGATTTAAACAATGCAGATATAAACAAGCTAGTGTGGCATAAAGAAATCTCAAAGCATATTACTATCGATAAAAATCAACAGAACACTCAAAACAGAAACTTCCGGAAGGGGTAGCTCCCTTCTGACAAGTAGGATAACACATTGCTTAGCCATAATGTACATAATGTACAGATTGAAGCTGACAAAAGCTCATTTAGGAGGCTGTGTG
This sequence comes from Acipenser oxyrinchus oxyrinchus, assembly GCA_030684275.1. Classification (NCBI taxonomy): domain Eukaryota; kingdom Metazoa; phylum Chordata; class Actinopteri; order Acipenseriformes; family Acipenseridae; genus Acipenser; species Acipenser oxyrinchus. The sequence goes on along the minus strand of CM060253.1, from coordinate 38,124,163 downwards.
GTCCAGTGGTTAAAGAAAAGGGCTTGTAACCAGGAGGACCCCGGTTCAAATCCCACCTCAGCCACTGACTCATTGTGTGACCCTGAGCAAGTCACTTAACCTCCTTGTGCTCCGTCTTTTGGGTGAGATGTAATTGTAAGTGACTCTGCAGCTGATGCATAGTTCACACACCCTAGTCTCTGTAAGTCGCCTTGGATAAAGGCTTCTGCTAAATAAACAAATAATAATTTAAGTAAATCTGCATTCCATGTAGTTCCTAAGGTTATTGTGTACTAGATCCTGGGGCAGCCAGTGACATGCTTTATAGCCAGCCACTGAGGGCTATGTTTACAGTATAAAGCAATTATTTTAAGTTTGCACCCTTTCTTGGTGAAACAAAAAAGCTGCTCATTTTATAGAAATAGCAAGACACAACTGAGGAGGTCCTTAATGATGATTTATATATATATATATATATATATATATATATATATATATATATATATATATATATATATATATATATATTTGAGCATGAAAAAAAACTTATCACTTATATTTGGATGAAATCACTAGATGTGATCGAAAAATACAAGAGCAGGTGCAGTGACTTTTTATTGTGCTGATTAACAATTGACATCACGAAGATGCTGCAAAATGATCTGTCAGATCTTGGGCAGGTGTTATGAATCTTGGTCTCCCATTTCGTGGCATGTCATTGACAGAGTGTTGTCTGGTTATACCGTCTCACCAGATTTGAAATTGCTGGCTGTGAGCACCCAAGATGGCGAGCCACAGTACGCTGCCCTAGTCCAGCCTCCAACATGCCGATTGCACGAAGGCGATGCTCTCTTGACAGTTTGACAGGCATTAAAATAAGTGTCTGCTATTCCATAGCAGTTTAAAATATTCATATTTTTTCAAAGCAGTATATGTGAGATCCAAATAGATGAAGGTGTTGCATTACAGGTATGATTTATGGGATAATTTAATTAATGCAAGAAGTACTATGGGTGAAGATAATTTTGCACCTGAAATAGAATTAATGAAATGAGGAGTGGGATAATAAACCATGTTTTTTTTTTTATAGACAAAATGTCTGCTGTTCAATTTGATTTATATTTTACATATTGCTTTTATGCAAAGTACACTATGGAAGGCAGTCTTTATGAGGAGGTGGTCTTAAAAAGCCAAGATGATTTAGATAAAGTCAATGGTTATCCTTGACATGAGATTAAAAATGTACCACAATTCTTATTCATCTCACCGAATGGCTGTCTGCCAAAGCACCTTAGCAGGGACAAGACACAAAGAAGGCATCTCTAAAAGATCATACAGGATGTCAAATTGGTGCTGTGCCATCATGCTCTGTGTCTGGAACATGTGCAGTTCTTACATATTCTACTACTACTACAGTACTGTTCAGAGGCACACTGTCATGCACAACATCCATGTAAAAACCAGAGAAAAGTATTTTAAAGCCTTGTAAAAATGTCAAACCTTTGGAGACAGCGATGTTTGCTTCAGGTTTTGTGTAAAAAGGTACCCTGTATGTTTGTTATAAAGTTTACTCATATTGCTTTCAAATCATTATTCATCCACTGTCTGGTCTATTCTAATTAATATTGCCTTCTATGATGACTGCACTCTAGTTTGTGAAACCCATCCAGTATTCACTTCTTTACCATATTAGATCTGAGATGCTCCAGGTACGAACCAGCAGCCACACACTCCCCAAGCACCTGTACAAAAGCGACAGGCTTGTAGCCTCATCCCACCTGCAGGGTTTTGGTTCCATAACGGCAGTGCAACACACACACAGACCAGGCAATGCTCCAAAACATTTGCCTCACAGCAGCTTTCAAGCTTCTCAAAAACAAAACAACTGGACAGGTCCTGACCTTATAAAAATAAAAATAAACTTTACATACCATTTATAGCATGCATATCCTCACATTAATGAATGAATGAATGAATGAATTAAATTATTACTAAAAACAGCCTGTAGGGAGTAAAACTTAGATCCAGAATAAATTAATGTGATTTCCGCTCCAGTTAATATATCATCAAGGCAAATTCAATCAATCCCAAATTGGGAGTTTTGTTTTAACACAGAATAGTTTGTGCAAAATTAAATTAACTATTGTATGTTAAATAATTAAATGCTCAGCAGCTATTTCTTTATTAATTTTTGGTCATTTTTTTATTAAGTAGTTCTATTTTCCTTGTCGTTGCTATATTTATATTTATTTATATTCTTTATTGTAAATGCTATAAAAAGTTACTATTTTCTTAAAGGCTGAATATTTTGTGTAAAGCTAATTACTTTAAATTGGCAATTGTATGATAAAAGGAAGTTGAATATTGCAAACAAGTTTTCTTAAAATTAATATTGATCTGTAATACAGTGGGTTGTAAATTCTGAAGAATATAAAAGATGGAGATTTTAAACGAGTCTATTTTCATATGTTTTTGCTGAAATTAATCTGCATACTGTTGCAGGGGAATCATTGTACCGTGAGATATAGATTAATCAGTTACCAGTGTACTACTTTACCTAGCTAAACAAGGAATTGTATTGTGGGGGCACAATGAGAGGGAAGAGTCATCGAACCGTGGAAACTTTCTGGAATTATGCAATTTGTTTTCGAAATACGATGAAGTTAAAATAAGATCTTTCAGTCTCACAAGCCACACAACTCAAAATGAGCCCTTACAAATTGCTGCTGATGTTGTCAGAAGTAATATAATTCAGAAAGTTCAAGATAATGGCTTTTTTACTGTTCTCGTTGACGAAGCACGTAGTTTCAGACAAGAACATAAGAACATAAGAAAGTTTACAAACTTCAGCCCATTTTGCTCGTTTGGTTATTAGTAGCTTATTGATCCCAGACTCTCATCAAGCAGCTTCTTGAAGGATCCCAGGGTGTCAGCTTCAACAACATTACTGGGGAGTTGGTTCCAGACCCTCACAATTCTCTGTGTAAAAAAGTGCCTCCTATTTTCTGTTCTGAATGCCTATCTAATCTCCATTTGTGACCCCTGGTCCTTGTTTCTTTTTTCAGGTCGAAAAAGGCCCCTGGGTCGACATTGTCAATGCCTTTTAGAATTCTGAATACTTGAATCATATCACGCGTAATCTTCTTTGTTCAAGACTGAATAGATTCAATTCTTTTAGCCTGTCTGCATACGACATGCCTTTTAAACCCAGGATAATTCTGGTTGCTCTTCTTTGCACTCTTTCTAGAGCAGCAATATCCTTTTTGTAACAAGGTGACCAGAACTGAACACAATATTCTAGGTGAGGTCTTACTAATGCATTGTAAAGTTTTAACATTTCTTCCCTTGACTTAAATTCAACACTTCTCACAATATATCCGAGCATCTTGTTGGCCTTTTTTATAGCTTCCCCACATTGTCTAGATGAAGACATTTCTGAGTGAACATAAACTCCTAGGTCTTTTTCATAGATTCCTTCTTCAATTTCAGTATCTCCCATATGATATTTATAATGCACATTTTTATTGCCTGTGTGCAGTACTTTACACTTTTCTCTGTTGAATGTCATTTGCCATGTGTCTGCCCAGTTCTGAATGCTGTCTAGATCATTTTGAATGACCTTTGCTGCTGCAACAATGTTTGCCACTTCTCCTATTTTTGTGTTGTTTGCAAGTTTGCTTACTACACCAGAATCTAAATCATTAATGTAGATTTGGAATAGCAGAGGACCTAATACTGATCCCTGTGGTTCACCACTGGTTACCTCGCTCCATTTTGAGGTTTCTCCTCTAATCAGTACTTTTTTCACAGCCTGGCACTCAGCATGCTTACTTAGAGGCCCAGAAGACACTTGGATTGAAACTGGAACTGTCTAGCTTAAGTGACATGGGATGGGCATGCAGATGGAAGAATGTAAGTGCTGTAAAAAAAACTTAATGACAGCACTTCTTAGCAGTTTTTCGGGACTGAAGCACCAGGTCTTTTGAAGCATGTGCAGAAAATAGGATTTTGTGTGTGTGGATTGTTTTTTTTTTATCACCTTCTTAGTACGATTCACTTAGCACATAGAGCACTGCAGACACAAGACACAACACTTTCTCAGGCTTTCAGTGAATTGCAGAGAACTGTGAAAACGTTAGAGGGTATGCGAACCAGCATCAAATGGGATGATGTTTGGGAGGAAACCCAAAAGTTCTGTGAGCTGTATGATGTGCCTGTTAATCCTGATGCAGATGAAGAGAAGAGTACAAACGAGCCAAGTCCAGTTGCCGGATTTTACTCCACTGTTTAAGGTAAGACTGCTGCAGTCATTCACAATGCTACAACTGCTATTGCGCTACTGCTTACATGTCAACAGTGCTGGTTTACCTATTACTGCCATGTCGGGTTGGAATGAAAGATAGTTATATCATCTGCAGGGCTTGAATTTCATTTTTGTGTGGGGGGGGGGATTGCTCCAGCAAATGGGGGAGGATTTTACAATTTTAGTGAGGAATGGCAAAAAGGCACTTTTGCATATAAAACACACATATATACCGCAATCCCAGGGGGGGATCTTACTGTACGTCGTTCGGTTTAGTAAATACATGGCAGAAGTACGAGATGAAAGACTCACGCGCCGCCTATGGTGTTATTATGCAAAGCTGGAGCGTCAGGAACTTCATACTTTTATTAAAAATATTCACTTACACCTATCCCTTCCTTCTCTGCGTAAGTAGCTACAGCCTCATACATTATCAACTGAGTCTGAAAGATCAGAAATGGTCCTGCCACCCAAGAAACCCTTTGAACCCATTACCAGAATATCTCTCGAGCAGTGTGACAAAGTGGCTGAGTGGATACAGGTGCAGGAGTGATGCAGTGCGTAAATGAAGCAGACAGAGAATTGTAATCTGGTTTGGAAAAGGTTTTATTTTTAATTTCCAGGTCTGGACCAAACAATAATCCCCCGGCAATACACAATAATGTGTACTGCACGGGGTAAAAAAACAATGGGATTGCAGTCCCAAATAATAAACAATAACATCCTCCCCACAATCGTACATACACTGTCACCAGTCCTGGGTGCGTGCAGTAGTGCTCGTGGTGGGTGATACAAGTTTATTTTGTGACAGTGGTGAAGTGTTTTTCTGGCTTTGTGCTAGCCCATAGTGACAGCCCAGGAAACGTGATAGCCGTCTAGCAATTTACAAACAAGACAAATTATGAACAGACAAACAAACAAAATACTCACGATACTCTTACTTTTCACTGGGGTCTCCCACAGTCCTTGTAGGTTTAAACATGAACCAAAGCGAAGGAACAGATTACGATTCTCCGTCCCCTTTTATGCTGTCACACATGACCCCTTGGTAAACGAGTGCAACCGCTTCTCCAATCTGCGGCTGCCACGTCGTTTCCCTTCCAGGTCAATGCGTTATTGCAACGGAGTCCCGCCCCCTTTCTAGCTGGTCGACTTCCCTTGAACCCTGGGAAAGAACTGTCAGGGCAGCCCATCCAGGGAACTCTGTTCTCACTGCGTAGCGCCCTCACAGGTCGGGAGGGAGATTTATAACCAAGAATCATTATATTTCTGTCACAAGCAGGCACCACACTTTAACATAAAACATAACATTTTGTTTTTTTTTACCTTGTTATTGCTTTTCTTGTCCTAAGTATGTTTTTTTTTAGAGCTATACATTCTTCAAAACCTTGACCTGTCCTACCCTTTTGTTCCCTCTCAATTGAATCCCAGATTGAAAAATAAGTTTATAAAAAGGGCTTTGTGATGTTTCATTTCCACCTTTCCTGCCTCCTGTTTTTGAGAGAGCTTCAAAGTAACTCCAACTCATAAGAAACGTCTTAGAATTTCCTGGAGGTCTGACCTCTGCTTCAACACACTAATCCCCCTTGGTCTGTTTTTCTTGCAGCAGAATAAATGATGGCACTGTTTTCATTTTACCTGATTCATAATCCAGGGTAAGGAAACTTATAAACCTGGAAAACTGGAGCTGTGAAAAGCATCTTCACTCAGTGTGACACTGTTTTATATTTGTAACAGGCCCATAATTCAGGTACTATTCTAGTGAGTATTATTTATTTATTTTTAAAACAATTTTATAATGAAAATGAAAAATCTACTCAACAAAGTTACCAAACCAGAGATAAACATCTCTGGCATTTTATGTCGGGACTCGTAATTCATCTTAAGAAGTTTTTGCTTATTTGATTTTGAATTGGAAATGGTATTTTTTTCTATCAGAAAACAAAAGCGTGCTAATAATTATGTAGTGTGAAAGGGTGAGAATCTAAGTCTTTGCATTTTTTTACATTTATAATACTGTGTTATATAATGTCTTTGCATTCTCATTTTCTTGTTGTTTCCCATTTGAACATTATATTAACCTTGCAGCAGGTTCTCAAGTGGTCTTTATATACTGTACAACTGGTTGCTGGTTTGTCACAGACACAATTTGTAGCATGTAGAAATTTGCAGCTCTATATCCTTCTCCAGTGCCCGTTTCTCTATATTATTTAGCAGAGGTTATGGTATTATATTTAAATTCATATGAGCAGTGAAAAAAAATTAGCCCAAAGTTTGCTACTTTACTGCCATGCCATTTACCTACAGTACATTCTAACCTAACCTGATTGGCCCGCTTCATATAAAATGATGGTTATAGTCCTAAGTCACACTTTATTCTGCATTCTAAAAATTATTCATTTTCAACATGTTCAATAAAAAAATAAATAAAAAAAAGCCTTTTGGTTAAGGACAGCTGGGAGCAATGTATGTCAGGGCTGAAAATCAAGCCACCATAATCTCCTCCAAAACATGCAAAAATATGGCACAGTGAATTACCAAAGCTTTATAACAAGCTTACCCTCAGAACATTTCATAATTATAGTCTTTGGAATGTTTCTGCACAATGAGCTAATTGGTGCTTTCATCACATATATTGAGATGTAGTTGTCTTTTTTGCTGTTTTACATTATGAATAAGTAGCTTGAACAACCTTTTCTTTCTTTACTCTTACTTGACGTTGTTATGATGTGTGCAATCATTCGGAATGGATCTTTTTGAAATTTTTCAAATGTAAGTCTGCTTTGCTTTGACTGAGTTCAGGAGCTGCTCTTCACTTCTAATTGCCTGCTATAGACATCTGAACTGTAGGTTAGGGCAGCAGTGTGGAGTAGTGGTTAGGGCTCTGGACTCTTGACCGGAGGGTTGTGGGTTCAATCCCAGGTGGGGGACACTACTGCTGTACCCTTGAGCAAGGTACTTTACCTAGATTGCTCCAATAAAAACCCAACTATATAAATGGGTAATTGGATGTAAAAATAATGTGTAAAATAAATAATAATAATGTAATTGTATGTACAAATAATGTACTATCTTGTAACTATTGTAAGTTAGCCTGGATAAGGGTGTCTGCTAATAAATAAATAATAATAATAGATCTGCTGAAGTGTCTTTATATTACTAAGCATCAGCACCATCAGAAAAAACATAAGGTGGGGTTGGCTTTTAGTTTTATAGATGCTTTTGCTCATCTGGTTACATATATCTGAATCTGGCAGGCAACTAGATCTAAATACCAGCTCCTGCACTCAACTGAAAGCACCTTAACACAGACTGATATATAAAAAAACCCACAATATTTGAGTCAGCATGACTGCAAACATCATAGAAAGATAAAGGAGCAGTTAAAAAATGTAATTTGATGCTTTTTACTCTTGAAGTTAAATGCCCTTTAACAGTCACCAATGATTTGACTCTCCCCAATTTCACCTCACCGCTACAACCCACTTAACGGTTTAAGAGAACTGAAGGTCAACGGGCAACCTCCATTTCTGCTGTAAAACCAAAGGCCTATTTAAGAGATTTGGGAGTTGGCTATGCCTTCAAGCCAAAAGCATGTCAGGCATATTTATAACAAACTAAAACAAAGAAATACATGGACAAAAATATAGCAATGCAAAGATACAATAAAGTGACATTTTCATTTTGTAAGATGTTTGTTAAAGTTGTCCAGCTTATTGTTTTTTTTTTTTGTTGTTTTTTTTGTTCCTGCTCATTCTGATAAAGTTGTCGGTTTTGGTTGTTTTTGAAAACAATGTCAACAATTCTTCATATAGTATTGTTGGATAAAAAACAAGGTGTGATGCCTTTGGGAATTTGGATGTATGGTAATAAAAGATAATATTGAGTGAATGTGTATACAGTATTAAAAATAATGCCTTTAAATACAAACCAATGAGAAGGAAAGACAATTCAACCATTCCAAACTGTGTCTTGCCCGCTAGCCTGTGCTGTCTGACTTTTGCTGTGTGAGCTGTCGGACAGTGAGTGTCAGTAGTTAATATTATGCTATGCACCCCTGATGAATGTGAGTCACAGCTGGAATCCAGGAAAAGTGTCTGTATTACAAATGCCAAAAATAAAATGTTGACTTTAGGTAATAAATAAGTTGCGTAGCAGTGCTCCCCAACAAGCAAAGGTACCAGAACAGCCCTGTGGTCTGCTCAGGTCCCACAAAACCCCTGCCAACAACAGAGTATAGCCTACCTTTCCTCTGCTTTGTGCTAATAGAGCAAATACATCTGGAAAGATAACAGACATTGCAGAACTTGCGCTACAAACACTTTATTAACATTATTACTGGCCCTTTCACTGAGCTGATAATCTTGTTTTTTTCACTTTATTTCATGACATACATTTCAAGTACAGCTATATAGATAAAGAACTGCATGTATTGATTGCTGCTATATTACTGGAGTAATTTTCAACTTCAGCACATTAAGTGATTAGGTATTGGAAGCTGCAGCAACTTATCAATAGCGTTGTCTTTGAAATATTGCAGATTTAACATGTAAATCCAAGACAAGAGCTACTATCCTTAAGGGTACAAACACATGAGACAAGCTGTAGAATGTAAAGATATAGAAATAATGCTGCAGGACTCTACTCCAGTGTAATGAATCCTGCTGCATGGAGAATCGTTATAAAACACAACACAACTTAGGCAATAAGTAACCAAAAAAATAATTAAAAAACACACACACACACACACACACACACACACACACACCTGTTTTACAAAACACAAAAGAGGTTTATTAATATACTTAATTTTTCGAGTGTCTGACTGCACACATATATATATATATATATATATATATATATATATATATATATATATATATATATATATATATATATATATATTACACCTCAAAATCTTACACAAATACAACAGTCAACAACAAATACAACAGTTACAACAAATTTTGGTGTGACAAACATTTTAAAAACCATGGGTAACAGACTTATTTTGGTTTAACAAAGATAGAATCACTGTGACAACTCCACTATGTTGACAAAAGCCTGTAGGTACAACGTATTAGAAAGCAGTCTGCCAGCATCTCGGAAATGGAACTTTGCATGACTTCTTCGTTAAAGATGTGGCTAATTGTTATATACAAATTCAGTATGGACGACAGTTATTGTTACACATGTAGACATCCACACAAGAAGATACAGTAAATACCTGGATCAGTGTAGCGATTTGCTGACAAAATTTGTGATATACAAATATATACATATATACTGTATATTTACACTGACTGTCTACATTATTAGGACCTTTACCTAATATCGTGCTGGGCCACCGTAAGTCACAGTGCTGGAAGGTGTCTCGAATTCATTCAGTTATGTTTCACACAATAGGTGGAGAGAGGTAGGCAGATGATCTTGAGAACGAATGTGTCATTCAAGGCCACCCAACACATGCTCAAATTGATTGAGATCCAGGGATTGCCATGCCATGGAAGATGCATGAAGTCTCTATAATGCTCCAAACCATTAGCACACAATACTGGCACAATTCTATGGGTGCATTACCATCTTGAAAGTAGCCATAGCCATTAGGGTACAACTGCAACATTTTTGGGTGGACTCGATCCTCATAGATGCCTAATTAAACTTAAGCTAAGCCAAATCCAATCGGGTATATAGGTTCTAATACAGTAGCCAGGCAGTGTATCTATAGTACATACATATAATATAGATACATAGATATACAGACATTGAAATATCACACATGGCACACATTGTTGCAGGCTCCTCTGGGGTTGACGATGACCCTATAATTCCCAGGACTTTAACCTTTTACTTCCTGGTACTTTTAAAAGTGTTATTTTCCTGCTTACTTGATGTCCTGTCCCCTTACAGGTCTACATTTAACTTCCATTTACCATTATTTTTGAATTAATATGAATTGTGAAACCAAATGTTGCACAGGTCTTGCACACACTGCTTTTAGGTTAATCCTTTTTTGTCCTTAAGGGAATCTGCAGAAGCAATACATACACAGTGCAATCTGTACATACCTGTGTGCAGTAACTAATGCATCTACTTATTTCAGTTACCAATGTTCTGCCAGGCTTCGAATGGTGAATTAAAACAACTGCAGTTTACAGACCATATAAAAGGGGAGAGAATATTCTTTACCGACTTCAGGTTCCCCTAAATGTCAAAGTATTGATAAAAGTAGTTGATATGAAGTTTTATTTAAGGAATGTCTGGAAGTAAAAGGTGAATATAGTCCGAAAATAATATGGGTCAGAATTTACCTGAACCATGTCCTTGATTGTTCATTAAAAAGAAAATACTGACAATCACAATAATACAACACCACACACCTTTGAAAGGGTTAATGGCCTTTTGTGTACAAAAACACAGTTCTGTCTCTTGAGAAGAATGTTTAAGTGGCAACAGAACAGCAATGAACCAACACTGATTTTTCATGATGATTTTTCTCATCTCAATAATAGCACACACCACTCTGAATATGCTTATTACATACTCATCTGAAAATGTTAATACACACAGTACCTCACTTTGGTCCTCACTTGAAATCATGAATGCATTTGATATAATCTATTAGTTGATTAAAGTGCAAGAATAACTTGCTTTCTATAGAAAAATATACAGATACAACTGAGAATACTGATTAAAAAACAATATTTAAAAAACAAAGAAAAAAAAAATCAAACCTGTCTTCAGGACAATTTCTCCAAGACACACTGACTCATTAAGAAGTTCTATTTTAAATGAATGTTTAATTCAGGTAAACACACTGCAAATATCACTGTATAAATTAATGTGGAAATCAGAATTGTAATCAAAGGGAAAAACAATTTACACAATCAAGAGAGGCAACACCTGTTGTGTTTGCAGGAGCAGCGTTTAAATGTAACATGCTGTGCAAGGAAACCTGCATTAACAAACATGTTCTTTAAGGATGAATGTATGTACATACAGACTGACGGACATGGGGCCAGTATGTATTTGAGATGCTGACAAGCTCAATAACTTGTGCTGAAAAATGGGCAAAGTGTTTCCCCATGTGTCCTTTGTGTCAGGCCCCACTGTCTGCTTCATAATTTCCAGCAAGGGCATTGCAGCCTGGGGTACTAACAGACACCTGTTCCTTCTATAAAAGTAACACTCTGTGTGTGGTTACTTACATGCTAGGGTCTTATCTTTGTCCAGCCCAACCAAAACGTTTCACAGCTAAATATTTCACAGTAGAGTTGATGAAGTCTAACAGCTACTAATATTGTGTGTTATATGACTACTTGAGATAAATAATATATGCCAATTAAAATTACAGTGCCAATTAAAGAGCACCATTATTTCCCATTCCTATGGTTCCATTCAATAAACATTCTCTAAATAAAAGGACACACCTGTGCTCTGTAGGATCTCCATTAAATTAAACCGATCCTGAAGTAGTGTGTATGAAGGCAAGTGCAGTTCGGGTATAAAAAAAAAAAAAAAGTGGCATAACATTTCTGGAAAGATAACATGGTCATGCTGCCCTGAATGTCCAAATATTTTACAAAGAGTAGAAGCTTATAATGCAAGTCAACCTTGTGCTTACTATTTCCTTCGTATTTATATAAACAGATGTACTTTTAGTACACGTAAACCACTGTAAGTTTTTTCAGTACGGTGTTTAGACTGTATTTAATAGGAGACATTAAAAACTACCAAGTATGCTTCTCTTTGAAAATACAAATCCAAAAATGTATTTTATTGAAAATAGAGACAGAAGAAAATCACTCTTTCTTGGAGAAAATGTTTCTGGTGGTTCACAGTTTATCATGGAACATATATGTATATTGTTTGGTTTAAAAGGAAGTAAAACTGAGTGTTGTATAGACTTCTGTGGGTCAGAGCTGTGTAGAGCAACTGGCTATGAATGTTTTTACAGGCATTTACCAGCAGATTAGGAGACATATTTTAAAACAAGCCCCTCAGTATTGTCTCTCTGGTTATGACTTTTAACACTCATGTGCATGTTCACAATCTGTTACTGTTCATACACTCAAACTGTACGTGACTGCAGCACACATTTTGACAGCAGTTCCCATGTGCTACATCAACATAAGGACTTCATGATGGACAAACAGGGTTTAAAAAAAATAAAAAAAATAAATAAATTACTACCAAGCCTACATATTGCTTTTCATAGGTGACATGTTTCACATTAGTATTATAATGAAAATGGACAAAGAGATTCTCTCCGCCCGTCTACAAATTTTACACTTTTGAATGGTAAGTCGTAATGTCCTAACTACCTTTTACAGAAAAAAAAACAATACAGAGAAAAAAATTATTATTATGGAAAAAAATATATCAAAAGATTAAATAATGTCACAAGTTAGCCAAGGTAACTTCTGCACCAGTTTAAAGTTGAAAAGTTGAATGGTGCATCATTCAGTTGGAATGTATTTTTTTGAGTTAATTTGATGAAAGCTGTCTGTTTTTGCCAGGGCTTTGAGCTGATGTTATGAATGCCAAGCCCCAGATGTGCATGCCTTAGTAATGAAGACTTACAGCAGTACGTAGGAGAATATTACAGTGCTTGTCAAAATATTTAAAACATGTTGTCTGACATTTTACTTTTTACCATGTTAGTGGCTCCTGGCTTATAGCACCCATAGCTATTGTCTTTCTTATTTTAACTGCTAGCAAATATCATTACAGTGCATTACATTAGAAAACAGAGTGACATTTTGATACAGCTACTACCATTCGTAGGCACTACCATTCTCAATATAAATGAACACACCTGTTTAAAGGTATTAATACATGAAGCAGGTGCTAAAATGAAATGCCAATAGAACCATGATGCAGTTCTAGAGCATATTTAAAAGTGTCCTTGATTAGAAAAGTATACTCTTATTATAACCCTTCTACAAAATAATGTCATCCTTATCAAGCCCTGGATTTGCTGTAATGCTTGATGTTTTTACAATTTGAGGTGATCTAGAAAATGATATGCATGAATATCAAAATCATATACTGTAGTGTATTCATGAAACTGCAGTATACAATGCATAGGTAACAACAGCGTGTGACCCGGATCCCTTCATTTAATTAAAAAACAAAGAATGAAAAACAGATGCTAGGAGTCTATGAGCATGCTAAAGAAATGGCTTGAAATCACAATATCACCTCTATAGAAACAGCATCTCGCTGAGTGAATCATTTCTAATATGGCAGGATATTAAGAAGAGTCTATTGTCTGCACAGTTAAGTGCCCTGCTAACCCTTCCCAGGCCACAGAACTGACAGGCACTTGCTGTGGGGAAGCTTGTAGCTACGTCTGTTCACTGTGCAGCAGAGAGAAAGAATACCGGCTAGTAGCAGGCCTATGGCAACTTTCAATTAATTTACTTCCAAAAACAACCCTGATTGCCTCTGCAACCGGCTCTAACCGGTACGTTTCATGCGGTTCCCCCAGCAACCGATAACTACCATTAATCTATACAAAACTGTAGAAGATGGAGGATTATACATTGTATTGATGTTGTTTGAAACTCAGAAGTCAAACAGGAAGAATAACACTGTACCTATAGAAAGATTTACTTCATATGAAAATATTTTGTAAAATGCTACCATGATAGATGCAGCTATATATGAGATCCAGGAGCTCCTAGTTGTTTCTGAGGACCCTGCTATCACTTGGTAATTTATTCCATGTAAATCTGTGCTACAATAGAGGCAAGTTGTAGGCAGAATTCATATTCTAACATTGCACATGATGGCAAGGTTCGATCGATGTTTATCCTCGCAGTGACTTTGTATGGATTAACGTTTATTTATTTTTTTTCCCCCCCAACACCAGCCAGTATGTTCTGATATGTTTTATTTTTGTTTATTGGCTCTGACAACAGTAATATAAGATTGTCTTGTCTATGCACAAAAGCAGAAAGGGCAGCCCCTCATGGACAATCAACAGCAGGAGGAACACCAAGTAAATGCACTTTTAATGTCAACTTCCATTTGGAATGATTGAACTGGACTACTCAGTAAGCCTTGCGGTGCTGCTCCGGAATCCCAACAAGGCTGCAGCTCAGCGTCCAGAGTCGGCTTTGAAGTTCCTCATCGTACGAGGCATCTGCAGACTTTGTCCTTTGACCATTGTAGAGATAACAGCCTCCGACTCCCTCCAGCTCTGGTGCAGCTGCTGCATATATTGAAGTTGAGGCTCCCTCCTCTGGGGTCTGTCAAGAAAAGGAGACCAAGGAAACAAACACAACAAAAAAAGAAGCAGAACATTAATAGCTATAGGCTGTTTGCTGAATACTTTACTTGCTTTCTGTGTTTTATTTAGGGCAATGTGACGTTTGAGATGATAGCCATGAGGTTGAACCTGATCATTAGGAATCTGAAAAGAAACCGTCTACATAATTGGACATCCAGGACTACAATGAGCATTCTTAGCTTAAATCAGTTGATGCATTCCTTGATTTTAGCAATTTTAGTTTCTGGTGACAAAACATAGCTTTACTTTCTGAATTTAAAGGATGAAATGAAGATTAAAGCATCATCATTTCCCTCTCACTAAAACTGCTAAATAATTCTTTGACATGTAATGATGAATATAGACGCTGACACTGTTACCCAAAGCAGTTTATATGACGCAAACAGTATAATCAGCTGGGGACTGAAAACAAACATAGGTTCTGCAACATGGGTGAACATTAAAGAGTAAATAGCAAACAATTCTTGTAGCTATGAGTTTCTTAGAATGTTGCTCCTCTTGTATTTCATTATAACTGTTTCTAAACAGCTTTCAGCTAAATTCAATGCAGATGTTAACTGGAAACCTTTAAGTTTCACTGGTTCCTCCTGTTCTGAAGTAATTAAATGACATTTTAACTGGCAAAATAAATGGATTGATTGAAATTCAAACCATATTACTCAGAAATAAAATATCTATACAAGAATTAGATTTATAATTATAGAGTGAGCTCACACTGCTTACAAAGAGAAATCATAAACCATAACCTCAGGCCTAAGAAAATGAAAATCTGAAAAATATTAGTAATGCCACAATTGCACACTGGAGTTTAATGACCTGAGGGATATGAATCATAAAAATAATCTAAACAGATTAATTCAATTTCCCATGCCTGTCCTCAAAGGCAATTCTGATTTACTTCTTAAATTGGTGCATCACTAATTTCTATTCCCCCACCCCCAAATCCTGAATATGTAAGCAATAGGACGCGACAAAGATGTATTATTATTATAATTATAATTATTATTATTATTATTATTATTATTATTATTATTATTATTATTATTATTATTATTGTGGCTATTAAAAATGCTTCCATGAAAATAAACTGAGGACAAAGATCGGGAAAAAATTGTGCAATTGTAATAATAATAATAATAATAATAATAATAATAATAAAGCATTTTCCTTGGTAATTGATTTGAATATTTCCAGATATCGAGCAGTTATTAAAAATGCTTCTGGGAAAGTTACCTAGTACTTGGACAGCAGAAGCAGCGTGACCTTCGGAAGAGCTTGATGAAGAAACCGGTTCAGTTTGTCCGACAGTACTTCTCTCTGTACTACTTACAGTGACTGTAGACATCTCAGAGATGCTCGCATTTTCCGTAATGTTTTGATTTAGCCATTCTTCAATCGATACCTTATTAAAAAGGTTGACATTTACTTTAAAACAACATTTTGTTAATAGCTGATGGCGTGATCTTGTTTGATTTGTTTTTGTGATGCGGTTACAAAGACTCTAAGGACATATATCGGGGATTATATCCCTCTAGCTCAACTGTATTTAGAATGCGTGGAATCTTTCCATTGAAGTATATACAGTAAATAAACTACAGTTTTTTGAGGAGACAGTTTAGCTTGATGTCATACAAGCTGAACGATAGCTTCATGTCCTAAATGTGAGCTCAATACCAGGCCTAAGGTTTTCATCCCCAGTTTGCCTCCAGATTATTCTGTTGCCAGAATGATAAAATAAGACTTGACTGAAAAAATGACAGACAAGCTTTGAATATCACAGTCTGTGATATTCAAACAAAACAAAAAGCGTCACCACTGAAAAAAGTAGTGCTGTTAACTTTATGGATATCAAAAAGGTAGCAGATGGGCCAAAAAACATGATTTGAAGAAAGAGCTAATTTAAGGCTTCATTTGTGGTGGGGAAAGGCATTTATATAACTATAGGCACATATATATTACCATGTAGGTTAACAATTAAATATAATGGAATTTTAGATAACTCACAGCAGATACTGACTGCAGTAATCCTCAGTGATTATTTAAGCTAGAAAATAAAGGTTATTCTTATTTAGTTAATAACCATGTCATTGCTGCTTTAATATAAAAAGAGGGTTACAGGTGTCCATGGAAAGGGTGTCATTAGAAGGACCGCAGACGGTGCCATCGCTGAGATGTTATTACGGAGAGGTTCCCTCAAGGACATTTTTCACTTGGACTGGAGAATGTAAGCTGATTACCTGTCAGTCACTTCACTATCAGAGCTGTTCCTACTGATTCACAAGTGTATTAATGGAAAGATAATTGCAGAGGTTCACATTTGTAATTCATCTTGACAATGACGAATTGCAGACAGATGTCAGAACTGAATGTAGAAATTGATTCATTTCTCAACAGTAAAAACTAAATTGTATTAATCTCTCTAACGTAACACGCATTTAAAATGTACCATGAACCGTACGAAGACAAACACATACATTGAAGACTGATTAAATGTTAAGAATAAAATTTATGAATTTTAGTTTTATTAATATTTTATATTAATATTCCAAATTCTTTGACTTTTAATATTCCTTCTAGTTATGGATGCATCACACCATAAAACAGATCATTTTGATAAACAGCCTTTTTCACAATTTAAAACATATTTTCTAATACGGTTTGTCTTACTTCTCTTAACTTGATTAAAAGATAAGTGCATTTGCCAGGGAACATTGTTAGACCATGTGTGTATGTTACTATACACTGGACAGATTATTTTGTACCTGTACTGCAGAGAATGAGCAATACAGTATATACAGTATATACAGGGGCTAGATGAATGACAGGACAAATAGGTACCTTGGACAGATTATTTTGTACCTGTACTGCAGAGAATGAGCAATACAGTATATACAGTATATACAGGGGCTAGATGAATGACAGGACAAATAGGTACCTTAGATGTTCACCAAGCTGCCCCTTGTAAAGAACCCTCTTAAATATAACCACAGCAGTAAATCCCTGAAGACAGCACAATATCAGCAGGCTGCAATTCAAGAAGGAATCTCCCTTTCCTAGCAGCTGCTGTCTGAGTGATGATATCAGACGGAACGATCCATCCAAAACAACGAATTGGGATGTATTGTACTATCATCAACCTCTATTAAAAAGGCAAAGTAATAAATAGTATAATACAATGAAGTAACATATATCTGCCACTACTGATGTCAACACAGAATTAAAGCCATTAGTATTGTGATAAAGAAGATCACCATGACTTGCATCTGCGATATGTACAAGTGTGTACGTGCAGTTGCATGTATGGGCAGGCACCAAAAAGAATGCTACCCCCAGAGCTATCATTTCAAAAGGTAATTGGTGTTAACAGAAGGGAACACAGCTAATCAAATGATATATTAAATGTGATTCACCAGGTCATTCTTCCATTGGATTTGAATGAATGCAAGATAGATTAAACCCAAATCAAACATTCACAACATGTGTAGACTCCCATAAGAAATGCCGAGAAATAGTGTCATAAAAACCAGATCAGTGCTTCCCAATATATATGGCTTTCAATAGCTTTCAAGAATAAAAAGTCTAGTTCTAAAATGCAGAGGGACATAACTTTACTCTTCATGAATGTGATCAAAGCTGGCTCACTGTTTGAAGTTGCTTCCCAACTAAATGCAAACTAAAATGCAAAAGTGCTCAAACACCACTTTTGAAAACTGGTATCTTTAAGTGTGGAAAGTAATTTATTTGATATGCTAATAGAGCCGTTGCAATGCTTGCCTCTGCTAGTGCTTGTTTCTTTGATCTTTTAGCCAACTAAAATTGTGTGATGTCATTCAAAGAGGTCACTTCATTTTCCTAAAGTAGTTTTACTATTTATTATGTTTAGTGTATCAAAACTTAGTATTACACACCTAATAGTCAGGCTTAGTAGTTACTGTGGCAATAAACTATTGTTTTTCTACAAAATTACAGACACCTGTCACATTACATCATTTAAAAATAATACATAAGAAGAACAAAGAAAGTTTATAAACGAGAGGAGGCCATTCAGCCCATCTTGCTCGTTTGGTTGTTAGTAGCTTATTGATCCCAGAATCTCATCAAGCAGCTTCTTGAAGGATCCCAGGGTGTCAGCTTCAACAACGTTACTGGGGAGTTGGTTCCAGACCCTCACAATTCTCTGTGTAAAAAAGTGCCTCCTATTTTCTGTTCTGACCCCTGGTCCTTGTTTCTTTTTTCAGGTCAAAGAAGTCCCCTTTGGGTCGACATTGTCTATACCTTTTAGGATTTTGAATGTTTGAATCTGATCGCCGCGTAGTCTTCTTTGTTCATGACTGAATAGATTCAATTCTTTTAGCCTGTCTGCATACGACATGCCTTTTAAACCCGGGATAATTCTGGTTGCTCTTCTTTGCACTCTTTCTAGAGCAGCAATATCCTTTTTGTAACGAGGTGACCAGAACTGAACACAATATTCTAGGTGAGGTCTTACTAATGCATTGTAAAGTTTTAACATTAGTTCCCTTGATTTAAATTCAACACTTCTCACAATATATCCGAGCATCTTGTTGGCCTTTTTTATAGCTTTAAAATTTATAGGTTTTAAAAAATAAAAAATACTTCAAATGAGACCATGTTGTGGTCTGAGTTTGCCAATGGCTCTCTGACCTGTTTTAGTTATTCTGTCTTCATTATTTGAAAAGACTAAATCAAGGCATGCCTCCCCTCTATTCGGTGCCTTGACAAATTGCGTTAGGAAGCAGTCATTTGTCATTTCCACCATTTCAATTTCGTCCGACGTGCTCCCCACCGGGTTCTCCCATTTTATACGGGGGAATTTGAAATCCTCCATTAGTATGGCTTCTCCTTTTCTACACGCATTTCGAATGTCATTGTATAACAGATTATTTTGCTCAGCGTCTGAATTTGGCGGTCTATAGCATGCTCCTATTATTATGCCCTTTGAATTTTTGTCCATTATTCTGACCCATATTGATTCTGCATTGTTTTCTTTGTCCTGATTTAACACCTGGGCTTCAAGACTATTTCTTATGTATAGCGCTACCCCTCCGCCTTTTCTGTCCTGCCTGTCTTTCCTATACAGTGTGTACCCACTAATATTATATTCGTCTCCATCACTCTCAGACAACCAAGTTTCTGTAACACCTATCACATCGCTACACAGATGCTGGTCATGACAGCATGAATGCATGGGTGTTCTTTTGCTTGCATACTGAAAGAGGCTTAATTCAGTGGCTTAAATTAGGGAAATCAGCCAACATTGGATAAAGTATAAGCTAGGATTGATAGGACTGATGCGAACGTGTAGAACATCTGCTCTGCTTATTATTCTGGTGCTTAAAAAACAAAGTTATTCTTGACATGAATACGTACAGCCATACACCAAAAATTAAATACCTGAATTGATTCATGTTTTTCCTTCTCATTGCAGAGCATGCTAGTTCCAAAAGTGTTTCTTAAAATTTTAAATAAGGCTTCTGCATGTCAAGTAATGAATCCAACAATACCCGGAAGAGCAGCCCAGCCACCAGCCCCTTGAGCAGTTGAGCCGGCCAGCAGATATTCTGGTAGAGGTCTGTGTTCACCACTCCTGGGTCCACTGCATTGGTCGTTACATGGCTCCCCTCTGCTGTCAGGCGCTGCTGCAGGTAGTAGGTAAACAGCACAAGGGCAAGCTTGCTTTGGGCATATGCACGGTGTGATGAGTAACAGCTACTGTAAGTGAGAAAAAAAATAGATAATAAGGCAAGGTTAGTAATACAGCATTTAAAGCCACATTTATATGTGTGTGTGTGTGAGGGGATAGTTTATATTGCTTACAGGGTAAAAAAAAAAAATCCCCACAAAGTAAAAAAAAAAATAAATAAATAAACCTGACAAAACCTACCTTATGAGGACTGGCCATGTAGTGGCATGTTTAAACATACATATATATATATATATATATATATATATATATATATATATATATATATATATATATATATATATATATATATATATATATATATATCAGTACTGTGCAAAAGTTTTAGGCAGGTGTGAAAAAATGCTTGTAAAGTAAGAATGCTTTCAAAAATAGACATGTTAATAGATTATATTTATCAATTAACTAAATGCAAAGTCAGTGAACAGAAGAAAAATCTAAATCAAATCCATATTTGGTGTGACCACCCTTTGCCTTCAAAACGGTATCAAGCATCAATTCTTCTAGGTACACTTGCACACAGTTTTTGAAGGAACTCGGCAGGTAGGTTGGCCCAAACATCTTGGAGAACTAACCACAGTTCTTCTGTGGATTTAGGCAGCCTCAGTTGCTTCTCTCTCTTCATGTAATCCCAGACAGACTCGATGATGTTGAGATCAGGGCTCTGTGGGGGCCATACCATCACTTCCAGGACTCCTTGTTCTTCTTTACGCTGAAGATAGTTCTTAATGACTTTCGCTGTATGTTTGGGGTCTTGTCATGCTGCAGAATAAATTTAGGGCCAATCAGATGCCTCCCTGATGGTATTGCATGATGGATAAGTATCTGCCTGTACTTCTCAGCATTGAGGAGACCATTAATTCTGACCAAATCCCCAACTCCATTTGCAGAAATGCAGCCCCAAACTTGCAAGGAACCTCCACCATGCTTCACTGTTGCCTGCAGACACTCATTCGTGTACCGCTCTCCAGCCCTTCGCGAACAAACTGCCTTCTGCTACAGCCAAATATTTCAAATTTTGACTCATCAGTCCAGAGCACCTGCTGCCATTTTTCTGCACCCCAGTTCCTGTGTTTTCGTGCATAGTTGAGTCGCTTGGCCTTGTTTCCACATCGGAGGTATGGCTTTTTAGGCAAGTCTTCCATGAAGGCCACTTCTGACCAGACTTCTCCAGACAGTAGATGGGTGTACCAGGGTCCCACTGTTTTCTGCCAGTTCTGAGCTGATGGCACTGCTGGACATCTTCCGATTCTTGAAGGGAAGTAAGCATGATGTGTCTTTCATCTGCTGCAGTAAGTTTCCTTGGCCGACCACTGCGTCTACAGTCCTCATGTTGCCCGTTTCTTTGTGCTTCTTCAAAAGAGCTTGGACAGCACATCTGGAAACCCCTGTCTGCCTTGAAATTTCTGCCTGGGAGAGACCTTGCTGATGCAGTATAACTACCTTGTGTCTTGTTGCTGTGCTCAGTCTTGCCATGGTGTATGAGTTTTGACAGTAAACTGTCTTCAGCAACCTCACCTTGTTAGCTGAGTTTTGCTGTTCCTCACCCAGTTTTATTCCTCCTACACAGCTGTTTCTGTTTCAGTTAATGATTGTGTTTCAACCTACATATTGAATTGATGATCATTAGCACCTGTTTGGTATAATTGTTTAATCATACACCTGACTATGCCTACAAAATCCCTGACTTTGTGCAAGTGTACCTAGAAGAATTGATGCTGTTTTGAAGGCAAAGGGTTGTCACACCAAATATGGATTTGATTTAGATTTTTCTTCTGTTCACTCACTTTGCATTTAGTTAATTGATAAATATAATCTATTAACATGTCTATTTTTGAAAGCATTCTTACTTTACAGCATTTTTTCACACCTGCCTAAAACTTTTGCACAGTACTGTATATCTACAGTACTGTGCAAAAGTTTTAGGCAGGTGTGAAAAAATGCTGTAAAGTAAGAATGCTTTCAAAAATAGACATGTTAATAGTTTATATTTATCAATTAACTAAATGCAAAGTGAGTGAACAGAAGAAAAATCTAAATCAAATCAATATTTGGTGTGACCACCCTTTGCCTTCAAAACAGCATCAATTCTTCTAGGTACACTTGCACACAGTTTTTGAAGGAACTCGGCAGGTAGGTTGGCCCAAACATCTTGGAGAACTAACCACAGTTCTTCTGTGGATTTAGGCAGCCTCAGTTGCTTCTCTCTCTTCATGTAATCCCAGACAGACTCGATGATGTTGAGATCAGGGCTCTGTGGGGCCATACCATCACTTCCAGGACTCCTTGTTCTTCTTTACGCTGAAGATAGTTCTTAATGACTTTCGCTGTATGTTTGGGGTCTTGTCATGCTGCAGAATAAATTTGGGGCCAATCAGATGCCTCCCTGATGGTATTGCATGATGGATAAGTATCTGCCTGTACTTCTCAGCATTGAGGAGACCATTAATTCTGACCAAATCCCCAACTCCATTTGCAGAAATGCAGCCCCAAACTTGCAAGGAACCTCCACCATGCTTCACTGTTGCCTGCAGACACTCATTCGTGTACCGCTCTCCAGCCCTTCGGCGAACAAACTGCCTTCTGCTACAGCCAAATATTTCAAATTTTGACTCATCAGTCCAGAGCACCTGCTGCCATTTTTCTGCACCCCAGTTCCTGTGTTTTCGTGCATAGTTGAGTCGCTTGGCCTTGTTTCCACATCGGAGGTATGGCTTTTTGGGCGCAAGTCTTCCATGAAGGCCACTTCTGACCAGACTTCTCCAGACAGTAGATGGGTGTACCAGGGTCCCACTGTTTTCTGCCAGTTCTGAGCTGATGGCACTGCTGGACATCTTCCGATTGCGAAGGGAAGTAAGCATGATGTGTCTTTCATCTGCTGCAGTAAGTTTCCTTGGCCGACCACTGCGTCTACAGTCCTCATGTTGCCCGTTTCTTTGTGCTTCTTCAAAAGAGCTTGGACAGCACATCTGGAAACCCCTGTCTGCCTTGAAATTTCTGCCTGGGAGAGACCTTGCTGATGCAGTATAACTACCTTGTGTCTTGTTGCTGTGCTCAGTCTTGCCATGGTGTATGAGTTTTGACAGTAAACTGTCTTCAGCAACCTCACCTTGTTAGCTGAGTTTTGCTGTTCCTCACCCAGTTTTATTCCTCCTACACAGCTGTTTCTGTTTCAGTTAATGATTGTGTTTCAACCTACATATTGAATTGATGATCATTAGCACCTGTTTGGTATAATTGTTTAATCATACACCTGACTATGCCTACAAAATCCCTGACTTTGTGCAAGTGTACCTAGAAGAATTGATGCTGTTTTGAAGGCAAAGGGTTGTCACACCAAATATGGATTTGATTTAGATTTTTCTTCTGTTCACTCACTTTGCATTTAGTTAATTGATAAATATAATCTATTAACATGTCTATTTTTGAAAGCATTCTTACTTTACAGCATTTTTTCACACCTGCCTAAAACTTTTGCACAGTACTGTATCAGTACTGTGCAAAGTTTTAGGCAGGTGTGAAAAATGCTGTAAAGTAAGAATGCTTTCAAAAATAGACATGTTAATAGTTTATATTTATCAATTAACTAAATGCAAAGTGAGTGAACAGAAGAAAATCTAAATCAAATCAATATTTGGTGTGACCACCCTTTGCCTTCAAAACAGCATCAATTCTTCTAGGTACACTTGCACACAGTTTTTGAAGGAACTCGGCAGGTAGGTTGGCCCAAACATCTTGGAGAACTAACCACAGTTCTTCTGTGGATTTAGGCAGCCTCAGTTGCTTCTCTCTCTTCATGTAATCCCAGACAGACTCGATGATGTTGAGATCAGGGCTCTGTGGGGGCCATACCATCACTTCCAGGACTCCTTGTTCTTCTTACGCTGAAGATAGTTCTTAATGACTTTCGCTGTATGTTTGGGGTCATTGTCATGCTGCAGAATAAATTTGGGGCCAATCAGATGCCTCCCTGATGGTATTGCATGATGGATAAGTATCTGCCTGTACTTCTCAGCATTGAGGAGACCATTAATTCTGACCAAATCCCCAACTCCATTTGCAGAAATGCAGCCCCAAACTTGCAAGGAACTTCCACCATGCTTCACTGTTGCCTGCAGACACTCATTCGTGTACCGCTCTCCAGCCCTTCGCAAACAAACTGCCTTCTGCTACAGCCAAATATTTCAAATTTTGACTCATCAGTCCAGAGCACCTGCTGCCATTTTCTGCACCCCAGTTCCTGTGTTTTCGTGCATAGTTGAGTCGCTTGGCCTTGTTTCCACATCGGAGGTATGGCTTTTGGCCGCAAGTCTTCCATGAAGGCCACTTCTGACCAGACTTCTCCGGACAGTAGATGGGTGTACCAGGGTCCCACTGTTTTCTGCCAATTCTGAGCTGATGGCACTGCTGGACATCTTCCGATTGCGAAGGGAAGTAAGCATGATGTGTCTTTCATCTGCTGCAGTAAGTTTCCTTGGCCGACCACTGCGCTCTACTGTCCTCAACGTTGCCCGTTTCTTTGTGCTTCTTCAAAAGAGCTTGGACAGCACATCTGGAAACCCCTGTCTGCCTTGAAATTTCTGCCTGGGAGAGACCTTGCTGATGCAGTATAACTACCTTGTGTCTTGTTGCTGTGCTCAGTCTTGCCATGGTGTATGAGTTTTGACAGTAAACTGTCTTCAGCAACCTCACCTTGTTAGCTGAGTTTTGCTGTTCCTCACCCAGTTTTATTCCTCTTACACAGCTGTTTCTGTTTCAGTTAATGATTGTGTTTCAACCTACATATTGAATTGATGATCATTAGCACCTGTTTGGTCTAATTGTTTAATCATACACCTGACTATATGCCTACAAAATCCCTGACTTTGTGCAAGTGTACCTAGAAGAATTGATGCTGTTTTGAAGGCAAAGGGTGGTCACACCAAATATGGATTTGATTTAGATTTTTCTTCTGTTCACTCACTTTGCATTTAGTTAATTGATAAATATAATCTATTAACATGTCTATTTTTGAAAGCATTCTTACTTTACAGCATTTTTTCACACCTGCCTAAAACTTTTGCACAGTACTGTATATCTATATATATGAACATTAAAAAGCAATGGTAACGATTTTCTCCCTAATTTAGAATGGCCAATTATGTTCGCTTACTGCAGCGATTCTCCACACAGCTCAGGAGAACGGAAGGTTCAGTGGGCATCCTCTGATCCCACGACTGAGCCAGCTTCCTCTTTTACACCCAGTTACCAGCGAGCTACCGTCCTGTGGAGGACAAAGGCCAGCCCTGCAGGTGTTCACCTGAGCTCACTAGGTGCCTGGCCAGAAGGGTCCACTGATGCGCGATGAGGAGCCAATGCAACGTTCTCTCTGGAATGCCCAGTGAAGACCAGCGACTTCACACAGCCAAGTCACTCCCCTGCGCTCCCCTAACTGTATGACTCACCCTGAGCACCACGCAGCCGTGCTTTTACCAGATGAGTCACTTGGGGACGCCGGTAACTTTGTTTTTAATTTCCATAAAGGTAATTCAAGTTAAAAACTGATGTTACAAACGAAACTGACACCATTATTATGTAAGAGATAAGGTTGAATCGGTAAAAATAACTCCCTGTTTGAGTGGTCTTCGGGTGAGACGTAGTTGTAAGTGACTCTGCAGCTGATGCATAGTTCACACAAAGTCTCTGTAAGTCGCTTTGGATAAAGGCGTCTCCTAAATAAACTAACTAACTAACTACTACAAATAGAACCTCATTTGGGAGGCGGTAAAGACAGAACTCACTATCTAATCACTGAAATAAGGTTACTGCTTACCGCATAGCCAGTGCTGATAAACGCCATTTGTTCTAATCATTGTCTTATTATAGGGTAACACAATCTGAATTTTCTTCATGGTTGAGCACACCAAGGAGCTTTGAAAACTCAGAGAATGCTGATTTATGTTGCTGGGTCCCTGTGCAGCCTCCTTGCAGTATTAATTTCCTCTGCTTCAGATGCTGTAACAGGTGCAATTTACCATCAAATAACAAAGATCATTAACAACATAATACTACTGCATGTAATTAACGCTAATTACCACAAAAATGAATCAGAGAGCAGAGAGGCCTAATTTAACTCAGTGTATCTAGATAAATCACCATGTTAAACAATTCAAAAGATTGACGTTTATATAAACTATAATCTATTATAATCTACGAACACAGACAGTACACATTACTAAATCAAAATGTAGAATTTTACTTTGTGAAATTGTGCTTCCCTTCTCCGCATCTACAGCCCCTCGAACAAAAGAAACATGACACTCATTCTCTCTGTTTAATCCAGTAGTTTAATTTCCTTTTATACCACAGACTGAGATAACTACTAACGCTGCTACTAACAACCAAACGAGCAAGATGGGCTGAATGGCCTCCTCTCGTTTGTAAACTTTCTTATGTTCTTATAATTATAACAAGAATTACATTTTTGTCAGGCCGACTTCCAAGACAATTGACGTTGTAAATTAAAAGAACTGATAAAAAAAAAAGAAGATGAGGAAGAAATCTTTATAATCTGGTTTCAAATCTTCTGTGCCTATCTCGCCATTCTGAGCACAGGCAGCAGCATACGGAGTGGTGCTCAAGTTGCATTTCACAGAAAAATCTTAAAGAAACTTGACGTTAGGAATAAGGAAAATAAATGGCTCTATATGCAACAGTAAAGGCAGGGCACCACACAACACTCTTCCACCTTTAACCTCGGCAATAGGCTGCAGCCAATGAGAGCTGGGTCACGGCACCAATGTAACAAAGGAGGCGAAGCACAAACTGGCAGCCCTGCACACTGCAAGCAAGCACCAGGCTCAGCAGCATTAATGGTTATAGAGCTTTTAAATGAATCTCTCTGACAGGCGACAGAATCTTAAATGGCTGTGCATCACAAAATAGAATGCAAAATCCATTTTACGTTAACACATATTAACGTTAACACTTTAATACATTTATATGTATTTGCAAGGCCGGCAAGCAGGCCAAGAACACATCACCCAAAGCACCCAATGGTATATTTCAGCACATTCAACAAAATACTCTCATTTCTAAAACATAGTGTGAGTCCTCTATAGCAATGCATGCAATACATGTGAGATAAAATAATAATTGATTAATGCTTATCCTCTAATATAAATCGTAAAAGAATATGACTGTCTTCACCAGGCAAATGAAACTGAGTTCAATCAGCTCAACTGTGTAGGTCTGCAGACAATGGACCACATTACCCTGTCAGGTATGAGTGTGGTACTCTATTGTAATTACTTAGGAGTTATATAGCTTTTTGTCTCATTGGAATACATGGGACGCCTCAATTAAGTCCAATCATTAATCTGTTGAGACAGCTCGTATCTCTTTTACGAATAAGTTTTCAAAAGATCCGGACCAACTTTTCAGAATTAATTTACGTACCAATAAATTCAAGACTTCATATTTGTCCAACTCCAAACCTATGATCTCATTCCTTGTTCTCCTCCGAACCCCTCCTTTATCTGAAAAGTCAAGTGAACCAAGGTTCCCAGGATCTTGGTTTATAATATAATATAAGAACACTACTGTTATATGTGCATGCAAACACTATTTTTTATATGTGTTATATATGAGAGATGTTCTTAATATGTGACATCATCTTCTAATTGATTATATTTTGCTAAATTAAAGGTATATGTTTCTTTTAACCTCATACTGTGTTTCATCATGTTTTTAATGAGTCAGTTTTGATTCCATATACTATTGTCTAACAGAGTATTTGACAAAAGATTGCCTTATACAATATTCAAGTCAATTAGTTTCACTATGTTTAAGTGGTAATCATTTTCGTTACAATTATTTATCCCTCAAAAGATGCACTAACCAGGCTCTGACCTGTACCTGACTCTGAGAATATGCTGTTGCAAGCAATTTCCACAGTCTCTTGTTTCTTCAAGGCCAAAGTCTGTGCAAACATTTTTTAGATATATGACCTATCCATGTCTGTTATGCCATAATTTTTGTATATTGTTCCAAGATATAGTCTTATCTGTGCTAAACTACTAATGCCATAAACCTTAACACTCCCAATCTATAAGACTTGCAGCTTTGCTGGAGTGGAATGTAAGAAGACCCCTCCTTTCTCTACAGCCCGTACATTTTGATAAGGAGAGAGGCCCCTTTTTCAATGCAGCAGTTTCAAAGAACCACATTTTAATGACTCAATTTACCATCATTAGACAATAGTATAGTGGATTAACAACAAGGTACATTATAGTATATTATTATAAACTAACACGAAAACATAGCATAATACCTTTTATATTCTGTAATTCAATAGATATTATAATGTCTAAAGGTCTTTTTGTTTAATAAAAGGAGAAAGAAACTGTACCACTTCCCCAATTAATTAAATCGAATACTGCTCCGGTTTTTAATCTTACCACTACAGTAAAGTCATGAACAAGCAATAACACTTGTCAGTTTAAATAATATGTTTTCTTATTATAGCAAATACTTAAAACATATTATTAATCTTATGAAATCAAATAGATATTTTTAGTTTCAAATATCGTGCTCTCTAAAAAAGGGTTAATCATTGATTTTATTAATTTAAAATACCTTTGTGTCTAACTTCTATTCTTTGACCATTATAAACTATGAACAGTGTCAATTAGCACTGAATCTTCTTTTAACTATAAATGTGGCATTATAAGATAAACTTTTAATTAATTTACTTCAGTTTAACAGTTGCTCCTAGAATTTATAATATCACTTTATTTCTTTGGTGATTCCCTCTAAGATTTAAATGGAAATACAGGTCAGTATAAATGCATTCAACTTGTATATATTTTATAATGACTGAACTAGGCTTGACCCTGTCCTTTGTTCATACAAAATCCAGCCGAAACAGGTTTTTTCTTAAGACCTTGGCTGCTAAGTTTTAATGTTGATTTATATGTTGCAAAGAATCCCTTTCTTATTTTGTTTTTGGAAACATAAATTTATAGGTGTGATTAACGTCCACTTTTTAGCCGGAATGGTGCTGTTTATCAAGCGTCATGCTTTCTGAAGATTAGATATACAAACAGTAAATCGTTTGTTATATATTTTCTTAGAAATTCCCAGATTACTAAATACTTAATTAATTTCCTGTCAAAACAACGAGTGGACTGACCTATTTCATGGAGTAAGGGATCCATCTATTGACAATACAAGGATACTCTCTCTTTATCCTTCCTTCCAAAAAAAACTCTAACCCTTCATTTTTATATCAAAGTACATTCCATATTTGAAATTGCCTAGTACATGTCCAGCATATCCACACGTTCCCAGCAGGATTCAACTTCTGTACCAGGTTCAGCTCGAGTTGGTTCCACAACAAATCCCTTGATCCAAAGTTTCTCCATCACAGGTGTCTGACTTCATTCCTATAAGATACTTGGACACGTTTAGCTGTACATATTATTTCTATATATTTCCTTTTGTTCACACAGGGTCATTTTGCAAGGTATGCCCTCCATCCAGAATACTAAAGGAGGTCAAAACTCACTGTTATTCATATTTTCGGGCACTCAGTCGTTGCCTTGCCCTACATCATCAATTGGTAGACTTAACATAACTGAATCTGAATCAGTTGATGAACCGTGCACTGTAGCTTACTGAGATCCTCCATGCAAAGGAGTCCAGTGTTTTACTACACGGAATAACTAGTTCAGCGTCACCTGCGACAACAGTGACATCACCCTAGCTAACTTCAATCTCTGCCTTGCCCTTCACAACAGCACAGTCAAAATCGGAATTGGCTCAGTACTCCTAAATCTTCTCTGCATAGGCATTACCTTAAATCTGCATCCAATTATCACAATTGAGAAAATAAATATTAATTTGGTAGTGCTAATTAGAATGTCAACATTTGAAATTTGGTGAAAAATCCTTTATAAAAAAAACAGCTGATCCACATGCTTGCCAAATGAACTAAATGCTTAAATTGATTGGAGTTAATAATATGCCTGATAAACCTTTGGTACCCAGCACTGAGGGACCTCAACATCTGTATTCTAGAACATTTAGCAATTTTATTCATACTATTTCTTACACCCATTTTAGAAATTAGTTTGGCTTCAAATAATAAGAATGTCAAAACTCCATACAGTATGTATATCTCAACCATATGTTTAAAGCACCAGACTGACCCGGGCTCTGACAACAGGCTTATGGAGTGCCTTTAATGAACCCGTTGAATAATCCAGTCTCATCAAACACTAGCTGAATCAATTGTCATTTATATTTATCAAGGTGGATCTAAACACTGCCACTTTAAAACAGGGCTAGAACAGGCATTTTACTTACTCTCAGTGATAAAAATACACTGGAGAGAGATGTTGGTTTTCAACCTTGTTTTTTTGTGATTTTAACAATGGCCATATTGAGATCTCTTGGATCAGTTGAATAGACTCAGAGTGTCCTGCATAAATTGAGTGGCAAATTCTTCAAAATGTTACCACTGGATTCTTAAACACTGGCATCTGAACAGGCATGTATCCACACTGATAGCAATGGGCCCAAACACTCAATTATCCAAATACGTGTATACAGCACATACTTGCCCAGCTGGCTATAATTGTTCTTTATGCTTCAGGTATGGTGTTTCAATGGATTTTTAATGAAGCAATGTAAATTGCAGCTGCCACCAACAGGCCAATGCTAAAATATTGTCATTTTACCAACCCAGTTGGACAGTTTTCAGTGTGAGGCTTTAAAACAATTATCACTCTGTCATAAACATCTTTTTGATGTGCATAAGAGGACCCATTAAAGCTCAAAATAAAAAAAAAAATAAAGCACCCTCACTCTCTTTTTATAGACTCATTAATATCCATTAAGCTCTGTTAATTCAATAAGGTTTACCAGCTGAATACAACTTAGCTAATTATCCATTATTCAAATGTAAAAAAATCAGCCGATAAGAATTCATATATAAATAATGACTTACATGAAAAGCTCAATATCATAAAAATATAATATGTACATAAAATAATTCATTAAATAATTACAGCAAAAATACATCAATCTATGGAATCATTGAAAACAGGCCAATTTTTAACATTTAGCTTAAATAAACTTGAAGACACATAGCATAAGCTTATAAACAGAATGCTGAATATGAATTGCTCTGATCTCCAGGGTAGAGAAAAGGAAGCTGTCTTTTTGTTCATGTAAATACCATCTGCCAACAGTGCAAAATAGTCAAATATAAAAATGGAAATCTTATTGTGAATAAATCAAATTAAAAATGCAGTGTTGTCACAGCTAATTGCAATACAAAAAAATACACATATACAAATAACATATCCCCAAGATGTATGATAATACAATATATTGATAATGTACGAAGAAGTGGAGTTAAAACTGCCAACATCAACAAACTTGACAGCAATTCAACTTTACTGTTTGGTTTAAACCCATAAACCATCTGTCACTGTTCTGTGAATTGTTTTCATCTAAAACTGGCCAGCTCACTGTCTTAAAGGAATGGTTTATACTCTCTGGATTTACATGCTATTTTATCTGCGTATTATCTACTATTTATTAAGTGTGTCATTATTGTTTCTTCACACATCCATGTTTAATAAAATCATCAGCATGGCTTACCTTTGGGGAAGTCTCTTTGGGCAAGCCTGACCAAGGTGGAATTTGTGAAAAGAGGGGTGCCCAGAAATGTCTTCACCCCTAAGACTGACAAGGTGGGATGAAATTACTGGTAAACACTTACTAGTGGGCATTTTATACTGGCCTCATTACACCTTGCCTCAAAAGGTAAAATATGATGATGACTTTATTAATCATGCCAAGTATTCAGGAGTGCAAAAATGATTAAAACACATATAATGGGATAATACTCTGGCACGGCTGAGAGCCAGCACATACATATTGGTGTGTAATTTGTGTAAATGAAGTTTGGTTTATTTTGAAGTTAAATTTTGATTAAAATCCCATCCCTGCAAAAATTAATGTGGAATATGGTCATTCCTAAAGGGCTCATTTAGTTTAGAGAGAGGCCTGAGAGCTGCCGGCTGTGCGCTCTGTCCTGCACCGAGACAGCCTTAGCTTGTATGCATCTTTATTGTTTTTATCTTTAATTTTTTTTTCATATAACATAACTGCTAGAGAAGCTTTGAACTGCAGTCTTCCACCTTTGTTTCTGCTATTCCTGCTGCTGGCCTGAAGCACTACCCTACCACATAAACATACAGTATAAAATGTTAACATTATGCAAATTCACTGGATATAAAGTATTCATTTCATTTCTGCTATTACCATAAAAAGAAAACAGATATGTGCACCGGCTGGACATTGAATTAAATAGTTAAGATTACATTCATCAACTTAAACCAAATAATCTTGTTGGAGAATATTTCAATGAATGCAACAGTGATCATTAAATCACTCAACACTGCAGTAGATTACAGATGCCAAGTAGGGGAATCCTGTCACTCATTTTAGCAGGTAATTTGAAGCACAACTCTTAATAAAAGGCTACTGGAATTAGCAAAAAGGCTCAAGTAATTACATTATTTTGTAAAATCTGTTATCTTGCCTTAAAACTCATACCTCCCCCACCTCTTACAAAACACGACCCAGTTCTTTCCACTGAAACGCAGACTTTTTATCTTATCAAACTTACGATTATGTTTAAAACATTACAGCATAAAAAAAAAAAAATATAGAACCACTTAAAGCCATTTTGAATTTTTATTATTTGGCAGCATGTTTTGTCAAAGGAAAAGAAATTAAAACCATTATGTTATTCAGAGAGAGCAGTGTTTGCAGGCCTACATATGAATCTCACTGGGAAAGCAGACACTTTAACATTTACAAGCAAGGTGTTGGGGGAGATACTGTGAACAGTTTTGAATGAATAACAAGACTTCATTACAGTTTTGAAAGACATATTATCATGAAATATAGTGTAGCGGTCCTGGGGGATTATGTGACTAAATTAAAGTGTTATTAGTCACACAAGACACCCTGTTTCCAGCACTAGTTTCTGGTCTGGTTTGAGGATGAATCCAATCCACAGCCAGTTTATTTATCCCCTTTTTTAATTTTCTGTGTTACCGGGGCAACACCTACCTCGGGTACAACAACAACTATCATAATGATGACTGTGATAATCATTTTTGTCTATACAGTGTGAGCAGAACACAGTTACTATAGTTTGTGTTAATTGGGCTCAATAAGGATAGCAGGCTACACCATCACTTAATTTAATCTTAAAGTTAGTATCTATTACATTTCATCAGCCATATAAATGATGTTCAAGAAAAGGCCAAGATACAAACGTTCTACCAGATGATGTTTCCTCATCATTTAGAATGCAGTGACGTCTATTTTTTGTATACAGTACAGTATATGGTACTTCTGAGCACAACCCAAAATAATGTTCAAGTCACTAATCATTTTGACTGGAAATCTGGCTGTTCCTCACGTGGATAGTAAATTACATCTGCACGAGCAAAGACACGTCCCTAGTACTGTGCACTGGAATATATCTCAATTCTCCTGTTTTTGGTATTAGAGCTGATCCACTTAAGCTGCTCTGAGCTGCAGAAGCCTGCAGTAAGAAGCATGGCTTAAACATCTCTTTCCTGAGGCTGCATATGACAGATGGTATTAAAGCAGCATGGCAGGGTGGTACCAAGCAGCTCTTGGATAGATATAGCTAAATAGAATTAGAGTCAAGACAACAGAACTGGGGGAAATACTGTATATAAAAAAAAAAATAATAATCATACTAATACCCCAACGTACTACATATTATTATATAATAATTGGTGAGGAATTTTTTCAATGAGCTCATCCAGTTGATATTTCCTGTATTATTACACGGCTGTGTGATATGAGAAACATGCGCTCATTAATACCAGCAACAGAGTGCTACCCCAGTGTGAGCTGTCAAACAGCAACAGATCTCCACAATTCTCTAGTGAGTACTTGATAAAGAAAACCCTCCAGAGCCCTCCACGTCCAGGGTAAATCAGGTAAATCCAAGAGAAACCCATGTTTCCAACATCGCAACTACCTCGGCAACAGGCTCTCTGCATTCAATCTTCGGACCAAACTGCATTTTCCATGAGGGAGTCACCGTAAACATCTATAAAATGGCCACCAGAAAAATCTTCCATCCACACATGGAGATGCTTTGTAATACACTCCGATTCTGACTGAAGGTAACCCACTTCTCACAAAAAGGTACACAGAAATGTTAGCAAACACAAACACCCTCGGAACAAACTAGTGAACATAAAAAAGGAAAAATAGTTTAAAAAGTTTTGCGTCATTTTAGCACGTTTCCTAACCTTTTTTCAGCCTCCTCGAAAAAAAAAAAAAAAGTTCCTACGGAAACCAATAGGCAAAAAACCAATAGAACTGGCACTCAGCTCCACAACAACTGATTACCTGAAAACCAACTTGCTGTTTTAGTTACAAGTTTAAACTGCTCACTTTGGTTATAGTCACGTTATAACTCCTAGTACAGACCACTGCAATTGCGGTTTTCTCTGTACTGTCTCATATAATGCAAACGTTATTTTAAATGTTCAAGTTATCAAAGTTGTTATTATTTTAAATACAAGTCTGTATGCAGTTCACTCTCTGTCTAATAACTCTCTGACATAAACTAAGTAGAGTAAGCCCCCCCACAACAAGCAACACAAAACTTTAGAACTCTGGCAGGAAAAAAAAAAATCCTCACCAGAGATTAAAGAATACTGCATGGGGTAGTGTGTGACAAATTAGAATTTAATGCCCACCCACTGGGTTTATGTAGCATCCCACCTCTCGGGTGTGCATTACATTCTCATAGAACACACTACTCCATGCATTATTCTTTATACAACACATTGCGTTCTAATATATTTCTAAATATATTTTATTTTCATAAGGGACAGACATTATTGGAGCAGTTCAGGATTTCCATACCAGCTCTGCAGGTCCTCCAGGTCCAGTTCTCCACAGTAATGAGTGGCTGAGGATACTGTGACGATGCGGGCGCTGGACTCCTGGCACCCAGACTGCTTTAGCTTGTCCAGGAGCAGCTTTGTGAGAAGGAAGTGCCCCAGGTAGTTCAAACCGATGTGCTCTTCAAAGCCATCCTGCGTTGTTCTCTCTGGAACCAACATGACCCCCGCTGGGAAAGAAAAAAAAGGAATTCAAACATGTATTTTATCTGATATATCAGCTAAGTAGACTGTCTGTCATTTAGCTGTCAGAATGTACTGTTATTACATGTAACACATACCCTGAACTTTCAAAATACCACGGAGTAGATATGACCTCAAATCAGAAGATTACATTTCTGTCTCAAAGCACACACACACACACACACACACACACACACACACACACACACACACACACACACACACACACACACACACACACACACACACACACACACACACACACACACACACACACACACACACACACACACACACACACACACAGTACAGTACTAAACATACACAAAGTAGCAAAGGGTACTAAAAGGTAGGGGCATGGCCTAAAAAATGAATTCAATATTTGAATGCTGTGCTCTTCACTGTGCTTGTCTCATTCTTGGTTTTGAAACAAAACCCTTTGGTCTCAATCATAAATTAATGAACACTTGAAGGTTGATTAGTTGTGGGATCATAAATGCTCATTATGCAAATGTGTGGTTTGAGGGAGCAATCTCATTGGCTAGAGATATTCTAAAAGGGGTGGCTTAATCCCTGGTGGACCACTGGCTGCCACCTCGTCACACAAACTTAATTTAACACATCACTCCGCACTACAACTCTATGAACATAAAAAAAAAATTATACCTGCTAAATTAGAGTAAGGTATGTCCCCACTTGAAGAAATTACGCTCCGCCCCCCAAATGTATGTGCTGTAAGGATAACATATTGTACATTTCTATATACGTACAGTAGTTCATGTATTCTGTTTTATCTGAAAATGAATGGACTCTTTATGTGATTTTTTCTGTATGCTTTTCAAACTACAAATAGGCATACCCTGTAAGGGTTCGTTTCTACTAACCAAATGTATCTAAATGCTTATTTGTTTTACCTGCTTAATCGGGCTATGCAGGTACTCAAATTTTCAGAGTGATATCCTTTAAGATGTTTTTTCATTGGTAGGCATTAGGTCATTAAATGGACCAAACAAGCCCATTAAATAGTGTGTTCATTTCACAACAAGAAAAGCTGCCTTTCCCTCACCTTTACAATTGAGTAATTATCTTCTGAGGAATGATTTAAAAACTGCTTGAAAGTGCTGACATGTTTACTGCTGGACTGCCATACCGGGGCCATAAACTGACAACAAAAAAATGTCACAAAACTTGCAAATTCAACTGATTCATCACATACTCGTGATGTCTCCTCAGCCCTGCCTTAAGAGCTACTGCTTTAAGAGAAAAGCGATTACATGCAAATCTCCAGACTGTGTGATTTGCCTAAACTGTCTGGAATGGTGATGGTAACTGTTCAGCTATGGCCAAACGTTTTGCATCACCTAGAATTTTAGGATGGAGACATAAAAAAAAAAAAAAAAACTATATGAACATCATGTAATCAAATAAACTACAAAATGATATCGCAAAAGTCTACCAGAAGCCACAATAGTAGTACAGTATTTCATGTTAGATTTCAAAATGTCACATCTTTCAATTTTTTTCAGTTTTTCATTAAGTAGATGGGAAAACTACCAAGTGGTTTGTAATTCAATATGTTAATGTAACATTATTCAGCAGGTTTCATTCGACTTTATGAAGCAAAATTAGTTAATGCTATAGGGTGATGCAAAACTTTTGGAAAGAGCTGTATATTGTCTGACTTCTAATTGTCAGACATTAAAATCAATTCGATTTTCTAATCACAAAGAACCCAGCCAGAACATAACCAACAGTAAAATGTCTGTCCCTTGGGTGAAGAGCTACCACTCAAGACAGTCAGCTAGGGTATGCTAAAGCCAGATTGTCCAAGACATTCTACTTACTGTACTTCAGGCAAGCTGTTAGAAGAATGCATGTAGCTTGACTAAAATGCAATCACAGCTTTGAAAATCTGGAAGGTTGTGAACCTTTCTCACATACACTTATTAGTTTTTTGTGATGTTGAATAAATAATCATCCCTTTCTTGCCTCCAACTGTGGTGTTTGATATTAGTTAAAATGGAATGGAAATAGAAACCAATCAATCTATCTGCGAATTATATGGGAGAGTCGTATAATACTTTACAGGCAAAGAAAAGCCTAAGGATGTTGTACTTTGCATACATTTGACACTTCAAACAGATTGCTTTACCCTACAATGGCCTGCAAATGACTACAGTAGTGTCATTTGATTTCAGGAAGTTTCATGAGAAACATCTTACCAGAGTACTAACATACATACATATATAAGCAATGCCACAATTCTAATGTAACCTGCTTAGTTTGTATTGAAAATGGATTGTTTAATAATACATTCCTCTCTGTTGCTATTTTACAGGTACCTATTATCAAAAGAGATTACTTTTGAAGTCTAAATTTACCATTTTAATTTAACAACATCCCTGTGGGCATAATGTAAGGGGGAGGGAATCTCAGAGATTTGTAAATATGGATAAAGTAAAGTAAAATGGATATGTGAAAAAAAAAATAGTAGGGGTTTTAATGTAAAACATTTTGTCCCGTTTTCAACAACCAGCCGACACCGAAGCTCAAACAACTTTTATTTGTCAACAAGAAAATGCAAGCACGTCCATGCATTACGAAAGGATGGCAGTGAGTAGCCTATTAACATGGAAAGGTATGGGCATTGATAGATATCTTGAACAACAACATATTTGTATCATATTTTTAAAATCCATGTAATATAAAAAATAATGCAATATTTGTATCATATTTTTATGCCATTTCATAAATAGCGATGTTTCAGAAACCCTCAATGTAATATGTTCTCGTAATACATGGCAGCCCATTATATATATATATATATATATATATATATATATATATATATATATATATATATATATATATATATATATATATACATACAGTACTGTGCAAAAGTTTTAGGCAGGTGTGAAAAAATGCTGTAAAGTAAGAATGCTTTCAAAATAGACATGTTAATAGATTATATTTATCAATTAACTAAATGCAAAGTGAGTGAACAGAAGAAAAATCTAAATCAAATCCATATTTGGTGTGACAACCCTTTGCCTTCAAAACAGCATCAATTCTTCTAGGTACACTTGCACAAAGTCAGGGATTTTGTAGGCATATAGTCAGGTGTATGATTAAACAATTATACCAAACAGGTGCTAATGATCATCAATTCAATATGTAGGTTGAAACACAATCATTAACTGAAACAGAAACAGCTGTGTAGGAGGAATAAAACTGGGTGAGGAACAGCCAAACTCAGCTAACAAGGTGAGGTTGCTGAAGACAGTTTACTGTCAAAAGTCATACACCATGGCAAGACTGAGCACAGCAACAAGACACAAGGTAGTTATACTGCATCAGCAAGGTCTCTCCCAGGCAGAAATTTCAAGGCAGACAGGGGTTTCCAGATGTGCTGTCCAAGCTCTTTTGAAGAAGCACAAAGAAACGGGCAATGTTGAGGACCGTAGAGCGCAGTGGTCGGCCAAGGAAACTTACTGCAGCAGATGAAAGACACATCATGCTTACTTCCCTTCGCGAATCGGAAGATGTCCAGCAGTGCCATCAGCTCAGAACTGGCAGAAAACAGTGGGACCCTGGTACACCCATCTACTGTCGGAGAAGTCTGGTCAGAAGTGGCCTTCATGGAAGACTTCGGCCAAAAGCCATACCTCCAACGTGGAAACAAGGCCAAGTGACTCAACTATGCACGAAAACACAGGAACTAGGGTGCAGAAAAATGGCAGCAGGTGCTCTGGACTGATGAGTCAAAATTTGAAATATTTGGCTGTAGCAGAAGGCAGTTTGTTCGCCGAAGGGCTGGAGAGCGTGCGAATGAGTGTCTGCAGACAACAGTGAAGCATGGTGGAGGTTCCTTGCAAGTTTGGGGCTGCATTTCTGCAAATGGAGTTGGGGATTTGGTCAGAATTAATGGTCTCCTCAATGCTGAGAAGTACAGGCAGATACTTATCCATCATGCAATACCATCAGGGAGGCATCTGATTGGCCCCAAATTTATTCTGCAGCATGACAACGACCCCAAACATACAGCGAAAGTCATTAAGAACTATCTTCAGCGTAAAGAAGAACAAGGAGTCCTGGAAGTGATGGTATGGCCCCCACAGAGCCCTGATCTCAACATCATCGAGTCTGTCTGGGATTACATGAAGAGAGAGAAGCAACTGAGGCTGCCTAAATCCACAGAAGAACTGTGGTTAGTTCTCCAAGATGTTTGGGCCAACCTACCTGCCGAGTTCCTTCAAAAACTGTGTGCAAGTGTACCTAGAAGAATTGATGCTTGATGCTGTTTTGAAGGCAAAGGGTGGTCACACCAAATATGGATTTGATTTAGATTTTTCTTCTGTTCACTCACTTTGCATTTAGTTAATTGATAAATATAATCTATTAACATGTCTATTTTTGAAAGCATTCTTACTTTACAGCATTTTTTCACACCTGCCTAAAACTTTTGCACAGTACTGTATATATATATATATATGCGCATATATGAGAGAGAGAGAGAGAGAGAGAGAGGGAGAGGGAGAGGGAGAGAGGAAATGTCATCGACTGACATGTACTGGAGAGGTTTTGGTTACTGCGTGAGCAAAGCGATTACATGCAAATTTCCAGACTGTGTGATTTGCCTAAACTGTCTGGAATGGTGATGGTAACTGTTCAGCTATGGCCAAACATTTTGCATCACCTAGAATTTTAAGATGGAGACATAAAAAATGAAACTATATGAACATCATGTAATCAAATAAACTACAAAATGATATAGCAAAAGTCTACCAGAAGCCACAATAATAGTACAGTATTTCATGTTAGATTTAAAAACGTCACATCTTTCAATTTTTGTCAGTTTTTTCGTTAAGTACATGGAAAGATTTGGTAAGTACAATTGAATGCTTGTTTGCTGATGTAACTACATTAGCTGGTTGAAGGAATTAATTATCTAAAGTGCTCAGAGCTGTGGTTGATTGAAGAGAATTTTGATAGCTTGTAAACTGGACCAGCTCTAGACCTGCAGGACAGTATAAATTGGCAAACGGTGTCTTAGAACGCCAGCCGTTCTAAGGGCCACACGTCCAAGGGCAGTCTAAGGGCCACACGTCCAAGGGCAGTCTAAGGGCCACACGTCCAAGGGCAGTCTAAGGGCCACACATCCAAGGGCAGTCTGAGCTGTGGCAGTCAGAGAGAGGACAGGTAGAGGGAGGACCTTTTCCAAATCTCTCCCAATGTCTACTAGAGGCCTCACTCCTATTCTGACACCTAATGTCTGGATCCCCTGGACAAAGCGTGCTCACTCTTTCTCCTCTCCTGGAATGAACACTGGTAATTACCTACTCCAGATACCGCTACTAATTCCTTTTATTGCTGAGTTTTCAGAATTCCTCTCCCTCTCCTGCACTTATACTGACAAAATCCTACACCTAGGTGACTTCAACATGTTAACTTGCCTACTTCCCCCCTAGTGACCGACTTGAACATGCTCCTGAACTGAAATACAGATTGATTGATTGATATATATGAGAGAGAGAGAGAGAGAGAGTGGATGGAAGGATGCCATCTTGCTTGCAGGCCTGAGTGGTTTTTGTTTTTACTTACCAAAATCTCCACTTGCTCTGCTCTACTTGTGTTGTGCTAAGCTCACTATCCCATGATTCAATAGTATGGGTTATTCTGGAGAACAGACCTTACTGCAGATTTCCACCCCCAATTTCCCTGAAGAGGCAGTATCATCCTCGAACGTCACATCTCCCTCCAGAACAATTTAAACACATTGCAGACTCATCATGCTGAATCATGGTGGCCTTACACCCAATTAACGGTGTTGCCTTCACACTTGTAAGATATTCTATATCTACTGTACAAAACACACACCATGTGGAGGTACTTACCATTATTGACTAGAATGTGAAGTGGAAGCCCTCTGTCGTTGAACGTCTTGACAAACCAATGAACAGACTTCAAGGAAGTCAGGTCAAGATGAATGAACTCCACTGAGAAAGCAATGGAATACTTCAGTTTAGCTTTTAATCAACTATAGTATGAACATGAAAGATTGAAAGATGCAAGGAGAATCCATAAATAAAACATATTAAAAAGAGTAAACAGCGGGGTTCCGAAAAGTATAGCGTTACACGTCCACACGTATTGCTACAACTAACGTACCTGTAATTTTTTACACTTATAACTTTAAAGTCTGTTTCAGAGATCTTTTCAAAATGGCCACTCTAGCGCACGGGTTTGAGATCTGTACTCTAATCACTGCAGGAAGGCAGATTAAAAAAAACCAAAAACATAAATGGTCTGGCATTTGGATTGTTATTGCTGAGTTACCTGTTTGACAATGCGGGCAATAATCCTTACACTATCAGTGCACTAGAGCGGACATGTTGAAAAATGCTTTAAAACAGACTTTAAAGTAAGTGTAAAAAGTTGTCAGGATGTTAACAACGAAAAGAAAAATTACATGTACATTATTTAAACAGTTGTAGCGATATGTAGGGACGTGTAACGTTATATTTTTCAGAACCCCGCTACTTACTCTGTAATTTGGAAGTCATACGAATCAAATCAGCTGTTTTTAAGAAGATCAAAGTTGTTTCTTACAAGTTGAGTAGCATTTACATTTCTCCTGGTAAAAATAGAACAAAAAGTAAAACCATACTGTGCTATTATGAAAACAAACCAAAATTGACTTCATACCATTCATCTTTATGACTCATATAATGAATTCAATGAGCTAGAAAATTAATTTTTCAGGAAATCTGTATTTACAACAATGCATATTTTGTAAATAATACATTTCTTTCATCCACCATAATATAAATAGTACTTTGTATAAAGCACAAAAAAAAACAACCCTTACTAAATTTCTGAACCACTTTATTTTTTTCAATAAGAAATAAAAACCCATACAATTCCAGTGAGAATTTTCTTTTGAATGGTAGCCCTCAAGCACGCTGCACAATCAACACCACATAAATCAACTGAGTGAAACTGAATGCAAAGGATATTAGACTTCTCTACCTCGTACCAACAATACAAATACATTAAAGAAAATGTAAAAAATGATGTTTTGCAGCTAAATTCTATTTGACTAAATGACTGTATGCATTTTTCTTCCCATTTTTTTTAATCCAGCAGAAACTCCTATGTTCACAAACAAATAATGTACAATTCATAAAATTAATTTAAATCATGCAATGATTTGTTCCAGGAGACATACATCATGGAGTATTTTAAATTGGCAATTTGTTTGCTCTTGATTTTCTATTAAGAAGGTACAGTGCCTTATGGCAATATTTAATATTTTGTAACCATATATTTTATAACCACACAAAATGTAACATATTGAGGCTTCCATGGGCTGCACAGGAACAGGGCAAACCCTAAAGTGTTTTCAATGGGGGTGAAGCTTGTCTCACCGAAGTTGAAACTGCCTTTTAAAATGTAAATAAAGAGGGCTGTCAACAAAGCGTCCTTTCTGATAAAGCACAGCACACCGACGGATAAACAAGAATACACTGTAGACATTAGACATCAATGAATTACACTTAGTTTACATAGAACTGGATTGTGTGACATTACATAGATTGTTTCTCAATATTTACCATGCTTACTAACTAATCCAGCACTAAATGCTTCTGAGAAGACTACTCAAGGCTTATTTGTGGGAAAGTGAGGTGGGGAAGCATATCAGTGTTGCCCAGGCTTCAGTGCAGAATAGTTCATCAATGTGCTTAAGTGCACAGCTGAACTAAGCAATAGTTGCTGGAATAGTTAGCAAGCATCGTAAATAATGTTCTACGAAGAATCAATAATACCAAATGCATAATAATATAATATTAAATACCACTATTAAACAAATGTAGATCATTAACACTATTCCTTTAACTTGAAAAATACTACACTTTATCAGCATACATATATCAATGGGCCCTGTCATTTTGTGGTCATTATAATGCTAGATTGTAAGCCCGGTATTCCTGTAAGAGTCACTAAGCAATGTCTCAAAATCAACAAGTCAGGATTAATGAAGTAGCTATTTATAACAGCCTAATAACATCAAAGCAAATCATGTTTTGTAATTCAGCCCAGGGAAGACTAAACTCAAAAGCAAATTAGCATGGCTGTCACACTGGCAAACTATTTCACTGACTGGTTCATATAGTGAGGATTTTTCACATTGACAAAAAAACAAACAAACTGAGAGACTGTATAAAAAGGTTGTTTCTAATATGGCAACATACATGGTTGTCTCTATTAAATATAAGCATGTGTGCTAAGAAGCGATAACACTCTTACTACCTACACTATCTGCCCACTTTATTATAGCCCGTTAACCCGACTGGAATGGGGCATGTTCTCCAGGTATATCCTGGGTCCCCTGATTAAAGTCAATAATGCATTCATCCACCGTGCAGAATTGTGTGACACCTCCCAAGACA
Organism: Acipenser oxyrinchus oxyrinchus; assembly: GCA_030684275.1. NCBI lineage: Eukaryota > Metazoa > Chordata > Actinopteri > Acipenseriformes > Acipenseridae > Acipenser > Acipenser oxyrinchus. The sequence continues at coordinate 38,080,206 of CM060253.1, read as the reverse complement.
CCTTCCAGCACCTTGTGACTTCAAGGCTGGAATCAGGGTAACGGAGGCCCAAACAGATATTTGGTATAGGTCCTAATAAAGAGGCTAGGCAGTGTGTGTATAGTGTTTTTATAAAGGTTTGGAATGTCTCATTTGACAAGGTAATTCATAGATAGAAATTATTAACAGGGCTGAATGCATCACACAACACGGTCCATTACACTTGCTTGTGTTTCCTCAATAACTAGATCTCAGCCCTCATCTTAAGTAGAATATATAGTATAGAAAAAGGAATGTATAGGTTGGTACAGATTGTAGGATGATTGTAAACAGTGTACCATACACATAAAAACAGAACAAACTATATGCATGCAATGGGCATACTGTATCACTGAAATCTGCAAGATCCAAACAGAGGGGATCATTTGACTTGCATCCTCTGCCGTGTTCAGGTGAATTTATTATTTAGGGGTTTTATTCAGTGCTGAAAACTGGACTGCAAGTGTAACAGCTTTGTTGTTCCTACAGTAGGGTGGTGCTTAGTTACCTTTTCTGTTGGCTGCTAGTATTCCCCTCCCCAGGGCCTATTAGACTCATGCCACTTGTAGATATGGGAGGAATGGTAATGCTGAGCCAAATTTACATGCACTAGGGAATCAGCCTGTTGCTTTAATGTGATAGACACCGCTTAGAAAAGGCTCTAAGAGGCTTCTGGGCACTCTCTGGAGGGTGGCTTTGATGAATCCCACCTGAGAAGTCAATCCCTTTTTTTCTGATTCTCAGTCAAGCTTTCAGCTTGTATTGACTGCCACCCTGGGCACTGCAGATACAGTAGGTGCTAGGGATCTAAGTGGGTGAAAGTGGTTCTTTTCAGGCTCACTTCTTAATGCGAAACAATGTTTGTTTGAACAGTTTCTATTGCATGTGTCCAGTTTTCCAAAGTTGCCAGAAATCAGGCTTGCTTGCCTGCACCCCGTGCTTCCTCTCCAATGATCCAGCCGTCTCGTGAGGGACACCCACATGAACCCCAAGACATAAATGACAAGCAAGATTTAGCTCCGCAAACAGCTGGAACTGCTGCCCAAAATACAGGGACCAGTACAGCTTTTTGGACCCTAAAACGAACCATGTAGTTTTATAGAGGACACCCAATTGCCAAGTGCCTATTACTTTCATTTCTAGTTATTTATGTAGTAATGCTTTTTGTGAGTTTTTTTTTTTGAAAGTAGTCTCCAGTGATAAAAGGAATGTTGATCTTACAGCAGAAATATCAGTTTAATGCATGCTAAAACACAGAATGAAACAGTCCAGTTCTGATTATCAAGCATAGCAAACAGCTTTGGGAATAACAAATGATCACCGTTATTGATCTGTATTTTATGGAGGCTGTTCTTTGTAGTCCTGTGTTATGGTTGGACACATTTGTTATCTGTTTTTGTGCCTTGTGACTAAACTATACAGATGCAGGATAACCTCTGAATCTGGTGATTTTCCAAGAAACAAAATTGTAAGCAGCACACTGGGGATAGATTAGTCCAACAGGATAATTATGTTTGCCAGCGTGCTTGTCTGGATGGAGGTTTATTTCCAGGACTCGTGAATGACTTGCTGCATTGATATAATGATTTATGTACTGCTACCTAGTATTGCAGATTGTTATTACAAAACATCCCCCAGAAAAAAAAAAAAAACAACTAAAGCATTCATGCACTGGCTGTAATCATCTGTGAGTGCACATTGGCATGATTTGCAGTGTTAGGCAAACACGCTCTAGTTTAGCCTGGTGTGAAATGTAATGAAAAGGACCCATCATAGCAAGCAACTCCATCAATTGATTGCATCACAAAAAAATCTATACGCCTTTTTTGAATTCTAATTTGTCAGTCACCTAAGATGGCCCACATCCCCCAATGTGTCGTTATTGCAAAAACAAATCACATCTTTTTAAAGTTTCCATTTTCCTGTGCTTGTCATTACAATTGATGTATAACAGTTAATGGTCTATAGCAATTTCTCTAGTCAAATGGGTATTGATATATTTCTTAGTATGATGTATATACCAGCAGAACAGGTTGTTATAAAATGAAACATACAGGCCACTGTTTACTCTAAATTATTAATAAGGAAATACAGAGAGGGGGAAAAGTTTGTTACGATTATCACAATTATATATATATATTCTTAATATAAGATAATTCAAGAAACCATGTTAAATACAAGCATTTAGTGAACATTAGCCACACATTAATATGACAAAAATACACAATTTCTGGTAGTTTAACAATCTTTATTTAAAAAAAAAAAAACTAAAAGTATTGGCACCTTTGTGCCAGCCTGAGAAAATGAAATATAACTAATTAAAACAATATAATCATTGATTGAAAACCATTGAACAGTAGCCAGAAACAGAGGTGATTATGTTGAAGAAGAATGTTTTGGAGATGATGGTCAAGACAAAGGAATTGGATTCACATTTGAGAAAAAGCACTCATAGCAAACTACAAGAAAGGAAATGGCTACAGAACAGTAATCAGATCAATAACCAAATACCACAGAACAATCAGATCAATAACCAAGTACCACAGAATAAATTAAACTGAAACACTTGAAAGAAGTGGATGTCCAAAAAACATTACGGGTACAGCAGGTAGGAGAACTATGAATGTCCCTATGGAAACACTTTCTCTTTTGGTAAGCCATTAAAATTATTAAAATTGAATGTTTAGACCAAATATTACCGTCATATATATATATATATAAACATTTGAGATGACATGTATTTGTACTAAGTAGCACACATCTGTACTGTAATACCAAAAACCCATGTTTCAGTGTTTTCTGCTTTGAGTTGTCTTACGACAAACCTATATTCAAAAATCCATTTGTTAAACAAATGGATATCGGCCCCTGAAATCATTGTATATTTTTTTGCTTTGCCAGTTCAATAATTAAATTGCAAATCTCTATTTGGCCGTGCAATTTTACATCAAGGAAAGGATCTTTTTTGTTGTATCCCTTAAAGAATACTGTCATACAACACTGCATTTCAAAGGTTGGTTAATTGCAGATAGAGAATTTAAAGTGCAGAGTACCTTGTTCTTCTCTAAATTACAGTGCTCAATCTGATTAGAATCTCATCTTGCTTTACGAATTCATAATCAGTGTTGCAAAGATTTCATAATTTTCATTTAAGTCAAAGGAATCATTTATACTCTAGAAAACATGCTTAATAGTTTACAAGCAGTATTATAAAAAGCCTCCATTTGTCAACATGTAAATATTAAAACGGTGTGATTTTTGTAATGCTGATCATTTGGTTATTTGTGCGTAGTAAAAACAGGCCAATGGACATCCCTAACATTGTACATTGCTTTTACCACTTCTTAGAACTACTAAGAAAAGGCTGTTGGTCCAAGGTGCAGTTAAACATGAATGTTGTGCAACACAGAATATGCATACAGTTAGTGGTGCCTCTGCTATATCCCTAAACCAGTTACAGTGAGGATAATAAATCACTAAAACAGGTGTATTTAACTGAATAGCAATGTTAGCTGGTGGTTCACAAGCCAGTAGACTTTAAAGATTTTATGTAATTGTGTTGAAAACGTTTGCCATTTAGATCTAGGCTTCAGGGGTAGAGGCCGTGCACTCATACCAGATTAAAAATCAATTGGAACTTGCTTTAAGCTTGCTTGGAGAATCCTGTGACAAAACAGTCTTCCTCATTTCATTCAAATCATGTGACCTTTAAACTCTGCCTGTCTATATAAATTTAAAGTTGGCGGGGCTGGCTGAGTTGAAAGGTCACATTGCCGGGTTTTATCGACAAGCTCAAATCAGCTCAAAGCCAGTTAAAGGCATATTTAAAGAACTCAATACAGTAACTCAATTTTGGAGCAACAGACCCATTAACCACTCAAAACTAAAATGTAATAAAGAAATACAAAGGTCATTTGAAGCAACTTCAATAGATTGATTTCTGCTGTCTTGAACTATTTGATTAGTGTTGTTTGCTTTTGGGAAGAACAGAGTGCAACCACCACACTACTTTGTTCTCCTTTTTGGGAGTTTGTTGCCTGACAACTACCCTAGATAGACAGAGAATGTTCTCCTCATTAAAAATATAAAATATATATATAAAAATGTCAAAGAGCAATCTGTGCATTGTTACCCTAAATATGACCCATTTGTTACCAATGCCTAATGACACCTGTTCTCTATTCTACACCCGAAAAGTTTTTTGAATGGTGATTGCCAAGGCTGGTAAGACTGGAGATGATGATCTATTTAGTGATAGCAACATACTTAGTAAGTAAGGGGTCTGAGTGAGGTAAAATGGCCACAAAATCTCCACCCCCAGTCGTTCTGTATATCATTTGTTGTTTCCATAATTTGTGTCAGTACTATATGTTATTTCTATTTTAAAATAATTGGTTAACAAAAAAGATCCTGTGATAAAGTATGCACCATGTACTTTATTTTGAGATAAGCTTTGTAAGCTTTGATCTTACATAAGCTTTAAAATATTAATCATTTTGCCCATATTTAATTCCACATTCAAACTTTGTTATCAAGGATGACCTTTTCCTGGAAAATGACTACATAATTCAGATGTTCTTAAAAAATAAAAAAACGGACTTACTTGACTGCAAATTCCAACTAACCTTTGTGCGCTAACCATCGTTTGCCCTAGCATGCTCTGCATCCCTTCATTTGAGCATGACTAAATCAAATTCAAATTCAAATAACACCACAAGTGGAAATGTTATTAGACAACATTAATATATGAAGGACAAAGGGATTATTACTTAAAACCACTGCCTTAAACTTAATAGCCTATTCCTCCTACAGCGTTGCCCGAGAAAGAGGGCAAGCTTACGTGAGAGAACATAGCTCATACTCGTTTCTGCTTTTGTGCTTTAAAGAATGTAAGCAGGATACAATATTGAATATAAAAAACACTAAAGATTTACCACACCATAGATTCCTACCTTTTGGCCCATAATCTGCTGCACAGGAAGTTAATTAATTGTGTGGTGGAAGACATCACCAGAAGTCAAAGTTTGGAGCCAAAAACAACAACATATTGATTGAATGTTACCCATTGTATAACAATTAAAAAAAATAAAATGAAATTATCGTTGACTAACGTTCTATTTGCAGGTCTTATCTCACTCAAACAACTTAATTTCTTATATCATTTCATCACATCTGAAGTTCCCTGCAGAAAGAGTAGTATTAAATGTTGACTGACAACTGCTTATAAAGGAGAAGATATCATCCTCATCACTAACTCTACTGGCAAGAACGGTGATAAGACACTCAGCTGAAAATCAGGTGCTGAGTCTGCATCCCAGTCTCCCCCTGTGCATCACCATGTGTCTACTGGAAACACCAGCTCCTTCCATGGCCTTTTTCTAAATGTGATAGAGTAAGGGAGTAGGCTTCTTCTGGTTACTGCAAGCACATCTCAGGGCTTCCTTTCATGTTTGTATGCCTGTCTTTACCAATAAATGTTGGCTGTTCAACGAGCACCCCATGATTTGTTAATTTTGTCTTTGAATGACAACAAAATAAAACCACAAGGCTTAGAACATCCCTGGGAAAGATGCCAACGAGTAAAACAATTTCCTCTAAGATACAATTTCATTAAAGCAATAAAAATGTCCTTTCAGGTTTGTGCAACTTTGAAAATGGAAATGTAATGTAAGGATAGTGGTGTATAAGAGTCTACTTTCTAGGCAGCCTGGAAAAGACTGGTGTGACTTACACAGGTGCGACCCATCACTCAGTTTCAAAAAATGTAGCAATTTTTATTTTTAAAAATATGTATTTCGTAGCTCTAATTAAATTTGATCTCCAAACAATACTATTACAGAAGGGGAAAGAAAGTACAGAAGCTTCATAAATTCAGCCGCAGACATAGTGGTTAAAAGGGGACCTTTCTTCTGAAATAAATCATTCGTAAGACTGGTAAATAATGGTCTAAGCAGAAACAACAATAGAGAATGATAGAGGACACAAGTAATAGGATTTTAAACTGGTAAAAAAAATAAATGACAAGAAAATGCAGATGGTATAATTTATTCATCTAATACACCACTGCTTGATTTCACAGAGAAATATACTGTATCGGTTACATGTTTGGCTACATGCAGCCGTGACAGTATATTCTCTCTGAAACCATTGATGCATGGTTCACTATTTCTCAGGCTGCAAGTACAGTACTACACTACCGGTCAAAAGTTTTAGAACACCTCCATTTTTCCAGTTTTTATTGAAATTTAGGCAGTTTAATGTCTCAATGTACTCTGAAATTAAAGCATAGAACAAATAAACAATCGGAGATAAAAAAGAAATCATGGAATCATTTTGTTTAACAAAATTTAATCTAAATTTTTGACTCATCAAAGTAGCCACCTTTTGCAGATATAACAGCCGAACACACTCGTGGCATTCTTTCTACAATGGAAATCAAATATTGTTCGGAAAGTTCTTCCCAACACTGTTGCAGAAGTTCCCACAAATGTGTTGCACTTGTAGGTTGCTTTGCTTTCACCCTTCTGTCCAGTTCATCCCAAACCAGCTTGATGGGGTTTAAGTCTGGAGACTGTGCTGGCCATTCCATGATTTGAAGCCTATCGTCTTGTTCTTTTCTTCTAAGGTAGTTCTGGCATAGCCTGGTGGTATGTTTTGGGTCATTATCTTGCTGTAGGATGAACCCCTGACCAACTATGCGTATACCAGAGGGTATTGCATGGGGCTGCAAAATGCTGTGGTAGCCGTTTTGGTTCAGGGTGCCACTCACTCTGTGCAAGTCGCCGACTCTGGATCCAGCAAAAGAGCCCCAGACCATCACGCTTCCTCCTCCATGTTTGACAGTTGGTGTCACACACCGAGGAACCATCCTTTCGCCTACTCGACGGCGTACAAAAACCCTGCGTGATGAACCGAAGATTTCAAATTTTGATTCATCGGTCCATGACCTTCTTCCAGTCTTCAGTAGTCCACTGGCGGTGCTTCATGGCCCAGGCAAGCCTCTTTTTCTTATTTTGCCATCTTAGCAATGGCTTTCTTACTGCCACTCGACCTGTCAAACCTGCAGCTCGAAGTCTTCTCTTCACAGTTGAAACTGAGACTTGCTTACTTCGACCAGTGTTAAGCTGTGCTTGAAGCTGTTGTCCTGTGAGCCGCCTATAACGCAAGCTGTTGACTCTCAGAAACTTGTCTTCTGATTCTGTTGTGGCTTTGGGTCTGCCAGACCTCTTCCTGTCAGAGTTTCCTCCAGTTTCCAAGTGCCTTTTGATGGTGTAGGAAACTGTACTCACTGACACCTTGGCTTTCTTTGTAATTTCTCTAAAGGAAAGACCTACACTTTTAAGGGTTATAATGGTCTGTCTGTCTTCCTTTGTTAATTGCCTTTTTCTCGCCATTATGATAGCAATATACTACTTCCTATACTACTTCCTGCAGTAGTAGTAACACAGTCTGTTCCAACACTGCTTTTATACAGACAGAGGGTTTGTAAGTAATCAACAAAAGTTGGGACACCTGTAGGAATTGTTAGCATCAACTTTCAAGGCTTAATTTACTTCCATTGCTGCAGAACAGCTGTAAGTTGTTAACCCATTACTTGTTCCTGAAAAGGCCTTTTGTATAACTCTGAAATGTACATTATTTTTCAGTTTTTGGTAAACTAAACTTTTAACCTCTGGCAGTTTACCGCTTACCTTTGTACCATTTCAGGTTATTCACTGGACTTGAACTGCTTAAATTTCAATAAAAACTGGAAAAATGGGGGTGTTCTAAAACTTTTGACCGGTAGTGTACATGCCCAGAAAGCTACAGTAAAAAGGTTTGTAGCAGAAAATCCTAAATCAAGTGCATGGTCTTATACACATTGGTGTGGTCAGTACTGCAGAAACATCAAGTGAAAATCTGGCCACTATATGAATGTACAGGGCTAGAAAGGTGACCTTGGATTATTATTCTGCTCAAATTATGCCAGTCCTGATGTTGTGGATTTTATATTGAATAATACACTTAAGTAAAAAATGTCATTGTACCTTCAATGACTGCAATATAAGTGATTCATACCTTGTACCATAATCTTCCATATTTTGCTCAATATGTACATTTGCAACTATTAAGAGTAATATTTTAAAGGCACTTATACAACTAAAGTAAAACCCACAATCTAAAAAGCAGCAGATCTAAACAGCTCTGTTTAAACACTGATATTAACACAGGGTATGCAAATAAAATATCAGCACAAGTATGTGAGTGTCTCTTGTGTATTTCTCTCTGTAACTGTATGTAAAACACCTGGGATGTTGCTGTTTTAATGATTTAAATAAAGGCAGTAAAGGAACTCAAAATAAAATTGTCAATTAGTTTTTTACAGGTGACAAATACACAAAACCTTTATTATATTTTGTAATCGGTCAATGCTGTCAAATGCTTTTATAATTTACAGTGCCTACTGTGCAGTCATTTAGAAGCAGTGGCCATTTACTTTTGAATGGTTTTATTATCAACTGCAGCAGTATGTGTTGCCTGTATAACATATTACCAGTAAAACAAAAACGGTACAGTGATCATACTGTTAATTTCTACTGTACTTCTTGAGCTATAACAGACCTTGAATATGTAATTTATTGTATAACGTCCCATTGCAGCAAAATGCCATACTGTCAACGTCAAGTTTTAGGGGTGAATGAAGATTGTGTCCTCACAGCTTAAACTACTAATAGTCTTGCTCAAAAGAGTCTGCTTTAATACAGCTGAAGCATTCATAATTTGCTAAGTATTTTAGGTTATTGACTCAGTTGGAATAGAGTTCTTGCTTTGAGTAAGTACAAAATAACGTCTACTAGGACAGGTTTAAAACATTGACACGTGAGTATATTGTTTAAGGAACTTACCAAGACATTATCAAAGAGCCACCTGTGATTTACAGTTAACTTACAGTATAAACTATTTTCTTTGTGCTGCCTTGAAATAGCTATCCTCTCTTACAGCAATGTAAAGGCAGACGTACAGTATGGTAAACTGATAAGATTTATCTCTGACCTCTTGAGAATGTGAAGTGAGATTGTTTTTTATTCAAAGAGTAGCTTGTTTCAATGAAAATCAATTCAAATCAATTCCCAACAAATGCGAATATACACTGTGATCTATTCCCCTGTAAATGTTCCGACACTAATGAGATTAGATGCTTGCTATAGATTTGTGTCTGGGAGGTTTCACGCCAAGTTAAACCTTTACCTATTCATCAGGTTTTACACCCCGTTCTGAGACTTTGATAGCTAAACAAGAAGCTGTAACACAATCATTTACGTGGCCAATATAAAAGCCCCATGCTTAAAAAATATCTTATTTTAAAAGGTGAAACTAGGGCATTAATAAAAAAATGTAATCATACATTTAATATTCATGCTAACAGCATTCCCACGAATACCTTTTGATTTATTTTTTCTCATCCTTGTCCACTTTATGTGCTTAGCTATTAGAACCCCTCCTGAGCCCAATGCTCCATGTTGCATCCAGAATATACAGGGTCAGATGGGGTCCTATTACCTGTAACACAGGAAGTAAATGAGGAAAAAAAACTGCTCAGTGAAATAAGAGTTGATATAATAATTTATTTTCCCCTAAAATCAATACTAATTCATTTGGGAGAAAAAAAGGAACCACAGACCATATTGATAAATACAAGTCAAGGTCAGTAATAGATTCTAAGATATGGTTGAGATAAAATGCTTGGCTGGTTTAACGTCCATTCTTCCCAACGATTTGAGCCCCATATAAAAGAGTGCAGTTATTTTTTTGCAAACATACCTTATGAACTACGTTGAATGCCCCTTGATTCTAAGTATGATAGTAAGTGTGTGTTTAGAAACGTAATAGTCAGTATTAATTTATTTAAATTGGTGTGAAGTGATGGAAATGGTGTTCGAAATTGGTGTAGGTACTGTAGGACTGCTGAACAGGTTAACAGATTTAAAGGTTTTATTATTATTATTATTATTATTATTATTATTATTATTATTATTATTATTATTTATTTCTTAGCTGACGCCCTTATCCAGGGCGACTTACAATTGTTACAAGATATCACATTATTTTTACATACAATTACCCATTTATACAGTTGGGTTTTTACTGGAGCAATCTAGGTAATAGAGTAATAATAAAAATAATGCAAGTCTTATATATAATGTGGGTGTATCTTACTGTACATCCATGGGTTCAATAAATACAGGGGGAAAAGTGTGGGATAGCCTCCCCAAACGAGACTCACACGCCTATGCATAGCTCAAGCAGACTCAAGTTGAAACTGGGGGCCATGAGACAAGGCCAGTGTCTCAGAATGCGAGACGGGGATATGAGCAGCTTCAAGTTGGTCAAACCTACTTTTATTCACCAGACAAATCATACATGGTTAATAGAAACATACGGTCTTGTGACCAGTTCTTTAACACGGTGGAAATATTGACTGGTAGTCAATCTACACGTGTGGTGGTCTATTAAATATGTTTAACTGTTTAAAATAATGTGTACGAACCTGGTGATATCCTATAATATCACCTAATGTGATATGCCATCCAGCAACAAAATCCTTGATTCTACCATTTGTCAGGCTTTAAATATAGTGCACGTAACGACAGATTGTTTATTAAAAATAAACAAGTATCACCAGTTTGTCATTTCTATTCTTTACAAAAACAAAGTCCTTTGCATACAATCTATTGTTTCTGGACTTCTTGCCCTCATTAAATCAGTCACAATCACAGCACAAAGCCTTCAGTCTCACTTGATCAAGTGGCTCCATTATTAGTCATCATAGGAACAGACAGCATCTCTTTCATACAATAGTGTTAGTATTCTTAGACAACCTTGCTTCTCGGTTCCCCAGGCTTGTGTCAGTAAATTCATCATTACACTGTACTATATATTTCATTATCTGTTGAAAATAATTTCCTTTGTATATGGTAATACCTGTCTGCACTATAGAATGTGTACAGTGGTGTGCACAATGCATTAATGCTAACATTAATTTTACTACCCTTAATTATACTGAACGTGGCCACTTTGATGCTGAAATAAGTGCTAAAAATATATGCTTTTCTGGAGCAGCAATAACCATAAGGACTCGGGTCTTAACAGTATTGCAAACTGAGGTGCTTTGTTTATCACCAGATGTATTTCCAAATTATATGACAGAAGCATTTAAAAAGACTATGAAAAAATAGTAAAGTTAGATTTGAAAGAGAAACTATACACAGAAATGCCTTTTCCCCCAAAGAGAGCCTCAGGAGTAGTTGAAACAGAGTGCATTGGCCACATAAGATGGCAACAGATGCAATGAACATCATGAAACAGACATACACGCCAAGAAGCATCTTGATGGTTTGGTCCAGTGTGACAGAAAATGACAGATTGTGAAGCATTGGCAGAAACATTGTAGATATAATCACAAATACTCAGGGGGACTTGTTGACTCCCCAGGCAGAATCTTGCAGGCAATGAAAGGGAATGGACATAAACATTAAACAAAATAATGCTGGCACTAAAAACAGATGGAGACTGATTACCAAGTCAATTATTTTACCACAAGTCCCTCAATGCTCATCTATAAAAGCATCACAGGGAATACTTGCACATAATGTATTCAATATGCTTGGCTATTGGTATTAAAATCTGAAAATGTTGAATGAAATACATGCCCGCTCTAGTACACCAATCAAAGTGTTTTTGTGTTCTTTTCGTACAGCTAAGGCCAAAACGTTTGTATCACCCTATAGAATTAACTCATTTTGCTTCATAAAGTCAAGTGAAACCTGCAGAATAATGTTATGTTAACATATTAAATTGCATACCGCTTTGTAGTTTTCCATATACTTAACATGAAATACTGTACTACTATTATGGCTTCTGGTAGACTTTTGTAATATAATTTTGTAGTTTGGTTGATTACATGATGTTAAATAAAAGACCTAAATTATGTTAATAATTGGCCATAGCTGTAGCTTATTCTTTTTATATTACTTTTATTCTCCAAATCAGAAACGCAGTAAATCATTACTGTACCATTCTGATGTAGGTTCTCTTCTTTGATCCGTTTCACTGCCTCTTGGCCCTCGTTTTCTGAATTTCCAGCTAAAAAGGAAGAAAACCGGTTAATTGCCAGAGGAACTTAATCTGCCTTGAGTAAAGATTCTCTCCCTCGAAGCTGACAGGTGATCATTTACATTTCAATTAGCACCACTTCTTTAGCACTTTGACATCTAAATCATTTCCTCTAGTTTAAAAAAATATTAAAATATGGTGTTTGCAAATTTCTACACAACTAACTGTACCTTATACATTTTAAACTACAAATAGGTGTTTTTTGAGGACAAAAACAAACAATTTCTGACTGAATACTTTGCAAACAGGCAGTAAATCAAATGGAAAATATGTAGCAATAAAACTTACAGATTGGACAACACTGGTAATGGAACTTAAATAAAAAAAATAAATCATTAAAATACAGCTGTGCACGAACTGTAAACACAATTGGGTCAATTCTGTCTACAAAGGAGGGGTGGGGTTAGGACAGTTCATATTTTATGATGTAAATGACATTGTGTGGCAGGGTGACTGGGTGGTGACGTCACGGCAGAAGCAGGAAAATGTCTTTTTAATGAAAAGACATTTGCTAGAACTTTCAAAACTGCATGTGTGACCTACGTAGCACCAAATTACTTAGCTACAATTAAACGTCAAAATCTAGTTATTTTTTGTTTTCTGTTTTTCACTCCTGTACAGTAACTTACTTGAAGCTGATAAATGACAAACAGGCTGTAACAATCACATCGATTGTACTGTTTATTACTCAAGCAGAGGTCAGGAGATTTCTTCGGACTATACCACAACACACAGTCTCATTTTCCAGCAGGAGCGCAAGGCAAGTGGTTTTCTGATGAAGTTAATAAAATTGCATGAATGGATTGATGTGACAATTCAGTGGTTGTCAACCAGCCATTCCTGGTATTTGTGCATTTAGTGCAGTGCAACCATAGACAGGAAGTGCTTTTTCAACAGCCACAGGAAGATGAATCCCCTTTCCCTTAAGAAGATTTAAGAGATATTTTAAGGAATTTCAAGAAACACTTAATTTGGAACTCATTTCATCGTGGCAGGAGTTATATAATTAATCCCTTTGAAGCAAAATGACAAGAGTGCGACCATGAATGTCTCTACAGAAACTCTTGATAAGCCATCTAAACTGAAAGTTTGGCTGAAAACGTTTTGAACTTTTGCATTACCGTAGAGACTCTACTTTCATTACATGTAATTACCTTATACTGGTAAGCACCTCGTCAATATCAAGCATTGTAGTGCACAAATGACCTTTCTTGTTATAATTTTATATATATATATATATATATATAGACACACACACACACACACAGTACTTTATCAGGGCTTGTCTACTCGATTGGCTTTGGCATTGCCTTGGTTCGAGGCATGTTTTCTGGTATATCTGGATCCCTTGATTACACTAGAAAGAAGAATGAATGCCGTAATTTACTTCAGCATCACTGCAGATCAAGTCAATCCAACACTGCTGCACTTGTACCCGGATGGCTACTTTTAAGACAATACATCCATCCACCATACCATACCAGATCTCAATCCAATTCAGCATGTCTGGGACTTAAATGGCTACCTCTCTGTATCAACTGCCTGAAATATTAATAATGAATGGATTAACATCCCTCAAGATACCTTTCCTGAAACTTGTGGAGACTATGCCATGTCGTGTCAAGGCTGTGATCAGTACAAATTGTGGCCTTACTCGATATTTGATACAGGTCCAAAAAAAGTGTCCAGACAGTTTAGATATGCGTAACTAAATGAGTTCATTTTGGTTACGCTTTATTTTGCATTTAATGCATAAGGAATGACCTGATTTACTGACGTTCAGTTACATGTTAAAAAACAGCTCATAGATATGCAATAGAGAATGACAAAACATGCCAGCCTGGATAGTGTTACATGTCATATCCAAATGGCTGTTTGAAGGCACAGAGTAATAGAGCAGCTTTTAGAAATCAGTGACAGATGGAAAGCAAACTTATTACACATTTACAAGGAACGAATAACATGTGACAATCAGTAGAAAAAATAGGATGCTATGGCAGTACCCAACCGCTAGTCCCCTTTGGGGCTCAGTGAGTTACTACTGGAATAACTACAGTACTGCAGGAATGTTCATGTTGTATCCTCTATATATGCCTCAATGTTTACTCCCCAAACAAAACAAATCCATGTTATTAGAATGCGTTTTTACTGTACCTATTATAATGTGCATTCCAAGCCTTGCCAGATGCCTTGCAGTTTCATAACCAATCCCTTTGGCACCTCCCGTCACTATGGCAACTCTTCCATTTTGTTTGGGAAAGACTGTACAAAGAAAAAGAGAACTATTGATGTTGCTTACCAAATGGCAATACCAAACATTTCAAAAGAGCAAGGTGGTTGTCCATATTAGCAGACTAGTCTCACATGCATACACTCGCCCACAAGTGAGCTTGCTTTGGGAATAAAATAAGTATCTTTATACCCCTAAACACATAATTGCCTCTTTAAAAATATGCTTATGATTTTAATGAGCAACCCATCTCACACGTTCAGTGGTACCTTAAATATGATTCATTTACTACCAATACTGACTTCATTTACTACCAATACTGAATGACTGGAAGGAGCATTAGTTCTCTGTTTTACCCAAAAACACTATTTTCCAGAGTGATGGCTCAAGCCTGGTACAATATTTAATGTTGTGTTGTCCTTGGCAATCCTTTGCCAGACACCTACTGTATAGTACCTACTTAGAGCAAGGGCATGTTCATTCTTAAAGTATTACAACAACAGAATGTCAAGAACTTCAAGTGCATTTTTTCAGAGAGCACTTAAGTGCTCTTAGAATCAATGAACAGCAGCAATAATGCAGTACTTATTGGACTGTGTTGTACATACCAGTGTTATAACCTTTAATATATCTATAAATATTCTATTCTGATGATTTTCAAAGAATGAGGCATGAATTTAAAATTCAACTTAAAGTAGTCTTACAGAACGTAGTCTAAAGACCACTTTTATTTTTTATAATATTGCTCAGGGGTGTGCAATTCGTATTGCCCGACTCCCGGGACAACAACATTTGTGTGAGGGACAACAAGTTTTGCCGTTATACTTTGCCCGTTGGACAAGTAGTTTTTATTTATTTATTTATTTGTCCTATGTTCGTTCTGCTGCTTGCTAGAAAGTCACTCTGGGTATATTTGTAGAGAGCCACGCAAGTTTCTGAAAACTGAATTGCATAAGTCTAGAAGCACATACATTTTAAAAAGTGTTTAGGTCCCATCCCTATCACGGCTGATTTACTAGCTGTGGAAGAAGCTGATCTTCTATTGGTTTCAAAGAAAACCAGAAATGGCTGCCAAGAGAGCACAGACTAATATTTTAAACTTATGGTATTATTTACATTTTTTGTAAATTAGCAAATAAGTGATACTGCATTCTTAATACGTGAACCTAACATTTAAATGCAGCGATCTCTTAAAGTTATATTATGTTAAACGAGGAAAAATATCTGTAAAATGTTGTACACTTTTTTTTTTTTTTTTTTAAAGTATATAATAGAAATAAACAAACAAAAAAAAAACTATTTTGTCTTTGCAGAATTTAATGGAGCCTACTGTAAATATGGTGTGCATTTTGGTAGAAAAAAACAGTAAACAATGCAGAGAAACTTGACAGGTTATACAGAAGTCCTTTAAATATCTGAGTTCAGCAGTTACAAAACTGAAAGAATGTCAAGAAAAACCTGAATTCCACAAAGCAGCAGTAAGAGTTGGAAATGATTTCGTATCTGTGATGCAACAAACAAACAAACAAAGACCTGAACATCAGGAGTTGGATTCAGCTTAGAGAGAAAGTGGAAACAAACAGGCAGAATCTGTTTTTACATTTGAATGACTCCCAAGTATTGCTTATTATAGTTGTACCCTTAATATGTTACTTAAATTTACTAGCAAATGTGTTACAAACTGCACTAAAAGGAACATTTCCTTAATGTATGTTATAAATTCATTGAAGTGAGGTGGGGTCGCAGGGAACCTTTTGTCTATCTTGAAGAATTTAGTGGAACAGTCAAGCTACAAGGCTAGATCTGCCAGTTAGTTACCAATTGATTAGTTGTGTTCACTGTTAAATAAAACCAAAATGCTACAAGTTATATTCTACTTTCTTTGTGTGTGCTTTGTGCGACGGTTAGGGGGCATGTAGATTTTTCAAGCATTTTGTCACTTGGACAACAAGTTTTGTTCAAAAATTGCACACCCGTTGCTTAAAACTATTATACTATTTCACAATTTCACATGTACACACGTCAGATAAACAACACATACCCATAAGCATTGCACAATTCAGTATATAGTAATATAGTATTTGTTTTGCTGAAATCCTGAGGATTCTATTGTGACCCTGACAAAACAAACTTCAATAGTTTGTTGTTTTCCATGTCCTATTTTAATGATCTAACCTGTGGCACATCTAAATACGGGCGGCCTAAAACTTTTACACCAGATATATTGCAGATCTTATTTTACCTTGCTTTATATATTGTATTAAGTGATGTTGGCTTGGGGGGGGGACAATACATCAGCACAGTAGGAACAGGACACTAATATCTATACTCATATGACTCCAGAGAAGTGTAGTCTCTTTCCATTTAAGCCCCTGTATTTGGTTTATATCAAAGACGGGATGAATGCTTCTAAAACATGCTGCATCTAATACGATGCATGTAAATTTATTTATTTTTTATTCAGGATTTAGGCATATGCTCCAGACACAGTGGCATTACCTCCCAGATAAGATAAACTTACTGCAAATGCCTGGTGCTTAAAGGTCAATTAGTACTTAGTACTCACATAAGGTATTGTGCTGAACAGAAAAACAGTTTGCGTGTATGACATATATTTTGCTTTTTCCTCCAGGCTTTTGAACACTTGAAATTCAGCTGTCGTATAACTCTTTTTTTCTCAATTTTTTTGTTGTCTTCTTGCCAGCCCTTTATCGCCTGTATCAATCCTGGTTGAATAATAATTTTTTAAAAAAAATTTAAAGGAAGAAAATCCACTCAAGGACATTACTCACTTACCGTCACATCAGTTCCCACTATTAACCCTATTTTAATAGTTTTTTTTTTTTCTTCATCTTGCCACAATTACACCAATAAAGGATATACTGTACTACTCCAGTGCAATAAAAAAATACTCAAAACAAATATGTACTTGACTCACATGTGCACACTTGCCGTTCTAAACTGTAAATGACTCATTTCTGCAGCTGATATGTTTTGTAACTCTCTTACTGCAGGAAACCAATTTGTCCAGAAAGAGATGGTGGGGGCATTTAATTAAACTAGGCATTGGAAAATTACTGTCATTTCAACCCCCCCCCACCCACTCTTGTGAGAGAGAGCAGTGGTATAGGCTTTGAAAAAACTAACACGCACAGTTAAAACATTCCTTGTCTTATTAGTAATTTGCCATTGCAAAATGTTTTTTTGACCAAATTTGATCATTCCAGTCTGTTTTTGTAAGAAGCAAAACACAAATGTTTATTTGAAATCTCTGTCTAAACAAGATTTAAAGTTAGATTGTAAGTCCCTACTGCCAAATTCTTCCATACTCCCAATATCAAACAGAAGGTTAGGCCTACTTCAGTACTGCATCTACATTTCGCCCTCTCACTTGCCAAATGATGACTGTGTGTTGTATTGCCATCAAAGTATTTTCTCAAACTGATACAACTTTGTACATGCACTAGGCTCAAACCATTGTAATTTGCACTGTCGTGTCGCTCGGCTTTTGTCTGTCGGATGCTTTTCATGGAAGGCCTCTGCTGCACTATGAGCACTTTGCCCATGAATTGTTTTCAGCTCATGAACAATAAAATTGACACCTTTATCAACAACTGAAAATAAATTGTACCACTTTAAATTCGTTATTTTTAAAGAGATGTTTTTATTATTGTTGTTGGTATTTTCTGGTGACTTTTTCACATGCTCCCTTAAAAAGAATGGAAAGTCCAGTCCTACTTCAACCCCAGATTTAAAAGCCAAAAGGATAAAAAAAAAATTAGGATAAAAAGTGTGTGAATAGCCATTAGCACACTGCATATTGCAGATTGGAAGCCAAGGTACTTTTTGAAATATACATCAATATACTGCAAAGTAAATAAAATGCATTTTAATTTCTGAGCAAAATAAAAACATTTTGCTCAGAAATGAAGGTTTAACCATCAATAGAAAGTATTCCAACACAAACATTTTATTAAACATATTTTACAGAAGTAATGAAAGCTTTAGACTTACAATAGCATTTGTTATCCACCGTACTAGACTGTGCTGTGCTGTGCTGGGCTGTGGGGGACTAGCCATTACACACACCTGGAAGCTATTCAACATGTCATATGCTTTGAGCTGTTCACTACCTTTTCTCTGGGCAATCCATATACAAGTTAGGTTTTGATAAGTACGCAAATAGTATACAGGAATACAACGCTTGCTAGAAAGCATCACTTTTGTAGATATAGCAAGGTTTACTACCATATAATGGTAGTCTTTAATTTTAATAATGTGGCTATAGTAGTACTATAAGTTTGATGTAACAGTAGGTCTTAATTTTAAAATCGTATTTTATTTCTACAAACACAAATGGATCAACCATATAAAAACATTGGTTAAAAAAAAAAAGTACCCATAATGCTTTTCTATTGCAGGATAACAAATAAAACATCACCCCAGGAACAAGGGAGACCCCACTGTATGGACAATGAAGGGTTGAACAAATATTAGGAGTACACTGTGCTTAGCACAGCTGCAAGATGAACAAGGAACTGAATGGGCTATGGGAACTTGACTGTTCTTAGTTGGAACACTGCTGACACAAAGAAACTAGCTAGCAAAAACAAGGTTTAGCTTCACAACACAATTGGACAAGATATATAAGAGTGGATTTGAGAAGCATTCAAGATCCTCTTTGAACATACACCAGCGTCTTGTCTGATGCCCTCCCAGAAATTGGTAAGTGATCAATAATGACTTCTGCTAATAACTAGTGGCCTTATTGTTGTGCCTAATGACAATGATTATGCTGTAAGTGTGACTTGATTATTGGAATTAATAAAGGAAACTCACTAACACATCAATTGTTATTGTGCGCACTAATTTATAGACATTATATTAGTTTCCTTACACCCGCCAGTTGTGTTTTCATGTCCACAACAAGGTAGGTACTTCTGCATTTGATGTAATGAGTTCTCTCTCAAAATTCCACTGTGGAACTGTCAGGGAAAATGCTTTTGAGACTCATATCTGGCATGTGAAGAGTCCAGCGAGAGCTTACGGATGGCCAATCAAGTTGGAGAAGAACATCCAGAACCCTGTTCTGTCACAGCTATATCTGACTTATTCAAGGCTGTGCCTTTATTGTGCTGTATATGCTTTCATATAGGGCAAGCTACTGTATTCAATTCCCACTCAAACAATGCAAGGTCCAAATGTTATTTACAGAATCTGATACAGTGACATATTTTCTTTTTTAGTCGATATAGCATTAACACTTTAGTATTTAGTATACTACAAAAGCAGTGTTTGATACATGGTTAAAAAAATGTATATATAGGAACTGAAAAGTTCCAACTGACTTCCAATGACTAAACAGCATTAAAGTCGACAGTTCAATAGAAGCCAGTGTCTTTTGTGTTAACCACGTTAGTCTGCATGGCAAGTGTATCACCTACACTTAACGCCTGATCATGTTCTAAGCCCCACTCTCCCTCATCCTCATCCACGGGCTCTGCTTCGTAGCCATTACGTGTGTTTTCATACAGAAAGACCTGCTGGTCCACATGAGCTGGGGCAAGGCGATTTCTTTTTCCCCTCAGCACGTTCCCTGAAGAACTAAACAGCCGTTCAGGATACACACTTGTTGCTGGAACACACCAGTACTTCTGCAGTAACTTTGGCAGGATCGGGAATAAGGCCAACCGGTCAGACCACCACCTGAGGGGATCCTCATTGAGTCCGAGGACTTTTTGGGATTTAAAGTTACTCAACTCCTCCATCACCTGAGCGTGCAGTTCCTCTTGGTTTTCATCTGCACCTGTTTGGCTGAAAATTACAGACAGTATGTTGCTGGCACTGCTTGAAGGTGGTGGGGTGGAAGTTGCTTGTCTTTTAAAAGGGGGTTCATCAGAGAACGATGGGTCATCTGGCCTTGAACTCTCTTTCCATTTTTCTAACAAAGCCTTAGCTTCGTCAGTGACTCTAGTCTCAACCTGGGCTCGCTCAAAGGGGGAAAGGAAGGGGAGTTTTTTGTAACGGGGGTCTATAAATGTTGCCACGTTCAGGAACATGTCAACCTCAGGTGTCTGCTGGTATGTGGAGGATAGCTCTTTGGCTATTGCCTCCTTTGCCGTGCTGATTTCTTTGAGATCACTATCTTTGGCTTTTAGTGTTGTGTTTAAAAGCATATGCAGGAGAGGTTTTACCATGCTGATTGCTGGGTATTTACAGGCAGTAATCATGTCCGCTGCTTGTTTGAAGGGCTGCAACAAGTCTACGAGTCCCTCAACAGTGTTCCACTCCATTGCTTCAAGCATCAGGTGATGATTGTTGCTGTCTTCGACAAGGACAGATGAAATAACAAACTGCTGCTCCTTTAGACGTTGGAGCATAGCAAGGGTGCTCACCCACCAAGTTACTCTGTCACTTATCAGCATGCACTGAAGTATTCCTTGCTGCTTTTGCTTTTCTCTCAGCATGTACATGGCTACTGTGGACTGTTGAAAGTATTCAACCAGTTTCCTACAACGGCCTAAAAAGATACTGAGCTTAGGAAGCTGAAATGCTTGATTTATTCCATGGTTGACGGTATGCCCAAAGCAAGGCATGTGAACAGGAAGGTCTAGAAGGGAGCAAGCTTTCACAATGTCTGCAGAGCAATTTGTAGTGGCACCAAAGACTTTGTCATTGATGCCCAACTCAACAAAGGCCTCGTAAAGTGCACGCGTGATGTTTTCTGCAGTATTGTCTTCTGGTACTTCAAAGGTTTTCAAGCACCTGGTGGTTAACGTGGCGTTAGTCACACTGCAGTTATTTATAAAGTGAGCAGCTACAGACACGTAAGTCCTGTTTTGGTTCTGACTTTTCCACAGGTCTGCAGAAATGCCACACCATACCACGTCAGCAAGTTCCTTAAATACAGCTTCTTTAACTAAATAGTATTTTTCAGGAATTGCTTTGGTCGACAAATAATTCCTGCTCGGAAGCTCGTACCTTGGGTCAGCAGTTTTTAGAAGGGCCCTAAAAGTCGGTTCATCTACAACCGACGCTGGATACATCCCCTTGCAGATGAAGCTAACTACGGCAGCAGTCAGATCCTGGTGTTTTCTGTTCTCATAAGCATAGTTTGGCTTCATGTTTAATGTGTCCTGTACAATATGCTGTGATGCTTCCGGTTTCAATTTAGAAAAAGCTGTTGCAAAAGCCTCCCTCATCTGCTCCGTGTTGCTTTTCACAAATTCGCAGAACTCATCTGGGTGATTCTTTTCCAGGTGGTAGGAAAGGTTGGACGTGTTTCCAGAATAAGCAATTTGGGCCATGCATATCCGGCAGTATATTTTCTTCCACTGCAATATACACCCTTCAGCGTCAGTGTCAAACCCAAAGTACCTCCATACCTTACTTTTTGCTCTTGGGTGAGCAACCAATTTGAGGTCAGCCGAAGAACCTTCTGAGCCTTTATTCTCCATTGCTTCGGAGGCCACACGGTTCCCCTTATGAACCTTCACTCATTAATGAGTACCTGCCAAAGGCAGTAAGATAAAGGTATGAGAGATTAAAAGGCCAAATGAAGGTTATAATAACCTGGATTTTGAACAAAAAAACTGGTCCCTTTCTTAAGGAATTTGATATATGTCAGAAATGCAAGACATGACTATCCTACAAATGAATTACAATAATAAGCAAACATACTGTAATGTTCCGCTAGAACATTGTGTGTGAGATTCTGTAAATCTGTAAGATGCTGACTGATGGGGGGAAAAGTAGACTTACAAATAAGGGTTGTAAGCATTCTGTTACTGACTGAAAGGGTATTGGTAAATTGCATATGTATAGCAGTTTGCAAACAGGTTTTTACCATTTCAAAAGTGGGGGCAATTAACCCATACTGTACCATTGCCCTGGTCAAACTGTTTACAGGCATTTCATGTTCACTGTCTCACACACAGTAACTGGTAAGCAGCACTTCACCCAGGTTATCAAATCTTGGGCTATGTCAGATTTCATCTAACCAGCAGTCCCATATTTTCAAAGCAGGCTAAGCTTCTACCAGCAGCCTCAAGACAAGATCAGGCAAAGGCCGATAAAGATTTCAAAACATCAGTTAGGCAATGCCTCATAAGGAGAAAACGTCTGGGTCTGCACCATAGGTCTGTCTGGTCAAGTATTGTTTATAGCACACACTACATTTAAGACACATTTTCCCAAATGGCGTGCTACTTTTCTAGAAAGCTTCTTTCCTCCCCCACATAGTATAGTCAGGTTTGATGTTCATCATTAACCTGTTCTAGAGTGCTGTTAAGTATGGACAGTCTAGAACAGATTCATGAATATCAAGTATTTTATACATTAAAAAGTGGAATTTGAAAAAAAAAAAATCTTTAAATACATTTTAAATAACAGCGTGTTAGAAAGTTTATTCAAAGCGTTCTGTCTTTGTTAGAGAAAAGATAACAATGCCTGTTATGCTGAATTAAAGTTGCTGAAAGTAATCAGTCTGGATCCAGTTGTTTGATTTCTACAATTTGTGGTTACCGTATTGCCACTGACAGCAAACACTGTTCTTGAGATTATATATGTAAGGAAGCAGACTTGGTCTACATTGACAGACAACGTTTAGAAGGTGTGTACTAGAATGCAGATTTTCTTTCATCAAGCAGAAAAACGGTAATATACATGAATACTGTATTTACATATTTTCCGGTGGATTGATTTGGAACAGTGATTAAACATAGTTTGAACAATAACATTCAAGGTCCGGTACCAGAGATTAGGGACCTCATATTCACCTCTGATCCATTTTTTAATTGGGTATTATGGTAGGTACCTGGTTATATATTTATAAGTTGACTATTGTGGTTTGCTTAAAGCAACGCACTGCCTAGTGGATAAATCTATTTTAGAATAGGCTGCATACAAGGATCACTTTCTGCTTGTTAATTACAATGCAACTGGATATTATTCTATTCTGAATAGCAGAAAATTGTTATGTAGACCACATAAAATGAGTCAGCTACAGTAGCTCATTCAGCAAAAAAATATCTTATTTGGTGAGGTCATTAATAAGTTATAGCGAAGATAAAGGATAAAGGCGTCTGCCAAATAAATAATAATAATAATAATAATAATAATAATAATAATAATAATAATAACAATAATATACTGCCTGACCTATAAAAATACTTAAATTGACAAACATTTTCTAAAGCATTACAAAACTGTTACATTGGGCAGACTTTGTGTGTGACCCTACAGTGTGGGGAATGACCCATATTTATTTTAAAGAGAACATCATTATATGTCGAAAAAAAAAAAAGTGATTATGTATTCTCTCACCCTAGCCTTTCATAATATGTGTTGTTATTGATGACTGTGTTCCAAAATCCAGTTTTCCAGACCAGTGATGCTTGCAATACATGCGGGCGCTTCAGAATACCAAAAGGAATAATGACCTTAAACACAGGCATGCTTATAGCAATGGTTAAAGCCCAGTGACATTAATTGTATTTTATTACAGATACACATTAATAAAATAAATGAAATAGATGTATATACATAAAAACAAAGTATGTTTTAACTCATGTTTTAACTATATACATATTTGTTATTAAACATTATCCATTTTTTTATTATTATTTTGGCATAAACAGACCTAGCACAGAAAAATAATTTAGTTACCATAATTTCTCATTACCGACAGTAACGGTAGATTGCATGAAGTCCCCACTATTTACTATTTAATTAACTGCCTATTTACAGTAAATACTGCACATGCCATCTATAAAATTACAATAAAATAATTATTTCATTTTATTACTGCACAATGGAAATCAAATCAGCATAAAGGATATTAAATCAACAAACACAAAAAAATTGCTTATTTCAGAATGTTTACAATTCAGCATGAATTCAAAAAGCAGGTTACTGAAATAAAAATTCAGATATTTTACACATTTATTCATAAGGAGCTTAAATCTAGCACAAATATTCAAATTAAGAATTAAATGCAAGCACACAACAAGCTCTATGTGTTCTTTTTTGATGATTTGTCGTCTGTCACTTACAATCAGTGAAATACAAAAACGTTGACAGTCAACGGAAACCACAGGGTAGGCCTACATGAGACAACAAATCACAGTATTGGACAAGCTGGCATTCTGGCACCCGAGCCCAACTTTCTTTGCTCGTTGCAGTGTTTCACCGATTGTAGCTTGGATGGTTCTTTTGTGTTTCACTGATTGTAGCTTGGATGGTTCTTTTGTGTTTCATCGATTGTAGCTTGGATGGTTCTTTTGTGTTTCACTGATTGTAGCTTGGATGGCTCTTATGCTTGTACTAGCAGCTGCTTGACTTTTCAAAGTGACCAACTGAGCGACAATGCTGAACGACGGTATCTTTTCACTCCTATTCCAGCCGACAGTTGCAAAATCATTATTTTGACACCGTCAGCTGCGTACATCCCCTCATGCTCAAATTTTTTGCAACGTTGTTTAATTGTTATCTGCGGTTTAGGCATTTTAGAAACAAACTCCTTATCTCTTCAATCACAATTCCCAAACAACTTACACATCTGCACAAGTGCTAGTCATAAAGGCGTCTGCTAAATAAACAAATAATAATAATAGGAAGTGCCAGCACCACCAAAAGCACAGGACCGACGTGTTGCCAGCAATACAAAAGGAAACTTCACCGAAGATTGTTTTTTTTTTTTTTTTTTTTTTTTAAAAAGAAGAAAATGACACTTTAAGCTAAGAAATCTTAAGATATCAGATAAACGAATGCTTATGGCTGTTCAGAATAATATACTGTAGCAATGCAGAGGCAAAGTTATTTTTCGACTGTTCACCCTCTTTTAAATAACAATACAATTAAGCAAACTTTGATGGCAGGGAAGGTACCTGTATCAGTGGGGATGTGAAAAAGATTGAGCTATTAAGACATTATTAATATGTACAGTATCATATGATTATTGGAAGAAATATTCAAATATCCTATATTCCGGTAAAATCCATATTTGTCATGCTAAATGAGACAGTGAAGCTCACAATGATTATTTAGAAAAGTAATTCTGGCTGACTCAACGGGACACATAACATTTACAATGGGTTGCATATATAAGGAAATCTTCAACAAATTGACCTCAAAGGGCACTTTAACATTAATTCAATGCATTTATTATTCATTATTCAACCAATTTAAACTGTTTTGCTGCTGAAGGCTGTAAGATTGCAAATGCATGTCTTCACAGCACTAACTGGCACACAGACCCTGGGAGTATTAGACTAATGTTTTTAGAACTTAAGATAACCCAATTCCCAATGACCCAGTTCTTTTACTATTTTTCACTTCATTATAGCCGGGATAGGTCCACAGAGATACAATCTAATTTTCAAGGCTGTCCCAATTCTATTATAAGGAATGACACTTGCAATGGTTTAAAACACTATGTTCTAAACCACTACAGTTATTCAAGCAAGTATAATCCCAGCTCTGTGAAAAGAATGTCCCTACTCTAAACTTTTACTAAGATTCTGATCATGGGACTGTTCTTTGCAACACAGAATTTTCTAACTTCTGATCAGCTGATGACAGTATCGTCATGCTTCTCGTCAGCAGGATTACCGTAAAGAAAAATTATTTAAAAGCAAAACTACACTTACCACTAAATGGTGTTTATATATAATAATGTGTATAGAAGTTCACAAGTAAATAACAACAACAAGATGCGTTTTATAAAAAAACAAAAACCTGCCAAAGTTAAAATGTTCACTGGGTCCTCTCGGAATAAATAACGTTTGTAATATATATATATATATATATATATATATATATATATATATATATATATATATATATATATATATATATAATGTATTGAAATGTCATTGTCTTACTGTAACCCGGTAGCCTTATTACGGTACGGTAACTTAGTTCTGTTATGTATTGTTAAAAAACGTCAGCAATTCACCATTGACATTTGAAGACTGTTGTGATATTTTCACCTAAACTATGTGTACACTGTGACAGAATATAAACACAATCTGTGTTACTTGATTTCTGCAGTGACTAGTTTCTGCCGCCCGACTGTATTCCTTAACCCGTGTTTGTCATTCGTCTTTCTGTAGCTTGTTTCAAAAGTACATTTGATTTTAAAAATATATATATTAAAAATAAATAAATAAATAAATAAAAAGTTTCTACTATTTAACTATGCATTGCTCTCACAGCCATGTTGGTGTTATTTATTGATTTCTATGGCCTGTTCGCTCAAAAACAAGCTATCCACACAGCGACGCAAAAACTAAAGGCAGACAAGTCAAGAATATTTATGAAAACACGGTTTCTGACCTGGTAGTGGGAATGATTTGTTGAAGAGCTGATACAGAAGCACCTTTAAACCGATGTAATAGACCTTCAACACTGGAATGACAACAGAAATCACCGACATGTCTGTGCAGCTTTGTGATTGTGCCTCCTCCTTTTCAGCCCGTGGTGTCACAGCCAGCAGCACTCACTCCCACACCCAGCGGAAACGCTTGCTTCCCTCAGCACAGTTCCGCCGCAAAACCTGCATCACACACAACATGATACTGCAGTGTAGTCTAAATTTCACTCCGTCATGTACTGTCCCGTTTGATTGATGTTTTAATCACACGGCACTACATTACACTGAAAAACTCTTTGCAAAGGGTATATAATCTTGGATGTGCGAGTAAACTGTAACGATCTGTTTTGAGATATGTTGCAATGATACTATACTGTTAAAGTACCAAACAGTATGTCCAACTCAAGCCATTGCCACTTAATTTCGTAACATATAGTTAATAATTTATTACCGGGATAGCACATCTGTTATTTCGGTTCGTGGCAGTAGTGGTTATTGCAAAATGTAGCAGAGTATTTCCTTATTAAATGTGCTTTAGTTAGCTGTACTGTACATTAATTACATTTATGCTGACTGTTGCGTTGTTCAAGCCAACTGGTGGGGCGGTGGAAGTGCGATGTTTGGTGCAGAATGAGAGCAGGGCAACCTTATTGCTCAGCGATACATTGATGAAGTCCTTGAGGTAACAGTTTTTCCGTTCCTGCAAGCCAATCCGGAAGTGTCGATTTTCCAGCAGGACAATGCAAGACTGCACAGTGCTAGGATTACAATTACACGACTTCAAGAAAACAATGTCGATGTCTTGCCGTGGCCAGAGTACAATAGAACATCTGTGGGACCAAATCGCCAGTGCCATCCACAGGAGACAACTGCGACCAGCCAACCTTCACCAGCTGACTGCAGCTGCAAAGGAAGAGCGGCGGAACATCCCACAGCAAGCTGGAGTCCAGAGGCTGATCAAGTCTATGCGTCAACGCTGCCAGGATTGTGTTAATGCTCAGGGAGGTCATGCCCGATACTAACTTTATAATGTTTTCATTTTGACAGTGTGTCACGTTTCATACTGAAAACTTATCATGATTCTTTGATCTGTATTTTTGTTCACATTTTCTGTGATTTTGTTTGATATCTATGTTTAAAATATTTTGATTAAATCCATTAGACCCGAGTGTTGCGTTTCTTTTGTGCATCATATATATATAAATAATTTTGATTATTTGAAAGTATTTGTTTGTTTCATAATTCATTAAATTATTATTTATTTCTTAGCAGACGCCCTTATCCAGGGTAACTTATGATTGTTACAAAATATTACTTTATTTTTTACATACAATTACCCATTTATACAGTTGGGTTTTTACTTGAACAATCTAAGTAAAGTACTTTGCTCAAGGGTACAGCAGCAGCGTCCCCCACCTAGGATTGAACCCACAACCCTCCGACCAAGAGTCCAGAGCCCTAACCACTACTCCACACTGCTGCTAAAAAAAAAGGGTACAACAAGAATGGTAACCTGGCTCTACAGAACAGGCACATTATTTTTTCTGGTCTTGTGTCTGCTACTTTGATTACAATGTGACCATACAGCTCTTGGGTCAACTTTGAAAGGACTAGATGTATTGTAGGCTACATAAGTATGTATAGAAAATTAAAGTGAGTGAACATCACTCAAAAAAACTAAATGGTCTTTAATGGTTTTATTATTATTATTATTATTATTATTATTATTATTATTATTATTATTATTATTATTATTATTGTCTATTCCTCACATAACCCTATTGTGCTTCATTGCATGAATCATTATGTTGTTTGTTTGACTACTAGCCTACTTTTCTGGACAGGATTGAATTGAACTTTTATTTTTAAAAAATGTGTTTTTTTGTAATATTTTGGTGTTAAGGAAATTAGCATTCAAGAAAGGTGAGGTACAAAGGCACTGACTGCAGTCAGGAATTGTGCAAACATGAGAGTGATCCTTTCACAGCTCGGCACCTCATTCGTTCCATTCCCAGTCCTTTGCCTCTCTCAGATACAGACAATGATTGTTTATTTGTGATGTGAATTAAAAAATACTAAAAGAAAATGTAATTCAATGACAAATGTTTCGACTAGAAGTTTTTTTTTCTTCTAAATTCAGCACAGTCAAGTGATTAATAGTTATTTTAAATGACTTGTGGTGTACACTAATGAGAGGAGACTTAGCGAACACTCATTCTATCAGGGGGCTGTTGTTTAACATGGAGCGCAACATTGAACAATAGGCTAAGTGCAACTAGTTAAATCATAAATGCTGAACTGTATTCCCTGCAAGCTTGTTATTTCAAGATATGTTTAAAATGCACAAGCTGGCTCTTCGTTGATACTGCACCAATGGTTAATTGAAATTCAAATTTCATATATCTTAAAATGATAAGCAATTTAATAAACTGATTCTGGTCATTGTACTAACCTTACAGTATTCAGTAATCTGCAGAAATCTAATAACTTTAAAAAAAATCAAAAGAAACAAAATCCTGATTGTAAAAAAACAAACAGTGCAGCTTCTTTTTAAACTGTCAATGTAATGTCGGTGACATTGGCTTCGCATTTGCCTTTGCTTTATTGCATCAGAGCCAAGCAAGTCAAATGAAATCTTTGGTGTATTTTTCTGATTTGTCTCTGGCAGTAGTAAGTGAAATCGAATTCCAGACATTATATAAGCCATTGATTTAACAAAAGAGGTATATGGACATATGGCAACTGTCAGCTATACCACAGGGATGTCAGTCACCAGTTATCTTCTAGTTAATTAAGGTTGTCTGCAAGAATACATTTGAGACAACCCAGCATTCTGACTTCTTCTCCCAGCTATTACTTACTAAAAACCTTATGGATCATCTCAGCCAATTATGTTCACAGTATAGAGGTCATTATCCTACTGAATATACAGCAACTTTGAAGCACTTACTACAACAGTTAAGATTCAAGCAGACTTTTTGTTTCAAAGACTTTTATACAACAACAACAAAGCAACATCTCTTGGTGTGACCCTGTACGTAATTTGATCTATACGTCTTTGGCAAAGTTGAAATCTTTGTGTATCTACTCTTCTCAGGTGTGCTATCGATGGGATTAAATCCAGGTGTAAATGCTGGCCTGGGCAGCCTGTTTAATTTCACAAACAGTGTAGATGACAGACCCAGAGCAGGCTTTCCTGGAGGGAATACCACATGGGTCGTTGCTGTATTGGGATGGGAAAACTTCTACCACCACAAACTTCTCCACAAGTTCTTCTCCCCATAGTTGAACCTTAACGACACATAATCACGTCTACACAGCGTAACTGGATAATGGCCACACATTATTCATGTAATGCCTGAGTTACATCAGTGTGCTGCTTTTCAGTAAACAACAGATCATCACATTTAAACTGTGTTCCAAAGCAACAGCTACATTTAAAGGTACACCACAAATATAAACGATAAATACATTCTCTTTAAGAGTGATTTGCCAGTAGCATCTATATATCAATTTATTATGTTTATTATATGTGAAATGAAAAGATGTGTGCTTACTGAGTTTGACAGAGTGATCTTTGATCCTCAGTGTTTGTGTCCCATTGGAAATCATCAACGTGAACGATATTACAGGCATCTAAAAAAAAAAAAAAAAAAAAAATCCATGGATACCTACTTTTTGATTGTTAATCATCTTTCCATTTTCAATTTTACGCATTGGAAATTGGCACTGTGAATAAATGAAATCCATGCAAATGAGGCACAGTTGCACTTGCAAGTGTAAGCTTGTCAGTCTGCCATGTGGCAAAAACAACAGGAAGTCCCTTTGGATTTCCCCACATGGTCAGGATTTAAAACAATCAAAGCTATTACTACAAAATAAATAAATATTGTATGTGGTAGATAAAGTATGTAGTTGAAGAGTGTACACAAATTAAATTAGAATCGTAGCAAGCAATTTAAAGACAAACTCAGTACAG
This sequence comes from Acipenser oxyrinchus oxyrinchus, assembly GCA_030684275.1. Taxonomy (NCBI): domain Eukaryota; kingdom Metazoa; phylum Chordata; class Actinopteri; order Acipenseriformes; family Acipenseridae; genus Acipenser; species Acipenser oxyrinchus. The sequence goes on along the minus strand of CM060253.1, from coordinate 38,049,453 downwards.
TATGAAACATCACAGTTATCTTAACTATTAATCTTGTTGAGATTCACTTTGTATATCATTTTCTGTGTGAGTCATCACCTCCTGCTGACTTTTTAAAAGTCATTAAACACTGCTGTGGAGTCTCAAAGATGTCTTCTCTCTAAATTCAGCAGGTACATCATATCTTTAAAAAGCTATATATTGGCTACTTTACATGTCACAACATTTTGATTTTTACTGATAGGTGCTTTGAGGTCCAGTAGGATTCCTTAACCCAAAGGCACTCCTTGTAACCCAATGCTCTGTCCTGAATATCTAGTCTGTGGAAACCATAAGTTAAATACACCTGCTGTGGCTTTAGCTCGAAAACATACAAATATCCACAAAACACAGTTTCATTTTAAAACAAAATAATAGTTAAACAACATATATCAATAACACATTCAATAATTTACCAGTATTTAAAATGTTGCTACATCAGTTTTTCCATTCAGAAAAAGTCATTCCGTAAATTTAAGCCACTAACAAGTGTAAATGGCCAACATATGTACTTTGTCACACTGCGGAGGAAAGCCACACCCATCTCCCTCCCACGAGACCAGCTGGTGAGGGTGGACCCTACTTTCTACAGGAATGTACTTTGTAAAGCAGTTTGTAAATGGAAAAATCACAATACAAAATCACAGAAATTACAGCTGCACACTAGGTGTAGAATGAGTCAAATAGTCTCCACTATATATATATATATATATATATATATATATATATATATATATATATATATATATATATATATATATATATATATATATATATATATATATATATATATATATATATATATATATATATATATATATATATATATATATATATATATATATATATATATTGTATTTTATAATGTTGTGCATTCTATTTGTGACCACATTGTTGTATAACACCTTGCTGTTTCTGCACTATATTTAAAACCTGCATGCAATCTTTTTATTACTGTTAAAATGATTTACTTTCCATGTTACTTTCTTATTCCATCCATCTGAAACCGCACGCCTCACAGTTACTTTCCGTTTGAATTCAAACAGCTGAATACAATAAAAAGTATTGACATTGTTAGTTCACTATTAGTAGAGTATTATGATCTTAGCAGCAACAACAAAATAGAAGACTAGAAAACACACATAATAGGATATTAAACAGGTAAGAAATGTATTATGAAAATAGATGATACTATATACCGCAAAATACAGTATGTTTATTTTTTATGAATATAGGGAGCAATATATTCTGATATTATTCAGGCACTATGGACTGAATCTCAAGTAGTCCTTTAGCCGGTGAGTAGAATGATAACAACAGTCATAAGCAGAAAAAATATTTATCTTTCATTACAGTTTTCTTTTCTAGAAATCTGTTTTCTAAAATAATCAATCCCTTTGTGTCAACTCTGCTTTGCAATGCAAATTCAGTACAATCAAATCCAAGTAATATAGGACATTACCAGCAAAACAATTATTTGTAATCTTAGTGTCAATGCAAGAATACACCTCAAATGCAGCTGGAATTATTAAAAGCTAGCTTTTAAATCTGCCATACTTGCCAACCTGGAAAACATAGTTGTTCTTTTTCAAACAGCTATAATCGAGGTCTTGACATTTCAGTTTGGTTTCTTTATTATAAGTTTAAATGTCATTCTGTGTCCTTTTTTTGCATTTCCTTTTCTCTAAATCTTCATTTAGCTGGCTTTGAGATTGGAAGCTTCCACAGCACAGGGGTTGAATACTTATGCAAGCAAGATATTTCAGTTTTTTATTTTTCTTAAAAATATTTCCCAAAACCAATAAAAAACCAATGTCACCTTACAATAATTGATTTTGAAATTCAGTGTTTTAAAATAAAATATCAAACAGAACGAAATTTCAATGTAACATTTGTAATTCAGTAATATGTGAGAATTGGTCAGGGGTCTGAATACTTTTGCAAGGCATTGTAGTGTTACAACCTGGAATTAAAATGGATTTAATTTGGATTTTTTGTCACTGATCTACACAAAATAGTCCATAATGTCGAAGTGGGGAAAAAAATCTACATATTTTTCCAAATTATTTACAATAAAAAACTGAAAAGTCTTGATTGCATAAGTATTCACCCCCTTTGCTGTGGCACCCCTAAATAAGCTCTGGTCCAACCAATTGCCTTCAGAAGTCACATAATTAGTTGAATGGAGTCCACCTGTGTGCAATTAAAGTGTCACATGATCTCAGATTAAATACACCTGTTTCTGGAAGGCCCCAGAGTTTGTTAGAGAGCATATCTAAACAAACAGCGTCATGAAGACCAAGGAGCTATCAAAACAAGTCCGGGATAAAGTTCTGGAGAAGCACCAATCAGGGTTGGGTTATAAAAAAATATCCCAAACTTTGAACATCCCCCGGAGCACCGTTAAATCCATTATTAAAAAATGGAAAGAATATGGCACAACCGCGACTCTGCCTAGAGAAGCCCATCCACCAAAACTCAGTGACCAGGTAAGGAGGGCATTAGTCAGAGAAGCAACCAAGAGCCATTGCTGAAAAAAAAACCCATATCAAATCCCGTTTGGATTTTGCCAAAAGGCACGTGGGAGACACAGCAAACATGTTGAAAAAGGTTCTCTGGTCTGATGAGACCAAAAGTGAACTTTTTCGCCTTAGCGCAAAACGCTATGAGTGGCGCAAAGCCAACACTGCTCATCACCCTGAGAACACCATCCCCACGATGAAGCATTGTGGTGGCAGCATCATGTTATGGGGATGCTTTTCATCGGCAGGGACTGGGAAACTGGTCAGGATTGAGGGCAAGATGGATGGAGCCAAATACAGGGAAATTCTAGAGGAAAACCTGTTTCAGTCTGCAAGAGACCTGGGACTGGAGCGGAGGTTCACCTTAAAGCAGGACAATGACCCTAAACACACAGCCAAAGCTACACTCTAGTGCTTTAAAAACAAGAACCTGAATGTCTTAGAATGGCCCAGTCAAAGCCCAGACCTCAATCCGATTGAGAATCTGTGGCAGGACTTGAAAATTGCTGTTCACCAATTGTCCCCATCCAACTTGACAGAGCTTGAGCAATTTTGCCAAGAAGAATGGGCAAAAACTGCAGGATCCAGATGTGCAAAGCTGGTAGAGACTTACCCAAAAAGACTCACAGCTGTAATTGCTGCCAAAGGTGCTTCTACCAAGTATTGACTCAGGGGGGTGAATACATATGCAACCAACAAATGTCTTTTTTTTTGTTTAATTAACTTTTGTGTCACAATAAAAAATATTTTGCACCTTCAAAGTGTTAAGTATGTTGTATAAATCAAATGGTAAAAATCCAATTAAGTCCATTTTAATTCCAGGTTGTAACACTACAAAATGTGGAAAAGTCCAAGGGGGGTGAATACTTATGCAAGGCACTGTGTGTGTGATATATATATATATATATATATATATATATATATATATATATATATATATATATATACACAGTAAAGGCATTTGGTGGCTTAGAATGTGTTTGTGATATTAAAATATGGAAGGCTGGTGAATTCAATGGTATACCAATATTCCCATTTCATTGTTCATCCTTTTCCAGAAAGGTTGCTGTCAAGAAGCTGTATTTTTACATATTGTCAAGACACTACTAACCTCCCCCTGTACAATAATTGTTATCAGGCTTTCAGGGGAAACAAATCATACAGAGCCATGACATGATGGGAGTCATTTATCTGGAACTCATCAGCTTAGAGAGAGGAGCAATGTACAAAATATAATGAGTTTGTCAGTATCTGTGTGTAGGTTTTTAAATACATGCATTTAAGCACTCATGAGTAATGGGAATCAAAATCTTGATTTGGCAGGGCCTAAATATGAATGGCTTTGTATAGAAAAAAACCAGCTCTCTGAATTACTAGATATGCTTTTTAAATTACCACTATGCACGTCAAGAAGTAATACAAACAAATGAACGTGCAGAAGCCCATGCATTTGCTTGGTGTATTTAAGGTTGTACATGTTCAAAATATCCGATCCGTACAGTATGTGTTTCTTGTAAAATGTTACAAGAATCATTTTCACTAAACTTTGAAGAATTTAAACAAGCTAAACTAGTCTGATCTGTATAACAGAGTATAGACTAGGGATAGCACCGAATAGTAGACATCAACTTGTCCAATAGAAAAGTGACAGGACCTGATAGTCACTGATAGTCAGCTAATCCCACGGCACATGATTGTGATGTAATTGTGAAGCATGTGGTTTCAGAAAGACAGAAGTGCAGTTGCAAGCCATTAACATCTAAATTGCATTTTAGAACATTAATAAATAGTTTTTAAAAATTGCAAGCACTTTCACAAATATAGCTCCAGACATTATGAAATTATTTGTTTATTTAGCAGACGCCTTCATCCAAGGCGACTTACAGAGACTAGGGTGTGTGAACTATGCATCAGCTGCAGAGTCACTTACAATTACATCTCACCCAAAAGACAGAGCACAAGGAGGTTAAGTGCCTTGCTCAGGGTCCCACAATGAGTCAGTGGCTGAGGTGGGATTTGAACTGGGAACCTCCTGGTTACAAGTCCTTTTCTTTAACCACTGGACCACACATTTCATGATTTTTTTAATCTGTCAAATTAGTAGTCATTGTACCCATACAGGATGATTTTTAAGTAGGGTGCAATCTAGCTTTTTTTGCGCTCATCCTCTCTAAGCTTGCCTTGCGTGCACCTGTTTGGCGTTTATTTTTAATGATGCATTCCTCAAGTCCTGGTAGTGCAGGAGAGCACAGCTGTAACCTGCGCCAGGTGTAACCCATATATGTATGCATTAATGAAGCTATTTAAATAAGGCTTGCTCTCAGGTGCATAGCAGGTGGGTTTTTTTTTGTTGTTTTTAACAATGGATGAACAAACGACAAAAGAAGTGGAAAATAAAACAAAAGAATAAATGGTGCGGATTGAAAAATGTACAAACTGGCAAATGTACACTTTGATTGATGGACTCATACAATACAAAGAAGAACTGTTTGGAGAAGGAAGCTTGAGGCTGGGAGCAACAGCAAAAAACAGAATATGGAACAAAATGAGAGATAATATCAGTGCAGTGTCATCTGTGAAAAGAAGCATAAAGCAAATAAAAAAAGTGCAGCTCTAAAAAGAACAAAGGAAAAACGAGCCTGGAACAGGTAGAGGACCAGCGCCTGAAGAAAAATGAACAAAGTACTCCACCTCATAGACAAATATGCATTGGATGATGTGGGTGTAAAGGACTCTTTCTGCTCAGGCTGATGCTGCAAAACTTAAGTAGTTTTTTAATATTAATTTCAATGACACTCAAATGGAACCATTCAACCCATTTGTAATACTTGCTTGTGATAGTTGCTCATATGTATATTATCTGAAATGTTGAGTTGACCTTTTCAATAATGTTTGATATGTAAAATAAGCTAATATGGATCTCAATTACCCAACACTCTACAATTTACTGGCATGTTTGTTAGGTTCTACATATTGCCTTTTAGGAATGCTGCAGCATACAATTAAGTATCCTACTGAGACTATATTAATTTGAAGCAGTGAATACACATGCAATAAGCCATCGACCATTGCATTGTAATTTTATAAACGTTGTCTTTTCAGATGCATCTTTTGATCTGACAGGTGAATCCCGACTAGCACATGTAGACGTAATTCATGAAATTCAGGAGCATGATGGACCTGTGGATGTAACTTTTGAGATCATAAATGTAACAGAACATTGCATGCAACAGATTGAAACGGTACCAAGGAATTCAAATGTCTTGACATGTGATGAACAAGACCAGGGTGAACCTAACATGGAGAAATCAGGTGGTTTTATTGGAACATGATTTCAGTCGATACATCCCATGACTTTTGGAAATCCAAACGTGTTGTAAAACTCAAGCTGCGTCTTTACTTGCTCTCTCTCTCTCTGTAATAGGAAAGTGAATGTATTATGTCATTCGATTAATCAAAGTATCAGTTACTTGCGCAATACATTTTGATATTGTGGACTGCGAAAGACCTTGACGGTCACTGTTGTCTGTGACAGTCCATAGGCATACAAATTGAGTGCTGTGGTCACCTTACTGAACACAGGAATTGCATGATTGCATCTGGTGAGTGCTTCTAGATATTTGTGTAACAAATCACAAACATCCTAAATGGTCTGCTTGTTGAATCTGTATTTTCCTAATTGTTGCTCTGTAGCATCCATAAAGTTTTCACATAATTCTATGGTCTGCATAGTCTTCAGTTTTATAAACACTGCCAAAGCAATTGGAAAGCCATTTTGCAAGGACAAGAAATCCTATCCTCAACCAGGTGAACATAAGCTACACACTTGTTATTTCCTTAAAGGAAATCGTTGGCAGCTTAGCCCTGCACCACCTATAAGTTTGGCGCAGCGCAACCAGATGTAAATAGTCTGCGGTTAGGAGGATACGGTGTGCTTAAAATTGATACTACCAAGTAAGAACACCTGCGCTTCGCATTTACATATTCAATTCAGCAGGATGCGCTAGCCTCATGGAGGTTTGGCGCAGGTGAGACGAGTACACCTTTATGCCACTATGTTGATAGATTGGGCACTTCTTAAAATTGACATGAAGGATTTTGTGGAATGCAAATGCTGTTACACAGCCGGAACAGGACTTGCCCCTATTTAAAATCAACCTGTTGGTATAGACCAGCTGTTCTCAACCCTGGTCCTGGGGACCCCCTGTGTCTGCTGGATTTCATTCCAACTGATAATTTGCTTAATTAGACCTTTTTAATTGTTTTCAGCTCTTAAACAGTTGGAATGAAAACCAGCAGACACAGTGGGTCCTCAGGACCGGTTTGAGAACCACTGCTATAGACCATGTTTTTTTTTTCTTTTGGTCTGACCCCTAATGGTCCAGTTATCTACCAGCTCTTTTTTTATTTTAATTTGTATTGCGGCCTGATGATGATCCTCTCTCTAGAGTAATCACTGTAGCTGCACATTGTTTAACATGTCAGAGGGCGTCTGTAAGTGCTGTCTTCTGTGCACTAGGAAATAATACATGTTTACAACAAATACCTGGACCATTGGGGGCACTTGAGGACCAGGGCTGGTATCAGTGGTGTAGACTGTATGGAATGCTAAACCATGGAAGAATGGAGTGAAAAAACACCAATTCACAATATTTCAGTGTAAAAGTACATGTGATTGTGGGCCAGCTTTATGCTGCTGCTTTTCCCTACACTGTTTATGGATGTTTTCTCTTTCCAAAAGCATTATTTAGTGTTCTTAATGTTAAACTTTGTACACTTTTTGGTTCTTACAAAAACGTATTTGAAGAAAGTGTAATAAAAGAATTACATTTGGTCAAACAGAATGGCAGTTAAATCTAAAAAAAAAAATTTCTAAAGGTGTGAAATCTTTTTTTTTTAATGCAATATTGGACACAATCTATTTTTTAGAAATAATCAGTTGATAAATGTTAGGTTTTTTTTTTTTCTTTTTCTCCAGGCTCTAATCCTGTGTGTTTTAAGATAAATATGAACAGATCTGAACAGACAGCTGAAGAAACACAACATGGGTATATATACTGTATATATATATATATATATATATATATATATATATATATATATATATATATATATATATATATATATATATATATATATATATATATATATTAGTAGTTATGTATTTGTTTTAATTAAAAAGCACACAGTTTTAACATTTAGATTATTTACCCACCCCCCTCCTATATGTGTTCAAGACTATGGAACACTGGCAATCAATGCACGCAGTGTAATTGGGGTCACAGAGATGCTAATATTCCCTTTACTTGTCCTTCAAGAACCCGATTGTTGTGCTTTGTATCTAGGAGGGAAAAAAGCTAGCAAAGCTATACCCTGCAGGTCCATTTGAAATTTCAGTCAGACTTTAAAACCGGCTTCCATTAAACCATTTGGAAAAAAGAAAATGTGGCAGTTCTTCAATCGCATTTGATGATGAAAAGTGAACTGCATGGACGATTTTAGAATGCTCTCCACGCACCGTACAGCATAAACTAGTGACAAAGGAAATTGATGCGCTACTATAGATTGTTTCAAAATATTGTACATACAAACATGTAGCGCCTATAGGTAAATATGCCGCACGTCATAGTTCATCCGATATTGGTCGGTGTATTATTAGGAACAATGCATGATGAATCCAACACGAAATGTAAAAGGCTATTGCGGTCCTTACAAACAAGCGTGAAAATAACCCAAAAAACTTTCTATTTGGCTTGAGCTACCATACAGTAGCCTACTTATTAACTGAATAGTTTGAAAGGAATATATCAGGAAACAAAGCAGTCAGGTAAATTAAATAAGTAAATACATACAAATGCAGCTTGACATTGTTTTAAATTAATGGTAGATACATTGTTGGATTAAAATAAATGTTATTTAAAAAATGATTTGCAGGTCTCTTGAGCTGAACCCCTGCTTGTTTGCCCAACCCTGCCCTAGCCTCTGTTCTCACAGTAGCACCACTCTTTATTTTCTCACCCTTGCCCAATAAACGACCCTTTTTCCTTCCGCCATTTATCTTGATTGTACCGCTTAGTTTAATAATTGTAAAGGGCCTTGGTCAAAGGCGCTATATAAATATAAATAAATAAATAAAATAAATAAACTAAAATATTAGGGCAACTTTCAGAAGAATAAAATGTAATCAAAAAGACATTTGAAGGGCAATTATATTCTATCACCTACGGAAATCGTCATCTTAGTCCATGCACACCGTTTGCCCTACAGACCTATTGATGTTTATTATTATTATTATTATTATTATTATTATTATTGTTTAAATCACGTCTTTCATTGAAAAAACGCTTTTTTCTATTTAAAAAAGAGGTGTATTGCTTCTTTATGCTTAAAAACACCCAGTCTCAGAAGTATACTCGCTCATATATACTTTCTGAAGGTTTATTGACTTATTTCATTCAGTATTTAAATAAATATTTGTTGGATGGTTATTTTTTCTGCGTGTGTCCTTTGGTTGTTGCTGGTTTTACCTCTAGAAATATAGGCTATGTATATATTTCTGGAGGTTGATACCAAGCTCACCTTTATGGTCAGTTAGGCGCACAAACCCAGCTCCTGCATACAAATATGCGCCCTGTAACCAACAAAAAACCTTTTAAAACCAATCATATAGGCTGAGAGTCGCCCTTCTACCTCAAGTAAACATACGTACACCCTTTACTATTATTTAGATTTTTTGTTTAATGGGTAAAACAGACAGTCTGTAAAATACACAATAGCCTTGACTGTAGTACAGTCCATCTGTATATTACACCGGTAAGTATAATCACTCTAAAGAACAAAACAAACCAGCACAAACAAATATCATAACTATAAAGAATTAGCTCACTCTGTTCACTGCAGCTACCTTTTAGCACGTACAGTTTAAGCTCTTTAAATCCAAAACAAGAGACATGAATGTGGACTCACCAGGTCACCCTGATTTCCGTGACAGCAGATAGTAGATAGCCAATGTCAGGTGATTTTTAAAAAATTTTTTTATCCGTGCCCAGCTTCCCAAATCAGATTCCGTGATCGCAGTCCACGTCCCGGCATATATACCACAAAATCACGTAAAGAATCAAAAGGATGGCGAAAATGAACAAAGCTACCAAAATAGCTTTGGTCACTGGAGATATCAGAGACTGCATGTCACCCAAAGCTGTAGCAGAGCACCACTATTGGCAATACAACTGATCAGCGCAATGATAAACACAGTCTGTCTCCTACAACGTGTAGCATCTGCATTGGTTCGTGCCAAGTTGAAGAGTTAAGAGCAGGCGGCTTTCCTCAAAAGCATCATTATCGTGAAATGTCACGGATTCTCGTTTGTCCATTAATAGCCCAGCAGAATGACAATCCTCATCTTGGCTGACATTGATCCCGTTATTTTACTAGTGTGGATGCGCGTTGAGATGAACTCATACAATGCAATTTAATTTCAAAGTGCGTTCTTTTATAGGCAAACAGTCGTAGTAAAAGCAAGGTGGTGTTTTTTTTTTTTTTTTTAAGAAAACGCAAAGTTGTGGGCCACTTGCTGTGTTTTCCTATAGTATATCGTGCTGTCACAAAAAGCGCCGGTGCAATGTAAAACAGGTTGATAATAATCTGCAAAGGTGTGCTTCCAAACGCTTTGCCCACTGCGCGTGGTGGATGTTCCTTAATGTGCTGGAGCTCAAAATGATTGTGCTTATAGGGTATTTGCAACTGTGATGTTATTATTTTTGACCCAGCGTGACGTGTCTGAAACATTCGGTTGCGCGTGGAACAAAACGATATGTTGATTACCTATATATCCTGCCTCCTTAGAAAGATTGTCCCTAGACTCGCATTATTCCTTGTTAACATCTATGACTGTTCCTTACTTAGTTACTTGCCTACTTATTTAAAATTATGTTATAAAAAGGGTTTGTAATGTTTATTGTAAAACGTAATATTTTACTAATTATAATATAATTATAATTATATTATTGTATACCTGTACTGTAACACTTGAAATGTATTTGCTTACAATTGTAAGTCGCCCTGGATAAGGGCGTCTGCTAAGAAATAAATAATAATAATAATAATAATTATATTAGTATATTAGAATATATTATAGATAACGTGTTGATGTTCTTCGCAATGTATTAAAATGACTTCAGCATTCCTGTTACTTTAGGAGCCATACACCAAAATACTACAATCTTATATAATCCAATAACTAAGGTTTTTTTTTAAGAATCCTGAAGGTGTCCGGTACAACTTGTTCATTTTAAACTTATTTTCAAAACATACTCTTGTTGAATTTTAAGCTCACAAACTATTTTGTAATAATAATAATAATAATAATAATAATAATAATAATAATAATAATAATAATAATAATGCATGTCTTACATTAGTTTATAGTTTTAGAAGGCGCACTTCATTTATAAAAACAAATACCCCATGCTCCACTGTCACACTCAATGAAGCGAACATCTGCTTTATTGTCAGATAAATTAATGTCTCTTGTGAAAATTAAAATATTAGCATTATAAAGGTTTTCACAGAGTAACACGTTTTCAAAATAAACTGGTGGTGTTCCAAAAACCAAAACATCATAGCAAATTAAGAACAGACAAATGTTGCTATTTCACCACTAATTGCCATCACCACCAGCCAAAGTCCATTAAGAATGCACCTTAAACGCATTCTTGTTCTGATTATAACAGTGGAAATGGAACAGTGCCGAGGAATCATGCTACACCAATACAATATCTAAAAACCCAAGCGACGTTGAATTGCTGTAGAATCTCGAACCCAGTCACAACATTCAAGAGTATCTTGTTTTCTGACGGTGTGAATAAATAATTAAATCTGGTTTAAAATAAAGCACAAGCGACTAGGAGTATTACCTGAGAGGATCCCTATCATGTAGATTTTGCGACACTAATGGTACTTTGATGTTAACAAGAGGCTGCAGCTGTGATTGGAATTGAAACACTCTGCAGTACATTATATAGTCCACTAGGTGGACCAATGCGCCTAGAATCTCCCTAGGGGCGAGATTAACGATTTAATTTTGAACATTGGCAGAAGACATTTTTGTAGCCTCCAGTTACTCTCCACAAAACGGAGGTGAACATTTGGCGCTATGGCGCTAGAGTCTAACTCTCTAATTCTAATTAGCAGGGCAGGCAGGGTCGAGAGGGTTTTTTTAACAGAGGGATGATGGTAGCTGATTTGAAGATGGCAGGACAGATACCAGTGGAGAGAGAGGAGTTAAAGAGTGAGACAAGGTAAGGCAGGATAAGAGGGAGGAGTGGGGGTATGAGGGAGGCAGGAGTAGGGTCCAGAGGGGAAGAGACAGGATGGGCCTTGGCAATGATGGAGGAGAGTTCAGGTAAGGATGGGATGGGGGGGGGGGGAGCAGTAAAGAGGGCATAAGGAGCAAGTGGAGGTGGAATGGGAAACTGGGGGTGGGGGCTAGTCTTGGGGAGAGTCAGGAGGTGTAGGCAAATAGTACTGATTTTGGTGGTGAAATAGTTAGAGAGATCACTAGCAGTGAGTGTTGGGAGGGATGGAGATTGGGATAAGGGGGGTGGGACGGAGTAGCTTATTGAGGGTTGAGAAGAGCTGTCGGGGATGGGGGGTCAGAGCAGTGATGAGTGTTTGGAAGTAATCGTGTTTGGGTAGTTCCAGAGCAGAGTGGAAATTGAAGAGGAGGGAGTGGTAGGCTTGGAGGTTCAAAGGTGAGGGGGAGGACATCCAGAGTCGCTCAGCCCAACGCAAGGAACGTCTGTTAAACAGCAGAACCTAGATAGCTATTTTGGGAAAACAATACTGAATGCAAAAAGGACTAGGGGCCTTATTACTGGCATTATGCAGATACAGGGCTTATTAAGATATGTTGTCAATATAGTACTATGGTAGAGAAGTGGTTTCATGGAACATCAAGGGAGTAAATCACCCTATTAAAAAGGGAAAAAATCCTATGTACTTAAAACAAAAGAAGGCAGATATTGCCCTGTTACAAGAAACTCACTTAAACAAAGAAGAATCTGACAAATTAAGGAGAGACTGGGTGGTTCAAGTCTTTTTTTTAACTCATATTCTTCTAAAAAATGTGGGGTTATTATTCTGATCCACAAAAACTGTAATGCACAAATACATAAACAGCTCTCGGATGAGGAGGGAAGATGGGGGCTTTAGATTTAGAAAATACACTTTAATGAATATCTATACACCTAATTCAGACTCGCCTGATTTATTTCATGACATATGTGCAGCCGTTAGACAGCTTGGTAATGACCACATAATAATTGGTGGAGATTTTAATCAAGTCAGAGATATGCTCTTGGATAAATCTAATAGTACTAAAAAAAACTGTAACAAAAGGTAGTTTAGCCAGTGATACAATTTCAGAAGAAGTGGGTCTTGTTGATATATGGCATTTACTTCACCCACAAGAGAGGGATTGCACCTTTTTTTTTCTAGCCCGCATTCCTCTTACTCAAGAATAGACTACTTTTTAATCTCAAATGGTATGGTCTGTGTGACAGAACAGGCTTCAATTGGCAATATTGTCCTGTCTGATCACACTCCCATATAACTAACACTGATCACCAATGATATGTCAGGGAACTATTCTCCTCGGTGGCGTATGAATACTTCATTACTTCAAAATAAAGAATATTGCCCCCTTTCCCCACTAATTTTTGCCCTTGCATTAGAACCCCTGGCAGTAGCCATAAGAAACAATACAGACATTGTGGGCATTCATGCAGGGCAACAAGAACATAAGTTATTGCTCTATGCTGATCACATATTACTGATGACCACTAACCCTCAAACAGCTGTCCCTCACATCCCCTCATTAATAGATTCCTTCTCACAGATATCGGGATACAAAATCAATTGGACAAAATCTGAGGCTATGCCAATATCTAAAATATGGCCTCCGACAAGATCTTGTTTGTCTTGTAACCAATATTATGTATAAGAGAACACTGGCAGTTTAAATGGTTTCCAACTGGCATGACATACTTGGGTATAAAGAAAGCTCACTCCAGGGTTGGAAAATGTCATGCAAACAAACCTCCTCCCTCTTATCCAAAAAATGTAAAGCACTTTACAAAATTGAACAAAGCTAGGCCTCTCCTTACTGGGTAAAATTCATATTATAAAGATGATTACTGTCCCCCAAATTAATTACATCACATATCTTCTCCCACTCAGCTTCCCTCCTCGTCTTCTAGACAGATATAACAGAGCTGTTAGTAAGTTCATATGGGCTGGAAAAAAAACTTCTTTTAATAAAACAAAACTGATTGCATCCCACAAGGACGGTGGCCTAGGACTCCCAAAAGTAGATTGGTATCACTATGCCTTCTCGCTTTCTCAGCTATCTAAAACACATTTTGCAACTGAGCAAGCACCTATGTGGGCTATTATAGAAAGAGAACAGATCATTTCCCAGTTCAGGCCTTTATTACTCAAACAGGCAGACCAGTCCCACTTAAGAACCCGGTATTGGCTTTTGCCAGGGAAACCAGTAGAGTGACTCACCAAATTACTAAATCAAATACCCTGTCTAACAAAAAAGACATCTATATAGTATAACAACTCCTACTTATTGATAAAAAGCCATTCGGCTGGGGGTCTTGGGTAAAAGCAAGAATAATCTTTATGGAAGATATGTTTGAAGGTGAAATTCTGCTATCATTTAAACAAATAATGACCATATATAAATTTCAAAGATTGACTTTTGGAAATATCTCCAATTAAGAAGTTGTATTCTTTCCGTGACTAGATCACGTCCTGTAACTTTGATAACATTCACCAGCTGTTTCAGAGTTCCTGGCAATCGACAGGAGGGGCATCTAAATTTTATAGCCTTTTTAGACTCAAACTCCAATGTTAGAGGGTCTCAGGATGGCATGGGAAAGGGACTTTGGAGCAGGTATTTCAGAGAGCAGCTGGCAGGAGGTGGTTGGGTCATGGCATATGTCCTCCAGAGAAATCCAGTCACGTTTAATAAATTACAAACACACACACACACACAGACACACACACACACACGGTATTATACACACAGTATTATTTGTTTAAGTAGGGTAAATGAATTGTAATCGGTAAGCAGCCCTCCGCCCCCAGGAGAAAAAAAAAAAAAAAAAAAACTTCGCAAGGGCGAGGCCTGGGCAACACCCATCTAAACATTGTATCCCTCCCACATACTTCTTTCACTGGCTATTTGTGTGAACCTTTTGAACGCTGATTGGAGCACACACCTATAACTAGGTTGTCAGTCGAAACTTTTTTTCTCTTTTAAGATAACACGCAAAAAAGTGTTTTGTTTGTGCAAAGTTCTTCGTTTCAGCGATTTATCTGTAGAAAGCGTGCCTGTTGTGAATATTCGTTTTCTCGTAGCTTTATATATATTTTTAGACGGAACCGACATTTGGGACATTTTATGTTAGATTACCTTCACTGTTGTTTTAATTATTTTAGTTAGGCAGAAAGCAATGTTGTCCCTGAGGGTTGTCGTTTTCGCCAGCCTGGCTTTTGCACTAGCGGCACAAGGTAAGAATTTGGATTTGTGATTGCATGCATTATGTATTTTAGTTTTTAATCGACTTTTGAACGATGTTCTTTAAACAAAAGAAAAGATGGTAAGGATTTGTTTTTGACACACTTTTTTTTCTTACATTAATTGGCAGATTTCTCTCCAACATTAAAGCGCCTTACCCTATCTCATTGTGTTGTTCTTTACGTAATTACAAGACAAACAATATATTGTCAGAAATACGTTAACATGTTCATACTGTGTTACAAAATATAATTTAACCATGTCCAGCTCAAGTTTTGTTTTTGTTTGCTTGTTTTCTGTTTGAACTGAAAAAAAGGTCTTCACTGTGCAGCCCAGGCTTTTTGTAAAGTTTGCTTTATCATTCCGTTTGCTGCGTCACACAAATATCATATTTCGGTGTAGGTGGTGGCATCAGCTTCTATTCTTATTTACATACCCCAGAAACAAGGGTTTGCGGCTTTTCTACTGTCTGTAATGACATTGGCCTGTTCACAAAGCAAACGCTTAATGTAGGGTTTATGAAACATTTCTTGACTGCTGAAAAAGTCAGATTCATGTTTATCAATCTTTAAAACTGTGGTGCGTTGTCTGTAAAGATTAAGGTCTAGATATGGAACATGTCACAATGCATGCAGTTAGGATTATTTTTGTTAAAAGGAAGAACTTCAATAGGGGGAGCATACAGTATTCCTGCCAATTAAAACCCATTTACCGTAAAACTTCCATTAAACGCCACTGACGTTTATTTACAATATTTGCCAGCAAACCCGGCGCATATTGGAGACCGGCGATTTATTTAAGACACTAGCTTCATGCTGTCATTGAGAAGCCACTAACACACAACATTGTTGCAACATCGTAACACAATTTAAACATCCCAGCAAGGTTGTGTGTTCGTGGTGAACCAAGTAAAAGTTTTGTTTTAGAACAAAATTACATTGTAGTGTACACCCTCAAGTATAAAGCGAAAGTATACAGTCTTTTATGTGCACTGGTTAATAAGGATACGGTATACACAACGTTGGAAAATGAACAAGCAGAAGCACGAATATTTATTTAAAAATAGAATTAGATCTACCATTATTATTATTATTATTATTATTATTATTATTATTATTATTATTATTATTATGTTAAATCCACTAAGACAGCCCTGTAGATATCAGAATACAGGCATGTTGGCTACGCTTACAGCACAATAGGCCTAATAATACAAACTTCTAAAATGTTTTTAAAAGTGATTAAGCAATACGTATCATCAAAAACATTTTATTGTTTAATCTCAAACTTGTACATTGTTAATGCAACAAAATACGTTAAAATACACCAAGAGGTTTGTATCTGGCCTACTTTCAGCACACGTGTAATTAACATAAGAACAAACGAGAGGCCTATTGGCCCATCTTGCTCGTTTGGTTGTTAGTAGCTTATTGATGCCAGAATCTCATCAAGCAGCTTCTTGAAGGATCCCAGGGTGTCAGCTTCAACAACATTACTGGGGAGTTTGTTCCAGACCCTCAATTCTCTGTGTAAAAAAGTGCCTCCTATTTTCTGTTCTGAATGCCCCTTTATCTAATCTCCATTTGTGACCCCTGGTCCTTGTTTCTTTTTTCTGCCCCCCCCCCCCCCAATATGTCACGAGTTACATTTTTGTGAATAGAACATTTTCCAAGTCATTATTTAATTAGTAAAACGTGTGGGAACAGTTTAGTTTTAAGATACCCATTAACAGTTTTTTTGATACTTATGCTGTAAGAACTTTGTCAATCTTCAAGACTGTCATCAGATGTGAGTGATTAACATAGGCTAATGTTAAAAGCATATAGAAATCGAGCTGAGATCCACCATGTTGACATTTCTTAATTTTAACCCACTTGTCAGTGCTGTGGCTCAAGCCTATAAATATTATACACAATGAATGCAGAAACAAGTCATTGTTTTGTGTAAAACGGCTAATGTGCTAGAAATGCCACTGTACTGTGTATTTGAAATGTGTTTAGTTTACAGTAATTTTAAATTCTTTAAAATCTTTCCCACAGCTTCAGCTCCTGACTCTTTTAAAGTTTTGTTATTTTGTTGCCTGTCGGTCTGCACCAACACTAATAGTTTACTGCTGACTGGAAAGTATGATGTATGCAGGGCTGAAACCATTTAAAGACGCTTGAGCCAAAGAGTGGGGATCGCATGACTCCACCCTTTACAATGATTCACCAACTTTACAATGATACCAACTAAATTGCACAATAAGTCAAATAGGAAATTGTTCACTTTTTGGATTGTTAGAACAGTATCCCATATTTTAGTATGCACTATGTTCTGTAATAATCTAAAATTAACTGCTCAAGTAATTAATAACCTGTATTTAAGCATGATTTGCTGTCCTAGGAGTTTCACTGGTTAGGAAATTAATCAATTTCAAAATGTACATTACTCTTTTTAATCCAGACCATGGGCCTAAGTCTGAACCTCAATTGTATAGTAGCAAGTATAGACATTGATTATCCATGCAGGTGAATTTAAACTTTTATAGTAACCTGCCTATGTACAGCTATCATGTGGAAGGAGAGCTCTGTTATGATGTATTTGTTAGGGCAGAAAACAGGTTTACAGCAGCACTTTCAGAATACTAGTTATGTTGACCATTAGATGGTGGAAATAAAATCGGTATGCCTCATTGTACCTTATTTGTACAGCATTGTATTGCGTTCCTTTACTATAAAACTGGTGTCTAATGGTTAGTGATCATATCATCGTGCACAGAAAATCCTCTGGTGCTTTTTTTCTATAGGCAGATCCTTGACTTAAGAATTAACTTTTAAAGAATTAAATAATCTTTACCGATGTGTTATGAAAATGCTTAAATGGCAAACAACTGCTCTAAATTCAGTGCCTGGGCACCGATGAAGCGATCTCTTTTCCTTGCAGTGTTCGCGCTAGGCCGCGCCATTGCGCCAATGCCCCCCTGAAATAAAAAATGTCCCGCTGAAATTCTCTTAATGCGCCCGTGTGTCCCCCTTCCCAGACCAGACGCAATACCAATACGCAGTAAATTAATGCATGTTGTATTAACATGACATGTCTGACGACAGGCTAATCTTTTTTTACACTTGCGTTTTCATAATTAAACTCCCGTGCCATATTCTCCAGTCCAGTAGAATGCGCTCACACACCCTCCCTGGTTACAGTCAGTTTCACAGTAAAGCCTGACGACAACATCAGGCTTGTTAACAACATGACCCGGCACAAATATAACCTCGTATCCCTGTTACACCCGATCATTACTTCTGGAAGAATAAGTAATCTGCTTCGGCAGTGACTTTTGAAATGCAGGCTATTATATTTGTGCGTAAAAATACTGTGTGCAGTAGATTTGCGAAACAAAAACCGCATCATTTATTGGAGGCTGTGTGGTCCAGTGGTTAAAGAAAAGGGCTTGTAAACAGGCGGTCCCCGGTTCAAATCCCACCTCAGCCACTGACTCATTGTGTGACCCTGAGCAAGTCACTTAACCTCCTTGTGCTCCGTCTTTCAGGTGAGACGTAATTGTAAGTGACTCTGCAGCTGATGCATAGTTCACACACCCTAGTCTCTGTAAGTCGCCTTGGACAAAGGCGTCTGCTAAATAAACAAATAATAATAATAATCATTGACTTAAAAAAAAAAAAAAAGTAGTAAGTAACGGTAACGTTATAAAATATAAATATATAAATAATATAAATAAATTTCAAATTTCCGCTGGAATCGGAATAAAGGAAATTATGTAATACAGTTCACGTGCAGTCACGGTCTTGGTAAGCAGCATTTTCAAAACCATATCATGGGCAGTATTAAAATAAGTTAAAATATAGCAAATCCACAAAACCAAAGAAATACATATTGTATATTTGACATTTTATTTTTAGTGTTCTGTGTAACACAGGCCATCGTTTAACCTTGAAAAAAATTAAATACAGTACCTGAAGCAGATATACGCGTTTATCATATCAACACCACCAACGTGTGTTGTAAAAATAAAGCAACAATTGTTTTGAAAACTGTTCAAAATATTTACTTGGGGGCTAAGAATGAAAAATGTAAACAAAAAAATGCAATTTTTTATATGGAGATTGTCAAAATAAAGTGGAAGCTGGAAGGTAAGAATTTACCAGTCAGGACAATGACATTTAAATATGACTACTATTAAACTGTATCTGTTGGTAATGTGGTTTCTTCTATCAGTTTTCAAACTGGGGTACACGTACCCCTGGGGGTATGCGAGAAATTCTGAAGTGAAATGGCTGACAATGCATTTTAGTTAGTACCACTTGCCAATCCTATTGTAAACTTTTGTCATGTAATCAAAGTTTAGTCGCTAACACCAGACTGACGAGCTGTGACAGAGCGTTCAGCGCACACATGACTAATTTACATATTAAATATGTGCGTTTTAAATAAGCCCTGTTGTTTAAATGTCATATAAACAGTTGGTCTGTCTGGGGTAAAAAAAAAAAATTAAAAAAATTAAAAGCCTAGTCTTTAACTCATTTTATTTCCTGTGTGCGTTCGTGCCTGCAAATCGATATTTTTTTTTTTTTTCAATGACCCGATTAAAGTTTATTGTAACTTAAGTACTACATTTCAAAATACAGAATGTATGGCCAATCAGAAACCAAAGTATTGCCATGCGGTCTAGTTTGACAAGCTGTTATGTCTGGTGTGTTAAGAGGTTTTAGCTTTCAATCCAGTGAACAAATATGGATTGTTGGCTCAATACTAGAACATTGCAAAGGGCGATCAAGACGAAATACCGTTCTAGATTTAAAAACGCCAAAAATGTCTTGCGACTGAAGCTCTCTCCAATTTCCCTGCCATCATCAGTGATTTGTGTGGCAACAAGCAGGGACATCCATCACATACTAGGTAAGCGTTTTATTATTTTTTAATTAGCATCAGCACTGTACGTTTTAGTCACCAAGAATTTAAAAATGCCAATAATATGTTTTGGTAATGAGGTTAGCTGTAGAGATGCTTGGATAGTGAACTTTTCTTTGCTGCCTTTTCTGTAATTTTATTATCAATAAAGATACATGATTGCCATTTGCTATCATGGAATAGTCCTATGTCATTTTTGAGTGATATGAGGCTAGCACGGAGGCTTCGTTGCTTTTAATTAATTAATATTTACAATAAAATGATGTTACCAACAACTAGAAACCTGTTTGAGGGACTGTTTTTAGCCAAAAGTAAATATAATATATATTTTCTTTTATAATACTGTAACATTTATAATTGTATCCATCACACACTCCAAGGCTTGTGTGTTTTGTTGTATCATGTTATTGTACAGACCTTTTCTGTTTTCATTTTATGACTATCTCAGTGGACTACATTGTTTGGAAAGGGGTACGCAGCTTAAAAAGATTGAAAACCCCTGTTCTAATGTGATTTGGTACAATGAATATCCTTTACTCAGTGATACACCAGCATCACTGTGACACATTTCCACATATTTTCCCCAAAAGTGACAGTGAGTATTGTAGAGACACCTTGGTTGTATCTACAGCTTTACAGTTTTATTTTTTGTTCTTCAGAAACAAAAGGTCTGTAAACTCTGCTGGCATATTTAAAAACAAACAAAAATAAGAAATTGTGGTTGGTTCTGAATCAAACATATTGACCCCCCTCACTGAAGAAAATGTCCCCCTAAAATTGAGAGGGGGCCACATTGACCCTCAGTCTGCAAGTCCTGGAGCAAACACTGCCTTGTTGTGTCAAGGCAATAATAAACTGTGTGGAAATCAATTTTTTTTTTTTCTGCGCCTTCAAGCAGTGTTGTCAATTTAAGTAATTTTCTCGCCAAATCTACTGACTTTAGCCCTTTGCGGTCCATTTATTCAGCGCCTGTCAGGCGTGTTGGGTCCAATTTATTTTCACATGTGCTGTTTTAAAAGTAATTTTATTCATAGTAAAATGGATTTAAAAGGCACTGCATATCAACAGGACACTCAGTACTGCATCTCCAGCCCTGCCCCACTCCTTGTTCGCTGTATTTTTCACATACCTCTTCGTAGTAGTGCATACTGATAAATAATCTCCTGATAACTTGTTTTATCACCAAACTCCTCGATAATGCTATCCAAGTCATTATTTTATTACTGTAACATCTCAAAAAGCTTGTCAAATGTCTGATATTTGAGCACTGGATGCAGAAGCAGCTAAGGTCCCAGGTTCAAATCCTACCTCAACCACTGCCTCACTGTGTGACCCTGAGCAAGTCACTTAACCTCCTTGTGCTCCGTCTTTCGGGTGAGACGTAGTTGTAAGTGACTCTGCAGCTGATGCATAGTTCACACACCCTAGTCTCTGTAAGTCGCCTTGGATAAAGGCGTCTGCTAAATAAATAATAATAATCTTGTTTGTTTATGTCCGTGTTATCAATGTGGTGCCTGGGCTATCTGTATTCATGAGATACGCCCCTTTTTTCGGCTTCTCTCGGCTCCTATCGGTCTCACTTGGCCATTGAATGGTTTTCTCAGCTTTTTTCTGGAGAAAAAACGACTAGAGACCTGTTTTTTACGTCTTTTTGATGATGTCGGACAGGGTCCGCCATTGGACCGGAAAGGGAAAATTGCAAAGTCGGACCAGGTCCGACATAGGACTGCAAAGGGTTAAATGAAATCCAGTAATGCTCCGGCCCATTTGAAGACGCAAGGAACTTCAATGCGTCATTTGCTTAGCAACAGGCTCAACAACCACGAAGCTATCCACGGAGATATTGGGGGTTCATGTGTAGTCTGTACGCCTTTAAGAAGGCATGGTGGGATATCGGCTGAAACCTTGTCCGCTGATTTACAGATGCTTAAGTGCAGAGAGGTGCTGTATATTAACAGTTTCCTGCAGCAGTTGTGATGGTGACCAAACGTGTGCGAGTACTGTTGTGTAAAAACAAAAAAACTGTTGTTCATTAACAAAATGCCCTGAAAACTTAACAGAGAATAATTAACATATATTTTTTTGTGAACTCCAGTAAACCTATGTTATTAGCCAGTAAAATCACAGAGTGCCTAAATAAAGCTTTGAGTCCCACAAACCTATATATTTTTTTGTCTGTTCATCTTCTATAGCATCCACAACATTGTGTACCGTTGGCAGTTAAAGTATAATTTAATTGCGCAGTAGATTCTCTAGTTGGATGATGAGCTGATACCTCTTGCCAAAGAAGCAAGCACGGTCATTTTAAGACATTGCCACAATAAAAAAAGCAGTAATGTAGCATGAGTTTTGTACTAAACCAGGGTCATCTGTTGCAGGGAAAATTAGTTTATTTCTCAAATTGACCAAAAAGCTGAAAACAGAATGCATAAAAATACTTGAGACTAATTAAGCAGTTTACTGCTGAGAAAAAAGCTAAATATTTGGAGAAATACAAATGAAATGCACTGCAGCTTACTTGACTGCAGTAAAATAAACATTCACTAAATTTAGATCTCATTGGGCTAATGAAAATATCTAAGATATAAGACAATGTGCTTGCTGTGTTGCATTTAATGTTGGAATAGCAGAATGAACACTCTGCAATTTAAACCTTGTTTTTACTGAAAAATAAACCGAGAAATGTAATCACAAGAGCTGTCTGTTATAGTACATGCTGTTGGATCATGACTTGTCTAATGCTGTTCCCCATATCACAACTGTTCACAATTAAAGGTGTGGTCACCAATTCCACACACATTTTCAGGCAGTCTTGTATTGCAGTTTGATGCGCCAAAAGTACATTTTTCTTGTTGATTCTGCCTACTGTGAGTAGTGCTGAAATAAAACTCCTTCATTGCACTAATGGAGTACTTTTGTTAGGCACTACAAGCAGACCTCAACTAGTCTAGCACATGCTTAAACCATCCAATACACAAGCAACCCATTCCTGTTAAATTCAGTATCACAATACCATTGACCCTTTCTTAATTAATCTCTAACCTTACTAAGCATATGGTTTTGTTTTTCTGCCTGGAGAAGTGTACAGGACTTTAGAGGATGTACTGTAGGAAGTGTGTGAATGTTTGCTTATGTTACAGCAATGTTACTGTACGTTGTAACAGGTGCTTGCTATTCCTGGATGTTGGTCCACCTGCCGCACAATACAAAACAATCGTCAGCCTCTGCTTGTGAGCCCACACAGAACCCTTGTGAATTTGCAACCCTTGTTTTTTGCGAATGTACAGATTTTGGTCAGTTGGCTTGTTTTAATGCCCTGTGGATATGAGCCCATGTACAGTACCTGTACCACACATTTGTGAAACCAGAATCTGCTTGAACTGAGAAAGCTTGGGATGTGGTGTGCATGTGCAGCATAGAGGAAGCTGGGCACTAACTGGTTAGCACAAATGCTGCAAGAGAGCATCTTAACCACAGCATGAAAGAGCCAGGCTCCTTTTTACATAGAAGCCCTGCATGTCATTGTGTTCTTGAGGAAGTCTCTTGACTGCGGTCTGCCATATTTGTAAATTCTGCTTTTGAAATTCAACTTGCTTATCACGAAGATGTACAAGAGTAGACCAACAATGATTTGTGTGCTGGTGTCTGGTAAAGCCATTGCTTTTGAAGCCTGGATTTTAAACAAAGTAGTCATAAGGATATTCATTTTAATAAACAAGCATAAAGATTCACAAACAGTATAGGATAATTTAAAGAGATATTGTTGAAGACTTAAGCACCTGTTTTTAAAACTGACATTTGTATTGTAACCCTGTTTTGAAAGGAACTTTAGAATGTAGTACCCCTGGCCTAGTGCCAAGTTGTTTTTGCCTTCCTCCCCCCCATTTCTTTGTTTTGCATCAATGGGGAATGGTGTTGTTGGAGATGCCAGAATATTTGTCTGACTCACCAGTTTCTGCTTTAGATAAGACTTTTGATTTCATGGGTGTAAGATTTCCATCTGCAGATGGAATTCCATCAAAATGGCCTCTCCCAGGTCCATTCTTATGATACGTGTACAGGTTTTGGGGGTGTATTTTATCATGGAGGGTTTACGTTCAACACCAACTCTAAATAAAATGTTTGCTGTTATTAAGCACTAGTAATAATATGAAGCAGTGGTATTTCAAAATAACAAAAGCATGTTTTTACTTTAGTGAAGTAGGTGACGATTCATTCAATCAAACCAAGTAGGAATTTGCTTGCGTCATTCAAGACGTTTTTCAAGTCAGGTAAGCTTATTTGTGTATCAAACGACAATAGTCGCAGTCCTTTTGTAGCCAGTGTCAAAGTATTTTTGCTTATTACTCTCCTGTCATTCTGCGCATTGTCAGCCCTTGCTAAAGATATAAAATAAGGTACCCGATCTGAAGCAAGTTAGCAGCCGGTACATTGTTGTTTTTTAGAGAATTTGCAGACACGCAATTTATTAGAGGAATAAGACCGTTTTAATGGTGTAAAACAAGAAACAACTCTTGACTGGGCCTTCCTGCAACTAAGTTTTATACGTTGAAATTGGTTTCCTCTTTTGCTTTTTGGCTGCTCATGCCACAATATACAAGAGATGTACATCTCCTCTTAGACATCAATGAATTAGAAAAAGCCTTTGCTTTCCATTTCCAACAAAACCGTTCAAGCAGTTATGACTCAAGTTTGGTAATGAAGAAAAAAAAAAACATCTAGTGAGGGAAGACTTGCTCTTGGAGTGACAGAAGTTCATAGTTTGGTTTTCCACCCAAATGGTTTATTTTGGTGGGTTTTTTTATGATTTAATGCCTTTCAACTCTGATCCCCAGTGGATGTTAGTCCACCTAATGTACCTTGTTAGCCTCAGCTTGAGAGTATCAGAACTGAGAAGGCAGGCGATGTTCAGACCAGGACTGTTGGAAGGAAGCATTAGGCTACAGTACCTACAGTATACATAGTAACATTTTGAGATTGCCTTGCAGTATATTGAGTGATTTTATACGGTACTTGAATACAAGTCTCCTAAGGATCAGTTGGTCAGTACAATTTAGTTCCAGCATGAAAGAAGTCTTGCACATATGATCTACATTATCATATCCAGTTGCTGTAACCTTTTTGATGTGTGACTGGCAGGGTTTGGAACATATTTATAAGTTGACTCATACAGGAATATATTGTTTTTGACAGTTACCCAGCAACTATGTAATGACAGAACATGCCCAATAAAAAAGAAACTGTGCCAACCAGCACGCCAGACACAAAGAACGGGGGTGGAGGTGAAACAACGTGGTGGTTCTATAGTCCATTCAATGAACAATAAGGCTGGGGCGATTGCCTAATTTTTCACTATTGATGTATCATTCTCCAAAAAAGCAGATGCTGTGATTCATTTAATGTTATGAAAGGGTAAAGAAAAAAGAGAATCAAAAACGCAGTAATACATGTGGAGCTGTGGATTACTGTGTTACATTGCTAGTAAAACTATTATGCATATTACATTTATCAGTTTATGCATATAGTAATTCAACATTTTTTCCCCCTTTTATTTGTGTTGATTTGTACCAGTTTTAAATCTATACAGAGTAGCAACCAGGCAAGAGAAAACAAAAATGATTTTAAAAAGTTATCACTGTCCACAGCAGTTTAGTAACAAGTGTTGTCCATGGCTTATATTTGAATTGTGTTAAGGAACATGATAGTGTCCACATTTTGTTAATTTTAAGTGATGACTGGCACTTGTTTACAATCTGCCCAGCATTACTGACTACCTGCTTACTAGGGGCTGATGTTGCAAATTAGTTGTGTTACTGCAGTATCCCAAACATTACTACTTTCTGTCTTACTTTAGAAAATAATTGCCAAACATCAGAAAGCATTGTAGCTCGTTCGATACGGTATTTGTAATTCTAGCACAACACTCTTAACTTGCTCTGTTACTTTGAAGACTTCTGCACAGATCCAGTCCCATCAGTAAACAGGGGGTGGGGCACAGGGGAGAAGGTGAGCTCAATCGCATGCAGATTCAGCGAGTCAGCCCTAAGGGGAGCAGAGAAGCTCTGCGCTTAATGCAAAAAATAAATGCTGATTCCAAATTAATAAAAAAATAAACTTTCTTTTGCTTTAAACCTTTACACAAAAAGATGCACAGCCTTGCCGATTTGATAGTTGTCAAATGATAAGATTCGATGCATCGTCTCAGCCTTAATTTTTTTTTCTTTCTAACACTGCTGCTGCAGTTAACCTTTTGACATGGTGAACTGGTATAGGCTATAACTGATTCAACTTTTCTGCCATAAATGGAAAGCATTCTAATTTTCATGAAAAAATAATGTAGCATTTGGATAAAATACTTGCACTATTTTTTTTCTAGGAAATCCATTACAGTAAATGGAAGTCTGTCTTGACCCGCCATCTTGTTCAAGGGAGATTAGTGCAGCTGTGATGTTGGATAATGGATGCAGATGTCCGAAAACATGTTTAAGTGTGGGTGGAGGGGATGGGGTGCACTTTAAGATCTAATAATGATGAATGTCAGGGATTTCTTCATTGTGGCACCATCCTAAAGTAGTGGCTCAAAGCTGAATCTGTGGACATGTTTTTGCAAGCAATGACAGTTGACATTTAACCTTGAATTCTGCAACAGGAACTAAAGCAGGTACAATTGGTTGCTAGTGTAATTTTGGCTAAATATCTATTTTGCTGTATTAGCAGACTAGCGCTGCATTACAAGCTGCCACCACCACGGTAGTGACTTTTATATTTGCAGTTAGATACAGTACCCTGTATGCTAAATGTGTTGACGATGACATGATATGAATTATTGTCTTAATGTTTATATCCACATCTATTGGTTTCTTTGTTCCATTACTGGCATTGTCCAGTAAAAATGAACCCTTTCACTACCACACTGTTTTAACCTCTGGACATGCAGTATTTGTTTATTTAGCAGACGCCTTTATCCAAGGCGACTTAGAGACTAGGGTGTGTGAGCTATGCATCAGCTGCAGAGTCACTTACAATTACGTCTCACCCGACAGACGGAGCACAAGGAGGTTAAGTGACTTGCTCAGGGTCACACAATGAGTCAGTGGCTGAGGTGGGATTTGAACTGGGGACCTCCTGGTTACAAGCCCTTTTCTTTAACCACTGGACCACACTGCCAATGTAGTTTTTTTTTTTTTTTTAAATGCATAAAACTCCTATTTCTACATACTAGCCTGTTTTTTGTTTTTTCAGATTTTGATCTTTCTGATGCTCTCGATGATGCAGGTATGTATTAACATATTTGGGTCCTAACTAGTTTCTAAACATGACAAGTAAGACATTACAGTAGGACAAACCCTTTACTAAAGAATGTTGGTTCAAGATTATTTTGTTTTTAGGCAGAATACATTGATATATTTAACTGGTCAGTACAGTTTCTTGTAAGAGATGCTTTGTTATAACATCATACCTAAGCACAGGTATGATACTACAATTGAGGTGGTGGTGGTTCATGTCCCAACAATTAAGGTAATGGACATAGATGATGCATCATGGCCAAGTACTGGTTTCAAATGTGGTGTACTTGCTTTCTCTTTCAGTCCCCACAAAACCGCCCAGCAAACCTGCAGTTGAAAAGCCAAAGGAACCTTCAAATGGTAATTGAATAGTATTTTAAATTACTTTTCAATAGCTGCTGTCTTCAGCATTCACATTGTATTCCATGGTCAAAAAACCTTTTGGGGAATTTGATGTATTTATGTGCAGTATAAACAACCATTATGCAACTGCACGGTTTAAGTCTTCCATTACTGTAAATACAATAAGCTTGTTGATCGTGACTAGATATGGGATGAGAAACTGAAAAGAAGCCACAACATTTTGACTTGCACACTAGGAGCACTAAACAAATCAATTCCCTTTTGCTTTTTAATCAGTTTCAACATGTCATTGATCAAAATTGCAACTGCAGTATTCTGTTAATTATTTTCACAGTGGCAACAAATTACTTAAATTGAAGTCGCTGTCAGTCAATTAAATTGGCTTTAAATGAAAGCAGTTGAACAATCGCAACAATTACCGTAAAAAACACATGTTGATTTTCTAGGCATTTTTGGGGGGCCCTAAAAAGGGGGAAGCGACTAATACACTGGCGTGTCTAATGTTAAACTACTGTACTTGTGCCACAATGGGATTACTACAGCCACAGTTATGGTTCATGCAAACTTAACTGTCAACAACCATGATTCCGTATCTACGGCTTTCGGGTCATGTTGCTAAGTAGAAACACAAAAACTGTTTTAGTTCAGTTTTAATTGGCTATCTCAATACCCTTAGTCATCTTAAATGTTAAACACAAACTTTTACGCCCTTGACTGACCTCCTCTCGACCCAGACGTGTTTTAAGTGGAGAAAAAAAACAGGTACTGTTAACAATAGCTGTCCATCTATGAATTTTCCTTATTCCCACTCTCCCGAACCATTGATTTGTTAACATTGACTGAACCCTAACCTATCGTAACCGATCCGTAACAAACAGCTATTGGTTAGAAAGCTGAGTAAACTAAACTTAAGTCTTCCGTTCGTTGTAACTGCAATGCAATATTATAACGCAGGTGACTTTTGAAACAAATGCTACACAACAGGTTGGAAATTGCCGAAAAGCATGGCAGTCACAATGCTGAAGAGAGTACGTGACTGGAGACGAAACAGACATTTTAAATATGGCAAAAGAAAAGAACTTAATGCGATGTAGGATGTGTAATTTGATTTTACTTGCTGGTACACTGTTAATTACTTTTTAAATCCTTTCAAATCCCATTTGTCAGTGGATTTAACGGTGTACTGGAATTTACAGTAGTAGTGTTATCTGTTGTATTTTGACATTGCATTTAAATTTACTTTAACCAATTTTGAAAAAAAAACAGAATAGTTTCTATTCGCATTTTAAAGTGAAAAACTGTCATTGTTAATGGAATAAAATGTTGCAAACAAGGGTTATTTTGAAACTAAATCTGTTTCTTTATGTATTGGTGCTGAGCGTGTATGAAATTTTAAATTGTTAAAAAAAAGTAAAGAGTTTTCCTAAAGGCTGAAGCAGTGGCAGAGGAACAGAAAGATGGGCCCAGGTGCTGGTTTTTTGTGGTTCAATGTACACTTTTGTAAGCCACGTTTTGTGTTTTGGAGGCATATATTTACAATTTAAAATACACTATTGGAAATCGCAAAATTAAATCGCATTATGTGGCGTAAAATCGCAAATGGAATTCAAGCAGTCTTCACTCACTCTCTCCCATGGTGTACAGTTGACCGTGTCGCACCTGTGTGACGTATTTTAATTTTGCATTGAGTCCTGAGACCCTGTCAGAACTACAGAAAGGAGAACACGCCGGGCCCTGTAGAATGAATGAGTGAATAAACAAATTATTAAACGAATAATCACCAAGGTGGATGGCCCTGAACATGAATACATTGATTTATATAATGATTTCAACTTTTGAGTTTGCCTGCTGGGGGGGCCCCCCTAAGTGGGTGGGCCCCTGTGCAACTGCACTGACTGCACCGGCTATTCCTCCGCCTCCTGGTCTGAAGTCTCAAAGGGTAAGCGACTTTTACTCCAGTGCGACCTATACAACAAGTTTCACGGTGTGTCTCCTAAAATATCAATTCCAATTCCTCTTTTGGAATTAGGAATTAATTTTAAAATGGCATTGAAACACTGTAATTGACCTGACCCTGCTATTGAGTATATTGCATTTTAAACAGTTTTCTTTATTTTCCAGAACTGGACCTTGGGGATGCCCTTGGTGGAGGAGGTAACTTGCTAGATTTCTGAACTAGTCATCTGTACCGTGAATGTAAAAACTGTAGGGTAATTGGTGTATTCTTTTTGTTTTATATACATAGAAATAAACCCACAGCCTACAAAGCCAGCTGCCAAACCTGCCCCACGTGACAAAGGCAACTCAGGTAATGTGTTGCTCTGCTTATTTAGTGAAGTCCTTATTAAACACGATCTGTATAGAAGGAAAGGTCTCTAGCGACCGCTCCCTGTAGAGATTTTTCCCCCAAAGGTCCTGTATATAAAAAGCTGTTCGTATTGCAGCAGGAGCTCATTCAGAGCTCTGTTTGATGCTAAGAAAATGGTACATATCATTCTTATTGTCCTGAGGGGCTACTCCTGTATGTTGTGCAATAAAATTATTTTCTAAAGGTGAAACTTCAATTAAATATGTTTATATCAAGTAGAAGTCACATTTGTTCATTTAAAAACCATGGTAGCCATGGTGCTTTTTTTGGTCAAGTATCATGATAGAAAATCTCTATCTGTCGCGTAGGGAAGCCTCCTGATTCAATGATGTACTGTTAGTAGTTTGTCCCGTAAAATTTAAATGTGTGTTTGAATTAAATGCATTTCTTTAATTTTATAGACTTCGACTTGTCTGACGCTCTTGGTGGAGGAGGTAAATATGATGTGCACTAAACATTAACACATACAATATGAGAGTTCACTTTGAGGTTTGAGCAAGGTTGATATGCACAATTAATACATTGGGTGCTCTGGACTTGCAGAAAGCAAAGCTACTGTACAGTATTTTTTCACAGATCTATGTTCCAGGTATAATTACATACTATTGATCTGTAAATCTCAAAATAGTTGAGACCCAGAACTCAGGGTGGAGAAGGGGGGTTTAACTGAAGGTGCCTGTACTCATTTAATGTCACATTTAGAGTTTTGCATGTATTTAAAGCCTTTTAAAAAAAAAAAAAAAAAAAAAAATACTAAGTTGTATTACAATTGCATCTAGTTTTCAGTAGATTCCACATGCTTGCATAGCACTAATGGTAATGACTGCTTGATTCTAGAATGGATAGCATAAATGTTACCAAATTACTTTTGTTTCATTTCTTTTGCCAGATTCCCAGCCAAAACAGCCAGACCGAAAGCCTGTGCCAGGTGGCACCAATACAGGTTCAGGTAAACTCTCTCCAGTAATTCTTATCTTGTGGTGACTAGATAGTCTCCCTGTGTTTTTTGATATATATATACAGTACTGTGCAAAAGTTTTAGGCAGGTGTGAAAAAATGCTGTAAAGTAAGAATGCTTTCAAAAATAGACATGTTAATAGATTATATTTATCAATTAACTAAATGCAAAGTGAGTGAACAGAAGAAAAATCTAACTCAAATCCATATTTGGTGTGACAACCCTTTGCCTTCAAAACAGCATCAGTTTTTCTAGGTACACTTGCACAAAGTCAGGGATTTTGTAGGCATATAGTCAGGTGTATGATTAAACAATTATACCAAACAGGTGCTAATGATCATCAATTCAATATGTAGGTTGAAACACACTCATTAACTGAAACAGAAACAGCTGTGTAGGAGGAATAAAACTGGGTGAGGAACAGCCAAACTCAGCTAACAAGGTGAGGTTGCTGAAGACAGTTTACTGTCAAAAGTCATACACCATAGCAAGACTGAGCACAGCAACAAGACACAAGGTAGTTATACTGCATCAGCAAGGTCTCTCCCAGGCAGAAATTTCAAGGCAGACAGGGGTTTCCAGATGTGCTGTCCAAGCTCTTTTGAAGAAGCACAAAGAAACGGGCAACGCTTGAGGACCGTGAGACGCAGTGGTCGGCCAAGGAAACTTACTGCAGCAGATGAAAGACACATCATGCTTACTTCCCTTTGCAATTGGAAGATGTCCAGCAGTGCCATCAGCTCAGAACTGGCAGAAAACAGTGGGACCCTGGTACACCCATCTACTGTCCGGAGAAGTCTGGTCAGAAGTGGCCTTCATGGAAGACTTGCGGCCAAAAAGCCATACCTCCGACGTGGAAACAAGGCCAAGCGACTCAACTATGCAACGAAAACACAGGAACTGGGGTGCAGAAAAATGGCAGCAGGTGCTGTGGACTGATGAGTGAAAATTTGAAATATTTGGCTGTAGCAGAAGGCAGTTTGTTCGCCGAAGGGCTGGAGAGCGCATACCGAATGAGTGTCTGCAGGCAAGAGTGAAGCATGGTGGAGGTTCCTTACAAGTTTGGGGCTGCATTTCTGCAAATGTAGTTGGGGATTTGGTCAGAATTAATGGTCTCCTCAATGCTGAGAAGTACAGGCAGATACTTATCCATCATGCAATACCATCAGGGAGCATCTGATTGGCCCCAAATTTATTCTGCAGCATGACAACGACCCCAAACATACAGCGAAAGTCATTAAGAACTATCTTCAGCATAAAGAAGAACAAGGAGTCCTGGAAGTGATGGTATGGCCCCCACAGAGCCCTGATCTCAACATCATCGAAGTCTGTCTGGGATTACATGAAGAGAGAGAAGCAACTGAGGCTGCCTAAATCCACAGAAGAACTGTGGTTAGTTCTCCAAGATGTTTGGGCCAACCTATCTGCTGAGTTCTTTCAAAAACTGTGTGCAAGTGTACCTAGAAGAATTGATGCTTGATGCTGTTTTGAAGGCAAAGGGTGGTCACACCAAATATGGATTTGATTTAGATTTTTCTTCTGTTCACTCACTTTGCATTTAGTTAATTGATAAATATAATCTATTAACATGTCTATTTTGAAAGCATTGTTACTTTACAGCATTTTTTCACACCTGCCTAAAACTTTTTGCACAGTACTGTATATATATATATATATATATATATATATATATATATATATATATATATATATATATATATATATATATATATATATATATATATATATACAGCTCTGGAAAAAATTAAGAGACCACTGCAAAATTATCAGTTTCTCTGGTTTTACTATTTATAGGTATGTGTTTGGGTAAAATGAACATTTTTGTTTTATTCTATAAACCTACTGACAACATTTCTCCCAAATTCCAAATAAAAATATTGTCATTTAGAGCATTTATTTGCAGAAAATGACAACTGGTCAAAAAAGATGCAGTGTTGTCAGACCTCGAATAATGCAAAGAAAATAAGTTCATATTCATTTTTAAACACAATACTAATGTTTTAACTTAGGAAGAATTCAGAAATCAATATTTGGTGGAATAACCCTGATTTTCAAGCACAGCTTTCATGCATCTTGGCATGCTCTCCACCAGTCTTTCACATTGATGTTGGGTGACTTTATGCCACTCCTGGCGCAAAAATTCAAGCAGCTCGGCTTTGTTTGATGGCTTGTGACCATCCATCTTCCTCTTGATCACATTCCAGAGGTTTTCAATGGGGTTCAGGTCTGGAGATTGGGCTGGCCATGACAGGGTCTTGATCTGGTGGTCCTCCATCCACACCTTGATTGACCTGGCTGTGTGGCATGGAGCATTGTCCTGCTGGAAAAACCAATCCTCAGAGTTGGGGAACATTGTCAGAGCAGAAGGAAGCAAGTTTTCTTCCAGGACAACCTTGTACTTGGCTTGATTCATGCCAAAGCTGACCGATTCCAGCCTTGCTGAAGCACCCCCAGATCATCACCAATCCTCCACCTCATTTCACAGTGGGTGCGAGACACTGTGGCTTGTAGGCCTCTCCAGGTCTCCGTCTAACCATTAGACGACCAGGTGTTGGGCAAAGCTGAAAATTGGACTCATCTGGGGGTGCTTCAGACATTGTTTCACCTGAGTGATTGCAATGACATAATACATGTTTATTCTCAGGGTCTTTATTAGCAATAAAATGTATGCTAAGAAAATTGATGTCATAGAAAAAGTTTGTGCACCACTGATCTAGAGAACCACTTTTCCAGTTGACACACTATTGTTTAGTGTATGGAAGTATTGTATGCAATTGTTATACAGTAGTTAATGCATTTTAGCATATACAAGTCTTTGTGGCAAATAAAAAAAATCGTGTTTGGAATGTTAATCTATTGCAATGGGCTAATGTTGGGCTTCATTTATCTATTAAATATGTCTATTAAATATGTCTTGCAGGTGGAAACTTTGATCTGGATGACCTGAAAGATGCTGTTGACGGTGGTTACAATCCAGATGAGAACAAAGGAAGAAGTGCAGGTATGATGTGGGCTTTACTTTTGATGTCATGGGTTGCATAAGGCCAAACCATTTTTGTCAATGGGTCTATCTGCAGTTTGAAACCAGGCTCGGCACTAACAAGGTTCTGTGAAACGGCTGCTAATGCTTTAGTGAGGTATACACAATACTAATATGTGTGTTGTAGCAAGCTGTATGGAGTTACAGAAAAGATTTGATGTGTGTTCTCTGTATTGCTGACAACCTCAGTTTTACTGTCTGCGAAAAGTGATCCCCTTGATTTTACATTATGTAATTAACACTTGAACAGCAGCACAACTTGACAGACAGCTGATGAACGACAGTATTTTAAAATAAACAACGGAACACGCATACAGTATCGAGTTATTCATTAATTTCTTTCTTTGAAATGATTTGATCTTGGATGCAAATAAACCAGCAAGTAATTCACACTCCTAGAACCTTGAATTAAAAAATAAGAATTACTTATTTTTTTAGGTGGCTCTTCAGATACCAACGTAGGTGGAGATGTTCAAGGTAACTTAATTTATTTATTTATTTTTTTTAAATAACTTCTCACTAGACTATTTCCTTGTACCTAAAAACTACTTTGACATTTATTTCATTTGTCACACCTTTACCAGAAAAATGCTGGGACTTAATTTCAATTAAAACATGTGCTTTTAAAAATGATATAGCATGTCGCGTAAAATCTTGTGTAAGTTGACAAGAACAAAACTAAATTGTACTTGCATTCTGAATTATATGGGCATTTGGAAATTAGTCAATCTCTAGAATTGTATTCTGTTTTAAGAAAGTAGTCAATTTTTAGATTTAAATTAAGCTTTGATTTTTAAGTAGAGAACAAAACATTTACTTCAGCATAAGGGTTTGGATTTAATGTGTAAATGTATTGGTTACTATTGAATGAAACTGCTAGACAAAGTAACAGCTGTAAATGGTGTATTGTCTTCCTACATCAGAAGGATGGTTAAGCCCAGGACACACTGCCTGAGGAGAGAGGGAATACATGCATGTCTCCAGTCATATGCGCTTTTCACGTCTTCTAACCAAAGTTGTAGATATTAGTACTGCCATCAACTTATGTTTTCACCCTATTGCCGTTGTACTTTATGCATCCAGGGCAGGTCAAACATCGGGGGTGGGAGACACACAAATTGTGTGTTCCGTTCCTGTGATTTATCGGACGGTGTGTGATGCCTGCTCGCAAAGATTTTTTTTGCAACACTACCTCCTCCATTGAGATGCGATGATCACATTGGGCAGTTTGTTCCAGGCTTTAGTGTTACACATGGTCTCCTGTACTTATCTCCTTTTACAATGCTAGGCAGTCATGTCTGGAGTGCAGACATTCGTGGAGGCATGTCAAAGCCCCTAAAGTCATACCTGAAGTGGATTAGATTTAGTAATAACTCATTCTTGTTGACAGAGCACATTTTGTGCTGGATATTTCAGATTAATTTGTTTCTCAGTAAGACTTGCGATTTTTAGTAAACGGATTCAGATTCTTTTATTTGGGGTTTCTTCAGGGAAATATTTGGGAAGGTTTTGTAGGTTGCTATTGCAGATGCCAAGTCTACTGGGGGCGGGACAATGAAAATACATTTGGAGATTCATACCACAATCTAAAACTTCACTACACTTATTTTCTATTCCAGACAACCCATGGAAAGAGCTCCTGGAGCTACTATGTGCTAATATGCCAGAGCCTGTCCTAATCTGGATAAAGAATTTACAACAAGTTGTTGAGCCTCTGAAAAAACATCTCTTGGAGATACTCAATGTTGTCATTAATTAACGTGACAGTCCTTTTCAATTCATTGAATGCATAGGAGGCCAACTGTCACTTAAATTAATATTCTGGAAGCTGTACATTTTTACCACAACTTTTTGTTTTTTTTGTGAAATGTTGTGGATATCGGGGTGGGCCTCCTTGTTAAATTGTGGGTGTAACAGGGAACTCTAGATCGTCCTATTCCAGTTATTCTTCTCTTTTTTTTAGAATACAAAGCACAGCTTTAATCTAGTGTGCACACATTTGTGGTTCAGGTTTACCTTTTTGTGTTCTATAACAAGTGTCGGGTAGTTTGTTCAAAGGAAACAGATCAGGTGTATTAAAGGTTAGTATCCTGGGTTTAGCAGGGTTTTTTAGCAGGTCTATTTTTTTATATTTACAAGACTCCTGTTGCAAAACTAGTTTTGTAAAAGTATCCTGAGGCATGCTGTGTGTTTTTAGAAGTTACTTTGCTGATGTCACGACCACATGGCGAGAAATCTGCTTCAAAAAGTGTTTGATCACCAAAATTGCAGTCGAAAATACCACCTATAAATCCACATATATTTGTAGTAATGTGTTTATCAAACATCTTACTTGAGATTTAGAAATATATTACCTTTTAAGCATGTTAAGTCAAGGTTCTCCCCAGGACTTTTCAGCTGGGCAAGCTGCCCGGCTGAACCAACTCGGATCCGCCCGTCTTGCAGATGCTACTGTGGCTTTAACGATAAGGATTGATTGTGCTGGTAGCAGAATAGATCACTTCCATGTGTTGGATGAAAAAAAAAAAAAAAGTTGGAACCACATGACTGCTAAATGTGGAAATTTACCAAACCTGTGAAGTGTTTTAAGGAAACTTGTTTCAGTGAACATGGTCCCCTCCAGTCAGTTCCCCTTTCACTCTAGTTGCCATGATGGATGTTTTGGTTTCTATCAAGAAGCTGGGTGATGTAAGGGGGTGGGACCTTATGAAAAGGAACACAAAGTGGTTACAGTGGCAATTAATTGCTATAGCATTTTTCCTTTTTGAGTTTCCCGCTGTTGCATTCAAAAGAGAAATTATGAATATAGAGATTTCATGTTACTCATAAAACTAAGTCTCAAACTGGTTCATGTCACTAAATCCAGTAAATGCTACTTTTACTCTAACAGTGATTCTCAATTGTATATGTGCTTTTAAATGGCGGCACTGCATTTTTTAAAGTCTTATTTATATCTACACTGAAGCTGCATCCACACTGGACAGAGCGACGCGAGCGAAGTCGCCGAATGTCAATCCACACCAGACACGACATGGAAATGATCCAAGAGACTGGAAATAAATACATGACCCCCATGCATTCCTATTGGACATACTAGAGATGGGCTGTCCCATTACAAAACGGGTCTTGTTTGGTTACCACCCTGACCTCCGGCAACTCTGTTGTAAAGTAAAGGTTGGACTTGTAAAATCAGAAGACAGCTGGACAATAGTAGTATAGTTGAACTGATATTTTCAACAAAATTATTTTATTGTTATACATTTATATATACAACTTACTGCAATCTCAATTGTGTTTCTTTACAAATTCATTTTTTTTAAAATATTTTGAAGTGCATTATTATTATTATTATTATTATTATTATTATTATTATTATTATTATTAAAATAGTAGGACCTCTAATTGTGTTTGGTGAATCTCCACAAAACTTCGCTTTATGCGTATGTAAAGAACATGTCACGGATTTGTGCCACAGAACAATTTAGTGAACAAAACTATTGATCATAAAAACAAACCAAAAAAAAAAACATAGCCAAGTTGTGTGACATTTAAGCCAGCAAAATTGCACATTTTTCATTTAAATGTTAGATATGTAGACTGCATGTGTGCTCCGGTTTATTTTTGCTTATTTATAAACCTATTTTTTGCAACTTGCATAATAGGAAAGAAAATGTCTCGGTGCTGCTAAATGCACCCCTGCAAGCCACCCAGGCATTGTCTGTCTTCTGGATGTCTTTGTACTCATTTAATTTGCAATCATATAGTAATGTATACTGCTGCACCGCAGATAAACTTTGTCGTCCATGATTAACTTGTTTTCAGGCGTGACGTATTTTGAGGCGTGTGTTAAGGGTGTTAGCCTTGCTTCTGATTGGTCAGTTTCATTCCAGTTGCGAGACAAAAAAAAGGTTCTATTTTAGCGACGCAAAATTCTCAAAGTGACGTTGCTCGCTGCTGGTGTGGATACGCCCATTTGACTGCAGTGACTTACAAATTATTCGCTCGCTTCCAGTGTGGATGCTGCTTAAACCTAATTTTGGTGGTTTGAAGACAATAATTGATGGCTTTTTTATTTTTTATAATTGTGGCTGGTCATAGATATCTGTCCTTTTTACAATAACATTTGAAGTGTATTGGTAAATGTAACCTTTTGTTTCAGGTAAATGCTTTTAAAGAAACAGATTTGTAGTTATTTCCTATTCTGATTTGGTTTTGGATTAAAAGAGAATCCATCTTGTAAAATGTCAGAGTGAATAAAATTACTTTTCCAAGGGGCATTAGTTTTTAAATGTATTTTGTGAATGAGTTGTACACCGTACAATAAATGTATCTTAGTAAAATAAAATATTTTTCCCCCCCTGAAAGACTTTGTCCATTTGTTTTATTTATTTATTTAACTCCTGGTTCCATTCAAGGAGTATATTCTGTTTTTAAGTGTGTGTGCTAAGCTTGATGTAGGAGAAGTGGTGTTGCGAGAGATTATATATATATATATATATATATATATATATATATATATATATATATATATATATATATATATATATATATATATATATATATATATATATACACAGTACTGTGCAAAAGTTTTAGGCAGGTGTGGAAAAATGCTGTAAAGTAAGAATGCTTTCAAAAATAGACATGTTAATAGATTATATTTATCAATTAACTAAATGCAAAGTGAGTGAACAGAAGAAAAATCTAAATCAAATCCATATTTGGTGTGACCACCCTTTGCCTTGAAAACAGCAGCAAGCATCAATTCTTCTAGGTACACTTGCACACAGTTTTTGAAGGAACTCGGCAGGTAGGTTGGCCCAAACATCTTGGAGAACTAACCACAGTTCTTCTGTGGATTTAGGCAGCCTCAGTTGCTTCTCTCTCTTCATGTAATCCCAGACAGACTCAATGATGTTGAGATCAGGGCTCTGTGGGGGCCATACCATCACTTCCAGGATTCCTTGTTCTTCTTTACGCTGAAGATAGTTCTTAATGACTTTCGCTGTATGTTTGGGGTCGTTGTCATGCTGCAGAATAAATTTGGGGCCAATCAGATGCCTCCCTGATGGTATTGCATTATGGATAAGTATCTGCCTGTACTTCTCAGCATTGAAGAGACCATTAATTCTGACCAAATCCCCAACTCCATTTGCAGAAATGCAGCCCCAAACTTGCAAGGAACCTCCACCATGCTTCACTGTTGCCTGCAGACACTCATTCGTGTATCAGTCCAGAGCACCTGCTGCCATTTTTCTGCACCCCAGTTCCTGTGTTTTCGTGCATAGTTGAGTCGCTTGGCCTTGTTTCCACGTCGGAGGTATGGCTTTTTGACTGCAAGTCTTCCATGAAGGCCACTTCTGACCAGACTTCTCCGGACAGTAGATGGGTGTACCAGGGTCCCACTGTTTTCTGCCAGTTCTGAGCTGATGGCACTGCTGGACATCTTCCGATTGCAAAGGGAAGTAAGCATGATGTGTCTTTCATCTGCTGCAGTAAGTTTCCTTGGCCGACCACTGCGTCTCACGGTCCTCAACGTTGCCCGTTTCTTTGTGCTTCTTCAAAAGAGCTTGGACAGCACATCTGGAAACCCCTGTCTGCCTTGAAATTTCTGCCTGGGAGAGACCTTGCTGATGCAGTATAACTACCTTGTGTCTTGTTGCTGTGCTCAGTCTTGCCATGGTGTATGACTTTTGACAATAAACTGTCTTCAGCAACCTCACCTTGTTAGCTGAGTTTGGCTGTTCCTCACCCAGTTTTATTCCTCCCACACAGCTGTTTCTGTTTCAGTTAATGATTGTGTTTCAACCTACATATTGAATTGATGATCATTAGCACCTGTTTGGTATAATTGTTTAATCATACACCTGACAATATGCCTACAAAATCCCTGACTTTGTGCAAGTGTACCTAGAAGAATTGATGCTGTTTTGAAGGCAAAGGGTGGTCACACCAAATATGGATTTGATTTAGATTTTTCTTCTGTTCACTCACTTTGCATTTAGTTAATTGATAAATATAATCTATTAACATGTCTATTTTGAAAGCATTCTTACTTTACAGCATTTTTCACACCTGCCTAAAACTTTTGCACAGTACTGTGTAATATATATATATATATATATATATATATATATATATATATATATATATATATATATATATATATATATATATATAAAATATATATATATATATATATATATATAAAATATATATATATATATTATATATATATATGAATGATTGTACTTTGCTGGGGGAGAGCATCTTAAAACATGCATCTGGCTTCTATATGTGTTAGAAATCCAAATCCTTGAGTCATCAAATGGCATGCCTTGACTATTGAAATTGCTCTACATTATTTCCAGCAGTCTTTTGAAATACAGAACACCCTAATATGCCTATATAAAAATCCAAACCCTTGTGTGGTAGTGATAGTGAGTCAAATAGAACTTCAGTGAAATAACTATTAGAACACTGCCCAAGTTATTTTTTGTTTTACTTTTGAAGTGCAGTATTTTGACAGCACTCTTTCTTTATCTAGAAGCTGGATCGGGCCAACTTGCTGGCATTATTAGTGCTGTGGGAATGGCTGTAGTTGGGGCTGCATCAAGCTACTTCGCTTACCAGAAGAAAAAGCTGTGCTTCAAAGTACAAGGAGGTAAGTATGAGATGAGAGCTCTGTGAAAAGCTGCTCTACATACTGTTGAAGTGGTATTAGATATCTGAATTTCAGTATGCTTGAAGGGCTGCTTTTGTTTTTTGAACAGAATAACAAGAGTTGCATGTGCATTATATTCTAGATATAACTTGGAGCTTCATGCATGCACCGAACGGTGACCTCATCGCCAGCAAACACGCCAGGGTTTGCATGCAACCCATTTGGAATCTGCATTTGAGAATATTGATCTCAATAGAATACACAAATGGGTGGAGAACTTCTCTATTCTTAAGAGTGCCTTAACCAATGTACAAAAGGGTGCGAGATGCATTTGGGCAGTTAATTTAACAAGTTAAAATAACTTTTAGGGCCATATCTACTACATAGTAAATCGTTACCACAGGCTAGTTCTGTAACATAGGCAGTTTGTTAGAAAAATAAATAAATTGGTGCAAACTTCGAATGATAGTAAATGCATTGTGATTTATGTTCATAATTATCTTGACTTGTCTTTCAACAGAAACAGCACATCTGTTACACATGCAAAAAAACAGAAAAACAAATGTCATTCCTTTTTCAGGTGGTGCAGAGAATGTGAATCAGAACAACCAACATGGAAACCAGTCCGACCCTCAGCGTAAGAATTTGTTGAATTTGACTACCAAACACATTTTTACTTCCAAAATGTTCACGTACAGTAAAAGTAGTTCACAGATTCTGTTTAAAAAAGGCATTCAAACTGTTTGTTTTACATAAAGTAATTCAAGGTGAAACCAGTTCCTCAGATTGTGTTTTTGAGGGAATGAACATTTGTGATGGGATTGTGTAAGCTTATTGGTGTAGGACTATTTCATGGCAAAACATTTGCTTATTTCACAGTCTAAAATGGGTATTTAAAGATAGTTTTGTGGACTTGGCGAAACAGAATCAGGAGCACGTGTGGGCAAACAATTTGCCCACCTATGTGATTAACAACCGTGTTTTTATTGCCCACCAGGCTGCACACATTTGCTAAGTAGGGCACATTATGTATTGAAGCAAATAGTTTTATCACATTCACAATGTATAATTCTCTTACTATAAAAACAAATCTTCCTACATATTTTAAATGCTTACCTGGAAAACAGTAAATGCTGAATTTAAACAAAATGAAAACAAATTAATGTAAAGAAAATTAAGACATTTTTTTAGTATGAATATTTCTCATTTTTGATGCAGCTGGTGGCTTTTTTTCTTTTTTGAAGACATTTTAAAGAAATCTTACTATGTTCAATCATTTACTGGAAGCTAACTAAACCGGTTGACAGGTTCCTAAATGCATTGTAACAGGTAGCGTGTCATTAAGGCAAATGTTTGCTGAATTTAAGTGATGAAAAAAATATGTATAATTAGACTGTTCAGAAATGGGGAATTTTTACTGGGAATGCACATTACATGCCAATAGATTCAAGAAATACAGCCTTAATCATATTGGATCAGGCCTCAATCAGTCTGTTTCTAATATTGGACCAGGCCTGACGGTCAGTCTGTTTTTGTTTTTCATAGAGCTTTGGGTGTTTTTCAGACATTGTAAAATGTAATCTTTGAAATGTCCTGCTCTCCTTCTGTGCTTTAAGATATGGTTTCCTTCCTTTTTCTCCAAGAGCCCCTTGCATAACATTTGTCCTTTTTGAAGTAAAATACTAGGTGAAGAAAACACATTGATGGCCTCTCATCAATGTTGTCTTGTTCCTTAAGAATGCACTTTTTTAGGAACACAGAGATTTTCTGTTAAAGGAGCATTAACCAAAAATCAATTATCTTGCTTATGATTTGGTAATATGCTATAAATTGGGGCATCCATTAAGGAAATTATCCATCTTTGTAATTACATTAATAAAAACAAATGAACCAAAATAAATCTAATTTAGGCCTATGACATTGCCTGACTAAACCTCACTTCCGAAGCCATGTTTTGTTTATTTCCATAAGTTTTTACCCACAAAGACCTGCCTTTGTACATTTACTTACTGTCTTCGCAAGGCTGGATACGGCACAAGCTTGCAAATCGGGCAGACTTAAGATAATAAGATCATTGGAGGTGGCCTTGCTAGCAGTATGTTTAGCTAGGAAGTTGGACAACTAAGTGATGGATGAAGCTGATGTGCCTTACAAGAATGTTCTAGTTTGGATTTGTTTTATTTTGTGTTTTAACTTCTTATGTCTTCTCTATTTTCAGTTTTTAGCAATCTGCTGAAACAATCGCCATAACCCTTTTATGCAAACATCTACATGAAGAATGAAGCCTGCTGTACATCAAATACCTTTGAATCATCTGTATTTCTTCAGTTCACTAAACACATTGAATGAATTTGTTAATTTAACATTTTGAAAGGTTGCTATTTTGAGGGCAACAACTAAATTCTATCCTGGGGGTCTTTGCACAAGGAGTTAGTATTTTGTTTGTTTTTAAAGTCATTCAGTAAGCTGTGCTTAAATGGCTTTACAAACCATGCTTGGCAGTAATGCACAATTTGATTTTATATGCTGTAAAAAAGATTGCAGACAGAAATTTGCAGTGCAAAATGCTATGGACTTCCTCAGACATGAAATCAGTTTACAGTTAAACTCAAGGCTTGAATGGATTCTATTGATTTTATTACTTGGCTAATTATATTTTAAATTTAGTGTATCTGTCTTCATTAATTGAACCATCTAGTGTACAAGGCTGCATTTATTAAGACATACATTTACAATTTTAGGCTGAAATTTGGTTTTATTAATTTGTATATTTGTTAATTAGTCAAACCCTTAATTACAGGAAACACTAGTCAAATATGGCACTGGTGCATTTTGTCATGTAGACACTTAAGCATGCAAAACAAAGTTTTCTAAAGATTCTGACACATTGTTTTTTATTTAGTAATTCAGTAAGTGCAAGATTGATGCAATTGTAACGCTCACTTCCATAAAATCTGTATGTCTAGTTAACTGCAATACAAAATGGACTTTCATTCTTTTAATATTGAA
Source organism: Acipenser oxyrinchus oxyrinchus (assembly GCA_030684275.1). Taxonomy (NCBI): domain Eukaryota; kingdom Metazoa; phylum Chordata; class Actinopteri; order Acipenseriformes; family Acipenseridae; genus Acipenser; species Acipenser oxyrinchus. Next base: position 38,005,704 of record CM060253.1, on the reverse strand, counting down.
TTATTTGGATACATTAGTTGCTTTCATTTTTTATACTGGAAAGACATGCATTTTTTTTTTTTTTTTAATTTTCTTGATTTATTTTAAATCTGCATACAGCAGAGAATGGGTCCATTTCTTGACTTTAATTCTGTGCTTTTTGTAATTTTAGAAACTGGTGTGTATCCATTTTTTAAAACCAACTTGGCTAAATGTGTGTGTTTCTGTGCTACTAGGCTGTACATTTTAAAACAATATAAAATGCAAAGTTCCTTGTATACACTTTTTCCTTTGTGTTGAATGCACCAGTATTATGCCTAATTTCATGTTTTGCTGTTAACACCCCAAGGCCATACACCAGATTTTGACAAGAACTAGGGTTTACTAATGTGGTAAATATGCCTGAATTTGTGCACAGTTGTAATGCTGCAATCCTTGAACCTGGTTTTAAAAAGAAGAAAAAAAAATCCCCAAAACTGTTTTACCTGGAATCTTACACTATTTTGTTGACTTCAACTAAATAAAGTTGTGCCTTTTTTGTAGTCCTGTTTCTGTGATCTTTTTGTTTTACAATGAACTTCTCCTGGGTTTTTAAACTTGTAAAATTAAAAAAAAAAAAAAAAAAAAAAAAAGTGAGAGTGCATACTATAGTTTAAATATATGCATGCATCCATATTTAGATTTAAGTGAAAGGCAAGGTATTTCCAACAGGTTCTGAAGATGCATACAGAACTTTCTATTCTAAATGCTTGAACCACTATCTACTTGTGCTAGCATTTTCTTATGTTTAACATGAGGTTTACGTTAAGCCTGAAGCAGTGTTGCAGGTTGGGGTTGCCTTGCCTGAAGACCTTGTTCAACTCCCTTGAAATGGGTCTTATTGTGAAATTTGAGTTTTATCATTTATGCTGTATTACTGTGTCAGTTTGCATATTTCATTCTTCTGTTAGGCTGCCTTTGGGGGAAAAATCTGCATTTGAAAGTAATGTATTGATGCCATTAAACTTAACTGAGAATTATAGAATGCATTTAGGTGCCACGTTTTATCTCAGTTTAGTACAGAAAGCAATGTAGGTTTTAAGATGTAGTCAACACCCCATTTTGGGAACATCAATTTTAAGATTTGTGTTTTGGATATGATTTTCTGAACCCAGTTTGTTTTTTTTGCATGGATGCTGCTGCTCGATTTATGTCTTTAAACATTTTGACATTCTTTTAATCTAATTGAGCAACATATTGGTGAATTTGCTCAGTTACCCTCAATAGAATCTGAACTTTGATTGCTCTCAACTCACTGATGGATAATTGAAACACCCTTTTAAAGGAAATACTAATTGGCTTCCAAATAAAAGTTTTGATGAACGCACTAATTTATTGTAAACTACCCAATTCAAACACATTTTTATTTTTTGTATCTGTCATTGTATTGGGATTAAACTCTTAATATGCCTAAAACAAATCTTAGTGAGATTTGCCATTTGAATCTCACACTGCCTAATAGTCAATGTAATACCCTCATGCCAGATACCGGCCAGTACTGACAGTTCACTGGATTGCATTTAGTAGTGTCTGAAGAAAAGCTGCCAGAGAAGGGTGGGGTCTGTGTTTCATAGCCTATAATAATTGAGAGAGTTATAGATGTTTACATTCAAAACTCAAAGGTTATAAACACAAAAGCAAAGACAGATTGAAAGGTTTAGTGTTTCTAGGATTGCACTGTACCGTAGGTCATAGTTTTATTGTCTTTTGAATCTTGAATATCTACGCCAGGGAATAATTAACTGGTACATTACAGTAGAGGCTTAGTACAGTATTTCACTATCCCTGACAGCCAACATACAACCAGATTTTCAACTCAAGAAGTGAAAACTAAAATAACTAATGAAACAAGCGTCTTCATTGTATTCGGAATTGGGGCTCATGTCAGGAAAAATAAATACAATGTCCTTGTGTGGCTTGCGGCTAAAGGGAAAACGTTTTGCTTGACATCTGTTTGTCTTTACAAGAGATTTTCTAGTCTGGCCTTTGTCTGTTCTTTGGGCCTGACAGGAGGATATACAATACACTGTGGACCTAAGGAGGATATTCTCATTATCAATAGATAAGTCTTAATCTCCTATTTTATTATGCCAGGTAGGTGTTTCTTGATTTGCTTTACTTCTCTAGCATGGAAATACAAACAATGAACTGGGACTTTACTTGTAGTCTACACCACGTTAGCTAGAGGGAAACGTGTAACTGATTTAAAAATTTAAAAAAGTGTGAATTACGAAAAGCATAGCTTTGGATAGCTTTTTGTGGTACTCTGTATAGAGCACACACATGATGTTATTTGTGTTGCTGGACACGTGTGTCTTAGCGGAAGTTGTTTAGGCATGTGCGAGCAAGCGCAGTGCGCTGCATACCACTTTTTACCATGTACCTGAAAATACACTACACTACACCGGTAAGTAATTTAAATCCTTAACTTTAATTCTAGTTTGAATGTACAGTATTATCTCTGAGTGTCATGAACAGCAGGATAACATACATGTCATTTTGTCAGACTTGCGTTAGAATGTGCTATAGTGCTGGGGAACAAAAACATAAATTGTTTTTCAAGAATGAATTGAAGAATGAAATACTGCCAATCACAACTGGGGCTATGTGCCACAGCATGCTAATTCACCAGAATCAAGCTCAGGTTACAAGTGAAATGAGTTTGGTGATCTCAGCATTGTCCACATCACAAAACCACACCATTTCGCACAATTATCAGTGTCTTCTTGATAGAAGCCCCATGTCATGGGGTGACTGTACAGCTATGGCCAAATGTTTTACATCACCCTATAGAAAGAATTAATTTAGCTTCGTCAAGTGAAAGCTGCTGAATAATGTTATGTTTCTATTCAATTGCCTAATGCTTTGTAGTTTTCCATATACTTAACAAAAAACTGACAACAATTGAAAAATGTGACCTGTTGAAATCTAACATGAACTACTGTAGTACTATTATGGCTCCCAGTAGACTTTTGCGAAATTATTTAGTAGTTTCTTTGATTACATGATGTTCATATTGTGTTTTTTTTAAAATTATGCCTCAGTCCTACAATTCTAAGTGATGCAAAACTTTAGGCCATAGCTGTAGTCATGGTCCATCAAATTTACTCTGCAAGCAAGCTTAGGCATTCCACAAAAGGGCCAGGTTTGTATATACAACCAGTTATTAAACTTTGAAGCTACTCTCACTTGCTCAACCTACTGTACATGTGCACTATCAATTCATACATATTAAGAATGAGTGTGTAAGAACCTGGATGGGACACAAACACATGTCACTCCTGAGATCCAGTTTTTAAAACCCTGAATAAATATGCTAATTGCATTTTCCATGAGTCTGTTCCTTAAGAATGCCATCATCATAAATGTAATCGGTTTAAGGCATTGACATGTCGACAGCCACTCTGGAATTTCTATTGCAAATCTCAAAGGATATATATATATATATATATATATATATATATATATATATATATATATATATATATATATATATATATATGATTATGCTTTCAAGCCATCTGTCAACAAGTGGAGAAAACATGTTTTCATTTTTATGAGGGGCTTTTAAGTTGAATAATTTCTGTGCTTTCAAAGAGGACCAAACTAAGGCCTTAACTGCAGGTTTTACATCGGTTGGGAGCCACTTAGACATGAATATTTATTTTATTGTACATACATTGCAGGAAAATCAGCTTGATTGAACTGTAAGTAGATTAGTCAAGTAGACCTGTGATTTCTTCAGGGGTTGACAGTTATGCAGAGACCATGACTGTGAATATGAATTGACCTCTTTCACACTCTGTATAGCAGTTTAGTTTAACTTTTGGTACATGACAGAGCAGTTCTTTCCTCCATGTTAGTTTTCCCATAATAAAGTTTTCTCATATTAGTTTTGAGAGTGCTCTGTGTTTTGTGTAGTCCTTTTTTGTATTTTATGTTACTAGTTTTAGGTTTGTGATTTTTAAATGAATGTTGTATTTAAATTGATAAGATGATCACGGTCAGGGCTGGTTGAGGACTGTTTAATTGATCTAAATTGTATTCCTGGTGTCGTGAGGTGTGTACCAAGTGCTGCTACCTGTAGGGGAGCAGGAGCTTTTCAGTGTACCATCCTCTGTACAATAGAGGGCTTGGTGGTGATTGGCTGGTCATGTAGGCAAAAAGCTTAATCAATGAAATGGCACCATTCAGGTAAGGGGGAACTGGTGGTGCTGTGCTTGGCTGCCTAAGGCCATCCCAGCAAAAAGTGCTTGTGTGTCCCCTTGGGATATCAGGACCCTAGCCATTGGGGTGGGTAGTGATTAGTGCTTTTTCTTCAGTGTACTAATTTACAAGAACCTGCTACTATGTAATGCTAGTGACTGCTGCTACCTATTTTAAATACTGTGTGGTGTTAATGATTATTGATATCTATTGAAATGCTATTAATGATGATTGATATCTGTTGAAATATTATTTGTTAATTGTTGAAACCGGTTGAAGTATTTAAGGCTGCTAATCATGACCTGTTCATATATCCGCCTTTCTGTGTATAATTGTTGAGAAACACTGGCTGTTAGAACTGGCTTACTTTTTTATAAGTAGGATGGTACTGTGACAACAATAAATTATTTAATTTTAAACAAACCTTTGGGTGTGATAAACTCCTTTCTGCGTGTGTGGTGAGTGTCCATCTTCTCTTCCAAATAAAAGAACCTTTGAGCGATGAAGTACTTTATTCTGGTTTGCCTTTATAGTTGGGGTGGAAATTAATTAAAACATTCTAGGGGACCTTTCACCTCTATATAAAAACTAAAGAGAGTGGTGTAGTTGGGACTGCAATTATTACCTACCGTTATCTGTAAAAGTAGTGATGAAATAAGTCAATTAATACAATAGGTAGTATGTGTATTCTCTTTTGCTAGCAGGGCAGGCTCCTCCAAGGTTCGCCTCACACCCACATAGGCATTCAATACATGCATTAATTAAATTAGCGAAGTGCTCCCCCAGTGCTTTCTTCCACAGCAACACGTAATTATCTAAAACATGCTATATTAAAAACCAGAGCAATACATCAATAGCTGCCATCTTTCAATATGCCTTGCGGATATTGTAAACATAACTGAGTTCACTCGAAAAATGCTATGTGAACACAAACGTACTCTGTCCTGAAAAAAAAGGGAAAAGGACCAAAAAACAAACTTTAGTTTAGCATCCAAACGAACTTGGTCCCTTTGCTTGCAGATAAGTGTGAACATCAAGCACACTGATACATTGTTTCAAACGAAACAAACCAGACCGAGTCTGTTTGAAACTGACCCAGTGTGAATGCAGCCTTAATTTCACATCTGTAGTAGTAATAGTATCTTTATCATCAGTATAATTTCCATAATTCCATACATATTACTGTTCTCTAGGTAGGCTGTAGGAACAGTTTGTGTAGTAAGCTATTTCAGAACTGATACAAGTGCTACTAGAGGGGGAGTATGAAATGGAAGCACAAGAAAAGATCTAGTCATATTTCAATGATCAAGAGACAAATGCATTTCAACTCTTATTGTTGGCTGACAGAAAACAAACAAAATGTTGGTCTCATGCTTTCATTTTAATTCACAGAACTTTTTGTCAGCACCTCCAGTAGCACTTGTATCAGTTCTGAAACAGCTTACTACACAAACTGTTCTTATAGCCTACTATCCAGAATGAGTAGACCAGTCCTGAATACAGTGCATACTGGAGAAGTCCTTCAATTTGTCAATCTGGGGTGAATTACTCAATCATTCCCCAAGAAGAAAAAATCTTCCAGCAGTTTGCCAGGGATTGCTAATATGATTCCATTCATGTTCTAAGAGTTTCAGGCCAGGACATAAAGTGAATTGATTTGTTAAGGTGGCAAGCTTGTGCTCAACAATTTATAATAAAGAAACAAAGTGTTCATTCTTTTGCCTCTTGTGGAAGACTGTCTGCTTTAATCACTCCATTACCCTCTGCTCAAACAGATAGCTTTTAGCTTGGAAGATGGCCTTGTCAGTTGCCATTGTGCTGGTTACATTTCACTCACCAGACTGTTGACTGTTTTTATTTAGGGCCTTGCACTTTCTCCTCCGGAGGTTTGGGTTTGAATCTGCCTCGGGTCACAAGTAAAATGATTTTGGTGGTCTCAGCTTTTCTCCCAGTGAACATGAGTTCACATTACAAAAAAATTACACAATTCAGAACAATCCCAGGCACAAAATGTTCTGTCTATGAGAGGCCCAGGACTGAATGGCATTTTCATGTCAGGGTTGCGAATACTCAGAGCTGTGAAAGGAAGCTCTCCCTTTTCATGGGCACTACTGTAAATTCACAAGCATCACATTTGGGAAAAAAGCAGGTTTTTGTGACTTAGTAAATTTAAATTCCACATTACACCGAAACCCTAGAAAGTCATCAGAAAAATATACTTTGTGTCACACCTGCTTGGGCAAGATTAGAACTCTTAGATTCTCAGATTTCTTGACTTTTTTTTTAATCAACTGTTTATATGATCAGAACAAATTTTGCTAGAGGAAATGACCCAGTGTCAAAAGGGAGATATGTGAAAGACCTTGTACTTTAAGTAGATAAATGAGCTGTGTCATCTAATCACTGAAGATGGTTTCACGGTTGGTGTTTTGCAACCTGCCTAGATATATGATCTATGCAGTTATTTTGCTGAGAGTAAATCTGAGTTGAAGATAAAGCAGTGGAATGTGGTGTGTTTGAGTAGTCAATACTGTATTGCACTAGATTTCATTGTCTGCTTTCTCTCTCCTCTATATATCTTCAGGGTGGTCCTCAGGTGCGTGTTTGATGAGGTCATTGAGGTGAAGGAGATAGTCAGCAGAGACGATGCACACTTGGCCCTGATGAAGCATCTAGAGCTTGGGATAACCTTCACCAAACTCCATTGCTGGGCGCTAATCAAGTACACCAAATATGTATTTCTGGATGCCGACACCCTGGTGAGTGGACTGAATTTGTTAAATATCAACGACAATATCAGTTACACACATCCCCCACCACAGCTGTAAATTCAAAACTAGAGCTATCAGTAATCAGTATGATGGAAACGCTGATGACCATGACATATCAACAGTATTACAGTATAGTATAGAATAAGAATTAGCAAATACATGTACAGCCACAATGTATAATCAATTCTCCAGATATGTGACATACACATGGATGCATACACAGACATATCCCTATATTCACCACAATCTAATATTCTCCATATGCTAAATAATGTACACTATAATGTACAGTATGCACACTTACATTTTTCCAATTATATGGAGAACCACACATCCAATTGTCATGCTACTTAGCATTAACATTATTTAGCATGCGTTATTGAGAGTTTCTGGAGTTATATAAACAGGTCTGTCGCTGTGTACATCTGTCCGTCTATATGTCACACTTACATAGGTTATTGGCATGATCTGATTCTAGGGATATGGGGGTCTGTTTGTCTGTATGTCACACTTACATTTTTGCATATATCTGGAGAACCAGTTATCAAATTGTGAACATGTCATTGCTTATTCTATAGTTATGCACTATGTCCCATAATTTTTTTTTTTTTTATGCCCTGATTTATGAAGACAGGACAGTTCAGCTTGACAAATAAAAATAGCTTTCACATGATGTTGTATCTTTTTTGTGTTTCACTGTTTTGGTTTCATAGTAAGCCTTATATTAATATAGTTATAGATTTGTCTTAAAATATGGTTATATGAATAGGGTTTAATCCCTACTCAGGCCCACTTGAGAATGTCCAAATATTAAGATAGACTTGAGTCAGAAAGAGCTGAAGATCATTTTAAAGTAAACATTTCACATCAAGAGTCATGGACCAATTTTCAACTGAGTTACACAGGTAAATATCATTTACCTGGAAAACAGTGTTTCTGAGTCCAGAAAATGATGATCAGTAGACTTCTTTTCATCCTATTTACATTGCAAGATAAAATGTCCAAACAAGCCACACATTAGCAGTCAGTACCTTTCCTTGGGCACAGCACATGGAAACAGCCTCTAGTGGCTTATTTGACCTCAAAGCCTAGCAGTTGATAAGTCAACACCAAATTAGATAGGGTTTACCTCATTTCTTATTTTCTTAATTTGTTATAAATTGAATAAACTAAATGTTGACTGTCATAAAACCACAATATCCATTGTATAATACATCCATTATACTGTATTATCTAAATTATTAAAGCCCAACTAAATCATTTACACCAGTGGAACTCAATTCTTGGCCTGGAGATCCAATCCAGTCCAGGTTTTTACTCCAAGCATATTCTAAAATAGTTAATTGAAGCTGCTAAGAGGCAATTAACTAATTTAGGACCTGCTTGGAATAAAGACCTAGACTGATTTATAAAGACAGTAAAAAAAAACACATAAATGACTAATTTATTGAAATATATTATGAATAACTTAAGCACTCAATCATAAACTGTTAATAACACTTAATAACCTTTTTGGGCAATAGCAAAAATGTATAGCTATAAGACTAAGAACATAAGAAAGGTGACAAACGAGAGGAAGCCATTCGGCCCATCTTGCTCATTTGGTTGTTAGTAGCTTATTGATCCCAGAATCTCATCAAGCAGCTTCTTAAATGATCCCAGGGTGTCAGCTTCAACAACATTACTGGGGAGTTGGTTCCAGAGCCTAACAATTCTCTATGTAAAGAAGTGCCTCCTATCTTCTGTTCTGAATGCCCCTTAATCTCCATTTGTGACCCCTGGTCCTTGTTTCTTTTTTCAGGTCAAAAAAGTCCCTTGGGTCGACATTGTCTATACCTTTTAGAATTCTGAATGCTTGAATCAGATCGCTGCGTAGTCTTCTTTGTTCAAGACTGAATAGATTCAATTCTTTAAGTCTGTCTGCATATGACATGCCTTTTAAACCCGGAATAATTCTGGTTGCTCTTCTTTGCACTCTTTCTATAGCAGCAATATCCTTTTTGTAGTGAGGTGACCAGAACTGAACACAATATTCTAGATGAGGTATTACTAATGCATTGTAAAGTTTTAACATTACTTCCCTTGATTTAAATTCAACACTATATATCCGAGCATCTTGTTGGCCTTTTTTTATAGCTTCCCCACATTGTCTACATGAAGACATTTCTGAGTCAACATAAACTCCTAGGTCTTTTTCATAGATTCTTTCTTTAATTTCAGTATCTCCCATGTGATATTTATAATGTACATTTGTATTGCCTGCATGCAGTACCTTACACTTTTCTCTATTAAATGTCATACCTTCAGAGCTACAGCGTCAGAGGTCCACGCAGCTCTGGGCTGCTTACATGCTCCCTAATATAATGTCTGAGTTGTTTGTTTCTGGCTTGCTTATTGGGTGTGCTCCTTTCTAAAATAAAACCTGTGTTAATGAACTTTTTTAAAATTTGGAATCGCCAATTGTTTTCTTTACCCCATTTTCTCCCAATTTGAAATGCCCAATTCTTTTTAAGCCTGGCTCACCGCTGCAACCCCCGCGTTGACTTGGGAGAGACGAAGACACGTACACGGGTCCTTCGAAACATGTACCATCAGCCGTGCACTTCTTTTCACTCTGCAGGCCCGCCATGCAGCTACCTTCAGAGCTACAGCATCTGAGGACCACGCAGCTCTGGGCTGCTTACACACAGGCCCACAGGCGCCTGACCAGTCTACAGGGGTCGCTGGTACGCGGTGAGCCGAGGACACCCTGGCCGACATAAGCCCTCCCCACCCTGGGCGGCTTGCCAGTGTCGCCGCCTCCTGAGAACTCCCGTCCACAGCTGGCAGTGGAATAGCCTGGACCAGAACCGGCAATCTTCAGGCTAAAAGGCGCATACTGCACTCCACGCGGAGTGCCTTTACTGGATGCCCCACTCGGGAGCCCCCATTAATGAAAATTTTGAGTACAGAGCTTTTAGAATCTAGCCCACACTGGCTCCAAGGTTTCTTCCAAAGGTTTTTTGTTTTTAATATACACATATCATGCTCCATGTTTCTTGTCTGAAACACCATCAGGCAAATTATTTTGCAACTTCCTAAGATGTAAATCTAAATTAATAACATTTCCCTTTTCTGGACTATTACCACTCTCAGAACCTGAGCTGTTGATCAGATAAACAGTAAAAGAATAAACAAGTGGTTATGTAAATGACAGTTACAATTTCTGGTGAAATATTCCTGTCTGTTACCATGGGTATTGATCTAAACATCCACATATACAGTGTGAGAAAAATTACAAACCTTCACAATGGGTGTGACATATGACACAACGCCCATGAATGTGCCTAAGGCACCTGTGTCACTTTGTTTTCTTTTAAAGAGCTTCCCATGTTTTGATTAGCTTGGATTCTATTTAAATATATGTATTTATTATAATGTATATACATATCTATTATTATTAAACAAACAAATATCCCTTCATCCTGTGCTCATGAAGAATCCCCGTGAGGAGGTGACTCACTAGCATAGTATAATATTGGGGATGCCCTTCAGCTGGCCTACTATTCAAGATTGTCTGGCAGCCATCTTGCAGGTCTTGCTTGTAACGATATCTCCAAAATAGCTAAATTGATTACCTTCGGTCTTAAGGGGTGATTACTCTACATATACAAATTAGCTAATTATATTCGAGGTTAGTTTGGCTAGAAGCATAATTGTAGTCTTTGTCTGATTTTACAATATAATTATTTATGCTCGATGTCTGGCAACTCTACCTTTATATTGCATGAATGTCAGGTGTTTCCTACAGTGAATAACATTGAGCATTGTCATTTTAACGCACGTAAAATTGAATCAAAACTAAATGATTTTGATTACAACAATCAGACAGCTCAGGCCTTTTGGTTAATTTAAATAACCTTGCTTAAAAAAAAACAAAAAAAAAACAGACAAGTATTATTATTTGTATTTAACACAGCAAGCTAATCCAAACAGTGTTATTTTATTTTAATGCATTTACAGTGGCCCTCCTTAATAACATTGTAGTCTGGAGCCATAGTTAAATGACTGCTATTTGTTTAGATTAAAATATCCCAGTACCTGATAATTTCATGAGTGAATTAATATACATGCATTTCTATTTGAACTCCCTTTTTAATCATATTGTTTGAATATGTTGATGTATTTATATATTCTTTGAAGATATATTCTGTACAAAAAAACACCTTTTATTGGTGCTTACCTGTGCAATAAGTCATTGACTGATTATATACTATTGAGAAAATGCTGTACACTTAGTAGCAACAATTAAGGGTTGTTTCTGCATATGGATATACTTGTTCTCCTTTCTGCAACTGTAATTGATTTAATTTGATTCAACAGTTTGTACATAAAAAGGAACCTCGTAGTTCAGATTCCAGTCCTCCTGAGCCAGAGATGTTTCTGCAACCACCGCCCAGACCTTCCAAAGTATTTAAAGAAGAAATGGTACATAGAAATAATCTTGCATTGCTTTAAAGTAACATTGTCATGACTTATGACCCTTAATTACAATATGCCTGAATACAGTATTCCAATCCCCAGACCGCTTGAAATAGTTATAACACATCTTGTTAATATGTCTGTAATTCAGTAGTTGCATATCTGCAGAAACATTTTAGTATTTGTAATTGATGTGAATTAATTCAAGATTGGCATTTCACTCCTTTTTTTTGATTGAAAGATGCTTTTGAAGTGTTTTGTCTGATACCCATTTTTAAAAATAGTTTAGTTTTTAAAGCACAAAACTCGATTGTATTAGATGTTTTTTGTCAATAGATACAACTTGTGTCAGTTTTAATGGACAAAATAAGGTCTCCTGTTTTAACACACTATGAATTGTATGTGTTGGAGCTTTTTAAAAACATTCCTAAGCCTTCATGTTAAATGCTTGATTTTGACTCAGCAGTTGATAAATATCTAGGAATCCCCCAGTTAAGATGACAGAGTTCCAGACCCTTCACCACAACTTAGTCCTGATGTAGAACTGGTACTTTAACTTTATCTTGCTTCATTTTAAACTAGCATCTGTGGTTATACATTTTGGTATCAATAATCATCTAATTTTTGTAACACATGTACGGTATATATCAAGTAGCTGTTGGTGTGCTGGATGATTTCTGAAAATGAAATGCTAGAAATGAATATACCATAATCAAACTTGTATTTCTGAATTAATTGTGATATAAAATCTGTACATACTGTTATCATTTTTACATTTCCATGTGTTAGCTTTTTCTAGAATTAATATTTTAACTTTAAATTTACATTTTTAAACCTGGACTCTGCATATTCTAGGAAATTAATCATAAGACACATATTAAATAAATTAAATTGCAAATTCAGATTTAATTTCAATTGGACTACATATATTCCTTCCCTGCATGTTGTACTGAAAACATCTTGGAGGAAGAAAAATGTCTAAATCTAATCTGGAGCCTGTGTAAAATCAAAGGTATGGATAAGACATGGTGCATACTGTCTGGCTCCCTCTGCCACTTCATTTTCATTCCCCAATGTGGCCAGAAAAATTCTCTAAGAATCTGCTATCTGTCACCTGTAATTTTAGTGAGAATCTTCAGCGGTGAAGAGGTCCAGAACTGCAAACAGTTATGCTAGTTTAGACTCCAAAGTGGATTCTTCCTCCTTTGTAAGCTGCCTTCAGTACTTGCTAACAGTGTAATATCAGCATTATACCTATAATTATTTACCTCCAGTGGCATCCCCAGACCTCCCCCGTGAATACTAATAACAATTTTTTAATAGTGGCATTTTTATGGGGGTCTGTTCAATCTTAGGGCTAAATAAAATATAAAAGTAGTTTATTATAAACCCATTGAATACTGAACCAGTAAATGGAACTGCCCCTAACCAAGAGAACTCCTATCATAACTCAACTTCATCTGAATAAATGTCAGTACAGTATATAGGGGATTTCTAGGGCTAATGTCTGCGGTCGAACAAGCTTTCCCTCATAGGGCCAATGCAGAGGCCTTCATGGACTTCCTGTCAGACTTGCCGTATCCGGGTACTTCATTGTCTGGCATGCTGATTGCCCCAAACAATTGATCTGAAGTGTTTTCCTCTTTAGATCCCTTCAGTGATCATGACCATGGACATACCTTCATGAATTGAATGGTCATTATAGCCTGCTTATCAATTCAGGACATGATAGTATCAAAGATCAAGGAGCAAGGCACAACTCACAGCTCCCAGGCAGACTCAAGAAAACTTCAACAGATAACAAACACTAAATCACACTGTAGCACAGATGCTGGAAAAATATGGACATGAATGTAGAATCCAATCTTCTTGAAAGTGCTAATTAGCACTGTTTCTGGGTCTGATTGAGCTAATAATCTCTTTGAGCTAAAATAAATATATATATATATATATATATATATATATATATATATATATATATATATATATATATATATATATATATATATATACCACACAGGCTTTCACTTCTTAACCTCTCTTACCATGTAAGCCTCCAAACTCACACACCCACACCCACACACCCACACGTGCACCCCCATGAGCAGAGCGAATGCTCTGTCACATACTTAAGATTGCTGGCTGTCTCTGTCTGGCTTGGGAGAGGCTGCCCACAAGTGGATGGAAGGAAGGAAAGAAGGAAACAGCAATAATATAATAGACATATTATAAATAAATAAAATACTGCTGTTGTTGGAAAATATTTTTTTTTCTTCACTTGTGAGTTTTAATTGTACTGTATCTTGACCACCAGAGATGCTTCACTAATAACAAATGGGCTGCAGCATCTATGTTAGTTTAGATTCTAAATTGAATCCTCAGGTTTGTACAGATTCATGGTAAAACATGTAGAAATACTAAAAGAAACTTCAATGACAATGTTTCAACAAGGTCTTTTCAGTGTCTTCCATTTGGTTTATTTTAGTATTGCTAAATGTAGCACTATTCAGTGTTCAATAGCTAATGATAACATTTTAGAAAAAAAAACACCTATATATATATATATATATATATATATATATATATATATATATATATATATATATATTCTAGATGTGTTTGTGGGTATACAGTTAATGTAAGAAAAATACTACATTTTTTTGTGCCACTCTACAGAATAACTACAGCATGACAGTTAGAGGCTGCTCTCTAGTGGATGAAGGGAAACATACAGGGCAACAGGGGTCTGGTTTCTTAACTTATTTATATATATATTAAACACACACGCACACACACACACATTTAATAATTTCCTCACCAGGAAAATGGTACTTTATAACTTACGTTTCTACATGACAACTATTTCATAAACACAGATCTAATTAACTAGTTGATGCTGACAGCTACCTGCACGTCACTTTTGGTAGTAACGTTTTAAGATAGCATTGCAGTATTAAAACGTATTATGTCATACTGAAGCAGAAGGTTTATTGAAGTTTTTTTTTTTTTTTAGTTGTTTGTTTTGATTTACAGCTGGATCTTGTCGACTCTGTATCTGAGCTCTCAATTGGTACCGAACAAGAGCCATATGACCCAGAGGGAAGGCAAAAGTGGGAGGAACTACATGGGAAAAGACTCTTGAAAACATTAAGAAGAAAATTGGATAGATTTCTTGAATAGCCTGTTTTCAGAATGTGATGCAACAGGGTGCATTTCACCTCGTAACCTAGGAAACTGGACAACAGAAGAACCACCCCTTAGAATTTAGAACATAGAGCCCTCAGGCATTGACTTTTCCAGCGGTTTTTGAGCCAGTATGCTCACAAGTCTGACATGAGTTTCTACCTTAACACTGTTTTCTTTTTCTAAAGACTTGGATAGAATTAAGATTTGATTTCCCTTTTAGAAAAGCACTGGAATTAAGTACCTTTTAGTAAATGAATTACTGGTGTAGTGTTATTTTCAGGTACATGTTAAAAAGTGGTACACAACCCACTGTGTTTGCTCACGCATGCTTAAAAAGAGCTTTTACTAAAAAAGCATGGAGACACCCATTCAAATCCGGTCTTTTACATATTTTTAATGTAATTTACCATATTTAACCACCATTAAGAACATAGTATGCAAATATCTATCACATGCAACACATTGGCTCTTGTAAATTTGTTTACTTGTGCAACTTGTGCGGTGACTTCTCATTTTGTCTTGTTCATCGTGAATTGTTTTTTCTTTTAAGAGAAATTTGTTGTCTGTTTCCAGTTTTAAGTTTGTAGTAAAAAAGAATGTATAATTAACTTATAGCATTTGCATTACATTTTCATACAAACCTTATGACTATAGCAATTAATTGCACCTGTAGCAAAATCTGCCAACGTACCACTTTCTTACATTGCACGGATCAGGTTTTGGTCCACGTGAACACATTCTGACGATGCAACACTCTGGCCCTACACCGATAACTTCAACAATAATGTACTGTATCGTACATTATTGTTGAAGTCAACACGTTTTGTAATTTGGGAACTATGGTATTTTTTTTTAATTCAGGGCAGAAGGCAAATACAAACAACTGCTTAGGTATGGTGTGTGTGTGTTTTTAAAAAAAATAAACATTATAACCGCATTACAATCTTTTTTTCTCTCAATTATTTATGCTTAAATGTAATGATCTCTCTAGCATTGCCACGCCCTAAATCGCTGAAGCTAAACAATGTGCACTCCAAAGCTCACTAGTTAAGACACTATTAAAATCTATTTAGAACTGAATTTGAAACAGATTGTTGTTGGGCTTCTTCGTCCTACAAATGGTTATGAACAACACACTTTTTTAATCCAGAAAATTATGCTGCTGTGTTGGTTGGCTTTTTTTCCCCACTTGACTCTTTTGCCACATGTCAAAAAAAAAAAAAAAAAAAAAAAAAAAAAAGTTATGTAATATAACCAGGTGACCTTCCAGTCAGAGTTTAGACTCATTATGACGAGTAGGGTTTGAGAGAGGGGGCAGCTGCTATGAAGTTAAAGGTAATCTATGCTTGTAGAAATAATATTTAGAAAAGGTTTTATTTAAGAATACAGTTTGTGGAAGAAAGTGCAACATATAGGTAATTTAAATGTACAGGCGGTTTTCGGTGACGTGTCGTCGTCGTCCCATCCTGGAGAATTAACACCGATACATTTTTATTTTATTTTATTTTATTTTATTTTATTTTATTTTATTGTGTCGCCATCTGTTTTAACTCCCGCAAACACAAAAGTAAATAACTACAATTATTTTAAAATAAGTAACACCGCACCACACTAAACTACAAAAATACAGTAACATTTACAGTATAATAACCATAGGCTTGTGAAGTTATATTTCTTGATACTGTAGTGGTTTAGTGTTAGGCTGTTATTTTTGTCGATTTAACTACTGTATATCTTCGTATGCATATCAGCAACGTTTTACAGTACAGTACAATAACTTTTTTTTTTCATTCTATAGGTTGACGTTCCAGATGTTCAGCAATAGACGGATAACATGGAGTGCTTCATAAATCAAAGGTAATCGTCATGGCAATAACCTTTCAGTTACTTCATGCAGTGCTGTTCACTGGATTTACATTCATAGCATAACCATGGGAAAACTGTACATTTACTGTGGTTTTATACTGAAAAAGAAAAATAATGGGCATCAATAAACGACATCTGGACATACACTGTCTGTACAACAGTAGTGTACTGGTCTGCTCGAACAGCAGTCTGCAGTTTTGAGTTGAATAATTGTGAATAGGACCTATTGCTGCCTATTTGTTGATATTTATTTTTTTAATGTTTATTTAGTATGTACTCTAGGCAACTTTCTGTATGCGACTAACAGGGAGCATACACAATTATATTAAAGCGATGCAATCTTTCATTAGTAGTTAAAACGTGTTGCAGGATAAACATGTTTACAGTTGTAATAAAATCAGATACACGTGTCCTTGCTAAAGTGTATTTGTTACTAAGCCAGAAGACTGAAACACATTCAGACAGTTATCAGTGAAGTAGCGTGAATCAGATCTGTTAAAGCATGTGAAAGAGTTTAATATAAGACCAAAACTGATAGACTGCTTCAGGCAAATTAGGTGGTCTTTTACCATGTAACACATCACACTTACATTTCTGTTTCTAACTGTTTCTATTAAGATTTTAAAAAGCCACCAAATCTGAATATATGCAACATTTATTGCCAATACTGTACAGTATTCAAATTAGAACATAGAAAACACTTGCAATGGCTTTTTTTCCTCCATTTTAACCCACTTTCTGTAAATACTTTATGGGGCCACGAAATGCAAAACATTTTATAACCGTAAAGGCATTTCCCAGTACTGAATTCTTTCTCCTGTAGAATGCTGATGTATTTCTTAATTCAGGAAACATGCTTGTTCTTTTTGTACTGCAGATCCTGGATGTTTGCAGTATTGTTGCTTCTCTGCAGTATAGAGTATTTGAAAGCAAGTGATCATACTGATGCAAGGCCCAATTTTATCGTGATGATGGTAGATGATCTGGGTATTGGTGATATTGGATGTTACGGCAACAACACTGTGAGGTATTTCAATTAATTTATCATTATCAAGTCATAGAAACGCGTGCAGAACAGAGACAGGGGAGAGACGATGTGTTGCACCCTGTACAATATTCACTGTCTTTGCCTCAAGGGGTTTGTGGTAGAACAGTCCAACCCATCCTATGATATATGAGCACTTTTGTTTTACTGGTGCTGCTTGAAATTCAGTTCAACACATTACCATGTGTCGTCTTCTTGAAAATAACAAGTGATTTTGGTTACTTCATATACTGTGAACAAGTGCTATAGGTATATTTGTTTATTTGCATTTATTCTCAAACAAACCACAATTCTTACTTCAGAATAAAATGTACTAATATTTTTGTTGTAGAACCCCCAATATTGACAGGCTAGCCCAGGAGGGAGTGAAGCTGACCCAGCACATTGCTGCAGGTCCATTGTGCACCCCCAGCAGAGCTGCGTTCATGACAGGCAGATACCCCATCCG
Organism: Acipenser oxyrinchus oxyrinchus; assembly: GCA_030684275.1. Lineage (NCBI taxonomy): Eukaryota > Metazoa > Chordata > Actinopteri > Acipenseriformes > Acipenseridae > Acipenser > Acipenser oxyrinchus. The sequence goes on along the minus strand of CM060253.1, from coordinate 37,987,703 downwards.
ATCAGGTCTGTAGCCACGAGAATACATTGATAGTGCAAAGGTAAAGATGAGGTACACTACCGGTCAAAAGTTTTAGAACACCTCCATTTTTCCAGTTTTTATTGAAATTTACGCAGTTTAATGTCTCAATGTACTCTGAAATTAAAGCATAGAACAAATAAACAATTGGAGATAAAAAAGAAATCATGGAATCATTTTGTTTAACAAAATTTAATCTAAATTTTTGACTCATCAAAGTAGCCACCTTTTACAGATATAACAGCCAAACACTCTCGTGGCATTCTTTCTACAATGGAAATCAAATATTGTTCGGAAAGTTCTTCCCAACACTGTTGCAGAAGTTCCCACAAATGTTTTGCACTTGTAGGTTGCTTTGCTTCACCCTTCTGTCCAGTTCAGCCCAAACCAGCTCGATGGGGTTTAAGTCTGGAGACTGTGCTGGCCATTCCATGATTTGAAGCCTACCGTCTTGTTCTTTTCTTCTAAGGTAGTTCTGACATAGCCTGGAGGTATGTTTTGGGTCATTATCTTGCTGTAGGATGAACCCCTGACTAACTAGGCGTATACCAGAGGGTATTGCATGGAGCTGCAAAATGCTGTGGTAGCCGTTTTGGTTCAGGGTGCCACTCACTCTGTGCAAGTCGCCGACTCTGGATCCAGCAAAAGAGCCCCAGACCATCACGCTTCCTCCTCCATGTTTGACAGTTGGTGTCACACACCGAGGAACCATCCTTTCGCCTACTCGACGGCGTACAAAACCCCTGCGTGATGAACCGAAGATTTCAAATTTTGATTCATCGGTCCATAAGACCTTCTTCCAGTCTTCAGTAGTCCACTGGCGGTGCTTCATGGCCCAGGCAAGCCTCTTTTCTTATTTTGCCATCTTAGCAATGGCTTTCTTACTGCCACTCGACCTGTCAAACCTGCAGCTCAAGTCTTCTCTTCACAGTTGAAGCTGAGACTTGCTTACTTTGACCAGTGTTAAGCTGTGCTTGAAGCTGTTGTCCTGTGAGCCGCCTATCACGCAAGCTGTTGACTCTCAGAAACTTGTCTTCTGATTCTGTTGTGGCTTTGGTCTGCCAGACCTCTTCCTGTCAGAGTTTCCTCCAGTTTCCAAGTGCCTTTTGATGGTGTAGGAAACTGTACTCACTGACACCTTGGCTTTCTTTGCAATTTCTCTAAAGGAAAGACCTACACTTTTAAAGGTTATAATGGTCTGTCTGTCTTCCTTTGTTAATTGCCTTTTCTCGCCATTATGATAGCAATATACTACTTCCTGCAGTACAATACTGTCCAAATAATGCTTAAGAGGGTGTAGTAACACAGTCTGTTCCAACACTGCTTTTATACAGACAGAGGGTTTGTAAGTAATCAACAAAAGTTGGGACACCTGTAGGAATTGTTAGCATCAACTTTCAAGGCTTAATTTGCTTCCATTGCTGCAGAACAGCTGTAAGTTGTTAACCCATTACTTGTTCCCTGAAAAAGGCCTTTTTGTATAACTCTGAAATGTACATTATTTTTCAGTTTTTGGTAACCTAAACTTTTTTTTTAACCACTGGCAGTTTACCGCTTACCTTTGTACCATTTCAGGTTATTCACTGAACTTGAACTGCTTAAATTTCAATAAAAACTGGAAAAATGGGGGTGCTCTAAAACTTTTGACCGGTAGTGTAGATTCTGATTTTGGAAGTTCTAAAAGGTGTGATGTTTCTGAATTCTCATCTCATACAGTTACACCTGGAAAAGAAGTAAGAATTCAATTGCATAGCAGTTTAAGCCATTTAACAATTAGCTTCATTTAGCTTGTTACTGTCCCTATACCGCTTGGAGTATTTGAGTAATTGAAGCAAAACCTAACAGTAAAACTTGAAATGAACAATAAACTGTTGGAGTAAGTTAATGAAATGATAATTATATGTATTTGTTTGTCTCATGTATTCGGTATTCTGCCTTTGCTTTATCCCATTCATTAAAACACAGTACAGAAAGCACAAATCCCTAATTGAAGCTGAACATTTATTCAAAATCAGTCTGTCATGAATCGTTTCAAAGCGCACCAAATCTTAACCCAACATGCAAGAATCCCAAACTGAACTTTTATTCCAAATAATCCTGACATGAAAAGTTTGACATGAAAAGTTAATCAGATTCTCAAGTTTTTTTGTTGTTGTTGTTTTTTTTCTTTAATCAATTTTGCTTTGCTGAACAAACCAAAAAAATGCTTTTTGACAACCTATATTCACGACAGAGATATGCCTGCGTTACTCTTTTTTTCAAATGATCAATATAGTTTCCAGCTTTGTTGCAACATAAAATTATTTTCGTTTTGGATGTATAGTTACACAGCGTGCGCTTTTTATTAAGACAAAAGAGTTGACTTCACTGCGGAGGAGGTATCCCGCATGCACAGACCGGGATGTTGACAGTGTGTGTTTATATGATGCTGACTTCACTGCGGAGGAGGTATCCCGTGCGTACAGACCGGGATGTTGACAGTGTGTGTTTATATGATGCTGACTTCACTGCGGAGGAGGTATCCCGTGCGTACAGACCGGGATGTTGACAGTGTGTGTTTATATGATGTTGACTTCACTGCGGAGGAGGTATCCCGTGCGTACAGACCGGGATGTTGACAGTGTGTGTTTATATGATCTTTTTTTTTTTTTTTTGGGTGGGTCGGTGGGGGGGTCCAGGGGCCAGGTTTGTTATATTATTATTATTATTATTATTATTATTTATTTCTTAGCAGACGCCCTTGTCCAGGGTGACTTACAGTCGTAAACAAAAATACATTTCAAGAATTACAGTACAAGTAATAATACAATTAAGAGCAAGATAAATACAATGACTTTGGTTCTAGCAAGTACAAGTATGACAAAATACGATTCAGTAACAGAGCAGATAACAGTGTCAGTGATAGTTACATCAGGAAATTATTAAATACAAAAGACTACAGATTAAATAACACTTGACAGATTACAGTACTCTAAAGTACAGGATTACAGGATTACAGGAAATGCAGTAAAATAGGGGGCAGATAAGAGCAAGTAAAGCGCATTTAAGGAAGAGTGTCCATAGGGAAAAAAAGACGAGTTCTACAGGTGCTGTCTGAAGAGGTGAGTCTTGAGGAGGCGCCGGAAGGTGGTCAGGGACTGTGCAGTCCTGACATCTGTAGGAAGGTCATTCCACCACTGCGGGGCAAGGGTGGAGAAGGAGCGGGCTCTGGAGGCAGGGGAGTGTAGAGAAGGTAGAGCCAGTCTTCTAGTGCAGGAGGAGCGGAGAGGTTGAGTGGGGGTGCAGGGAGAGATGAGGGTCTGGAGGTAGCTGGGTGCAGTCTGGTCAAGGCATCTGTAGGCTAGTACAAGAGTCTTGAACTGGATGTGAGCGGTGATCGGGAGCCTGTGGAGTGAGCGGAGTAGTGGAGTTGCGTGGGAGAAGCGAGGCAGAGAGAACACCAGGCGAGCAGCGGAGTTCTGGATGAGCTGGAGCGGACGGGTGGCGGACGCAGGGAGGACAGCCAGGAGGGAGTTGCAGTAGTCTAGGCGGGAGAGTACCAGGGCCTGGACCAGGAGCTGGGTGGCGTAGTTGGTGAGGAAGGGTCTGATTCTTCGTAGGTTGCTCAGGAAGAATCGGCAAGTGCGTGCCAGAGTGGAGATGTGCTGGGAATAAGAGAGGCAGGGGTCCAGGGTGACTCTGAGGTTCTTAGCTGAGGAGGAGGGAGAGAGTATGGTTGATTCCAGAGGAACAGAGATAGAGAGATCAGAGGAGGGGGAGGAGGGAAACAACAGGAGGTCAGATTTAGAGAGGTTGAGTTTGAGGTGATGCGAGTGCATCCAGGAGGAGATAGCAGACAGACAGGTAGAGATACGGGAGGGGATGGTGGAGTCAGAGGTGGGGAAGGAGAGGAAAATCTGAGCATCATCAGCATGCATCATCAGGGGCCCAGGGAGCGGGTGTAGAGAGAGAACAGGAGAGGACCCAAGACTGACCCTTGGGGGACTCCTGTTGAGAGAGGGCGAGGTGTGGAGGTTGCTCCACGCCAGGTTACCTGGTAAGTGCGGTTGGAGAGGTAGGAGGAGAACCAGGCCAGAGCAGTGCCAGAGATTCCCAGGTCAGCGAGAGAGGATAGTAGAATAGAGTGATCAACAGTGTCAAAGGCAGCAGAGGTCGAGGAGAATTAGGACAGAGGAGAGAGAGGCAGCTCGGGCAGAGTTTAGTGAGTTGGTGACATAATGAGGGGCATTATAGCAAGGGTGTACTGTATTACTAAAAATGTTTGATAAACTGCATCGTGGGCTTGTGAATTCAGATGGTTACAACTACTGTACAGTACTTCAGAATACACTTGCAAATAGCTTTCCAAACAACTGTCTAAATAACTTTATTGTAAAATACTATTAAGTACTATGTTTAAATGTGTATAACTATACTCCCATGCAATTTCTCCCAGCTATGTCTGAGCAAAACCCGTGTCCTCCCTCCACTTACTGTACGTCCGTTGGAGCGATGAAGAGACTCTGGTGTTAATATCCATAATAAGGGAAGAGGATATGATGAGGCAGCTTGATACAATGCACAACACGAAAATTGTTTAACCCACTTTCAGGAAAATGAAAGGCTTTACATGTAAATGCAAAAAGGTACCATGCCCAAGTTTATTTCACGAGGCAGAAATGTCTTGAGAAAAAGCAAACACTCCTGTAAATTAACCCAATGAGATCATTGGTTGGGTTCTCTGTCATGATGCCTGTCATGGGTAGGGTTGTTAGTTTCCACTTAATTTCCTAAATTTGTGCAGGGCTCACTTAGGGTCCAATTCCCTGTAATGCAGGAAGTACATTTTTGTGCTGTGGCATGGAAAATTATAATAAAGTCATAATAAAATCATTGATAAGAAACATGAAAAATGTGCTGATCTGCTGCTGAATGTCACTGTATTGTTTTAGCTTTATTTTCATTTTTCCTCTGATTTCTCCAATGTGGTGTATTTTAGGCATGGGCAGCACTGGGAGGGTTCAGGTTATTTTGTGGACTGGGGCTTCTGGAGGACTTCCTTCTAATGAAACAACCTTTGCGACTATACTACAGAAACACGATTACTCTACTGGGATTGTAGGTATGGTATTTTTGAAAATTCTCATCAGTTTCAAGGACAACAAAACACTACTCTCACTATTAGCAACCCCCCACCAGCATTTCATTAGTTTTCATTTTGCTAAACATAATTTCTGTATATCTGTCCTATTCAATCCTGTTTTTAATGGCCATGCCAGTCTGAAATATTCATGATATAATGATATAACTGTGGTAACACCTGGCCACAATAATGTGTGTATTTTTGTGTGTGTTTGGGGGGTGTTACAGGAAAATGGCATCTGGGAGTGAACTGTGACAGCCGAAATGATAACTGCCATCATCCTGTTAACCACGGCTTTGATTACTTTTATGGACTGCCTTTCACTCTCTTCAATGACTGTAAACCAGGCGAAGGCTCAGATATTCTGGCAGACCTGCAAGCTCTCTTCAGACAAGCCTCACAAGTGCTGGGCCTGGCTCTGCTTACACTGCTCATTCCACGACTCGCTGGCTTTTTTCTTGTCAGCTGGAAGCTCATAGTGCTGCTCACTATTACTGTCCTTCTGGCTTTCTGCTCATGGTATGTACCCTTTGCACTTGTCCAGAACTGGAACTGTATTATCATGAAAAACCAAGACGTCATTGAGCAGCCTATGACCCTGGAAACTCTCCCCCAAAGACTTTTGAACGAGGCAGAATACTTCATAGAAAGGTATTTTATATCATATTTTAATGTGCTCCATCTAAAACCAGGATTTAAAATTCTATGAAATTACGAGATGATATTTTTGTGTCCGATAACAGGGTTATGTCATGTTTGTTATTGAATATGTAAAGCAGGTAAAAAGTAAAGTAAAAGGGCCAGGAATAGGCAGAAGGTTGTAATGCTCTTGTTTATGTTATACAATACACCACCCACTCGATATATCGTGGATGTCAGGGTCCAATATAAGTCTGTTATGTCAAGGACCGCGACATAGCGAGAGATCCATAGAAAAACAAAGGCTAACAAATATTGTACAACCACTCCCTCGTTTTATCGGGGGCATCAGGGTCCAATATAAGTTCAATACAGGTCCAATAAAAGCAACCTGCTTTTTCTCATTTTTTGTATAAAAAGCAACACACCGTTTTAATTCGTACTGTGGAGGGTAATTTCTTCTCATCAACTTCAGTCTCCAATTAATTTCATGAGTCTTCCTCTCCTTTCTCAAATGCACAAACCCGCTGCATTGATATAATCCATTCCCAACATAGGAGGCTTGCTGCTAGGGAGCTGACATCACTGCCTTGTGGCTTATGCTAGTGTATTGCTGCCACACGTGACAGTTGGCTAAAATAAAAACCGCTTTAGCAAGCAGATATTTAATTTGCTTTATGTTATTGTGCAATGCGTGTACATATGATAACAGTACGATATTAATGCTTTGTTTTTAATTGTTTTGTATATTGTTGTTTGTGATGTGCAATACGAAATAAAATGAACAGTAATTCTAAGTGCCTTAGTATAAGGCATATACAATTATAGACAGTAAAAATGGGGAGTCAACTCCAGGACCACGATATATCTGAATCCGCAGTATAGCGAAGGGCAATATAATGAGGGGTGGGTGTCTTTTAAAAAAAAAAAAAAATGTACACACATCTGAAACTATAGGCAGACAGCTGAAATAAGGTGCTTAGTAAACTCTCCTCAGATAAGTATTTTCTGTGTAGCAGTTAGCAAAGAAAGTCTTTGGGGTCAGTTAGCTTGTTATAATATACCTTAAGTTTGGCTGTTTGTATTGCAGAAACCAGCAAAGGCCATTTTTTCTGTTTATTTCATTTGTTCATGTCCACATTCCGTTGTTTACATCAAAGGACTTTATGGGTAAAAGCCAGCATGGCTTGTATGGGGACAATGTGGAAGAGGTGGACTGGATGGTAGGTAAGTGGCAAAATGTTTTTATTGAACCTGATTTTATGAATGTTTGCAGCTACAGTTTACAACTAGTAACATTAAAGACTAGTGTAACACAGTTAGACTGCATCTATTAGGTGTATTTTCCAAACAGTAGTTATGTAGACTTGGTATATTATTGGTGCTAAAATCCTCTTGGAGACCAGTTGGACAAAACAGTTGTTAACTTGGCCAAATATTCCTAATAGTGTATTTGTTGATGTAGGGTGGAGTCAACATAAATAAAGGCATGGGTTCATTTTTTTATGGTTAAACCAGATTATTAAACTATTATTTCATACTAAATTCCAATGGTGTATTCAAACAGCCTCATGACAAACTACTCATCAGCTGAGAATGTTTTTTTAAGTTAATTTTAAAAGCTTAATAATCTTAACTTTTTTTTTTTTTACCTTGATGTTGTATAATATGAACAGGCAGAATAACAAATGTGGTTGAAAGGTTGGGCCTGTCAAACAAGACAATGATGTATTTTACATCTGACCACGGAGGCCATCTTGAGGATTCAGACTCCAGGGGACAGAAGGGGGGCTGGAACGGAATCTATAAGGGTAAGAATTCCGATGACATCACACAGCCGGAGCTCTGCTACTACAGTGGTTCTGCATAATGAAAATCTGGAAAAGTTTAGACAAGATGAGTTGGAAAGTAAACCTGTGATCAGGATCCTGATGAATGTTATGAAGGCTTATGGTTTTCAGCCACATCCTATGAAACTTCATGCTCATCAGAAATTAGCACCTGTTTTTATTAAAAGTTCTGCAAACCACTGCATGCAACTGTTTTTGTTAAACTACTGTATTTATCCTCCATTATATGTCTGCATGTTGAAGTATTTATTGTTTTATAAAAGCCTGGACATTCCCTTGTAAGTCTGTAGTTTACTGTATGATACAAATAGTAAAACACACTGAAGTGAAGTTGTAAAGGAAGGTAAATGGCCATGCTATGTGACCATGTCATTTTTAATGCTGGTACAGGAACACAGATTTTTCACTGTCAATTCTGAAATAGGAGTTGGTAGCTTACAGTGGGTGTTCGGCTTAAAACCTAAAGAAAGGAGGTAAGGTTCAGCAACCTTTCAGTTATTGGATTGCATGGAAATAATACTTTTTGTACAATAATAGATGCTTTGTTCAGTCTCTTAAAGACTAGAGCTAAGCCAATTAAATTGAAAAAAAAAATAATAATCTTGCCACTATTGTCAAAATGGCATGCTCCTGATATTACTCTACTTAATATTAAAAAATAGTTCTTCAAGACATGTTCACATTAAAAAATGTGGATCACCTTTTATTTCCAAATGTAATTTATGTTATAGGTATGAAGCTTATAATAAGGTCACAACCTAAGTAAATATATAAATACATGTAAATATATGCATAAAAAATGTATGAGAAAGCTGACACCAAAACTCAATTCTCCAAACTTGTTGATTTATTTTGTTTATTTTTAATTTTTCCGTTAGGTGGAAAAGGTATGGGAGGCTGGGAAGGTGGTATCCGGGTTCCTGGTATTTTCAGATGGCCTGGAACACTATCCCCCGGCAGTGTGATTGATGAACCCACCAGTCTTATGGATGTGTTCCCAACACTAGTGAATCTGGCTGGAGGAGAATTGCCAAAAGACAGGTAAAAGAGAGCCGAAAGGATGTTTCTCACATAATGCTTTGTCTCCCCAGTTATTCTAGCCGAAGGCAGCACTGGTCTAATAAAAAAAAAAAAAAAAGTTGTATCTATTTACATTTATTATACTGTCTAATGTATTGATGTCCTTAGTAGATTGCACTAAAACATAGTGAAAGCATGGTAAAGCATACGTAAGTATTGTAAAGAATAGCAAGGTATGGTAAATAATATTAATAAACATGGGAAGCCAGGGTAAACTATGGTAAATGCGTAGTATAACCATGGGAAAGCACGGTAAAATGGCAAAAATGCCATGCAAAAATGTTGAGGTAAACTTTTATAAGGGATATGTCCATGAGTATATGATTACATGTAATACACTTTTGAAGAGCTCTTATCACCTGCATTTGATAAAACTAAATATTTTCATGTCAATGTTGTTTGCTTTTTTAATTTAAAACTATGGGCCACATTTTCAGAAAGGAATAATAAATGTGTGATATTTTTAAACTCAATAAACTACTTAGTTGCAGGAACGAGCAGATACAAGTTTTTTCTTGCTAGCTATGTTTAAAAAAGTACAGTACAGTATAAATAAATAAAAAATTTCCCATCATCTATCAATATGTTTTGTATTTTTTTTCCGCTACATTTTCTCAGCTGTAATGCCTACTATTTAAGCTATTAAAAAATCTAATAGAGTTTCTAATTTGTAATTTTTTTCTAAAGGATCATTGATGGCCACGACCTAATGCCTCTGATGGAGGGTAAAGTCCTACGCTCGGAGCATGAGTTTATGTTTCATTATTGTGGAATTTATTTAAATGCAGTTCGATGGCACCCACAAAATAGTAAGTACTGTACCATTTAAAAATGTGTTTTCCATCATTAAAATGTAGCAATTGGGGCGGTCGGGGTGGTAAGACTCCTATGCTCAAATGTTGCCTGTGTTTTGTTAAACATTAATAGCAGAATGTGTTACTACATATTTAGTATTAATCTTATAAATTCTTATAAATGGGTCTGTAGTTGAGAATGTACTATACGTTGGCAATAGATTTTCCATTGCAGACAAGCCCACAGTAGCAATTGGTAATCTCTATCTCCTAATGAAAAGGACCATTAAGCTATATTTTGTATATATTTTCCTATTTTACCTACACAGTAAAATTACTTATTAAAATGTTTGAATGGGGGCTGTAGGGTAGCAGGTTCACTAGCCCCTAATGTCTTGGGAGTCTTGAACCAACTTGCAGAGGAGGTCACACCCTTTGTAAAATCATTAGAGCCAGACTTACTTTATTTTATTTTTCTGTATCTACAGGTGATGCTATCTATAAGGCTCATTTTTTCACTCCGAATTTCAGTCCAGAAGGAGCAGGCGGCTGTTATACAATTCATATTTGCCGGTGCGATGAAGGGTTTGTCACTCCTCACAACCCCCCTTTACTTTTCGACCTCTCAAAGGACCCCTCGGAAAATACACCCCTTTCCCCTGATGAAGAGCCCCTGTTCTTGGAAATCATGCAGAGGATACAGGGGGCTGTGAAAGAACACAAGGAAACGCTGACACAAGTACCGCACCAGCTTTCCTGGAGTAATATCCTCTGGAAACCATGGCTACAGCCATGTTGTGGGACCTTCCCTTTCTGCTCGTGTATTGAAAAAAACACAACCACATAATTATCAGTATAGATGGCAGGTAATGGAGACAACTGGAATATTTGTAAACGTGGAATTGTCTTTTGGTAGCACTTTAAAGGTAGAATAAATTCTGATTAAAACACATTGTTTTGCAATTATAGCTATTGGTCCTTTTCTGATAAAGTGTTGTTTTTTTACAAAATGTATTGTGTTACTGTAGCATTAAGAATTCAGAGTATCACTGTTGCCTTTAAATGAACATTACCAGTACTGTACATGAAAAACGTTTCTGAATTTTTGCCCAATTGAGAATACAATTGTCATCAATCATACGGCTACCTCTGGCAAGATCTTTGGTATTTATTTTATGATTTTCATTTGAACACTGAGGATTGATTGATTATCGTTCTTGTTATTGATGAAAACTCCTCAAAGGTAAATTAGAAAAGGAGACGTAGGACTTAGTAGGTTGCAAGTAGTTTGTAAGTTATGTTTGTTTCATCCTCTTTTGATACTACAGCTTGCTGAACTGCCCTCCCATTCTTTTAGTCCTGTTTGTTGGCAGTATAAATCAGCAGATGGTGCTGTTTGTCCAATAAATCTAGCATTTAAGACATGTTCTGGTCTGTTTATTTTTCTGTGTTATGTCTTAGTCTTTACAGTGTGTGTGGTTTAAGCAGTTTTGGGCAGTCATGTTGTTGTTTTGCTTTTCTAGCTTTATAGTTATGCTGTAGTGTTCTATACACGGGATGACTAGGATTTTGATTGATTGTTTTCCTATACCTTGGTAAGTGATTTATAATAAGCAATAAATGTTCTGCTATGCGTTAAAAGCTGGTGGCTAAACAGAAAAACAGCAGTTTATCAGGGACAGCGGAAAAGTGTACTGTACACACATGATCTAATAGATTTAGATCAGTGATAAATCACACCTCTGTATTCCATTGAAATGTTAAGAAATTATACAGTTTTCTGCTTGAAGTAAATTAAGTGGAAATAAAGTCTGTTGTCTAAACCTCTACTGGATGTGTTTAAAAATCAGGATATACTGTAGTCTCATTTACATTTATTTAGACATATTGGCTACAAATACAATAAATAAGATGTTTTTCGTATCCTTTCTAAATGCCCTCATTTCTTTTGACATAGGTACTTTTCAAATGGAACGTTAAGTCTGACCTCATTGGTTAAGGTCATCTAGACAAAGCGCCTTCTATCCCTGTCTGCCTTCACTTAATTCCTTGAATCCTGAGAAGAAATAATTTACATTCAATGTTAAAAACATCACTGAAAGTCATCAGCCAGTATGCATGGCAACACCGCACTTCCTCCCTCTGCCTAATGACTTTAACATTTCATGAAGTTGGAGGGAATGTAGTTTCTGGAATAGAGGCAAACACTGCTTTCATTTTTTCTTGGGAGAAGACCTCTCAGGTAATATGCAAAAAAAAAAATGCCTTCCCCAAAAATAAATATATGGAGATTTATTGAGGTGATCCAATTTGTATATAGCAGGGCCTCTCAAGTATCACATCTAGGGGTTGAATATGAAATCCATTCTGTTAATTTTGAATTACAGTGTTCCTAAATTTCAATACTGTATGTGCTGTTTGATTTAGAATCATAATGTACACTGTAAAAACTTTTTAAGTAAAATTAGAAAATTCCATAGTCTGCAAATGTGTTGTTGCGTGTTTGAGAGTTGTGTGCAACTGTTCAGCAACAATAATTGGAAAGCAGAAGGATCTCAGTGACTTCACAAGGGGTATGATAGTAGTTGCCTGTGCAACCATCTTGTCCCACAACCAAGTTGCTGCATTGGCCATTGTGTCCATCACGACAGTCTCCTGGGTGTTCCCAAATATTTGCAGAAAACCACCTCCGGAAATCACAAGTCTGATCAGAAGCAGGTTGTGACGGATCGATTCAAAAGATGTGTGCAAAGTATTCAGATGTGTTACAGTGGCCCAAATTACAGAAAGCTTAAACACTGGACAAGTCACACGTGTGTCAATATAGTAATATCTTATTATATTGGATGATTGTTATCCTTTATGGTGCAAAATGTCAAGAAAAGTGTTAATGATCAATGTCACTGTTAGCATTTAAAATGCTAACTTTTTTGTTTTCTTGATTTCGCACTCATAAGTGACAAGCAGAACCTTATTATTTTTTTTTATGAATTGTGGGCTTCTGAAGTGATCATGGAGGAACTCCCTTGTAGAGCATGAAGTAAGACTTTATCACCACAAGAGGACAGTACAGTACTGAAGTTAGCATGCTTTTCAGAATTGGTTCAGTTGCATTTGACAACTGGCACATTTATGTTCTTTTTCTCTTTATTTTTTTCAGAGAGCCATGAAAACATAGACAATGTGGGCAGATGCTTTATATTTGTTTCCCATGCTCGCTATATACCACTGTTCAACACGACAATGCCAGACTGTTTTATTTGCCATTAGAAAGCTTAGTAGAATAATTATGACAGAGGAAACTCCCTTTGGGCTAGCTAAAGAAGGAATGTTTGTGGGACTGTGGTAAAGACATCAAAATGGATGACGAATAGACGTGATCCCTCAAATCAAATTAGAATTAAGTTACTGCTGTTGCTGAACGAGAAACCATTCTGTTCTAATAAATTATGTCTTTTTTTTGTTTTTGCAGAATATGATTCATTTTATATTTCTAGAATTACAGCATGTAGTTCCAGCAAATTAATGTACAATTTTAAAGCCTTTTTTTTATATCAAAGTTGTTAGAATAGTGGATATTATATACTATTTCAAGAGTTGGATAGATTGGGTTGTACATTAAACTATTTTATTCATTTATTTTCATTAGACTTCTAAATACAGTGCTACCCTGTTATAATGCAGTTGTCAGGGTAATGCGGTTGTCTCTGTGTCCTCTGTATCTTAACTGTAATACATCTTTAAATCCCGCTAACAAGCCTCCATTCCTGATTGTAATCTTGTTTTAAATCTTGCAAGCGGAGTCTCCAATAGAAATGTAGGAATGTTCTGTCACTCAGTAGTTGGGGCGGGTTTAATGTATTCAGAACGAATCAATGATAGATACAAGTCAGGAAGGCGGCACATTGCCCAGCAACACTGGGAAATGTGTTTATTATTATTTTTGTAGTAGGTTTTATTTTTGAATGGGAAAAGAGTAAAGTCAATGTGAATTGATTAACCATTTCCACAGTTTTTCCGGTGTTTTTTTTGGCTATCCACCAATTTCATTTTTTTTGTATCGGGGGTGTTTTATTGGGTTTTATCGGTTAAAACACAAAAATCTATTATATATATTAGCTCAAAGAGCCAGCTGCCTAACGTTTCAATATGTTGTACCTCTTTCTCAAGGGAGCCTATACTATATATATATATATATATATATATATATATATATATATATATATATAGTAGTCAAAAGTTTACATACCCCAATGGAAATTTTTATTTGAAGAAATTTCTCGAAAACAAATAATTAGAGAAAAATTCTTTTTTAGCAAAAGTTTCCCTTTTGTGGATGAGGAAAAAAATTACAAGAAATAGATGTCTACAATTATTTATTTCAGCTATTTTTTGCAAAACTCTTTAAAAACAAGTTGATGCACCTTTAACAATAATAACCTTTTTTAAACGATTAGGATATTTGTCAATGAGCTTTTGGCATGATTATTTAATGATTTTTGACCATTCTTCAATGCAGAATTGTTCCAGTTCATTCAAATTCCATGGACTTCTCTTGTGCACAGCCTTCTTCAACTCATACCAAAGATTCTCAATCGGATTTAGATCGGGACTGACTAGGCCATTCCAGAACCTTGATGTTATTCTTCTTTAACCATTCTGAAGTAGATTTTGATGTGTGCTTTGGATCGTTGTTGTGTTGGAACTTCCAGTTTTGTAGCGGAGGGTTTCAGGTGATTGGCCAATATCTTTTGGTATGCTATGGAATCCATTTTACCATGTATTGGAACTAAATTTCCTGTGCCATTAGAGGAAACACAGCCCAAAAGAAGGATATTATCACTTCCATGCTTGACAGTAGGTATGGTGTTATTTTCTTTGTGCACCTCACCATTTCCCAACATCCCCTGCTGAGAAAGAATGTGCACGAGAAGGCTTCCTGCATCAGTTCGTATCTGGTTTGTTGTTGCTACACACACACACACACACACACACACACACACACACACACACACACACACACACACACACACACACACACACACACACACACACACACACACACACACACACACACACACACACACACACACACACACTGTTTACATTTTCTACAACGTCCAGAACGATCCTCAATGTCTGCTGCCAGCTTGGAAAAATGCGGCTGCATTTACTACAATCAAAGCAGACTTTATTCATTTTAAAACTGTGTCGGTGAAAAGGGAGTTTTTATGTTTAAGTTGGATGTACAAAATTAATTTCAATGGAGTTGACTGTGCTGTGCAGCATTTATTTTTCACGATTCCTTCAGTTGGCCTGGCATGGTTTCAGGCAAGTAAATGTCTTTTACTAGTGTTACAAGCTGTGACTATAACATTTTGTTTTATTGATGTGTGGCAAAGTGGCTGAGTGGAAACAGGTGCAGGAGTAATGCAGTGTGTAATTAAACAGACAGAGCCTTGTAATCCAGTTTGGAAAGTAATTATTTTACTTATATCCCATGTCTGGCAACCAAACAATAATCCCCTGGCAATACACACAAATGTGGGGTAAATAACGGGAAATGCAGTCCCAAATAATAAACAATATCCGCCAAGGGCGTAGGTTTGGTTTGAACATTGGTGGGGACACAATTTTTTACGGGGGCATTTCCTCCGGGGACCTCATCCATTTCCCCAGTAAGGAGAACTTTCTCCAATTTCAGAAGGATTTGTAAATCTGTCTGGTTAAACCACTCTGTAAATTGCAAATCCACTGTGTCTAACATTTTGTAGAATTCAATCCTGTAGTATTCTTCAGGTGACTTTGGAGCATACTGGCTTGCCCCACCAGTATACCGTTTCGGTGGCTGTCTTTGGTGAGGCATTTCAATGGGCTCAATACCAAGGGAGCCAACCTGCCAAGTTTCATGTTGATTGGTTACACCACGTGCGAACAGGAGCAGTTTAAAGTACTCTTCTCCTGCTCTGTGCCTCTCTAACACTTTATCCCTGGCTTGTTTCGAAAGCTCCTTGGTCTTCATGGTTGCTTTGTTGGATCACTATGTGAGTTGCAGCTTGCAAGTCTTTATATACCCGAAGGAAATTATCTACAAGTTAAACCACTTTGAGTACACACAGGCTGAAACCATTTCATTAATTTTGTGACCTTTCAAACAAATCATTTGCACCTGAGCTGATTTAGGGCTGCAGTAGCAAAGCTTTTGAATACTTATGCAACTTAGATTAATCTATTTTTCTCTGTAAATCTTACTTATTTATATTCTATATGCATTTTTTAACTTTATCAATGTGGAGTAGTTTGTGTAGATTCTACAAGTAAATTCTAATTTGAAAGCATCGTGGAGTACGCTCAGGTGCCAACAAAATGTGAAAAGGTGTTTCCTGAAATTCTTATATTTTACAAGAAGTAAGATGCTTTATTTCAGAGGAAGGGTGCAAAAATGAAAAAAAAAACTGAGCGTGATTGTGGGGCACTGTATCTTTAAATTAAGCAATAATGCCCAATAAAGTGGGCATTACTCCTGTGATAGCTGGGCACACATAGCCTAAGCCCCTCTTATGGATCTGCAAGGGAATATAAGTTATTTAATTATTTACATTTGTATTGCAGCAAATATCAATCAGAAATCAGTAGAATTGTTGGAATACATATTTATGTTGATTCATTTGTTGTTATTAATTATAGTTTAGTACTATGACCTCTTTGGTCATGGATAATGGAAGAGGGGTAAATACCAGATACAACCTCTTCCAGACCTGTGCTTTCATGGCATTAGAAACTATATGATCTTCACCCACTTATTTCAGGGCTGCCTTCCAGCACTGATCTTACACAAACAATTAATCTCCCCTGCCACTTAACGTCCTGTGAAGAGGAAGACTTAAATTAAAAGCTTGCATGGAAATTTAGATTGTGTTGTGGTATTCTTTGAGATAGCCATAGTGGTAATGGAAAGCAGAAACCCTGGAAAAAACAACAGAATAAATAGTAGGTAAAGATAATAAATAGGAGGAGCTGACATGAAAATTATGGAACAAAGTGGACAAGGCAAACACCTAGAAACACTATGAGTGATGTGAGGCATCCAGAAAAGAACTGATACTACATGAGACAGTGAACACAGTGTTCAAATTGTTCTGTATGGATAGAGGACCATATTTACCAAAAGCGTATTACCAGTGTGAAACTTGAACCCTTTTTATGAAAGGAAAATACAATAATGTTAGGACTCTGAAGTCCTATTGTAGTCAGTTTACTTTGCATACTGGGGTAAATACATTGTGCATGTTTCCTTTATTATTTCCTATTATGATTACTACAGGATTCATAGTTTTAGTACAGGAGTCTTATACCAAAAATACTACACAAAATGAATTCTGAAAAGAATCTCCCAAAATCTTGATCGGCACTAATTACAGCCTTTTAATGGTGAGTCAGCTGACTAAATTGCTTATGAAATCTAATAAGAGAAATCTAATAAAAAAGTAATAAGATAAACAAGATAGTTGTGTTGTTTTCGTGAATGATAAGGTTTTCTTAAGGATCAATTGAAAATCTGTCTGCTGGCTATTAATGTAATCTATGAGCATAATCATTTGTGCACACTGCTTTTCAGTGTTAGGAAAACACCCTTCATTAATTAGTAAAATCTGGCTAAAATAAATAAATAATCATCAATTGACATTTTTGGAAGCCCCTTAGAAAGAAAATGGTTTCTGTCAAAGGTATTTAAATTGCTCATTTACATGCATGTACAATATTCTTTGGGGGAAAAGCCCAAAATAAAGTTCTGTTTGTAACAATCCTGCATTCCATAAGCCAGATCATTTTTATGTTTGTGCTTGCATGATATTGCTGTTGGGAAATAAGAGTTCATGCCCTGTTAGTAGGTAGGAACAGTTTATCTGCTTTGTAACAAATTACATCTATGAATAACGGAATATAACCACACTACAGCCAGCTGTGGAATACGTTTTCCATTGTATATATGGAGCTTGAATTAATACCATAGGAATCCTGGGTTGAATGCTAATCAAGCTTAATTGGAAGCTGGTGCACTGCATATTAGAAAATAGCTCCTTGAACTCCCAAAAATACTTGTATTGTGCTTTTATTCAAAAGATGTGTTGTCACTGTAATCATTAAAGGAGTCTGAGCTTATGAAATAATGAGGTTTATTCACAGAGGGGCATTTACTTTTTACACTAGCACACCCATAATATAGAAAGTAAACAAAGTGTTCAAATATGAAATACAAAGAATAAGACTGTTATTTACACATGGTTGGTTTTAAGAAAAGAATAACTTTCTCACATTTTGAGGGCCATCTCATTTTAAATTCAAGATATCTAGAGAAGGCATTACTTTTAACTCTTCCCTTAAACAGTTATAGTAGTGTGTAGTGTTTACAACAAACTCATACTTTAACTTTCCTGTGTACGTATCGTGGCAATACATTTTTCAACCTAATCATTATTTTTATTATATTATATATTTTTATTCACACATTGTGGTTTTGGATCATAAATCAGCTCGGGAATGAAACCAGTGCTTGTGAATAAACGTCAAGCTTGCCTTCTGACCGTCAGTACAGCGATGAACTGAGCAGAAATATTACAGGAACAATCCAACCTGCAACCAGTCTCACCTGAGTCTTCAAATGATTATTTATAATAAAATATAATAGTAACTATGTAGGAATTTAAAAGGGACCTGATAGCTGGAATATGATCATTTTAAAAACACATTTTTTTCGGTTCTAAATCCTGGGTGTAGGTGCAGGACATTAACATATCTTCCTCCTACTCAAAACAGGTCCCAACAAATGATTGTTAGAAATGCTTATGGACTCCACAGTATGCATTGTTATATACTGTTAAAAACATGGCTTCATATGCACACTATTGAGGTGTAGGACTAATTAATGGTTAGAAAAAATGACTGGACACTGGCTCTCGTCTTTCTTGACTTTTACAGCATTTCATTCAGAACAGTGAAGAGAATTATTGCAAGCAAAGTTTGGCACAATCTCTTTGTATTGTCCTTAAAAAAAACAATAAAAAAAACAAGAGAGAACTAGAAGCATCAGTATAGTCAAAGTATCAATAAAAACGACTTCTAGAATGTGTGTCTAGGCACACAAGTCACTTTAAAACTGTTAAGCAAGCCTGGCCTATTCCTTCTACAATTATTAATGATTTAATGAATTAAAGATTAAGTTTACAATCTCCTGGGGGGCACACCTTAGGTTCCAAGGGTCTGCGTGTGGCCCTCAGGCCATCTTAACAGCAACACTGACCATTTGTAGCTGTGGTTGCAGGATCCAGCATGAAAGAACCCCATTTTTCATTTTGTATATTTTGTGACAAATTAACTGGACATAAATTAACTTTTGCCATTCATGGCTTTACTTTCCCAGGCCTTGAAATGACCTTGGAGCTAAACAAACCAACATTTTTACACCTCTGTCTGACTGCTATGGTACACATTTAAAATACTGGCTGCTTCATGTGTATTAATTCATGTGTTTCTCGTGCTGTGCATACTGTTTTTAAAATGTTTGATGTTTGTTTGAAGTATGTAAGGATTAAAAAAATCTGGAAAGGATAAGTCTTGATTGTATGGAGTAGATGGTGAATTTTCAGGCCAGCATTAATTTGCTTGGCCCATATATGTATCTCAACCCATGGGTGGATTAGGTAATGCTGTATACTTCACTGTGCTTTATCATGATGTCAAACTTTACATTTTTTCAGATGGCTGGAAAACCTCTTATCCAAGTGTGATGAAACTTGCCATTAACATTATCCCATACATAATACTAATACCTCATTTCCTTACAGTAGGTCTTGAATACCATTTAATTGTAATTACATTATTTATTGCCATTTCTTATTCTATACTATTGTGTAGATACTGTTGATATACGTCAAGTTCATCAACTTTTATCATCATATTGACTGCTCTTTTTTCATGGCAGGGGATGTATATTGACATACTTATATTGTTATATCTTTTAAGGCATAGTTATTTTAAGTTGTTTTCCCCTGAACATCAACCTGGAACAAATTCTTAAGCATCACTGAACAAACAGAAAATATGCCCTGTCTATGCTGCATTAATTTGTAACCTGTTAAACTGAAATGACAAACTCTGTTTTAGAGCAGGTGCAGTGACTTTTTATTGTGCTGATTAACAATTGACATCACAAAGATGCTACAAAATGATCTATCGATCTTGGGCAGGTGTTGTGACTCTTGGTCTCCCAGTTCGTGGCCTGTCATTGTCTGGTTATACCGTCTCACCAGGTTTGAAATTGGCAAGCCACAGTACACTGCCCTAGTCCAGCCTCCAACATGCCGATTGCACGAAGGCGCTGCTCTCTTGACAGACGTGCCATATTGTTTTTTTTATCTGATTTTCTTTATTGCTTTTATTCAAGCTTGCAATTCAACAGCTGAAATCACTCCATATCCAGTTTCCAATCAATCAACTGTCTAACTAATTAGGTGATTAAGTGCATATGCTTCAGTCATAGTCACTCAAGCATGTCATGGTCAAGGATGAATGATCGAGTGATTAAAAAGAAACCAAAAACATTTCATCAATGTCCATCATTTATATACCTTATTTTTTTCTAAAGTAAATGTGTTATAATAGTGATAAGTTTCTTTTGATGCTCTGTATGTTTAGATTTTTCAAATTTACAGCAATATAGCTTTAAGGCTTTTGCTTTTTTTGCACACTTTTCTTCCCAGTTATTTGTTTTATGAGTAAGCCAAGAGCATTTAGATGTAACAGTCGATCGTTTCTCTTTGTAAAACCGCATGGAGTAAAGTTGTTTAGTTTTCCCGTATGTTCTGTGTGCAATTATACTTGCAACACTACAAAATAAAATGATTGGAACGGAGAAATGCCACCATATACTCTGTGTGTGTGTGTGTGTGTGTGTGTGTGTGTGTGTGTGTGTGTGTGTGTGTGTGTGTGTGTGTGTGTGTGTGTGTGTGTGTGTGTGTGTGTGTGTGTGTGTGTGTGTGTGTGAGAGAGAGGGGAGAGAGATTGATGTCGTCAAAGTTTTGCATATCCCAATAGGAGGCTGTGTGGTCCAGTGGTTAAAAAAAAGGAGGTCCCCGGTTCAAATCCCACCTCAGCCACTGACTCATTGTGTGACCCTGAGCAAGTCACTTCACCTCCTTGTGCTCTGTTTTTCGGGTGAGACGTAGTTGTAAGTGACTCTGCAGCTGATGCATAATTCACACACCCTAGTCTCTGTAAGTCACCTTGGATAAAGGCGTCTGCTAAATAAACAAATAATAATAATAATAATAAATATACATACGTTGGGGATTTAAACTGTTGATGACAACACTTGTCAACACTTTGTGCTTAAGCATTTGTTTATTTCTTTCTAAATAAAACCTGATCTCTACCTGAATATTTATTATTTCTTGATTATATATATATATAAACACCCGATTTCACCCAAATTTTTCATTAAATAATTCTACCCGATTTTTAAAAAGATATTCACCCGAATTTGGAAGAAAAAATCACCCGAAAATCAGACGCCCTAATTATATACTATACAGTATATACCTTTTCTTTAAGTGGAATTGAGAAATTACTGCAAGCTTTAGTTAATAGAAGTCAGAAATCTATCAGTCCAATTCAAGTTCAGTTGTATAATGTTATAGATCATGACTTTATCACATTCTAATTCCAATTCAAGAAAGAACAAGTACTAATCTTTTTTCTTTTGTAACAAAATTACAATTTATATCCAATGTGCCACAGTTATCCACTGGAGGAGTTGGTCGGAGCTATAAAAATCCCAGACACAGACGCTTCCAGGTAAAAGTTGTTCTTGTGGGACTTGTTAACTAACCTGCATTGCTGGGGATTGGTTTCAATCCTGCCTTCATTATTTTCAACCAATCAATTAGCATTAAATTAATGTCTTTATTTAACCAGGTTAGAAACCTATGAGAACAAAGTCTTAATTCCAATGGTGATCTGACCAAGAAGGCTCACAAAAGCTGTAGTGTACAGCCGTCACATTTCAACTCATGATTGCTATTTTTACCCTGTGCAGCATCGCTTTTTTGTCCCCATCCTGTTTGTTCAAAGCTGGAAATTCTCTGTATATTCATATTTTCAATTCTGCTTTTTATGTTTATTTTATTTTAAAATTCTCTGGCAAGGATAGTTGCAACAACTCATTTCCAAGCGTGTGCCAGATACATATTAACTAATGACAAACACACAGACATAACAGTCAGCCTTGCACACACTATACAGTACATATCATACAAACTATACAGGAAAAACATCTTGCAACAGCAGAAGCAATAATCAATAACAGGGACAACTAACTAAAATCTTAAAATGATGCAATTTTTCTAAAATTTCAGACTTAAGTCATCAAGATATTAAAAAAAGCGAGCACCAACGTCTGTTTTGTTTTTTACGATGCACTTGTATTTGTTTGTTAAAAGCCATAGTAAAACATAACCCATTCATCCAAAACACAAAATTATTTCTAATGGTTTATCTAAAATCCAAATAACATCCTCAGTGTCTTTCTTATATTTTATGTGTATCGAGATGTTATTCATCAATGTTGAATGTAATCTTTACTCACCTGCAAAATGTTGTACACCAATGTGGACTGAGTCAATTTACTCTTCAGTCAAAGGGCAGGTAGTGTGCAGGCTTTCTTTAGCTTGTGATCGAGCTAGTTGTTAATGCTGCACACACAATAGAACATCGTACAGCCCTCATTCAGTCAAGCAAATATTTTTACTCCCCGCACGTAACAATTAACCTCACAGAAAGTATTACAATTATATTCTCTATTTGGAGATATTCCATGTCATGTAAACAGGGTATTCAAATTACAGAATTCTCTATACCAGTTTTCAGAACAACACAATTATGATACCGGATAATATTGTATTCTGGAGGTAAAACTATAAGAAACTAAGTCAAGTAGAGAAATGTTTCGGCTAGTGTCGGAATTAGTGCACTAAAGAAGGCTTAGTTTCTTATACTTTTACCTGGGACTTCTGATTGAACATTTTGAAGTCATGGATCACAGACACTACATTCATAACACCATGTTTGTTCTGTGCAAGCTTTGACAGAAAATTATAAATACTGTATAAAAGCAGAGCAACATGTACAGAAAAAGTTTTTTTTTCTTCACAGTCTGTAATGTATCACTCTCTTATTGGCACAGTGTGTCTCATACTTCCTTGATGAATTTAACAGCAGTCCTGTTAACAGGCCAACATTCCACATCCTGATTTAGAAACTAATGTTTCCGATACCTGAACACAAAATGTGTCTTTTAAAACAGATCGTGCATATCGGGTCTGTGACATTTTTATAAACATCATTCATACAAATACAAAGCTGTCTTCTGTCCATGTTATAGTTCACTTCACTTTATCTAAATTGTCTGCTGAATTTCTGCTTTCAAATGATACAGTTATAAAAGCTGTCTATTTTGAAGGCCTCCCAACTCCCACATGTAGATTTCCCTTTATTCTGTGCACCAGGCCTGCCTCACCAACCAAGCAATCCATTGACAATAAAGTAATACTTTTATTTAACCAGGTTAGAAACCTTTGAAAATATAATCTCAATTTTAATGATCTGACCAAGAAGGTTCACAAAAGATGCAGTGTACCATTGTCACCGTAAATTACTCGTATCCTAGACGACGCCACCTGGTGTAGGCTAGTGAGCACCAAAACTCACTGGGAGGTTACTCCCACTGACAGTATTACACAGGGCCGAATTTATAACCAGGTAAGTGTCCTCTCGGGTGTGGATAGGTGATGAAACAATAAACAAAAAAAAATAGTCCAGCAAAAGAAAAACAAAAATCTAAAAGCATTAGTCCCAATAAAAGAAAATAATGATACAAGCACACAGCAAAAATAATAAATAAATAGTTAAAACAAAAACTATATAAATCTGAGACACCGGAAATGCGAGCAGGCAGCTATACACAAAGCCCACAAAACACCCAAAAGACAAATCTGCTGCGCGTCCCTGACTGTAGTGCATCCCAGTAAAAGAAAAAAAAAAAGAAATGTACACACAAAACCAAAACCAAAATAAAAAGGTTTAAAAATACTAATACTAAAAATCAGCCAGCTACAAGGAAAGCAGCGCCCCAGCCTCACTAACCCAATTTACCAATTCCAATTCGCCTGGTTAACACAAAGACAGCATGGTATTCCTAAAACATAACTCTCTATATGTTTTCTGTACTCAGACCTGCACTTGGTTCGTCCTCTGCCAGCTGCTTCAGTTTGCTGGCTTTCTCACTGTGCTGCTCCGTATTCTCATCCTGCTGCCCTTCCTGAATTAATTGTCTGTCTGTCTGTCTGTCTGTCTGTCTGTCTGTCTGTCTGTCTGTCTGTCTGTTCCGTTCTTTTTCTTCTCTCCGAAAACCGTCTCTCCTTTTATTCTTAAACCTCCCCCTGTTAAACTGCAGCAGATGCAGCTGTACTAATTTCTGTTAATTTTCTCCCTACTAGGCTCATGATGGTACAATAAGAAGATGCAGGTGGAGGTGAGTGAAACTGTTTAACACTTGATTAAACTATAACAAACAGTGGAAACTATGCCCATATAAGGAAAATAGCTTATATATACTTGCTAGAGCCAAAGTCATTGTATTTATCTTGCTCTTAATTGTATTATTACTTGTACTGTGATTCTTGAAATGTATTTTTGTTTACAACTGTAAGTCACCCTGGATAAGGGCATCTGCTAAGAAATAAATAATAATAATAATAATATACATATATAAATAGAAAACGTGCAGAAAATATAAGAAGTGATCACAATAACAAAGTGCTTAATAGAACAACTTTCAAAAGTGTCTCCAAACTAAAATATCAAAAATAAAAAATAATAATAAAAAAAATAAAAAAATAAAAAAACACAACACACCGTGCACACAAAAGCCAATAAGCAAGTTAGGCACAAGGGTGACTCAATCATTCACCTTTTATAGAAGCTTCCCATATCAAAAAGCATAGCAAATTGTAATAAAGCATAGTGAAAGCATGGTGAAGTGTACAAAAGCAGTGAAAAACCCCAAAGAAGTATGGTAAGGCATATTAAAAAAAAACGGCAAACTGTAGTAAATGCATAGTATAACCGTAGGAGAAGCATGGGAATACTGTCAAATTATTGTGCAAATTTACAGTGGTAAACATAAGGGAACCTCCAGTCAAACAGCATTTTTTGACCACATTCACCACATGAAACTTGCCCTGTGCGGCATTAATGTTCAGACGCCAGAAACAGTCAAATGTTGTCTGAAATGGTAAGAGACTGTAATTATGTAGTTATAATGCATGAAAAGCAATTTCAGCAATACAGGATGAGGGAGAATGCACATCAAATAATATTAAAGTGCGTCCAATCCGCGGATGCCACGCCGTTTCCCGTCCGGGTCATTGGTTTCGTGTACCGTAGCTCTGCCCCCTTTCTACATGGCAGACTTCCACCTTACCCTGGGAATAAACTGTCGTGCCATTTAGTCCAGGGTATTCTGTGTCCTTTACACAGCGCCCTCGCAGGTCGATCTCTGTCACAACCACCCTTTACAAATGTTGCATAGTGACAGAAAATTCCTCATCATAGCTTCAAATACAGCTGTGTTTCATGCTCGAGATGACATAAAAACTAAATACTGTAGAGGTTACTGTAGAAGACTGCTGCACTGTGGTGTAAACAACAGACCACAGATTACAGTGACCAGGAAGAAGGCTGGAGAGCATTATGGTCCACTCTTAAACGTCTTTTCCAAGGTACTAGTTTTTCACTGTACTTAAAGTGCAACAAGGAAGGCCACTTTTCAAAGATGCAATAACATTTTCTTCCAAGCTTTATACCCTTACGAAGTAGTTTGGTTTCTTTCAAAAAATGTGCTTTTGCTTTTGCAGTCTATCAGTCTATATCCATTACTTGTATTTCAGCAGAACAAAAAAATAAAATGTTGGCCATGAATTTTGGCATAAAACTCCCACAGTAGTCGATATTCCATTCAAACTGTTTTAATGCATACTACTATTAGTTGTCTTGTCTGTAGAAATTCCAGAATCACTGTTAATAACATTTTTTTCTATCCACTTTAGTGTTTTTGGAGTGCATTTTGTGTATAATAATTTCTCTTGTGAGACTTCTGGATAATGTTGCCATGGCTGGGAGTTAGTCCTCTGGAAAAGACAGTTGGACAGGGTAGTGAAGAAGTGACGTCAACTGGCTATGGGCAGTAAGTCTTTAACCATTGCAGATAAACATGCATTCTTTTCTTCTGAATAACAAAAAAGTGATGTCATCCTGTAGGGTGGGTCACTCAGCCATTATTGTAATCAAACCTTTTTCTGGTGAAATTATTCTTCTAAAATGTCTGTGAGGTAACCAATGGCTGCTGTGCCTCGAGTGGCTATAGACTCATTTACATTATGCCATGGTATACTCAACCATTTTGGAATATAGATCACAGTGTGTTTGAAAATTAGATAAGTGTAGTGACAGGGCAATGTCACAGCCCAAGCTGTTACCGGCAGGAAGAGAGACTCAGACACAAGAAGCTGTAGTGTAAAGCGATGTTGCGCATTTATTAACAAAAACCACAAAACAAACACCTCACAAGGGCCAAAATAAACAGTTCAAACAAAACCAGTACTGCACTTAGCCTTCACTAATACAGCGTGGAAAACATTTACTTACACACACGCACACGCACACACGCACACGCACACGCACACAGAGACAGACAGACAGACAGTGTATCCACTCACCAAACTCCCACCACCATACAAAGAAACCTCTGCACTACTGCACAACGCAAGCGATGCAAACTACGTATCTTTCTTCTGTAGATAGTCGTTTTTTGTTCCTTCGCTGTCCTGTGTGCATTGTACTTAAGCAAAAAACAAACAAACAAAAAACTTCCACAAATAACATTTACAAAAAAAAAAAAAAAAATTCTCCAAAGCAGTTAATGTGTTAATGTTCTTGTTTACTATTCAAATGACAAAAAAATCAAGTTTTCAGCATTGGAGGTAAACTAGTAGAAATGGGCGACAAAGCAAAAAAGCAAAGTATATTTCGGTGATTGATTGTGATAAGATATTTCCCAAAGAAACTGTACATGCAGATGGAGGTAATTGTTTTGCATATCTTATTGTGTCTTTGGAGAAAATACGATTGATCGATATTTAGCTTCAGAATCACACATTAAACAAAAAGCTACTACAGAGGCTGCTGAACAGAACGTAAAATAAACAGCTTTCAGAAACCAAACTGGAAAGTCAGCCCAGACAAAAAATATTCCTTTTGGCAAGTTAAATCAGTACTACAACGATCCAGCACAGGCACCTCGCTTCAACCTGCTGCTTACTTTTTTGCAGTTGGAATTTTAGACCCGAACAGCCACGTTTTCTTTGTTTTGACTCGGTACTAATAAAATAAATTATTGGATGGGACAAATAACATGACAAGGAACGTGCTGCATATATTGCCTTTATTAAAGTATGCCATATGCCCTTGGGTAAACGAGTTTTGGGGCTGTTTCTAATCGATTTCCACATCTGTATAACTTGGCAAAGCTTTGCCTTAACTTCCAACTAATTCAGTGGATGCAGAATGTGCAGTCTCAATGTATGGGCAAGTCAACTGCAGGGGGATACTGCATGCTTGCCTATAACAAATGACAGCACTCTGTTTTAGTAAGGAAGCAAGTATAAGCTTTATAGTGTTCTGAAGTACTGTATACTTAGGTTTATTTAATGTTTAAACAGGTCCGTGATTGAAATATACGTAAATTGACCGCGATTTAAGTAAACCCCTACACATTATACTACAGGGCTTCCACTCTGCCACAGTACAATATTAACATTAAGGTTTTATTAAATGATATGTGGCAATTCAAAAACATTTTGGAGGTAATCTTGGCAATGTGTAATTTTAGTTTTGTGGGCTGTTTGCACAATAAAATGAAATACATTTCTGCTAAATCAGTCTTATAAAATAATTTAATTTGACAAAAAACCTGTCAAAGGGTGGAATAGGTCAAAAAATATAGTGACACCTTCTGAACCATATTTGACCTGTTCAATACATGGATTAGTGTCCAGAATGCCTTTTTGCTGTCCAATAACTGTATTGAAAATTAATGTCAATTGATAGTATGCTCTTATTAGAAAATAACGATTGATGCTTGTATACCGCTCTTTTCTGTAGCATTATACTTGAAAGTTGGGGTTAACATTGGTGCTATGGGGAAACACAATGTACTGTAACTTTGAGCTGAGATTTTAAGATGTCCTCCATGGATAATTCTTGTCAGTTTATTTCTGTTGTAACAGACACTTCTACTCAAAAATCTCAGCTCCAAGTTTTGCTGTCAGGATTTTTAAGAGCCTGTCCAATGTCTGTGATACAGGTTGTAAAGCTACTTTCCGAATGAATTGGCAGCAGAAACCTGCTTAGGTTGTTCGTCACTATAACACTTTTGATTCAATCACTGCTAAAAGTACTTCAGAAAAAGTTGGCAAATGACAAGAGTAAATTAATTTCCTAATACAGTCAGCGCTGCCTAATCGGGATACTGATAATTGGGATTGCTGCTTAAATGGGATACAACTCCGGGAGACGGTTCTTCCCAATGCTACTTCTGTTGTTTAATTGGGACATTACTTCGTTTAGTTGGGGTACAGTATTTTCAAATGATGAACGGAGATCGCTTTTCACAACAAGACAGGTTGTATAGCACAGTGCCGCGAGTGCAGTGGGTACGTGATTACGCTGTGACGTGTAAATTGCGTAAACCATGTGAACTCTTGAAGAAGGAGGAGTCTCCTGTGGTTTCTCAGGCTGCTGTTTTGATAAGATGTGATTTCATTATTTTTCATTTCATGTAGAAATAAA
The DNA here is from genome assembly GCA_030684275.1 of Acipenser oxyrinchus oxyrinchus. Taxonomy (NCBI): domain Eukaryota; kingdom Metazoa; phylum Chordata; class Actinopteri; order Acipenseriformes; family Acipenseridae; genus Acipenser; species Acipenser oxyrinchus. The sequence goes on along the minus strand of CM060253.1, from coordinate 37,959,237 downwards.
AAAAACAGCGATTAATTTAGTTTAGGATTAATTTTGTTTAGGAATAATAAAAAAAAACATTGACTCGTATTATAAATTATGTATTTAACATTTAATCACAATATGATGTGATTTCATTCATTTTCTTTTCATTATTCAGGATATTTTTCCTTCTACCGAGGCGCCCTGATAAAGCGGAGCTGACTGTAATACGATTGGTCGCAATATTTGTGAAATAGCACTTGCGTTAATATGGAGCAGCTGCTAGTTCTTTCTGACATACTCTGGCCTTGGACCATTTATAAAGAGACATTGTGTAAAAACTGCTACATTTTCCACACTGTAATCTCCTCAGGGTTTTGTATTCTACTGTTTAATCAATTTTCTGCTACAATAATATCAACTCATAATGTAGGAAACTTAAAAAAAATGTATGACAAATATTGCAATGTTATCCCATGTGTGTTTCAGAATGTATACTGCAGCCCTTTTGCTTAATTACAGTCTAATGAAATGACCCCTATCTATTAAACACTCAGTAGTACCAAATTTAGAAATGAAAAAAAAACATATTAAGTTCGTTTGAAAAAAAAACCTCTCCCAAGCTATTTTGTAATAAATGTTTTTTCAAATGTATAATTTTCACAATGTGAAAAGGTAATGGTTCTCAACCCCTGTCCTGGGGGACCCCTGTTTCTTCTGGTTTTCATTCCATCTGAGCTCTCAATTACTTAACTAAACCCTTAATGGAACTAATAATTGTCCTAATTTGGCCTTTTTAATTGTTTTCTGCTCTTAAACATTTGGAGATTTCAGCTTAACTATAAAATGTTATAAGTAACTTGAAATCTGCAACTTTTTAGGAGATGCAAACAATTAAAAAGGCCTAAATAAACTCTTGAAATGTATTTTTGTTTCTGCTAAGAAAGAAAGAAATAATAATTTTAGTTCAATTAAGGCTTTTTAGTTCAATTAAGGCTTTAGTTAAGTAATTGAGAGCTCGGTTGGAATGAAAACCAGAAAACACAGGGGTCCCTGAGGAACAGGGTTGAGAACCATTGCTCTAAGGCAACGCCCCCGGAGTGATGCAGAAGGTCTGCTAGTTTGAAGAATTTCGCATTTTTGGTAAAGTGACATTCCTTGTGTGATTCAGCATCTGTTCAGAATTATCCCTAACAGGGTGAAATGAGGATCCAGCTTTTATTACTCCATGCAGTGTGCTGGGTGAACGTGCTGTGACTCTCCACTGTGTACCCGTCTCCCAATCCATAGGTGAATGCAGCTCGCTTCAACATAAAAACTACTGTATAGGAGTCTCGCTCATAGGCTACTAAGAGGTAATAAAAAAAAAAGCTGCTCAGAGGTGGAATTAAGCCAACGAGCAATAAACAAACAAACAAGCAAACAAACATATAAACAGACACAACTGCTGTCACCCTTGAAAATGAGATGTGTGGCTACACTTAGTTGTGGTCACAGTTCAACTTCCCTGGTAATATACTAGAAATAAAATAAAATAAATAAATAAAATGGTTTGCTACAATACTTAAAATATAGATTGACATCTGCTGATAAGTGTTTTAAAATGTTGCTATGGAAAAAATAGTGTTGCTATGGAATCAAAGTACTACTGGAGAGGGTAAAATTCTTGATGGGTCCATAGTTTTCCTTAGGAGTTTAGCCAATAATAAGTGGTTTAATTGAATAACGAGGAGCCTATAATGGTTTTTAATCTGGCAGCTGTAAGGCATTCATCAGAGGTGGTTGCCTTTTGTATTCAAGAAATGGTACACTTTCCCTGAGCCTTTCTATGGTCCTGTTATCACTATTAAGACTTATGTGGGGGAGTTTAGACACCCATCTGTACCAAAACTCTCAGAAACAAATTATTTCAAAAATTAGAAAATAAAAACAAAAAACGTATTGAGTTTCACATTACTGACTAGAAAAAGGCGCTTTTCCATTACTTGGCAGACTGTATTCCTTCAAATTTAAGAAGCAGCCCAAATTTCCCACCCTCAACTTAAAAATCAAAATCAAATAAAGCTGCATTTACTCATACAAGAAAACGACGTATGGAGGCAGTTTGCAGCCGTCTGCTGTCACTCAGAGCATTACAGTTATACGCTGCATCTCATTTTCAGTTGTGATTACTCGCATATGTTTTTCTCCCTTTTTGTGAACTGTGGTATTGCTTTGCAAGTAGAAAAATATGGGGGTGGGATTAGAACTGAGCCTAATAATGAAAAAATGCTGCTGAGGTAAACAGGAAGGCTTGCTCGGAGCTGAGCTGATGCCTGGGGAGCCTACACCTGCTTAACGCAGCAGCAACAGTTCAAGGCTACTGAAACACAGCCATAGCTACACAGGCGGGAATGGAGCAAAAGATTACTTTGTTACATCAAGGATGGCGTCCACTCCACAGGATAACTACTACAGAACCCTTCAACTACCAGTCAGCCACGTTGCTGTTTCTGTACTCGGGCAGTCACATATTTTGATGACGATTTTAATACATGCATCACTATGCTGTACTCAAATTTAAGACACAGGACATTTTTTAGAAGAAAAAAAATTGGTTAAAAAAGTGCGTCTTAAATTCGAAGGAATAAGCTAACTCATTAGTAAGCTATTTAGCTTATGACAGAAACACATGGGGTGCTGTGTGAGAGCCCATATGTGCAACTTACAGTTTAAACATTTTTATAATTGATAGCTGTTTCTTATTGCCTCTGTTCTGCATTGGGTATTGACAATTATGAAAGGCTGCTAGCAAGTAACATTTTTCCTTGTGGATGCAGGAGAGCAGTGGTGGCCAATACGTGGATCAAGATCCACTAGTGTATCTCGAGAGGTTTTTGGTGGATCTTGGGGCAAATCTGAACAAGCATCAACACATAAGCAGAGCATAGTTTGAACAGGGTTGATTGCGCTTTTAAAAAATAGAATTCCTGACAACGAATACAGACAAAGTAAAATGATATTACTTACAAACAGTAGATGGCATTAATAACTGTACTCTGGCTTCCATACCTTAGTAACCCAAGCAACAAGCTTCCTCAAAGCGTTGATAGACTACAGCTGCGAGTTTGTGTTTGGTGGTTTCAATGGATCGCTTTGTGGTGCGAGTTACAAAAGATGGGGGAGAACCTTCTGTGCCTTCCAGTAGTGCCGATTTGGATGAAAATATCCCAAGCTGGTGACAAAGCGTAACATTAACGAAAGGTTGGAGCTGGAATTTGCCATTATTTTTGGTTCCACATGCCTGTGGGTGACTACGTTTTTAACACTGACCGACCTGCAGTCGAGAAAGTGCGGAAAGCTTTCTGATCAAATGCTAAAGGCTCAGCTTTGTTGTGCTGAAACATCTTTTGAGTCTGAGCTGGAAAAATGGTCAAAACCAAAGCATGAGAAGTTCACATTAAACTTTAGGCAATTGTACTTTTTTATGCCACCATGTTTAGTTTTTGCAAGAAACAAAAACGGGACACATTTGTCTACTTGACTAAGATGTTTCTTTAATTTAAATGTTCCTTGTTACTTTTATGGGGTGATTTCTATTGGACAAAAATATCACAAAATACACAGCAGCTTTCAGAACTTTCTTTTCCTCGGATAAAAAACCCTCAATTGAAAATGCTGATATGTTTGCATTGTTTTTTAATTGTTTCATTGCTACCTTAACATATTGGTCACCACTAGCTTAAAGCCAGATAATCCCAATTGATCAAAAGGGTTTTACTTTATTGTACTTTTGTTCACTTTATTGCTGGTGGATCACAGAGCCCATTGAGATCCACCAAAATGGATCTCAATACTTGGGGTATTGGCCACCACTGCTGTAGAGACTAGAGAATGTGACAAAACTACATTTTCATTAAACATCCTCCAAATCTATGAATGGTCTTTTGAGTTTATCCCTTTTCATATTAATCTGGATGTAATTACCATTAATTACAGTTTATTAGAACAGCTTACCAAGTCATGGTGTTATATTTGCTCTTAAAGTCCAATAATTCCTTTGTTCAAAAATGATATTCCATTTCTTATGGGTACCAGCAAGGTGGTTTCCATCTCTTTTCCACAGTCAAACCCTGACATGCATTAAAAGTTAATGTGAATATTCGATTCTCTTATGATTCTAGCAACCACTACATTATAACTGTTAAGATTTTCCTTTTACTGAGTCTTTCATGGCCAATTTTTTGTCAAGTGTAGCGTATATCACTGCATTGAAGATAATATTTAGTAAATTAATGTATTACATTGTATCTTTTAAGAAATACATTCCACAGACCACCCTTTTTAAAGTGCAGTATTTAATAGAAATGTTCAGGGATGACATTATGCTTCCTCCCTTGTGCTGTTCATCTTGGTAATGCCTTCAAAGCAGTACACAGTGTGCTGTCATCTCTTTCAAGTTTTATGCCAAGAGATTTTATGGCAATGAACAGCTTTGCTACTCATGGCATATTATAAAGTCACCATTTCAAAGAGAGTTACATGATTGTCATCTGTGTCTGGTTTGCAGTATCCAAGCCAGGCATCACTCTAAGGATTAGCATCTGTTCACCACAAGTAGATGGAGGGGTTTATGTGCATCATAGCATTTAGGGTGCGTTCGTAAACTCTATCTGACACTCCGAAAGAGTGTCCGAGAAATCTCTTCGGAGTGCTTCAAAGCATTAATTTTTTCTTTAGTTTTCGAACAACCAAAAACGGTTTGAAAATGGAAGTCGTCACTGAGAACACAAAAATGATGGTTTTCTCAATGATTGAAAACACTTTTGGTAATGTTTTACAAGACCTTCAATCTGACAGAGAGGACAGAAATGTAAGCCAGTCGGTCGTTCGTGGAAAATTTTATACTGATAGTACTATTATTAACAATGATTATTATGCAGTTGTGCCGTTTTTCTTAGACCAATACAACCAATTTTTTTTATTTACGAACGGTCAGAGTGCGCTCTGACGCTCTGAGATTGAGTTTACGAATGCACCCTTAGTGTTTACCAGGTTGGGAGTTTTCTATGGAGAAAAATTATGTTAATTAAATTGTGTTTTTTAATACTTAAGCATCAATGTCTGAGACACCAGCTGTTACCTGCTAGACAATTGGTCTCAACAATAGTTAGCATTTCTGTTTCCCAGTGTTCCACACATTGCAAGGAAAATAAAGCTGTGATCTGTTTATTTTAGTTGAAGTTACATTCTTTGCAAAAATCCAGTAATAAAGAAGGCATTTGCATGACAATAAATACAGCTTCTAAGATGTTTAACCACTATTATAGAGAGCTTTGGGATTCTTGTGTTTTTTTCTTAATGTCAGCAGTCTTTAGATCCCAAGGTGAACAAGTCAAGATGTCTTAATGCTGAGGATTCGTTAACTCATTTTAAGGTCTATGTGGGGGGTATTGCCATTTGTCCAACTTTTTTTTTTTATTGAGTCAACCATGAGCTAGGAGTGCATTTTTAAATATTTGAGCAATGGTGTGAACAGAAGGGGAGGTCTTGAGAATGGGTCAGCTTTTTTTGTTTTTTTTTATTAAGATCTTATATAGCGGCCCCACATTATTTTTATATTAGTCTGTTGGAGTAAAATCAGAATTGGTGGATGTCCAGTGGTCCACAGATCCACCACTTCACAGAACAGTATAGTGTAGTTTCAAGATGACAGATTGTTCCGTATTTAGAAAGTAAACAGTATGAACTTGTAGCCACAAACCACATCATACAGAGCTTGGAGAGTGCATGGAAATTCAAGAAAATGCTCTGTTCATTAAACAAAGAAAAAAATATTTTACTACAATTGACTAACTTTTTAGCTGGGATAAAGCATTTTAAGAAAACCATACATTCACATCAGCATTTAATACTTTTAGGGAACCACAGTACATGAAACAGTGAAAATGTCCACATATATAACAATAAACTTTTTTACTTTGACATCTTTTTATATTGAGGTACAGTGCCTTGCGAAAGTATTCGGCCCCCTTGAACTTTGCGACCTTTTGCCACATTTCAGGCTTCAAACATAAAGATATGAAACTGTAATTTTTTGTGAAGAATCAACAACAAGTGGGACACAATCATGAAGTGGAACGAAATTTATTGGATATTTCAAACTTTTTAACAAATAAAAACTGAAAAATTGGGTGCAAAATTATTCAGCCCCTTTACTTTCAGTGCAGCAAACTCTCTCCAGAAGTTCAGTGAGGATCTCTGAATGATCCAATGTTGACCTAAATGACTAATGATGATAAATAGAATCCACCTGTGTGTAATCAAGTCTCCGTATAAATGCACCTGCACTGTGATAGTCTCAGAGGTCCGTTTAAAGCGCAGAGAGCATCATGAAGAACAAGGAACACACCAGGCAGGTCCGAGATACTGTTGTGGAGAAGTTTAAAGCCGGATTTGGATACAAAAGATTTCCCAAGCTTTAAACATCCCAAGGAGCACTGTGCAAGCGATAATATTGAAATGGAAGGAGTATCAGACCACTGCAAATCTACCAAGACCTGGCCGTCCCTCTAAACTTTCAGCTCATACAAGGAGAAGACTGATCAGAGATGCAGCCAAGAGGCCCATGATCACTCTGGATGAACTGCAGAGATCTACAGCTGAGGTGGGAGACTCTGTCCATAGGACAACAATCAGTCGTATACTGCACAAATCTGGCCTTTATGGAAGAGTGGCAAGAAGAAAGCCATTTCTTAAAGATATCCATAAAAGTGTCGTTTACAGTTTGCCACAAGCCACCTGGGAGACACACCAAACATGTGGAAGAAGGTGCTCTGGTCAGATGAAACCAAAATCGAACTTTTTGGCAACAATGCAAAACGTTATGTTTGGCGTAAAAGCAACACAGCTCATCACCCTGAACACACCATCCCCACTGTCAAACATGGTGGTGGCAGCATCATGGTTTGGGCCTGCTTTTCTTCAGCAGGGACAGGGAAGATGGTTAAAATTGATGGGAAGATGGATGGAGCCAAATACAGGACCATTCTGGAAGAAAACCTGATGGAGTCTGCAAAAGACCTGAGACTGGGACGGAGATTTGTCTTCCAACAAGACAATGATCCAAAACATAAAGCAAAATCTACAATGGAATGGTTCACAAATAAACATATCCAGGTGTTAGAATGGCCAAGTCAAAGTCCAGACCTGAATCCAATCGAGAATCTGTGGAAAGAACTGAAAACTGCTGTTCACAAATGCTCTCCATCCAACCTCACTGAGCTCGAGCTGTTTTGCAAGGAGGAATGGGCAAAAATTTCAGTCTCTCGATGTGCAAAACTGATAGAGACATACCCCAAGCGACTTACAGCTGTAATCGCAGCAAAAGGTGGCGCTACAAAGTATTAACTTAAGGGGCTGAATAATTTTGCAGCCCAATTTTTCAGTTTTTATTTGTTAAAAAAGTTTGAAATATCCAATAAATTTCGTTCCACTTCATGATTGTGTCCCACTTGTTGTTGATTCTTCACAAAAATTACAGTTTCATATCTTTATGTTTGAAGCCTGAAATGTGGCAAAAGGTCATAAAGTTCAAGGGGCGAATACTTTCGCAAGGCACTGTATTCCTGGAAAGTTACCTACAAAAAGATGTACTGAGTTTAAGACATACAACACAAGCACATATGTGGTCAGAATGGATTTCCTGTGAAATAGCTATAAACATCTTTTGACACCTCAGTTTCACAAAGATTTAAGGTACTTGTATATTACCTTGCAGGAACCTGGGTTTTACCATTTATGATACTGTAAAACTTCAAATAAACGCCCGGCATTTATTTACAATATTTGACAGTAGCCCGGCCTGGAGACCGGCGACTATTTGAGACTCTGCGTTTATTATGTAAGATCACAAACATCTGCAAATACTTAAGATGCAATCATAAAAAAAGTTGCCTGCACACAACCTTATAGAAACGACAGAAGTAAATTACAACATTCCAGCAACATCATTAAATGTTGTGTCAGTGGGTAATAACACTTTGTATTGTAATAATAATAAAAACAAAAAATCCACTAAAGACAGTCCTGTAAATACTGGAAGGTAAAAAAAAAACATGCTTTTAAAATTAATCATCTTTATTAACACTATTATATTTATTGCTCACCCTCAAAACGTATATATACATTACTAAGCATGGATAATCGATGAAAAATTAACCAGCAACGAATCTTCATTCAAAACAACCGCATGAAATTCTGTGTTAATACGAAAAATAAGTTCATACTGTTGGCCCACAACACACTCAAAAATGCTTCAAACTGTTAAAATCAATAAAATCAATACAAGTAGTTGTATCACAAAATAAAGCAAAAGTGACTAATTAAAAAAATCTCTGGTTCTAAAACGAATAACGTCATTAAAAAAAAAACTGTATGCATTACGTGTACCTTAAAATAAGTTAAACTCAGTTTTCTTATCATTCATCCTGAGCCTCAGGGTCTCTTCATCGCTGTTGAAAAACAAATTGGTAAGCTCGCTGTAAAGCCATGTGTGTATTGACTGGGACATTCAGTATGACGCGCATTATATTATTATTAGGGCTTCTGAGTTTCGGTTTTAACCGATAAAACACGATAAAACACCCCGAATAACAAAAAAAATGAAATCGGTGGATAGCCAATAAATACTGGAAAAACTGTGGAAATGGTTAATCAATTCACGTTGACTTTACCCTTTTCCCATTAAAAAATAAAACCTACTACAAAAATAATAATAAATACATTTCCGGTGCTGCTGGGCAATGTCCGCCTTCCTGACTTGTATCTATCATTGATTCGTTCTGAATACTTTAAACCGCCCCAACTACTGAGTGACAGAACATTCCTACATTTCTATTGGAGACTCCGCTTGCGAGATTTAAAAACGAGATTACAGTCAGGAATGGAGGCTCGTTAGTGGGATTTAAAGTTACAGTTAAGATACGTAAGATTTAAAACAGAATTGTGGTGAAATGTGAAACAATGCCTGCACACAAAACCCCAGAAGACTGTGCCCGTGACCATATGGATTTCGTTGTGGAAGACAGCAAAGGAAAGAAGGTACAAGTGTACAAGTACTGTCGAGTTACTACTATACATATTTTGACAGAAAAAAAAAACGCTCAATCATTTTGGAAAGTAACCGAAAACACTAATTTCATACAGTATATAAAAAACGAAAGCCCCGAAAAAAACGATTTACATAAAAATCGAAAATAGCTAAAAAGAAGCACCGAAAAATACAATTAATAAAACCCGAAAAACAGAATCCCTAATTTTTATTCATAACCCGGTGTTTAAAACAGACCTGGTGTCTATTTACCATATTTCCCAGAAGCCCTGGCGCTTATTAGAGACCGTCGATTATTTGAAGTTTTACGGAATTACATTTCTATGGATGCATTTTTGGGGTATTGCAATTAGCTCTAAGGATTCCTAGAATTGAGAAATGACTTTGCACATCAACTAAGGTTGCATGCTGAGATAATAGCTTTTTTGGTATTTATTGACCCCTAAAGAAAATGTACGCTGGTAAATGTACACGGTAATTTCTGTTTCTATGCTTTGCCATGCAGAAAGGTTTCATTTGCCTTGCTTTACAATACATATCTTTAATGACATGCTTTCACAATGTCTTTCCACATTTTGTTCAGCTTTTATCATGGTGTACCACGTTATTAATAAATGCATCACTAGAGTGAGCTAACCACACACTACAGTATGATTGGATCCCTACATGCATAGAAGTTGTATCCATTTCAGGCTTTAAGAACTTTGTGTAATCAGGCCCACTTCTTCTCTGCGGTTTACCAAATTGATGTCAGGTTTGTATGACACCAAAACCTCAAATGGCTCAATATACAGCTTATATTTCCACCTCATGTTAGTAAATCTATTTAAAAAACTAAATGAAGCACAGTGTTTAATATATTTAATTTATCTAACCACATCAGTAATACTAAAATGGATAAAAATGTCAAAAAAAACAAAAGCAGTTATGGTCTGTCAATTCCTATTATAAGTAATTTTCATGAAACATGTATAACAATTTAAGAGCTCCAGATTAAAGTTATACCACCCAAAGTACTCAGCAGCCTGAAAGCAGCTGGAGTTACATAGGTTGAAACAAGATGTCTTTAAAAGGCTTGTCAGGATGTGAGGGGTGGTGATGTCGGGTCCAGGAAGGATCACACAAAAGGTAGGAATGCGAGGAATAAACTGCGTTGCTGCGCAGTAAATACCAAAGTAACAAAATAAAGACTTTCAGAATAAATACAAATAAACAGGTACAAGGGCCAAAGTGTGTGTGTGTGTGTCGGAGGGTGTAAGAAATACAATGCTGCAATTAAAAGCAGATGGAGCATTCCTACAAAAGGAAGAGACAATTCTCAGGACATGTAGTGATTGTTTATTACATATAAGACACACGCTTTTCCTTGAGTTTGAAATGCAGCTCAGCAAAATCACATTAGCATGTAATGCATCACAGTAATCTGATTACATTTTTCGGTAATTTGTAACTAATGGTATTGTGTGATGGGGAGCCCTGCCCTTATGTATATTTGTGCACTGTTTATTATGATTTATGGTATTATGATTTATTGTATTTATATATATATATATATATATATATATATATATATATATATATATATATATATATATATATATATATATATCTATACAGTACTGTGCAAAAGTTTTAGGCAGGTGTGAAAAATGCTGTAAAGTAAGAATGCTTTCAAAAATAGACATGTTAATAGATTTTATTTATCAATTAACTAAATGCAAAGTGAGTGAACAGAAGAAAAATCTAAATCAAATCCATATTTGGTGTGACAACCCTTTGCCTTCAAAACAGCATCAATTCTTCTAGGTACACTTGCACAAAGTCAGGGATTTTGTAGGCATATAGTCAGGTGTATGATTAAACAATTATACCAAACAGGTGCTAATGATCATCAATTCAATATGTAGGTTGAAACACAATCATTAACTGAAACAGAAACAGCTGTGTAGGAGTGTCACAAAGACGGCCGGACAGTGGGTGACGTCAGACCAGAAACAGGAAGTAACACACAACAGACAGTGAGGTTGGTGAAGCTGAGCACTTGGTTGTGCTCAGCATTTAATAAACAAAATAAAAGAACACAAAAACAGCACACGGCACTTACGCCAAAATAAACAGACAAACAAAACGAACTAACACTTAACAAACGGTGCACGGAGACAAACAAACACGGTGCGTACAAAACACTTATTATTCTTCTTACTATTTTATTTTCTCTCCTTCTCCACACCCGTTCTCCACTCTCGAACACCCAACCCCGAGTGAGTGAATCGTGCATCTATATATACTGTTGTGCTGGGATTCAATTACTAATTAATTATTTACTTGAATCCCAGCACGTGAATTAATTAAGTGCAACCTCGTGCCTAACTACAATTATACATTTTCAAACACACGTGAAACACACACCCGTTTATATCCCGTGTACCAATGACTATACACCAACATTAACACACGCAACATGCAACATATAACACAAACTACGCACAAGGGCGGCCACATTGCCACATATACCCCCTTGTGCGCAGCACACATGGCCTCAACGGCCACCTCCCCTTAAAACCCAGCAGTCCAGGACAAAGTCTCGGGCTGGGAAGGGAGGCTTCAGTGGGCCCATGGCTGGCAATGCTGTCAGCACCCCTGCCGGTAGTGGCACGGCTGACAGCATGCTGGTCCACTCCTGCAGCGAAATTGCTGCGGGGATGCTGGTCTCCTGACCTCTCCCCTTTCTTCGTAGCGGTAGCTCCCTCCTGTGGGGCTCCGGCCACAAGAACTCCTGCAGCGAAACTGCTGCTGGGGAAAGTGGTCTCCTGACCTCTCCCCTGTCTTTGTAGCCGGTAGCTCCCCTTTCTGGGGCTCCGGCCACCGTACTCCCTGTGGTGGAGGTGCGGGAAACAGAGACAGCTCCTGCTGTTCTGCTCCTGGCAGTGGCGGAGGCAGAGGCAGCTCCTGCTCCTCTGCTCCTGGCGGAGGTAGAGGCAGCTCCTGCTCCTCTGCTCCTGGCGGTGGCGGAGGCAGCAGGTATTCACCCTCTGCTGGTGGAGGTGGGAGGGGCAAGCAGTCCTCCCACGACAATGAAGCCGGAACCAGCAGGTATTCACCTTCTGCTGGTGGAGGTGGGAGGGGCAAGCAGTCCTCCCACGACAAAGCGGCGGAACCAGCAGGTACTCACCCTCTGCTGGTGGAGGAGGCAGCGGCAGCTCCTGCTGCTCTGCTCCTGGTGGTGGCGGAGGCAGAGGCAGCTCCTGCTCCTCTGCTCCTAGTGGAGGAAGTGGTGGAGGTGGTGGAGGCAGAGGCAGCTCCTGCTGCTCTGCTCCTTGCGGTGGAGGCAGCTCCTGCTCCTCTGCTCCAGGCGGTGGCGGAGGCAAAGGCAGCTCCTGCTCCTCTGCTCTTAGTGGAGGAAGCGGTGGAGGTGGGAGCAGCGTGTAGTCTCCTGGCGATGGAGGTGCGAGCAGCGTGTAGTCTCCTGGCGATGGAGGTGCGAGCAGCGTGTAGTCTCCTACTGTTGCAGGGGACTGGTGCAGCTCCGCCTCTCTTGCAGGGGACTGGTGCGGCTCTCCCGCTCTTGCAGGGGACTGTGGTGGAGGCAGAGGCAGCTCCTGTTCCTCTCCTCCGGGTGGTGACGGTGGGGAAGTGATACCAGCAGGCGTTCACACTCTGCTGGTGGATGGGAACCCAGCAGGCATTTACCCTCTGCTGGTGGACACGGGGACAGCAGGCATTCTTCCTCTGCTGGTGGACACGGGGACAGCAGGCATTCTTCCTCTGCTGGTGGACACGGGGACAGCAGGCATTCTTCCTCTGCTGGTGGAGATGGGGACAGCAGGCATTCTTCCTCTGCTGGTGGAGATGGGGACAGCAGGCATTTTCCCTCTGCTGGTGGAGATGGGGACAGCAGGCATTTTCCCTCTGCTGGTGGAGATGGGGACAGCAGGCATTCTCCCTCTGCTGGTGGAGGTGGAACCAGCAGGCATTCTCCCTCTGCTGGCAGCTTGGGTCCTAGGGCTGTGGAAGCCCGACTTCCCTCTCTTTGGGCTGTGGGCGCACCGACTCCTCCCTTTTGGGCTGTGGGCGCACCGACTCCTCCCTTTTGGGCTGTGGGCGCACCGACTCCTCCCTTTTGGGCTGTGGGCGCACCGACTCCTCCCTCTTGGGCTGTGGGACGTTCGGGCTCCTCCCACTCAGGCGCAGGGCGTTCGGGCTCCTCCCACTCAGGCGCAGGGCGTTCGGGCTCCTCCCACTCAGGCGCAGGGCGTTCGGGCTCCTCCCACTCAGGCGCAGGACGTTCGGGCTCCTCCCACTCAGGCGCAGGGCGTTCGGGCTCCTCCGCTTCCTCCTCACTTTTCCCCTCTCTGCCTCCTTCTCCTCACCTTCCTCATTTGGGCTGGTTCCTCCTCCTCTTCCTGGAAGGGGCAGACAGCCACCGTGTGCCCATACACCCCGCAGGCAAGGCACCAGCCTTGGTCCTCCAGCCTGCCGAGGAGCTCCTCTAGGTCCCTGCAGCCGTCTCTCCAGCCTTCCATTTTTATTTATTTTTTATTTTTTCCCACAACAACAAAAACTGCGGTACCCGCTCTGGCCTGAGTCCTGGAGGTGCTGGTAATCCCACGCAGGACACCACGTGTCACAAAGGCGGCGGACAGTGGGTGACGTCAGACCAGAAACAGGAAGTAACACACAACAGACAGTGAGGTTGGTGAAGCTGAGCACTTGGTTGTGCTCAGCATTTAATAAACAAAATAAAAGAACACAAAACACAGCACACGGCACTTACGCCAAAATAAACAGACAAACAAAACGAACTAACACTTAACAAACGGTGCACGGAGACAAACAAACACGGTGCGTAAAAACACTTATTATTATTATTATTACTACTACTATTTTATTTTCTCCTTCTCCACACCCGTTCTCCACTCTCGAACACCCAACCCCGAGTGAGTGAATCGTGCATCTATATATACTGTTGTGCTGGGATTCAATTACTAATTAATTATTTACTTGAATCCCAGCACGTGAATTAATTAAGTGCAACCTCGTGCCTAACTACAATTATACATTTTCAAACACACGTGAAACACACACCCGTTTATATCCCGTGTACCAATGACTATACACCAACATTAACAAACGCAACATGCAATATACAACACAAACTACGCACAAGGGCGTGGCCACATTGCCACAAGGAGGAATAAAACTGGGTGAGGAACAGCCAAACTCAGCTAACAAGGTGAGGTTGCTGAAGACAGTTTACTGTCAAAAGTCATACACCATGGCAAAACTGAGCACAGCAACAAGACACAAGGTAGTTATACTGCATCAGCAAGGTCTCTCCCAGGCAGAAATTTCAAGGCACACAGGGGTTTCCAGATGTGCTGTCCAAGCTCTTTTGAAGAAGCACAAAGAAACGGGCAACGTTGAGGACCGTAGATGCAGTGGTTGGCCAAGGAAACTTACTGCAGCAGATGAAAGACACATCATACTTACTTCCCTTCGCAATTGGAAGATGTCCAGCAGTGCCATCAGCTCAGAATCGGCAGAAAACAGTGGGACCCTGGTACACCCATCTACTGTCCGGAGAAGTCTGGTCAGAAGTGGCCTTCATGGAAGACTTGCGGCCAAAAAGCCATACCTCCGACGTGGAAACAAGGCCAAGCGACTCAACTATGCACGAAAACACAGGAACTGGGGTGCAGACAAATGGCAGCAGGTGCTCTGGACTGATGAGTCAAAATTTGAAATATTTGGCTGTAGCAGAAGGCAGTTTGTTCGCCGAAGGGCTGGAGAGCGGTACACAAATGAGTGTCTGCAGGCAACAGTGAAGCATGGTGGAGGTTCCTTGCAAGTTTGGGGCTGCATTTCTGCAAATGGAGTTGGGGATTTGGTCAGAATTAATGGTCTCCTCAATGCTGAGAAGTACAGGCAGATACTTATCCATCATGCAATACCATCAGGGAGGCATCTGATTGGCCCCAAATTTATTCTGCAGCATGACAACGACCCCAGACATACAGCGAAAGTCATTAAGAACTATCTTCAGCGTAAAGAAGAACAAGGAGTCCTGGAAGTGATGGTATGGCCCCCACAGAGCCCTGATCTCAACATCATCGAGTCTGTCTGGGATTACATGGAGAGAGAAGCAACTGAGGCTGCCTAAATCCACAGAAGAACTGTGGTTAGTTCTCCAAGATGTTTGGGCCAACCTACCTGCCGAGTTCCTTCAAAAACTGTGTGCAAGTGTACCTAGAAGAATTGATGTTTGATGCTGTTTTGAAGGCAAAGGGTGGTCACACCAAATATGGATTTGATTTAGATTTTTCTTCTGTTCACTCACTTTGCATTTAGTTAATTGATAAATAAAATCTATTAACATGTCTATTTTTAAAAGCATTCTGACTTTACAGCATTTTTTCACACCTGCCTAAAACTTTTGCACAGTACTGTATATATATATATAATGACAGAAAGCCTATATTGTTTATTTTTTAGGACCTCTCGTGAGGATGAGTGACTGTCAGCTAGTAATTATTGAATAAGCTGACAGTCACACATCTTTAGTAAACTCGTTGAGACTAAGGCCGAGGGCTTACAAAGATAATTAATAGCCAGTTGATCCCTTGGCCATAATATAAACGAACTGCAGCTTTGGCTGCACAGGGGAGGAGAGGTGTTCAGGAGTAGAGAATGGGAGTAAGAGAAGGTACAAATAATAATTAAAAGAAACAATTGCTACATGTGCTGGTTCATTATAATTATTATCTGTGTTTGTTTGTTTTGGCCATTTGTTTTGGTTTTGTTAAATCTTTTATTTTGTTTAATAGATGCACGTTTCATACCCCAGTCTGCTGTGTGATTAGCATTCATTTCACCCTCAGTGCGGTGTGTTCTTCCGGCTCTGATGTCACCGCTCAAGCCAGCCTGTTAAATAATGTTTTCAGACAGGCACTATGGCTAATGCAAAAGCACTATGGCTAATGCATAACTAGATGATACAAAGTGCTTCGATGGTTCAAGTCAAACCATACATGTCACATGTTCACTCTTTTTATATCATCTTGCTAGAAAATGGCAAAAACCAAATATAATAAAAAAAAAATATTTGTAAAATGTAAACTGTACCTGAGAAGTAACTATTTGTAACTGTAACTAGTTATTTTTTTCAAAGTAAAATGTTTTCGTAACTAGTTACAATTTTATTTCAGTAATAGATTACTTCCCCAGCACTGGATAGATGGATAGATTATGTTAATATAATTGCCCTAAAGGATTAATGAATGCATCAATCCCTGTACAAACACCTGTTCTGGATGTTTTCACCCTCAGACAAATACAGTCTATGCTATATTTAAATGTCATGAATTTACTAAATATGCAGAGGGGGCAGCTCGATTAGGATCAAACGTTTCAAAAGAGTTGCATAGTAAACTTCATACTGTAAATCACAGTGGTGAAAAATATGCTAAATTAGACCACATTTTAGTTTTTGTTTCTAAATCTACCTTATTTAGAATAATGATAATAATAACTTATTATTATTATTATTATTATTATTATTATTATTATTATTATTATTATTATTATTAATAAAGTATTTTACTAAGACCATCCTAACAAAAATCTAAATTTGAAGTACATTATTAAACTGGTAAAAGTTTGCATCTTTAATAAAAGCAAACTAAATATTTTTTTAGAAGTATGGCGTTTCTGTGAGTGCTACAAGCTACTTACAACTAGAAATTGACAGTTAATTACTTTTGGTAATTAACATGTAAATTATGTAATTCAGTGGAAATTCAACATGTTTGCTTGCTTTAAAGATGTAGATACTACATAGACACAAGTGTCTATGTAGAGAAACAGGGAATTTAAAGTAGGTGTTTAATGCCAGACCTGATGCGATTTTTCATCAGACAACAAGATACTTTCACAGCAACGCGACCATACACACCTGAAGCGACACTGACACGATGCGACAGGCTTGAAAACTGCCAGATCTATAAAACTATTACAAATTGCTACTGACAACACTATGATCGACTGGTAATTATTCATCAACATGATGTGGAAATTATGAGTGTCTTCTCTGACGGTAATTCAACATATATGGCAATAAATCATACATACCAGGCTTATCCAATTCCTTCGAAATGGACTCCCATATATTCGCTTTCATCTTTGTATCTTTATAATTGCAATGATCTTTGTCTGAAAGATCTGAATATTTTTCAAAGGGCAAGTATTATTTTTCCCTCCGTCATTCTGGATGCTGCTTCACCCTGCAAGAGCATGTGCATTGAAGCTGTTCTCTGATTGGTCAATACCCTAGTTGTCATGCAAAAGAAACCACAAAAAATAGGATTCAATCCTATTTATTTCGTGTCACTCCCACATCGCCTGTTGTGTCACCTGTGGTGTTGCCTGTGGTGTAAAATATTTATCAAAAGTACAGGTTCTATTAATTTTGTCGCATCACTGGCCATTTTCACCTGTCGCATCGCTGTCTGGTGTGTAGCGGCCTTAAGGTAGCATAGCGATCTCCAATATAAATAACTACCCCCCAGCAGTTTATGAAGATAAGCCATTAACAATTCAAACCGGTGTCATAGGGAATTAGCAGCCCGGGGAAAAAGTGGATTGCGCAAGCGCAGAAAGGCAAAAGGAAGGGGCGGCTGCAGCTTGATTAAAGGGGAGGTTAACTACATGAATCAACATTTTCTATCTGGTCATTTTATTTACCAGATCGTATGGTAATGTGTTCACACACCACTTTATTCTTTATTTACGGTCTGTAAAATATATGTGCGATGCAAAGTGTTCAGTTATAGTGTAACCATGTGGAGGCCGTGTGGTCCAGTGGTTAAAGAAAAGGGCTTGTAACCAGGAGGTCCCCGGTTCAAATTCCACCTCAGCCACTAACTCATTGTGTGACCCTGAGCAAGTCACTTAACCTCCTTGTGCTCTGTCTTTCGGGTGAGACGTAGTTGTAAGTCACTTTGCAGCTGATGCACACACCCTAGTCTCTGTAAGTCGCCTTGGATAAAGCGTCTGCTAAATAATAATAATAACTTACGTCTCTCTTTATACTAGGCCTAGTGTTAAACACTTGTCAGCTTTTTTCTGCCTGTAAAAAATGTCGTCATTAATCAGATGTAGTTGATGAGTGATTGCAAAGATTTATTTACTGTATATTATTAAAACGTTTTACACATCAAAATGTTGTCAATCTTGTATGTCATATTCTAATGACATACAGTCATACGCTATTATTGTAGTATTGCACGGTCCATTATTATTTTGTCAGTAGGCCTAGCATTAACTATCACAGTTTACAAAAAAGAAACATTAACATCCTAGTTAAAAAAACAAAACATCAAATATGATAGCTAAATTGGTAAACACATTTCTTTTTTTTGTTTGAATAGGAACATTTTGTCATGTAGCCTATGTACCTAGGTTGAAAAATAAAAATGAGTACTGTCTGTAAAAATAAAAGAAAGAACAAAGCACGTAATAAATAATAATAATACAAGTGCATCAGTGATTGCTGTACATCGTGGCCTACGTTAGTAACCGCAGCATGGAGCTCAATTTTGTCCATGCCTGAAAATCGTGCTTTAACCTTTTGATAATCGCGCGCTTACCTATCTTTACAGTACTGCTTACACGTTAAATTGTAACAAAAACATCTCGAGTTGCTATAACGTTTCTTAAACAAACAGACATACAGTATAAATGACACTTACAGAGTTTATTTTAAATGATTTATTTTTAGTTAATATATCCGATCAATATATCAGATATATGCTTATTCCCTGGGCTCGATCTACTAATTCCCCAGACGTAGTATTAGTAGGCGTAAACTTTGGAACCTCCCATTTAAATTCTAGATGGCGATCCACTTTTTCACCAGGACACCGGTACAGACCACCACCATGTGTTTTTCCCAAAGTGTAATTCATTAATACAGTACAAAAAAATACAGTGAAGGGAGTTTTATTAAGTGTAGAGGCATTTCCATGACAAAAACTGCTATGCCAATCAAGCTAATCAATTTAAAAAAAAAAAAAAAAATGGCATTTTACATCACAGTAAGAATGATGAATGATGAACTTAAAAGGTGCCAATGTGGTTTCACATTCTTATAAAGGGATTCTTTTTCATTTTTATTAAACTTTCATTTTTATTTTTTTACATTTTTATTAAACAAATAAATAAAACAACATATCTGGTCTTGTTGACAGTGCTAATATCAAAATAAAGCTGAAAACTCTTATCAAGAACAAATACATTATTTTTGTCTGTTTACATGTTAATGTTGAGGCGGACCTTAAGCCATTCTATATTACTTTCCCCCTGTTGCCAACATGTCACCTTTGGAGTACAAATGTCCAACAAAGTAACATATATTCCTGTTTCATTGCCACTAAAATAACGGATGTTGCATTCCTCCATACTAGTACTCAAAATGATAGAAACACCTACCAATGTTTTTACCTTGTATTTAGCCAATCACCCCTCCATTATACAACCCCTTGTCCTGTTAATTAAAATCCTCATCTGACACCTCGGAATTCAATTAACAAGGCAGGAGGAATAGCATCCTCTAAACATGCATCCTCTATATTTAGATCCACCACAGTGGTAATCCTAAAGGAAGATGATTGTCTGAGGCCTAAATATGACCAGCTTCAATATATTAATATTTCTCCTTTGGTGACTGTTCTTGTGGATTTATAGCGCAGGTTTATTCATTCCAGCTTCCATCTGGGCCCTGTTAGTTACCACACATGATTATGACTCACCTAGCACTTTGCTGCATTCTTTAAAAGCAATGTCATAGATAAAAAATTATCAGTGGTGGAAATTATATCACAAAACAGTTTTCCTTAAAACTGTGTAAAATGAGAAACAGCACAAGATCTGTCAATATCAACTGTGAGTTGTTTGCTTTTTGTTTGAGTCTTGTCAGAGTCTAAAACCCAAGTGGCAAACCATTATAAAAGTATTGAATTAATATGCCTGCCAGTTTTCTGTCAAAAGAGAAGACATATGACCAACGGCATTGATCCATGGCAGCTTTTTGCTCTAACTTTTTGTCCTTAATTGCTGACATATACGCCAAGAGAAACTCCAGAAGTTCCACACCCGGGCCTAAAGACATATTTTTTAATGTCATTCATTTTTTTTAAATGAAAACTCTAATATTCTTTTTATCTATTCAGATTGAAAAACAGAACAGAAAAAAACTCCCCAATTTATAAGTATAATCATGCAGTTGATAATATAATTTTTAAGAGATTTTAAATGGATGGCCGTGAAATTAGTTATTTAAAGATATTGAAATTGCATTGCTATAATTTATTGTAGACAACTGCTGATCCGGATGAATTAAGGGGTTTATTCAATTGATCTAAATGTTGGCGGATCTAAATACAACCAAACTTTAAATCACCAAATAGGACCCTCGAAACCTTCTCAAATTTGAACTTTCTCAGTGGTGGTGGCTTTATTTAGATCTGTCACTGTGAGATCAAATTAATAAACCTGACATTTTATAGTGTTAAATTTGGAAAACATAATACCAAACCCCACTGAAGATGTTAAAGGGTTAGACAGAAGTAGAAGAAAAAGATGGGTAAATGCCATTTAAAAAAAAAAATCTACTGGAATTTCATGTACAATACTGTAGTGTACTGCTACTATGTTTCATTCATCCAGCATAAGGTTTTGTGGCTCCACTTGTGTACTGCTGCTAGGATTTAAACTCAGACCCAAAGGACAGAAGTCAATAACCATAAAAGAGTCAGCACCTTCTTTCAGCTAAACCCCTCCCTCAAACAAAGCATTCGATCCCTTAGGTTGCGCTGGGAAGCTGGAATAAAGACAATACCTGACACCATTTGTAGTGTAGCGTCTCAACATTTTTTTTTTGTTGCCATTAATCTATTAGATGTTTGTAATTCAACTAGGGTGTCAGAGTAAAATCAAACACAAAAAAATGTGTTTTATTACTTTCCAGATCTAAAACATCAACCTTTTGTGAGAATGTGGTCTATTTCAATGATCTAAGAAGATCTAAAAACCATCATCCCTAAACTTGTCAACCTACTTAATTGAGAGAATAGTCAGGTAAAGATTATTATACAGAATAAAGCTTCAAACAACATTGTACTGATCTCTTACCTTGTTATGATGTTTACAATTGCTCTGAGTAGATCTGAGTGCCATTAAGGAACATTCAGTTGTTTTGAAATTGCCATTTGGGATCCAATTTGCTGGAAAGTAATTTGAAGCTTTTTACTGTTTAAAGGTTATATAAGGACCCTTTTATTTTATTGTGTAACATGTTCCCATGTGTTGCTACAACTGTTTACGTAAGGTGTGTGTATTGTTTTATTTATTTATTTATTTTTACATTTTGACCACAAATTGTTTATTATTATTATTTGTTTATTTAGCAGATGCCTTTATCCAAGGCAACTTACAGAAACTTGGGTGTGTGAACTATGCATCAGCTGCATTGTCACTTACAACTACATCTCTCCCGAAAGAAGGAGCACAAGGAGATTAAGTGACGTGCTCAGGGTCACACAATGAGTCAGTGGCTGAGGTGGGATTTGAACCAGGTACCTCCATTGTATTTATCTTGCTCTTATTGTATTATTACCTGTACTGTAACACTTGAAATGTATTTGCTTACGATTGTAAGTCGCCCTGGATAAGGGCGTCTGCTAAGAAATAAATAATAATAATAATAAAGGTACCACACGGCCTCCCTGCTTCAAGATGGCTTCCCATGTACCTGCATGGACCTCTCAGAACTACATTTCCCATCACCCTCCTGCTCACTGGTAAATCCACCTCAGTTATTATTATTATTATTATTATTATTATTATTATTATTATTATTATTATTATTATTATTATTATTATTATTATTATTTATTTCTTAGCAGATGCCCTTATCCAGGCCGACTTACAATTGTTACAAGATATCACATTATTTTTACATACAATTACCCATTTATACAATTGTTTTTTTACTGGAGCAATCTAGGTAAAGTACCTTGCTCAAGGGTACAACAGGGAATGCATTTAACAGTTTAAAAATGTGGTCAAAATGTTAAAAAAAAATAAATAAAATAAACAATATACACACCTTATGTAAACAGTTGTAGCAACACATGGGAACATGTAACACAATAAAATAAAAGTCCTTATATACCCTTTAAGCTAAGCTGAGTTCTATCATGCATTTATGTTCTTAACATAATCATTGTAACACAATACAGTTTAGTGCTAAGAAAGAATGTACTATACTCTGGAAAAGAGTCTGTCTTATTCTATAAGCTATGTAGCATGACTTGACTTTGGTTTGGCAAACTCAAGTGGGCTTACATTTTAATGAGTTGACATGGACTTCAACATTCTAGACAAGTACCTTTCAATGGAAAAGATATTCTTTAAATTAATCCACAATAATTTAATTTTCCATCTTCTGTGTCCACTAGAGCTGAAACTAGCAAAAGAGAAACAAACAAAAGGGGACTTTAAAAGCAACAAGGCATTAAGGATCAATCTTCTCTTTGATTCCAGTTAAAATTATAACAAGCAGCTGACCAAAAAGTGACCACATTTATACTTGACTGGGGCAGTTGAAGGGTCCTGCTGTGCCTGGACAGCAGAATCCAGCTGAAACTACATCAGACCACACAGCCAGCCTTCTGGTCTAAACTATTTTAAGATTTCAGTTTTTTTCCCGTAGAGATGATATAACAAAAGTGCCTTGGCCCAGATTCAAGAGAAATATGAATAAGCATTGCTCTGTCCTGTTTGTAAAAAAAGAGCTGAGCATTTCATACAGCTAGTCTCTACAGGTCTTATCCACATATTCAGGCATGGTTTCTTCTCTAGTTGTTAGGCTTCCAATTCATAAAAGGTAGGAAACTTGATAAGGGACTCACAGCGGATCTCTGTTGTTGGCAGGCTTGAGAGTGTGTTTTCTTTTACTAGTGAGGATTAGCTTTTCAGCTGAAAACCCGGCTGGTTCCGAGCATCTGGAAATGCGGACATGTGTTCCCATTTCACATCTCCAGGGTTATGCATACAGCCAGGGAACCAGACACAAATAATAATACCATCAAAAACTAATTGACGCTGTTTTTTTCTAAAGGGCCTCTTTGATTGTTCAAAATCCTTATGTTCTTTTTTTTGCCCATAATGGGACTTTGTTCCAGTAAACTTACTCAGTAAACAAATGAGCAAATAAAAATCATGCCCATTATAATGGTCAGTGAATTAGTTGATCCAAATGGTGTTCTTTAATTTGAACAGTGTATTTTTTAATTCATTGTTCAACTGGACACGCCAGTCTCATTTGAATATTGTTTTGCTCTTTTGTTTTCACTGCAAGAAACACATTTATATTTTTTGCTGTTTTGATTTCACAGCTTGGTTTTATGTCTGGCAGTAAAGCATGACTTACTGTTACAGCCTGCCCATGTGAGCTGATTCTTGTACTGTACATTATACACCCACAAATATCAAGCGATTCAGGTAGTATAGAAGAAGTTCAACATCTTCAATTTATAATTATGTATAATTAGTGCTGTGACAAATATCCAAATATTTGAACAAGTATTTTTGACATGTATTCGGATACAAAAATCAGATGTTTGTTTTCACAAGAAATGACAAAAATACCTTGCAATTTACCGCATCACCAGAAGTTGTGTGACAGTTTAAAAAAATGGCAAATGAAAAGGAGGTCCGTATGATATGTGAGATTAATACCTGTATATATATATATATATACAGTATATATATATATATATATATATATATATATATATAAAAAAACACAGCAGCTCTTGAGCCTCTATTTAAAAGTTTTGGACAGCAAAAAGTACACACCAGATTATGCGTGCACGCATAGTGATCTCTATGGAAAGCCATCTGGGTCAAAAATGCGCTGTGCTGCTTTACAGTGAGTCAGAATCTCATGAGACAGAAAAAAGGCAAGCATTCTGAAATGCCTCGCTTATACAGTACCCAACTTCCTGGAAATGTTGTGTAGTGATTTTTTATATAGATTATATATATTATATTTTTTTGTTGTGAGTTTTTTTACAACGCCATTTCCATGTTTGTTTTATTTGAAGTGTTTAAAGTTAAATTTCAGTTTTTGTTTGCTTGTACAGCTACAAAAAGGCACAAGTAAACCTCATGATATTACTTTATGAAAACGTGTTGATGCCCACTGTTTACTGTGAAGAAACGGCAATGACAAGGAATGAAAAAAAAGGAAAAAATAAATAAATTGTGGTCAATTTTCTGTACTATTTCCAAAACAAAACAATGTTTAACTTGAAGTGCTATTTGGCATTTTTTGTTTTGTAGTTAATTCACTGGGGTAAAGTAAGCCCTACACTTATTCTTTAATCCTGGGATATTTTTCTACTTTAACATATTACATATTGTAAGGTCTTGCTGTAAAATAAAGGCACACACGCACAGGGGCCACACTCCCCTGCTGCTATGCTGTCTCTGATTGCTTTTTAAAAAAAGAACAAATATCCAAACGAATATTTAAATTATGAGCGAATATTTGAACATGAAAATCCTGTGTTCGTCCCAGCACTAATTCTAATAGAAATTACCAATATATATATTTTACTTCACCATACAAATCGCTCTGCTTACAAACTTGATTGTGGGATCTGAGGACGGCCACTTACCTTGCTGTTGTGAGGAATTAATAGGGGGAGGTAGCATACAGTAACTGGCCATTCTAAATTAGGGTAAAATAATTGGGCACTCAAAACTAAATTGTCTGAAACTGTTGCAGCTGGTTTGACATACCCTGATATCACGTATCACCTAAGGTAACATTAGGTAGTCCAAAATCTGGCAATCAAAAACAGTTTTTAATAAGTTACAGAAACAGCCACAAACGTTAGCTATAAAACAAGCCACACACATATAATTCAATACAATAAATAAAGTGGAAATCACGCATGCAACATCAAGACATTCCATGACTTGAGCCAATACACCACAGCAGCAGCCCACACTCTTTAAATTAGCAAGGAATACTGTAAAAGTACAAAAATAATTAAACAAGACACTACCCCAGATATGTTGCTCAAACCCTTTTCAGCAACCAACAATATGAAAGGTTGTGAAATTGGCATCTTAGGGGAAAAAATAATTTTAATATTACATTTAGGAAAAGACATAACAAAACAGAATAAATTAATAAGCTGGAAGTCAACGAGGTGCAAAAGCAGGTGGAGAGGATGACGTGCGTAAAGGCAGTTTCCCAGGCCAGACAGGGAGAATGGATGAAAGAGAGGCCATTCGGGCCAGATACTGGTAGCTGATTGATTGAACCCAGAACTAGTCAGACGATCCCAATGATTTGGCAATGACGTGGCTTGGTAACCCATGCTATACAGACATCACTGTCTAAAAAAGTGTCATAACTGGTATACAACTGGTTAAATGTTTAAAACCATAAAACATTCCCAGGATTAACATTTACCACAGTTTAGAGCAGATCCCATCATATACACATCATCATATATAGATTAGAATTTAATACAGGAGGGAGTGTACTGTGACAACTGCTACTGTGTCCAGGTGTAACTTATGCCTTAAACACTGAACAAATAGCAACAGATGAACTACAAAAAAAGTCCACCTCTATGGATCCCAGAGTGGATATCGAGCAGCATTCCTGTCACCTCTCAGTTTACTGTACCACTACGCTATGTTCTGACATAGCGTTTTGCAATTTGAAACTTCAGTTGAGAAGGGGGCATGATGAATTACTTACCCCAGTAGAAGGTGGGCCCCATGGATTAAGGTTCAGATTCCACGGAAATTGTATGTCAGCCAACTACTGTATGCTTGTCTATTGGTAGATGAAGGTTACAGCATTCAAGGGCTGTCAACACTTTAGTGCTAAATAAACAAATGGACCATGGAGGTCTGTACATTTAATCTTCCTGGAACCTATTATTAATGCAGGGGTAAATAAAGCACAGCAAGTCATTTTGGAAGGGAAACAGTACTCTCACCTTTCCATTTTGAAACACTCACAAAGATTAATTGTAATCAAGGAAACGCAGTCTTTAAACAATATGACTACTGTTGTCATGCTTTTTTGGAAGTATTTTCTATTTGGTGGACAGTCAAAAGTTAAAACATTTTAAACATGCGATTGAGATTTTTTAAAATCATGAGCCTCTTCATGATGCATTGGTATAGTTCTTAAGATTTAACATGGGTAATAAATGCTTACATACACAATGATTCATTATTCAGTTTCCAGTAATTTAAAAGAAGAAAAAAACACAGTGATACCAAATATTACACATGAGCTCTCCCAAGATCCATTGTACTGTACCATAATGTAACAATTACCTTAAAAGAATAAACATGACATATTTCTATGAAGACTCTGATCTGAACAGAAAGTTTTAAAAAACTCAAACTTCAGTTTAGGCATCATTCAATAAATAACAAAAATAGGGCATCACGAGAGTTGGTTCAAATAAAATATGCCGGAGGAATACTTTCATGAGCTTTTCATGACCTCTCACACATGTCTGTCATATAACTGTTTTCATTTTAAGATATTTGACAGAGCCAATGATTTATCCTTCAGTGTTAAATCTGGAACACATGTTTTCCTATTATAAATTTGTTGATAGTGTGTGGATGATTATGTAATCTTTTCTTCTTTTTCAGGCATTGAAGGTGGCATTACACTTCCAAACTGAGTCTTTGTAAAAGGTAACATTATTACGAATGTAATTATGACTGACACCTGATTAGTTTATGTGTATTGAATTCATAATAAGTACATTAAATAATTATAAAATACCGTATAATGGAAAATTTTGGCTGGTATTAAATTCGGCAGATTTGCTACCTTGGTATATTTTGACGGTTTTTGAATTGCCGTTTTTCACTTCGCACGTTCACAAAGAAAAATGCCACTGTTTTGTATTTCTGCTTTTAATTTCAAAAACATTCAAATACATGTTTACTTAATGAAATCTGTCTTCTAAAACAGTATCTCATTTAATGTTACTCATTATAACATTTACAATGTCACTGCAGCAACTTGGATAGGAACAAAAAAGGCCTTCTAAAAATGAGTTACAACATTACTGTTATATAGTCCTTAATTTTAAGATACCAGTAATTGGAAAGGATTAGTAGCTGCAGTACACTTTAACGATAGGCATTTTAAAATGTAGCTCTGGTTCACTAACATAACACAGTGGAATAATCACAATATCATTTAGTAATTGTAGGACAGTATTGCCACGTGTGAAAACTTTAACAATAAAGCCGAAAAAAAATGCTTTCAATTTAAAACTAGTTAATAGACTAGCAAGCACTGGCAAAATCAACTCCTTTTTATACGGTGCAGAACTAATTTATTTTAACATATTGTTTAGGGACATTGCGATACCTGCACGGTGGGTGTCTTAATAGTATTATTATTATTTCTTAGCAGACGCTCTTATCCAGGGTGACTTATAATTGTTACAAGATATCACATTATTTTTACATACAATTACATTATTTTTTACACATTATTATTATTTTTTTTTAACATACAATTACCCATTTATACAGTTGGGTTTTTACTGGAGCAATCTAGGAAAAGTACCTTGCTCAAGGGTACAGCAGCAGTGTCCCCCACCTGGGATTGAACCCACGACCTTCCGGTCAAGAGTCCAAAGCCCTAACCACTACTCCACACTGCTGCCCCTACAATGTATCTACAATGAATCGACAATAACAATCCAAAGCAAATTTGTTTTGTTACAGACTAAAGTCTGGAATAAACTACTTTGTCTGTTACATTACTTAATTAACCCCTTGTTAAAAAAAAAAAAAAACACAAAAATGCTTAACATAAAAAAGAATAGTCGTACAGGTACCACAGTAGCAGGCACAGTTTACACTGCCTCGGAGTTCCTGATCGCATCATAAATTCTAGATTTTCTAAATCCATCCATGGTAAGGCTCTTGCAGCAAATTAAGGTGTTTGGTACGTACATATTTTTTCTCTAGGTATTGATAGGATGACAGATGCTTCTTCGTTTACATGAATTTACTCCATATATGCTGTGTTTTTGTAGCTTTTTATGTTAAGGACATTGTAACAGTGGTGAGACGTGTGTGCGCATTCGCTGCTTGATAGACAAGAGATGGAGGTTGAGGTGGCCCCAGTAGGCATTTGGTTTTATTTACAATCAGAGATGGAAGCCCACGGAGGGTATACGGCCAGCATACAAAAGGCAAAAATAAAACACTATAAATAACTGTCAACAAAAGTTGCCGTGAACACAGCTAGCGCTACTCCGCTAATAAATGGAGGTCCCGCTTTGGGAGATCTAAACCCTGAACTAATCCTCATTCACAAATACTTAAACAAACCCTGACCCCGGTTAAACACAAAGTGGTCAGTGGTTTTGTTTTCCTCTATAACTAAGCTCCGATCCTGGTTAACACACTCATGGCAATCGGAGGATTTCAGCAGGATTTCAGTTTTCTTGGTCCGGGTGGCATGGATGAGCTTCAATCCTTTGTCTTATGGCCTTACAACAAATGCCCACACAACCCCCTTCCTACGCAAGCTGTAAAGATCATATTGAAAAATGCCTTTATGATGATAACTTCAGTTCAAGGCTGATGGCTTCACTCTTCCAACACTCAGTGGATTTGATTGGGTCGGTCCAAACAGTGTGAGCATCTTACTTTAACTGTAACCGATTCTAGCGGACCTAATTGGGGAATTATTTTCCAATCCAGATGTTTAGTCAATTAGGGAATAGAAGTATAGAAAAATCCGAATGATTACCAGAACTCATGTACTCCATTACAGCTGGTAACAAGTTTTATCCAGAATTTGCATTCATACTTTAGTTTATTACCATACATTTGGTATCTGTCAACACCTGTTTTTGTTTTACACACTGGCTTCACAATACATTTTCTTGCTTCTTATCTATTTTTGTCTAAAATTTGTGACACACATTCTAGAGTCAGCAGCTGTTATGAGCAAGTAGAACTGGGCTGCTCTTTTGTGTTGTTCTTTCAGAAATGTTTCAAAGTGAAGAACATGTATTAGATTAAAAGTTGAACAGTGAAAAGTGTAATAAGGGGCCCTTATTCATAGCACACAGAATATCAATGCATTTTATTTAGAATACACAGTAATTTAACCCATGCCATTAAGAATGTGTGACAAGCACATTGTAAAACAACACTGCTCAGTTACATTCTTCACTATAATTATTGCTGCTTTGGTAGATTGCCACAGTGCTTTGGATGGCCCCTGTAATTACATTTCAATATATGCACATCCCACACAGACCCTTTATAGGAAATCTCACAGTGACATCATAGTTTATCACTCCATTTCCTCCAAGCTGCAAAAAAGTCCCCTGTTGCCAATGGTGAGACTTACATCAGACTCTTAATGTGTTCCTACCCCATTGAAGGTGCAGGATCATCGAAACATTGGTTTAAATAATAATAAAAATGTTTGTCTGCAACAAACTGTATTGGTTTATTTTGTTATATGATTGGGGATTATCTACATTTTACTGCTTTAACCACCAGTTTGTTGCTTTATGGAGATTTGTGGTAATAAGCAAATATTTTGGCATTTTAGTACAGCTCTAGTTCACTAAATGTGTGCTCTGGCTTAGCTTAAATTCAGTTCTTAAATTAAGTTTGAATGCAGGGGAACACTACTGGTCTTGTGAAGCAAAACAGAGCTGCTGATTCCCTTTGTTTTGCTTCACTTTAATCCTTTGTAGTAAAATTCCAAACTTATGACACAACGTCTTTTTTTTCATATTTTTTTTTTATATACATATAATATAAACCTACAATCCAGTACATTGTAGAAGCTTGACTATATTTTCTTTTGCAGTTATACATGGCACATCTTATATAGTAAATATTTCTTATTTACAGTATAAAGTGATTATTTGGTAAATACTGTGTAATCAATGTAGTCATAAGGTAACTATTTTAGCATGACATAGAAACCAACTTAATAATTGATGAACTAACTTTCCCGGTGAAGTTGGGCAATGTCCCTCCTTCCTGACTTAGCAGCACATTCCTACATCTCTATTGGAGACTCCGCTTGCGAGATTTATAACGAGATTACAATTAGAAGGCTTGTTCGCAGGATTTAAAGGTATATTACAGTTAGATAGTGAGACGGAATTGCAAATTGTGGCGAAATGTAAAAAAATGCCTAGACACACAAAAACCCCAAAATAAAGTGCCCGTGACCATAAGGATTTTGTTGTGGAAGAGAGCAAAGGAAGGAAGGTACAACTTACCTGTGCAAGTACTGTCAAGTTACTATACGTATTGTGACAGAAAAAAAATGGTCAAGCATTTTGGAAAGTAATTGAAAACAATAATTTCATACAGTATAAAAAAAGCGAAAGCCCTGAAAAAAAAATTAAAATGAAATTAATAAAAACAGAAAAACAGACACCCTACTTATAATATTATTTTTTAATGATATGATCATTGTGATTACTAAGCAATATGACACTGCATCACTGCATCACTAACAGAAATCCTGTGCATCCATTTAATAATTCTTACAAGTATTAAAAAGAAAACAATCCTAAAATATGAATACAGGATCATCACTGTCAGCCTTTTTCCTTAGAGTGACCAACCAGACAGCCAATCAGAAGCATATGAAATAGTAAGTAAACCAATTACAGCAAGAGTAAGGAGAGCAAGTATAATTCGCTGTGATTGGCCCATATATAAATAACAACCTCACGGATGGTGTCATCCTGGTTTTAAGTAGAGTGGCCATTACCTTACAGTAAATGGCTGGGTGGTAAATGTCCAAATGAAGGTGGAACCTGGGTCTGCTTGTTTCTGCACATAAATAATAAAGCACAGCACAGCTGAATTGAATAAAAACCATGAAGAAACCAATACTGTATTCACACTATCAACACATGCTGAAACCATGTGATTGGCATACATTTGACAAATAAGGTAACACCTCAACTAAAGGGGGGGGGGTTCAAAAGGCTGTTATCAGGGTTAATAAAGAAAAATGGTCATGTGTTTTTCGCAAAATACAAAATAGCACAAAATATAACTAAATGCAACATATACAACGAAATAAAACGAAAAATTATAAAGCAAACATAGAATGGGAGGTTTATACAAAAAATACTTAAAATAAATACTTGCAGTCATAGTTGTCAAGGCTCAGCCATTACCATAGACACGGTCTGAAGGGAAACAGAAGCTCTGACTAGCACTTGTACAGATGTATAATTTGGAGCGAGTTGTTTCGGAATTCAAATTGTGATGGAAGAGGCGTTTGTTTCTAAAATGCCTAAATCATGTAAAACAATTAAACAACACTACAATGGATGTATGCAGCCGACGGTGACAAAATAATGATGTGCAGATTTTGCAACTGTTGGCTGGAATGGGAGTCCGTCGTTAAGCATTAGCTGTTTATTCCTTTTGGGGAAAATATGGCTTGTTTGCAAACTTTGCACTGGAGCAAATGCTGTTTTGGTTTTGAATGCATTTTAATGCATTGCTTAGTGTTTAAATACTGAGAAGCTTGTTTTGTATACTGGAGCCCTGCTTTTTAATGGGTAGATTGCTGTATGTGCAATTATTATGACAGCCTCACAATAGTAGGGCACTGTAAATGTATATATTTTTTAATTTTATCTTATTGTATTTTTATAGGGGCATGGGCAGTATTTACTGTAAATAGGCAGTTAATTAAAAAGAGTGGGGACTGTATGTTACCGTTACTGCTGCTAATGAGAAATTATGGTAACTAAATTATTTTTCTGTGCAAGGTTTGTTTATGTCAAAATGTTGGATAATGTTTAATAAAAAAAATATGTACAGTATGTAGTTAAAACATGATGTATACTATACTATTATTGATATATATATATATATATATATATATATATATATATATATATATATATATATATATGAGTTGTTTTATTAATGTGTATCTGTAATAAAATTTGTGAGAAATAAAAAGAATTTCACGGGGTTCTAGTCATGTGACATTGGTAGTTACACTTAATGATTATATTGTTCTAGTTTTATAGTATAGTTTACATGTTTTCAGTTCAGTCACGAATTGAAACTCATGGCTCTAATAATCCCATAATTACATGAATTCCCTGAAACAGCCATTAGTGTTGTTTTTTCTTCAGTCCATCAACACATGCTTCTCAAGTGCTATTTATTTATTTGAATGTATTGCATCAGGAGTATTCTCTTCAGTTGAAACAGCTGAATCCTAGAGATTCCTATGGGACAACTG
Organism: Acipenser oxyrinchus oxyrinchus; assembly: GCA_030684275.1. Classification (NCBI taxonomy): domain Eukaryota; kingdom Metazoa; phylum Chordata; class Actinopteri; order Acipenseriformes; family Acipenseridae; genus Acipenser; species Acipenser oxyrinchus. The sequence goes on along the minus strand of CM060253.1, from coordinate 37,926,793 downwards.
GAATAAAATGGAAATTGTATCACGAATCTCAGTTACATAAGGTGACCATATGGCTCTGTGTTCAGCGGGACATTTTGGGACAGTTCAGGCTTTTCAACTCACAACCCAATGCATTCTGGTATGTTTTACCTGTCTCAGGTACCATTCTTACCTTTAAGAGAAGCAGGACTACACTTACCAGAATGCATTGGGTTGTGAGTTGAAAATGGTCACCTTACACATACGGAACCCTGATTCCAACAACTACACTTAATAAAAAAATATTAACTGATAAAAAAAGTGTTTTGTCCTGCAACAGGAGAGAAGGAATCTGAACTGCAAATCTGCCTCCCGACCTGGAAGTAAAGTTTGTGGTATGCCTTTTCAGGGTTGGGCTGACTCGATAGTAGGATGGAACTAGAAGTCGGCCATCTTGGTGAAGGGGCGTGGCTGTAAGACTGCTGAACAGCCCTCTTACGCTGATACAGTACTAACACGCGCTGCTTTTGTTATTGTTGTTTTTGTTGGCAGACGAGTAGGAGCACCAGCACCAGCACACGGAGCACCTGCACTACCACACTACCACTCTACCGCAGCCTCTTACAGCACGGACCACTTTCAACTGTAATTGTTTGTATATTATTATTCGGAACCTTTTTGTTTAGGACTACAATCTCACCGTTTCAACCCCTACTACCATTGCTGTTAGAGGCGTATACTTGTAAATAAAAAAGGACAGTTTATTGGAAATATACCATCATTGTGGACACTCATTCCTCTTTAATTAAACAGTTTGTTCAGTAGTAACAACACACTAGATACTGAAGTAAACAAGTATTTTTACGTACATTTAAAGCAAAATTGCCTGTGTTGATGATTATATAGGATAAGTGCATTGATTTGGTTATCAAACAAATAAAAAAAGACTTGCATGTTTTTTGCCCCACCCCAAGTGTAAAACTAAAAACTGTCCGACAGCACAGACAATCCGTGTTTTTCCATGTTATTCCGCAGCAAACAGATTCTTAGGATCCCTTTTAATAACTAAATAGACACCTAGCATATTTTGCTTGTCTTGTAATATACTTGACTTGTGCTACATTCCATAGTTAAAGTAGTTAAAGTACAGTATGTATTAGGATTGACTGTGAGCTTTAATTTTAAAATAATTATGTAGAGAAGATTATCTAAGAAGTGTGACCTCGTTGAGAAATGTAGCCAGGCAGCCAAGGTGTCAAAGACAAACACATCAAAGCACCCACACAGTATGAGAAGATTTTAACTGCTGCCAGACAAGGATATAAAAGGATGAATTTAGTGAGCAACTACAGAATCCAGTGCAGGAGTGAAGGATTGGCAGAAGATTATTCTAAGATCTATTTCCAAATGCTTCTCCTTTTCAGAGACTAAAGGGGAAGCATCTGCAGTGAAGACTGAGTCGTTTGAACACCATCTTTGAGAGACTTGAAGAATCCAAAACATCCCTTTAGACATTGAAGAGTCTATTTAGACCTATTTTTGACAGAACTGTTAGGAGATGTATTGGAGAGTGAAATGGTTTTAACATCTTCAAGTCTTCTTTCCTGTCACTAACCGCTAGCTGCTTCCCTTATTGAGTGAATGCTTTGCAGCCAGTAACATGCTTTGACCCCAAATACACTGCTGAGTAGAAATGCCCTAGAAAGTGAAACAGTAACAGCCTTCCTGAAAGTAAGACAAGCAAACAGAAAACTTATTTAGTGACGTTTCAGATAATTTTTGTTGGTTTAAAAAGAGAAAATTAGATGGTGAAAGAAAGCAAAACTACAGTGACTGACACATATATCCTGTTTATGGACAGCTGCAACAAAAATAACCTCCCTATTACAAGCCATTCATGTGAATCATCAAAAAACACATGATTACAGTATGACTTACTAACAGGCAGTGAAAAAAAGAGTGGATGGAGGAGGGACACCTGCAAATCACAGTGAATTAATAGGGAATATTTAAAAAAAACAGACACTGCTTTACTGTTAAAATTTGGACTTGGCCCCAGTTGGATGTGAAGTTAGCCCAGTTTAATTTTTAAGTGAGCAAAGTCAGCTGCAGTATATGAATCGCACAGGATTTGAATATCAGGCCTTTGTGTGTCACTATGTAACATATTCTGGCAGATACATCTCAGAAGATACCTAATTCAAACTAGTTCAGACATAGTTTTATAAACATTTGACTTGTACCAGACTAATCACAGGGCTTAAAAAAAGATAGATTGAGGGAGCTATATCTATTTGGCCTAGTACTGAGAAAAAGTAGGAAGGACTTGATTGAAGGTTCTAAAATCTAAAAGGAGTTGATAAAGTTACCTCTTGACAATTTTTAAAACTCAGCACAGAAATCAGAGGACACAGTCAGACATTAAGTGGAAACAGGCTTAGGACAGACTCAGGATAGATATTTTTTTAAACAGAAAACGGTGTATGTATTGAATGGGTTAGTAAGTTGTTGCTACTAGGAACCGGACAAGCATTGATGGGCCAAATGGGCTGCTTTCATTTGTTCTTGTGTGCTGATTCTTTTATATTATGATACAGTGGGCCAAAAAACAAACAAACAAAAACTGTTGATGTTACCACAAAGCCTCAAAAAATAAATCTTTATTTAAGCACACCTACATGTGTCTCAGATGTTTCATTTAGCAGTGGTTCAGCAGGGAATTCAAATCATAAACATCAAACATATTTGACTCCCTCATTATCAGAACATCAGTCAAATGGTAAGTATCTCATTTGTCATTCCATAAACAACTCGTCCAATGATCTGCTAGAAAAGGCATTATATCTCACCTCAATCCATTCGTCTCCGCTGTACGTCCAAAGTTCGCCTCCTCCTCCCCAGCCTCCACCTATTTTTCAGCTTTGTCTAAGAGGGAGGGCAGCTTCCCCCCTGCCCATGGCTTCCCTACAGTCAGCCTCTCTGCTATCATCAAGCTGAATTAAGGGCAGGGGTACCCCGAAGGACAAGGCCAAAGGTGTAATGAAAATATGTATAATGTAGTATTTGTTGTCTAAGCTTTAATAAATATTATTTTCTATCGCATGAGTTTTCCTGACTGAATGGCTAGTTCTCAAACTTAACACTTGGGGTAAATGATTATATACATATTAGCATTGCTAATATGTACTGAGTTACTTCTTGGCACCTGCATTCGAAATTTAATATCAAATTACCATCTGTTTCAAATTTTTGGTTTGATACGGTAATTGGCAGCTAAGTTTTAACATTCCTATATAATTTAATACAAAAACCTCAGCTGCCAGAAGAAGTTAATTTAAACCCACAGGAACTCTACATAAAATAATTGAAATGACACCTTCTGCTTTAAAAATAAAACAAATAAACCGGTTTTAAGTAAATTGTTTTTATTTAAAAAAAAATCCTATTATTCTAGAAATTATTGAAAATATAGCAAAAACTCAGATATAACCAAGCTGGAAATATTCTTTATTACAAGATGTACATGACACCGTATGTTACCCTTATAAACATAGCTATACATTAGTCTTTTAAAGACAAATAATTAAAAAAAATAAATAAAAAAACAGAAAACCAGAACATAAAATGTGGATATTTAAAAGCAAAAGAAACATCTTATACAGTGTCTGTGTTGTGTTTGTATTTAAAGTTTCTAATTAGCACCCCTTGTAATGCATAAAAAAAACATATCTGTGGTTACCATTTTTAAAAAATTGACATTGATCACCATTGCCAGTATTTTAGTAAGATTAGGGTTAGTAAACACATCGTTATAAATCTAGATTATGAGTGGAAGTGCATTGTTTTATAAGCAAATGGTTTAGTCCCCATTTGTGTTTATTCAAATATCTAGCTGAAACATTTTGTGGCTCAATAACATTAAATATTGATGACATATTGTGGCAATGTGGCCACGCCCTTGTGCGTAGTTTGTTTATATGTTATGTGTTGTGTTTTAATGTTGGTGTATAGTCATTGGTACACGGGATATAAACGGGTCTGTGTAACACGAGTGTTTAAAATGTATATTTGTATTTAGGCACGAGGATTGCACAGCACTTCACGTGCAAGTAAAAAGTAATAATATGTGAGCACGGGGAATTGCACTTTAATTCACGTTCAGTTGTACCGAGATTCCAATTGAATGATTGACTAGCAATCGAGTCTCGGTACAACTGCATAAAAGCAGCATGTTTTCACTCACTCGGGGTTGTGTGTTCGGTGAGTGGAGAACGGGTGTGGAGAAGGAGAAAAGGAAAATAACGATACTTACTTGTTTAAAACTCACCGTGCTCGTCTGTATAGTCCGTTTTGTTTACCTGTTTATTTTGGCCGCAAGTGTCGTGTCCTGTTGATTTATTAAATGCTCGCTCAGCTCCACCAAACTCCACCTCTCTGTCGTTTATTTCCTGGCTCTGGTCTGACGTCACCCACTACAGCCGTCTTTGTGACACGTGGTGTCAGAACCGGGATCTACAGCGCCTCCAGGACTCAGGCCAGAGCGGGAACCGTAGTTTTTTTGAAAAACAAAAGGAGAAGGAGAAAGTAACCAAGGAAAAAGTGAATAAGTGTTCTTACTCACCGTGTTTGTCTGTTCGTGTCACAAAGACGGCTGTAGTGGGTGACGTCAGACCAGAGCCAGGAAATAAACGACAGAGAGGTGGAGTTTGGTGGAGCTGAGCGAATGGTTTCGCTCAGCATTTAATAAATCAACAGAATACAAAAACAGGACACAGCACTTGCGGCCAAAATAAACAGGTAAACAAAACGGACTATACAGACGAACACGGTGAGTTTTAAACAAATAAGTATCGTTATTTTCCTTTTCCTTTTCTCCTCTCCACACCCATTCTCCACTCACCGAACACACCACCCCGAGTGAGTGAAAACATGCTGCTTTTATGCAGTTGTACCGAGACTCAATTGCTAGTCAATCATTCAATTGGAATCTCGGTACAACTGCACGTGAATTAATTAAAGTGCAATTCCCCGTGCTCACATATTATTACTTTTTACTTGCACGTGAAGTGCTGTGCAATCCTCGTGCCTAAATACAAATATACATTTTAAACACTCGTGTTACAGACCCGTTTATATCCCGTGTACCAATGACTATACACCAACATTAAAACACAACACATAACATATAAACAAACTACACATGGCGCACACATTGCCACACATATACATTTATATTTTGAATGTGGTGTGTCTGCACTTATATTCAAATACTTATTTTGCATAGTAATGTTTTTTTACAGACAGAGTACCCTTCACTGATGCCTCTTTGTGTGTGTGTGTGTGTGTGTGTTTTTTAACTTACATACTTTACAGTACTATTGTCATAAGCATGGTACATGTTGTATATCCACTTTCAACCAAACCAATTAGTCTGTAGTCATATCTTTATTAACAGTATTTTTGCACTTGACTTGGGCAGTTCCTTGGGCATACATAAAAAATATAAATCACTGAAAAATTAAAATACATGAACATATGTTGCTTTTGAATCACTTCCTATTAGATTTTTAGCAGTGCATTTGTAAAAACCTGTGTCCATCTGGGATGGCTTCTGGATAATTAGTGAACCTTGAGGGTGAAGGTACTTGTTGCCGAACAGCCGTGCATGAGATGTCACTGTTAGACGTGTTTTGTCTGGCAGCTCCCATGTTATATCTGCCTTAGGAATTCCTATGGCCATGCAGTTTAACTGGATTGCAGGTCCGGGACTGGCATATGTCACAGGCGCTGGCCCATTTGTAATCCGCGGTGGGTACGCTATGACTATCACTGAAACACTCATGAGAGAGGTTCCATATTCATTGACTGACTTGCAAGAATAGGTCCCTCTGTCATAGACGGATGCTTGTTGAACAGTAAGAGATCCATTTTGCAGAACTGCATAGCGGCCCACTGTTTGAGGACGGTTAAGAATCATCCCGTTGGGTAATGTCCAGAAAAGTTTGGGTGGGGGACTTCCAACAGCACTACAGTGGAGCAGTAGGTTTTCCCCGTTAATGATGCTTACCAAACCAGTGTATGGGTTATTAATCTCTGTTTTTTGACCAATTTCTAATAAGACCGTTCTTTCTGTCTGCCCTGCTTCATTCTTTGCCAAGCAACGATAAGTGCCTGCTTCTGTGACAGAGGGACTGCTGATGTGCAAGGTACCATCCTGTCTGTGGTACACTTGGTATAACTGACTGCCACTAGTAAGCTGTGATCCATTAGGAAGGATCCAGACAATCTCTGGTGTTGGTCTACCCTCTGCTGAACAATTCATTCTTACAGAGGTACCAACAGTTAATGCCAAAGTCTCATTTAGTGGGTTCTTAAGTACAGGTTTCTCCAAGTTTTCAGTAACATCTAGGTCTATAATAAGCCTGGCCTCCCCTCCTTCATTGCGTGCGATGCAGACAAACAGCACCGAATCCATTTTTCTTATGGATTTAATGTCAAGGGTACCATTACGATGCACTGTGATCCTGCTTCCATAGTACGGTGCAGGAAGAACAACATTTTCTGGCAAAAGCCACATTACACGGGGGAGCGGCATCCCTTCAGCTTTACAGTCCAATAGTTTGCGTTGCTCCTTGATTGCTGTTTGCTTGACTGTGTTCACTGCATTTCTATGGCCATTAATAGATGGCGGAGCAACCTGAACTTCCACTCTGATTACTTTTTTATCCTCCCCTGCTGAGTTTTTAGCAAGGCAGGTGTAGTTCCCATTATCAAACCTTTGGGCCTTCTGTATCAGAAGCATACCATCACTGTGTACCTGATACTTCTCAGATGAAGTTGGGATGATTCGGTTGGTTGGAGAAAGCCAAACTATCCTGGGGGCAGGTTCTCCTTTTGCATTGCATTTCAATGAAATAGGCTCTCCGTATGGCACGTTTACAACAGAGTATGTTTTATTTTTGATTTTTGGGGACTCAGCCACCACCTTGACATGGACCTTCATTTCATCTTTTCCCATCCGGTTTTCTGCGTAGCAGGTATAGTTCCCTTCCTCTCTCATTCCAACTTCATTGAAGTAAAGGGTGCCATTGTTGAAAACCACATATCTTCTGGTACGTATTCCACTATCATCTGATTGCATTACACTGTTGACCATAGTACCATCAGGAAGACCCCAAGTGATGTCAGGGTCGGGCAGCCCTGAAGCTATACAGTCAACTTTCAAATCTCCTCCGTACGTCACCTTCTTGTTGGTTTGTTGTTTGTATTCGATCTTTGCAGGCTTCATCATCACATTTACTTTCAGTAGCACATAATCATCTCCCATTTTGTTTCTGGCAACACACAAGTAGTCTCCTTCATCTTTTTCAGTAACCATCTGAACCACTAACGTTCCATTAATATACACCTTTATTCTGGGATCAAAACTGAAAATAAACCAAAAATAAAAATGATTATAATTCATGCAGCATGTGATTAATGACATGGGTATGTGTGCTGAGCATATGAACACTAACCTTTTTAAAGGTTCAAATCCATACTGAACAACACTGAACGCACTCTAGCTCAACAAAATATGGGCCAGAATTGGGTTGTAATCATTTCCAGATGGTTTTATTAGTAATTACAATCCCTTAAGGATAAACACACATTAACTTTATCAGTGTAGGTTTTTATTTAATTGTTATTTATTTTCAAACATTCTATATAGAATTAAACCCTTATAAAACACTACTGTGGCATACCATGATAAAGGCACAGTAAATGCATTGCATAAGCAAGGGAAACTGCCCAAATACCTTGCAAATAAATTACTTTATTACTTTACAATTACTTCATTTTAGCCAGCAATATCACATATGGTAATGTAATTTTAAAAATATATGTGTTTTCTGTATTATGTTACTGTACACTCAGTTCAATAAAGAGTATAAACATACTGATAATTGATTTGTTCATTCCATAACATACTTTTCTTATTCTGCATAAAAACTCAATTAAGATGTCTAAAGCTATATAATTATTTATTGGTTTTGCTTTGAAATGTGTCTGAAGGCACAACACTATAGAGAAACGTTCACCATTGTGTTGGTTAGCACTTATTAGATAAGAGTCATGCTATGCCAGTGTGAAACTGTGGGACAGACGAATGATAAAACATGAATGATTAAATATTTCCTCAGCAAAGGACACTCCTTTGCACAGACTGCACGGGGGACTTAAATACCTGCAGACCAACTTGGAGGATAGAGCTTTAGAGTTGTACTTTCAGCTAAGAAAATATGTCTTAGAAATGCAAAGTTGAACTAAATAACAAAATGGATGCCAGTGAAAACAGCAGTAAACTAGCTTTTAAAGACTTAGATACTACACTTCAAACAATACGGACTTAGTTATGGTACATACAAATAAATACTGTCAATTAAAATATGTATATACTAAACATACGGTTTAAGTATTTTGCAGTATGTAAGGGATAACACACGACAGGGCGTGGGTTGTGTTGCATTGACATACTGTGGTTGGGTTGGAGGCATGAAGTGAAGCTGAGTGCCTTCATACCAACAAAGCCGTATGTTAATGCAACACAACCCACAAGCCCTCAAGTGTATTATCCCGCTTATAAAACGGACACAATAATACATAGAAAAACAAACTTTTTTATATACTGTAGGTATTTTTAAAAAACAAACAATGTTATTGTATATTCTTCTGCTTTGGAGAAAAATAGTCCATCAGACATGGTTAAACTGGAGGTTTTCAACATTTCCAACAATAAATACAATAATAGAATAATATTTTATCCCAGCCGGGATCAAAATAATTCATTGTAGCCCTGTCCAGCTACTTACCTCAAATGCTGGAAGCTAGTTAAAATGAGAGTACACGCAGCTGAGAACATGTTAGACCCGGGGGAAGGGCAACATTTAGTTGCAGGCTTTGCAATGCGCTAGGTCACGACAGGGGATAACTAGCCAAAACGGCTATAATAACATTAAAACACAGCTAAAAACTTAGCGACTGTAAATATATATACTGCTTTTAGCAAAAATGATCGAGAAAAATAAGCAATAAGGCACAACAGAGTAGTAATAAAAACTATACTCAGGCTCTCTGTTGCAAGTTTTTATATGTTGTGTATTGATAATTTATGAATCGAACTGTAATTAGACAAAAATAAGTTCTGCCGTGCATTAAACTATATTGATGCACAGTTTAAAACCCCTCAGCAGCCAATCAGCATGCAGCATCCGAACATTCCATTTTATAAAGATAAATATAGCTTACCTGTATTGTGTATCAACAAGTTTCTTTGAAGGCACTCTCCATATTATTCTTGGACCTGGATCACCTGAAGCAGAGCAGTCCAGTCTTAGAGCACCGCCATAAGTGACATCTGTTCTCTGAGGCGATGTTGCTGTAATTTTAGCAGTGGTCGTTTTCTTCTTTACCATCATGCTTACTGTCCTTCTGGAAGCCCCTAATGCGTTGCTTGCCATGCATTCATAATTCCCACTGTCTTTTGAGGATAAGTTGCGTATGTACAGGGTTCCATTGGGGAAAACAAACAAGTTGCCATTCACAAACTGAGACGGTCGGATCTGTGTTCCATCGAAGAGGATCCATCGAATGTTAGGCACAGGAGCAGCTTTGGCTGTGCAGTGAATGTAAACAGTCTGTCCTTCCGCAAGGGTAAAGTTCTCACTCCTTTGTTGCTGAATCATAGGAGGCAATGCTGCAACATGAAGCCTGACAGATAGACTGTCTGCCCCAGCTGCGTTACTTGCTATACATTTGTAAATTCCTCTGTCTGGAAAATTAGTGGATGTGACACTTAAAGTTCCATTTTCAAACAGCATTATTCGACTGCCAGTTTGGGTGGCTGCACGCATGATTGTTCTGTCTGGTAATATCCATGATATCTGAGGGGTTGGCAGTCCTTGTGCCCTGCACTCCATGTTTGCAGTGTCTCCAAGATAAACTGTAACATCTTGATAGCGGGATACAAGCATTCTTGGCTGCTGAGCTAAAACAATTAATGTAACTATCATTTTATCCACACCGTATTGGTTTTGTGCAGTGCAAAGGTACTGTCCACGGTCCTGAAGTTGAGCATTTTGAATCACAAAAGTCCCATTTTTCAGTACTTCAAATCTTTGGATCTTTCTGTTAATTGCAATCACAGCTCCTACAAAAATAACAACATTATTAAGTTTATATTGCATATTTTAAGCTATTGTGCCATAAGCATTCACAAGAAAAAAGCAACCTTCATAATTTGTCACATTTCCTAATCTTAACTATATAATGAACAAGCTGACAACAGCTAAATTATGTTGTTAACCCCAATCTGTTAAATCCTGGTTGCCTATTCAGGTTTCGAGTACAGTGCTACAGAAAAGAATGGTTGACAAGCATGACATTATTATCTTTTTTGAAGGGAATATTGACAACTATCAATTGACATAGAAATTTAATTTCAAGCCAGATGAAAGAAAAAAAGGAATTGACACTCATCCATTGAAAATAAAACTTGTAAATGACATAATAATAATAATAATAATAATAATAATAATAATAATAATAATAATAATAATAATAATAATTGTGCTTACCAGTAGATACTTTAGTCCATGTAAGGAAAGGTTTGGGTTCTCCCACAGTATCGCATGGGAGCACAGCATCCATTTCAGCTTGAACAGACACTGTATGCAGGTTGTTCGTGGTGATTTTAGGTCTTCCTCGATAGACTCTTACATTGGGTGAAGGATGTGGTATGCTTAAGCCATTTTGAATAGGTGTTTCTACTTTTGGAATGAATGGGGCAATTGGGAGCTTGTGATTATAGACACCGTTCCAGTGTGGGCGAGTGGTAGTTGTAATGAGTGATGTTGTTCTTGTTATTGGTGGGATTCTGGTGCTACTTGCCACTGCCACTGTAGTGGTTTTCCTTACTGCTAAAAGTGAAGCACTAGTAGCAGGTCTAGGTGTTGAGACTGTCGATGCTCTGACTGGAACTGTACTTGGTTCTTTAGATTGTGTTGTGGCAGTAGTAGCAGGTCTAGGTGTTGATACTGTCGATGCTCTGACTGGATCTGTACTTGGTTCTTTAGCTTGTGTTGTGACAGTAGTAGCAGGTCTAGGTGTTGATACTGTCGATGCTCTGACTGGATCTGTACTTGGTTCTTTAGATTGTGTTGTGACAGTAGTAGCAGGTCTAGGTGTTGATACTGTCGATGCTCTGACTGGATCTGTACTTGGTTCTTCAGCTTGTGTTGTGGCAGTAGTAGCAGGTGGTTTGGTCCTAATGGGTGTCTTGGACAGGTTTGGTTTCTGTACCATGTAAGGATTTTTTCCATTCTGATAATATGGGTGCCTTTGATTTATGCTTGGCAGTCTAACACCAGTACCTTGCCTGTCAGGGATGTAATTTGATCCGAAGTTTCTTGAGCCTGCTATTGGTCCAGTTTGTATCCTGTTTGAATGTCTATTTGGGAAAGGTAGACGTGGTCTGTATGGCGGAGAAGCTGAAGTTGTTGCTGGTCTTGTTGTTGGCATGGTGATGGAGACGTAACTTCTCCTTGGTGGTGGGGCCTGTCCCGCAAATGCTATCATTTCTGGTTTGTTGGTGAAAGACGTATTTATTTTAGGATTCTGAGGCCAGGGTCTGGTAAATGGAATGGGAGGTCTTGCTGTTACTTTAACAGCAATATGTTTCGTAAGAACAAAACCTTGTTTAGAGCTAGTGAATATACTGGGTTTATTAGCTGTTAATAGAAGGCTGTTATTGAATCCTTCTCCATGTGTTTTTCGTATCTCTTTATTTTTCACATGTGCATTTATATTAGTCGCATTTGGTTTTGTATGAGATTTAGGGGTCTGATCGACCTGTACGGTTGTAATTTTCGAATAATGTTCGCTAGTACTGCTGGGAGCTGGTGGGGAGGAAGGTTGGATTGGCAGCACTCCTAAAGTATATTTTTGTTTGGTAGGCTCATCTTTTGCAGGTGTGACAGTGAGATTTGTAGTCTGACTAGGATAAACTAATTTTGGAATGTTTTTATGCTGGTTTTCCTTATCTGGAAGCCACCTCTTAGGATTCTGAATAGTTCCCGGGTTAGGTGTTGTAGTGATAATTCGGTCAAGAGCTTTTGTTGTGGTAACACCAAAGTTTATAAAGTCTGTTGGATTGATTGCCAGTGAACTTCCTACATATGGTGTAGATGTAGGAACAGCTTCTGTAGCAACTTGGATTTTAATAGTTTTTTCAGGTCCCCTCCCTGAGATGGTTGACCCAAAATTTCTTGAAACTACAGGTGTAACAAATGTACTACTTGTGGAACTCTGTGTAGCTGGAGAGTTTGATTTGACCATCACATTGTTAACAGGAGGATTTGTACTTCTGATAAAGCTATTCGAAATGACACCAGGCCTACCTTCAGAGTCTGTGTTTACTATCTGAACAACAGTATTTGTAGATGTCTGATTTGGTGACATATACACAGTAGAGGTAGTTGTTGGTTTCGCATTATATGATGTCTTTGGAAGTTGTCTTTCTAATTCAGATTCTCTGATCTCTGATTTGACGTTTGTAGACTGCATCATCACTGATGTTTGTGAAGTAGTACGAGCTGTAACTGATAAAGATGTTCTCTTAGTTGCATGTATTACAGACATTTCTGTTTTCATCGTAGTTGTAGGTCTATGTGGAATAACTTGGCCTGGTCTTGGTCTGTATCTTCTTCTGTTACCAAGTCTCCTCCTTGAATATGGTCTCTGACGAGAATGTGATGTGGTTGAATTATCCTGGGTTGTCTCTGTTGTAGTGCTAGCTGCTGTGCTTTTGATAATTTCAGGAAACAAATGCGTGTTTATTGCATTTACTGGGTTTCTTGATTCATATGTACTATGATGTTTTTGTTCATTCTTTTGCTTTGATATATTTTCTGTAGTGGATGTTCTGCTAAATGGACTGGATGCTTTTGTAATAATAACTTCACCAAATGATGGTGTAATACTGACAGCTTTAAATATGTCTTGGATTCCTTCTTTATTTAATTTTGAATCTGTAGTAGAAAAAGTAGTTTGCTTTGATGACCTTTCAGGCTCTGTTGTGCTTACAGAAACTAATGAAGTGCTTGAAACAATAAAAACAGTATTTCTTTCCAATGTGTCAATGTGGTTTTGTTGTATATCCATACTGCGCATGGTAGTGGCCATTGATGTTTTTGGATCTTGTTCATTTACATAATTTTCCTGGAAAGGTTCTACAAAGTCTTTTGTTTCCTGTGGGATAGAGGTTGACTGTAAAATTGGAGTAATTGTTGTACTCACGATATTCAAGTCTGTGTAAGTTTGGGGAGCAGAGATTTGGTAAGTGTGGTCAATCTCCTTATTTGAATATGTGGGTTCTGCAGCCAAGCGACTGTTATCTTGACTAAATCTACTTTGTGGTGTGTTTACTGGAAAAAGTTCCTCGTCTTCAAAATTGGTCTCATCTGTGGATAATTTTTCTGTGTTATCTGAGGACTCACGTTCCTTTGTATTCAAATGTTTAGATGCTGAGGACTTAATTTTCTTAACATTTTTGGTTGATGATGTTCTAGAAACTACACCATCAGATGATGGTGATGTTGTTGTTTTTGCAGCAGTTCTTTCACGTATCTTCGCCAAAATGTCTGCCCACCGTTGCGGATCAATTTTATTATTTGACACGTTAACTCTTCTCCTTGCATCAAATGTCCGTTGCCCTTCTGGCACAGCGCTTCCTTTTGGTTTTAATCTGCTTTTTATCCTCAATCTTCTTCCAGAATTTCTATTGCGATACCCAGGTGTTTTATTTTGATTACCTCCACTTACACTCCCTGTGTCACTGTTGCTGGATAACCTTTCATCTTGGGGTTGCTGAAAATTTGAATCTCCAGACGCCTCTTCATCCTCATTCACTCTTACTCTAATTTTTGTAGAGACCCCTGAAACAGACTGTGGTTTCATGGAAATCCTTTTGGACGGGCGTGTTGCTCTCTTCCTTATAACTGTTATCTTGGTTGCAAATGTATCTACCCCATGCTGATTTATAGCTACGCACCTGTAATATCCACTGTCACTGATCTGGCTCTGCTGTATGAAAAGTGTGCCATTTTGAAACACATAACCTCTAGTCGTGTTTGAATAAACATTTACAATATTATTGTTTGGAAGAATCCAATCAAGTTGTGCATCGGGTATAGCAGAAGCATTGCATGGCAGAGCAATAGGCTCGCCAGTATATTTAGTTAGGGAACTCCCTTCTCCTGCAAAAGCCTGAACTGTTGCCACCTGCACTGACACCCGAAAAGCCATTATATCTAGATCGCCCTTGACTTGTGCAATGCAGTAATACACACCATAGTCTGAATGGTCCACTGCTTTAATGATCAGTTTACCACTGGTAGAAATAGAAATTCTGTTATCTCTGCTATTGTGTGGAGCCTGCACTTTAGTGCCATCTGGTAACATCCACTGTATCGAAGGATCCCCTGAGCTCAGGACATTACAGTTCAGCTGACATAAAGTCCCAGCAACTACACTCACAACTGTTTTTGTCTCTTCTTTCGATTCTATCATGACCCATTTGCTTCTCTGTCGTCTTGTAATTTCTGTATCTAGAGTTTGTGAAAAGCGAGTAATAAAAGCTAGCTTTACATTCTTTGTGGTTGACTGCTTTCTGTTTAACTGTATGTTGACAGACGATTGCATCAGCCAGGAAGGCTGGGCTAAGATATTTGCTTTCACACCTGTAAAATAGTATGCATCCTTTTCAATATCTTGCTTATATCTGAAGCTTAAATGTGGTTCTTTGCTCAGCATAATTTCTTTCTCTAAGTGAACAGGTACTTCGCTGTAGTACGCGATAAGCTTCCATAATTTTTCATACCTTTCACGATCTATCGAGCATTCCACATCAAGTGAAAGAGTCATATTAATAGCGATCTGCTGTGGATTAATGTGGTCCCATTTAATTTTGGTAGAATCGCTTGGGGAGTTGATTCGGCAGTTCAAGTCTACTTTGTTCCCGTGCTCATCTGTCATATTCAGTGTAACATTTCCAAATGGCTCCTGATATTCTTCCATAGACATTAGTTCACTTTCGCTGTCTTCCCCTGGAGAGCTGGTGCTGTGCTTTAGTGGTGACTGAATAGTTGGTCTAGTGCAAGAAACATCATCTAGCTGCATGATCTCTTTCTTTGTTAGCTGCTTGGGTTTGGAGCACATTGGGCACATCTGCCCTCCTTCATAGGCTTTATCCTTTTTGCACTTTAAAACGCCTGTAAAGACCAATGAAAATTAAGTTAAGAATATGTTTTGTACCTATTCAAAATCTGCCATAATATTGCTGTACGTCATTTATTATTAATTGCCTGCAAGAATTTTCTGCAACAATTGTGAAAATAATTGCTTAAACAAACTTCTATGCATTTCTGTTCTTGTGGCAAAACTTCATACAATCTTTAAGATACCAAGTCTTGTACTTGTTACAGGGAGAGCCCTGTTGCTGGTCCTTGCGCAAATGTGTGCAGCTGGGACATGGAACCAGAAACTCGTTGCTTGGCAACTAATTGAGCAGGTTAGCTCATCCAGCGCTGAGCTGATTTGGAGGTTCTGCTGGGGGGCATGCCCAGGGAGGCCCAGGGAGGCTGCACGCAGCTCAAAGGGCGTCTGCGCCACAACTCGAGGCGACTGCACCACCATGCTACACAGAAGGGTCCTTTGTTGACATCGAGGAGGACAGAGTCCGCTCCACAGGATTAACTACTACAGAACACTTCAACTGCAAGACGGTGAAGGCTTGGCTCAGCCAGGACCGTCGCAACGACCCAGAGTCACTGGGAGGCCGGGACTTTGGGAGCAACAGCAGTAGGTTAGTTTAGGGGATGTTGATCCCAAACAGTATAGAGAGGGTTTCGTAATGTAGTAGGTTCCTGGAGCGGGACATCTCTTTTAATGAGGCTAGTGATCGCCTTGTGTGGCAAACTTTTATTTTTAGCTTTGTTTTATATTGCTTTCTTTATTAAATCTGACATTGCTGGTACCCTAGTGTCAGCACTTGTGCGGAATTAAATCTGTGCGCCTGTGCGTCGTGTCAAACCCCAATGATCTGTGTCTGACACACACATAACACTTCCCCCTGTTACAGTACTATAGAATGTAGTTGTAAAAATTTGATTTGGGACCAAATAAAGTAATGAAGTTTCCTGAGTCATGTGATTATGTGATTTTATACAATGCTCTAGGTTGTTTCAGCCAATCAGAGCACAGCTCAGCTTGCCATGCAGCTTAAGGTATGATTGAGGGTATACTGAATGAAACTTGCATCATACAGTACCTGGACCAGTCGCTGCTGAGCTCACAACAGATTCTAAAGCCACACAGATAGAAAGAACTGTAAACTGTAATATCTGAAGCATGCATAAAATTAAGAAAGCAGCACCTGCTTACAGGAATGATTATACTTGGCTAGCACAAGTTTTCAACTCATGTTAACTAATGCTGGCTGAGTGTAAAAAACATACATCATATATATATTTATGTACCTCCTGTGTTTTTATTCCAGTTCAGAAGCCAATTTAATCTGCAGTCACATGTCCATGGATTTCCATGAAGATAGACATTCTCCAGTAGGGGCAGAGTTCTGAACATCTCACTGGGTAGTGTCCTAATGGCATTATCAGACAAATAGAGGTGCCTTACTGTCGACATTTTAAAATACTGCAGGAATGAAAATGTTGCAAAGGTATTGGGGTGAAGCTGCTGGAGGAGATTCCCTTCAAGGTGGACCAGTCGCAAGGAGGTCATCCCGCTAAATGCATCAGGGTGAATAAATTCAATCTTGTTGTTGTCCACATGCAGTCTCATCAAACTTGATAGTCCCTGAAAGGTTTGTCCAGTTATAACTTTTACTTTGTTATAACTCATCTTGAGCACCTAAAGAAAAGAGAGAGAGAGAGACCTTTGTTACAGCAACACTACAATAAGATTGTGTGATCTACAGCTGTGACACAATACATTAAAATGTTATCTTTATTGTAAAATTATTGAAAAGCAGATTAAAATGTGTGCCTCGAATTTACAGTACATCATCAAATACTAACACTGTTTATTTATTGCTAAGAAACATTGCCAGAACAATCCACTGAGACAGTATCAGAACGGTGTGATCACTGTATATGCATAATGTGTAACCTAACTTTGTCATACCTGGAATTATTTTAAAGTATTTTTTGTTGTTAACAGAAAATAAATCTTACACGAAAATCACCTAACAATATGCTTGTTTTTCCAGCATAAATCACTAAAATATCACAGAAATTAAGTTTTACCTGTAATGATATCAAATCTTTAAAGACTGCATTAGGTATATTGTGTATGTCATTTCCATGAATCATGAGCAGTTCCAATTTTCTGAGTCCAGCAAGGGAGCTTTCGGTTATTGAATTTATAGTGTTAAACCTTAAAAAAAGAAAGAATGGGTATTCACAGGTATTACATTTACTGCTAAACGAATGAGACATGCTGTAAATTGCATTTGCGCTTTGTATTACTTCTATTAGGCTTCAACAGCGTGCTGAGCACAACCTTTACACATTGAAAACTCACACATTATTCAAGACTGATATCAACTGTAAAGACTACCAATTTAATAAGGTTTGTTTTTCTTGGCCCTTTTTATCCTGTATACCCCAACAGTTTGCTGTTGCTGACATATTTTAATACATCTCTATTGTACCCCAGATAAAACACCAACCACACGTTTGGCTGGAGTTGAACAACCCAAGGGGAATCGGAAAATACTCAAAAAGTAAGGCCTGCTGCAAATAATACCATGTAATAAAACCACTTTATTTAGCGCATGTGCTTGACTGGAAGTAGTTGGCCTGTTTCCCCCTGGGCTTCCTTTGGAAACTAGGTGAATTACATCTGATAGAAGCTATCCGGGAGTGCACAGTTTAAATGCATAATTTAATAAATGCCACTGTATTCTTTAAAATGTTAAGAATCCAGGGCCAGAGTGCATTTCAGCAAAAAAAAAAAAAAAAAAAAAACTACAAACCCTAAATTGATTCTTTCTACATGTTTGGGGATTCTGGCAGGCACTTGTATCAAAGATCTGAAAGTGCAGTGCACTTCAGTGGGCAGGTAACAGGCGCAAGGATGAGGACAGGATACCACTGCTTCTGGCAGCCTTAATGCCACAATCAGCACCAAGGAGAGTGTGTGAAGATATGCCATCTTGAAGATTTCCTGAAGAGACTTTTTTCCTTCCACAAGCTCAAGTCACTGTAAGAAAAAATGTACCTGTGTTAACTTAAAGTTGCAAAAATTGAGTAGTCCTAAAAGTTCAATAAGATAGAAATGGGTCAGCACTGCTTTTTTCTGAGCACTGGGGGTGGGGGTAGGGGCAGTCTCAATTGTGTCTTGCTAACCCTGATCTGAAAACCCTTTGCCTTTCAATCCTGGCCTCTGCACAGCATATACTGCCAATTGTGCAACACAGTGTGGTGGTTTTGTGATGTGGACTGAACTTAAATTGAACCCAAGCCACTAGGCCTGCAGTGTTAACTAGCCCCCTAGGAAACAGTCTTTTGTAAAGAAAAATAAAACATGGAATGGCAGGCATACTTATTTGAATTGAGCCACTCATGTCCCAACAGTCATGAAGTCAAGTCAAGATTACATCCTAAAACAAAATTCCAATACACTTGTTGTCAGATGGCAAAAATTGGCTCAAAAACACTTTTAAAAAAAGGGAATTTTCATTAAAAAGGAAACGTTTCTTTCAGTACCTCTTCTCAGCGTAAGCCATCAATATAAGACTGCTGGCAAGCCAAAGACTTTTTGATGTTCAAACCAATATATTAGGATAGACTCATCACTACAAAGAAATCTTGGGCTTGCCTTTATTTGACCTGATTTGATGACTTTTCATTTTAATGAACAGAATTGAATGGCTCTGTGGAATGTTCATGGTTCCTAAATGTATACCATATTTCTGCGGGCCTGCCAATAAGACAGTGAAAAAAACTCAGATTTTGTGTTATTTAAAATCTACCATGGAAGAGCGTGACTTTACTGAAATGCAGAACACATTACTAAGCAAAACATCAGGTACCTATTTGGCAGCACTTTATCAATAATTCTCCAAAACAGAAATGATGGTGGGACCATGGTGGAAATAGAGACTAAATGCCTCATTCTCTCCAGTGCAGACTTTAAGTAAAATACAGGGGGGAAAATATCCTTAAACACAAATTCCGAAAAAAAGGTGTCATCCTTTCCTTAAAACTGTAAAAAGCTGCTAGGCGTCACCATCTGTGAAATCTTCATATGAGAAAATCAAGCTCAGACAGACAGTGATGATTAATCCTCAGAAATGAACATTGCTTCACCTGCTTCCCCTGCAGTTGCCTCTAAAGTAGGGTTACCATGTGGCTCCAGATTACCCGGATGCTGTGAGACAGAACGGGATTTCAAACGTGCCCCTAAATTGAAATAAATGAATGTGTAAATGAACCATCCTTAGCTACAATTAATAATGATGCTTAAATACCCGCATGCACATCAAAAAATTGTATTATACTAAGAATGAATTGCAGCCAGTCGCTATTTTTTCTGTTTATTACAATTCAATCGCCCACATTGTTCTGCAAATACAATCGCATCATCATCTCGTTGCTCTATCGATAGATTAGCTATTCGTTCATAAAGAGCTGATCACAAGCAGCTGATCAGTGTGACTTGTTTGCTGCGCCCAAGCAATTCCACCACAGCAGGATTAATCTCAGCAAAGGTGGAGCTCATTTATACGTGAATTACTTTCAGTTTAGGGGGAATTTTGAAATCCCGGTCTGTCTCAAAGCGTCCGGTTAATCTGGTAACCCTATCTAAAGTCTATTTGTGTGCTGCAAATGTTTATTTCCTTTGACACTAATGCCGTTATTGCCTCCAGCATGTACTATACCAACAAACCCGGTGTCACACCAGTCCTCATTTCAACCACTGAATCTAAGCAATGCTACCAAGTTACTAAACCTTGGAGGCGAGGCAAGCCAGGGAAGTCTGCCTGGAGTCACTGGTGCTCAATGAGGCGAACCTATGGGAGCTCAAGGGCCAACGCAGAGTTCCTGTGGGTCGGTACACACATTTTTCATTGCCTATTTCTGATACTGACACACTTGAAATTTTCCTTAAAAACAGCAAGACAGATTACTCAGTTGACACTAATATGCCATTCATCACCTGTTGAGGTATGCCATTTAAAGTATGAATACGTTTGAGTTCAAATAACTTTAGCTTCTCTAAGCCTTTTTACTTTTTTTTTTTTTTTTTTTTTTACACAATTGAACCGAACATATAAAACAGTATATGGATTTTTAAATGTAACTGTCTGAATAGTTTTGGTGCTAGGGGATTTTAAATATAAAGTAGAATACTAGTTTAACATAATTATATCTGTTGCTAGTCTTAGAATACATTTCAAATATATAAAAGTTAATCTATATATATATGACAATAATATCCAATACAAACGTATGTGCCCACATAATTGCATATAATGTAGCTGCACATCAGGAAATAAAGAGGTAGCTTAGGTGTACTTTGTGTATCTAGTTATATGCATTATGGTTTATACTTACGGTTTATCAGTCATAGTCCCGTAGCCAATTAGATTTCGCTAAAGCTCTACGTAGCATAATGACTGGAATCTAAAATTCAGGATCCAGTGAAAATATGGATGAGCAGTCTGACACAGTAATGCTTGCTCAGTTACCAGGTCTATAAACCACAGAAACATCAACTGGTGTTCGCTTGCATATTTAGTACAGTGTAAAATGCGCTTTCAAGTTCCCGCACCACGGTCACATCACCATTCTCCATTAGTGTTCTTATTCAGATGCTTCTTATTAGGGTACACACATTTGATATCCTGTTGATTTTGCTGCCACCTGAGAACGTGTTTGTGTGTGTGCTTGAGTTGCTGTGTGATCTAACACTATTTTAATCAATAACATGCTCGAGTTACAACTTCAACACTACCAAATCCGATTCCGTATTCAATTCACCGCATTTTTTTTTTTTTTTTTTGCTTTACCTTTTCTTTAGACTAATTTAACGCAGTACGTTATGGTATGGTTCTACCTGTGTCATCTTCCCAGACGTATACCATATATACCCTGATGGGAATGTTATAAATAGATGTTACAAATATAGTTTGCTTTAGCATTAAGTAATACTCTTATCGTATTTGCCTAAACAACTGTGCTTCGGTCACATGGTAAAAACAACAACAACAAAAACGGTACCGTACCTTAAAATCTTGCTGTAATAAAATGTGACATCATTCTTCATTCTTTAAGTGCTCATATTAGTCCCACGTTTTTCTTGGCCTTACACAGACCACAATTAACAAGCTAATTCAGTGTCAATAGATTCACATTACAATCCCAGTCCAGTTGGTTACTCAAAATGTAGAGTTGCGCTTCATAGACTTCAGCACTATTCCTGTGCAAGTGCCCAGCTTGTAATTCATCAACACCAAAGTGACCGCTATATTTGATTACATTCGATGCAGTGTCCTGTGCAACATTTATTCTTCAATTTAAAAAAAAATCACACATTAATAGGGTCCATGTAGTTGACAGCGGTGTCTAGTTATAAAACCGCGAGGTGCTGATATTGTGTTGAGTAAATCTTTTTTTTAGAAGTTTAGTTTCCAGCCTGCACTGCTGAGGCAGTACTGGGGACACGTCTGCTATGCGCCACCGTGAGCAGGACTACCAGAGTTCAGTCTGAGGATGCGATTTTATTGAAGAGAGGAGGGGCCTGACAAACTCTTAACTGCGTAAAATACAACGCCCATTATTTATTTTTGACATTTTATTTAGACAAACAAAAAAACGTTGTGTCAGTTTTTAAAAAACCATTGACCTACTTCTATATATATATATATATATATATATATATATATATATATATATATATATATATATATATATATATATATATATACACACACACACACACACACACACACACACACACACACTTTTGTGGAAAAGGTAGGCTATTATTATTATTATTATTATTATTATTATTATTATTATTATTATTATTATTATTATTATTCAAGTACTATGGTATAGTGTCACCATGATTTAAACAGGATAAAATAACAAGTAGGTCACACAATGATTTTGAAAGATGTAGCTGATCACTACTGAAAATCCCTACATGTTTTGAAAAGGGTTAAAAAAATTTAAAAAAACGAAAAACAATGTTAACAAACTTGCAATTATAATATCACCATATTTGATTTTTCTTCCAAAAGCCTTATTTCAATTTTTTAAAAGTAGTCGCTCAATTGCTGTTATATCATCCATAAATTTAAATATTCAGTCATAAGTTTCAATTGCTGATATCCATATAATTCACAGCAAAGCAATTAAAACTGATTTCTATCCTTGAACTGTGTAAATACAGTATAACACCAACTACAGTACAGTATCAACAGCACTAAACCTGTACCTGTTATACTGATAAAAATGAATTATGTAACTTTTACAACCCTGTCGGAACCTTTCACCTGGGGCAGTTGGTGACTGAAGCACCCAAAAAAAAAAACACAAAATGAAACACATGTAGAAGCACTTTACATTCCATCAAATCATGCATAAACTATTGACTGCCAAAGAAGAAGAAGAAGAAGAAGAAGAAGAAGAAGAAGAAGAAGAAGAAGTTGTTTGACCAAAAAAAAAAAAAAACATAATTATTATAAATAACAATTAGACTTGCCTGTCAACAGTGATACACAGACTATTATTAACTAATCCCTTATTAAGTAAACCTGTGGGGCTCTGCTTCTGGTGACAGTGGGGAGGTCTTTCAGTCAGTTTCTGGTGCATATACTGATCCACAGGTCAAAATGACATAGAAGATAATGACAGCTACATCATCATTATAAGGGTCTTTTTAGCCGAATGAACGCCAGCCTCATTTAAAAAAGCTTATAATTTACAGACAAGATTTAGCCCATTGCAAATTCCAGAAACAAGGTAGGTTGCTGCCCTTGCTTCCTCCCGGGTTATCAGAGTTAACCATTGACAGAACCTACAGCTGTCCACTGCTGCTAAAACTGGCATACGTATTCATCAGCACAATAAGAGCCCATTAAAGTGGAATGCTAAGTAAAGGGTATACAATTTCAAAGAAGTCCAAATACTTTAACCACCACTGTGCAAAGATTTAGTGTTAGATATAGGGATCTGAGAAAGGTTAAACAGCAAACAGCTCTTTTTGTGTTGTAAATCACCAGGCTCATCTTGAGGTAGAGGTTCAAGTGCAATGAACCACACAAAAGTTTGCTCGTATCTACTGACTGTTTTTCTCCTAAACAAGTAATAGTATTGAGACTTGGGGAGTGCTTGTTGCCAATATCATTTGTTGTAATGATTTAAAGTAAGCTGTAATGATGTAATGATAGCAGCTGACGCTCTGCCTGGATGCAGAGGCTCCTGTACTGGATTTCTGAGAACTCTTCACAAGCTGGACATTCCCATGCTTTATACCCCCTGTGATAAATTAGGTGTCAACTAATTTGTTTTCTTCAGACAAATGGCAGCTAGAAACCAAGCTAAGACCACCAGAGCTCATTTTATCAAGGCCTAACTGGCCACTGGGTAAAAACTGTTAGTACAAAGATGATTTCTACTGTACAATATATTATCAACCCATTTGAACAAACAATTGTTGTTTACAAACCAACTTCAGAACATTGCATTTATTTATTTGTGTAAACTGAATGTTAAAGAGTATGGCTTCAAACACAATAGCTGCCGATAAATATCTTCCCATCTTTTCCCCCTATTTCACCAAAATGTGAACCTTTTGGAATTGTCTAAATACAAGTAGATAAAACCAGGCTGCTCTTTAACTCTCTGCTCTTTAGTTCTGCTGTTGTTTTTTTGACCCCTATTAAATACACTTACCCTTACCCTCATTAAATGCAATTAACCTTATTAAATACAAATATAACAATAGGTCCATGTTAGAACAGGATTACAACTTAAGCTAAAATAAGATCTGATGATATTTTAATATTTAAAAAATAGAAACCTCTGAGTTTTATTTAATTTTCTTGTGTACTGTACCTTCCTGTAACTGGTTTTCAGCTCAGCGCTGCTGTGGAATCCTAGCTGCTCTATGCTTGCTGAAATTATATGAGCCTCAATACTATACAGTACTACATTATATGCTGGAACTTAGAGAGAAAACTTTTTGTACAGTAGGTGTGCCTTCTTTATTGGGATTTTGGTGCAGGCTCATTAAAATAAACTTTTCCTCAAGGGAATTTCTAATTTGGAAGCATTCCCCTGCATAAATGAATGCAGATTACTTTAAGCATTGTAAAATCAATAAGAAATATATATACAGTTCAATGCACAATATTGCACAATATACTATAACAGATGACTATATTGTTCAAAAAACATTAAAGTGAAGAAATATGTATTATAAAAAAACATAATGAAAGCCAGTTGGGGAACATTTCTGAGGTTGGTTATTTGACTCAATACAAAAAAAATTTAGCCTTTTTTTTCTTTTACAGCATAATGATGTATTGCTGTATCCTTCTGATATGTTAGAACAAACCAGCACGTACAATATCAGGCTTAGTGCTCTAGTTATATGTTTTCAAGAAAAACATCAAACACATTTCTCTCTGTGTTGAATAGATTATAAAGTACAGGAAACAAATATGGGTTTGGAATAAAAAATCCACATAATAAATCACTCTGAAGCTAGTTTCACACATATCTGTAACACATTGTGGTATCCCTATTGCATCTGCTGGCAAAATGTGTAGTGATTATCTTATGTTTAGGCAAAGGCTTAATGAAGTGCCAACCATAAAATACCACTCTGATTGGCTTTTTAAAACATTATCACTGCTCCCCCTTTTTTGTTTTCAAATCTACGCTTATTACAGCACTGTATCTACAGCCACTTCATTTGTTGCTATAGCTTTTCTCAGATTCAGGCAGTGGGATGAGAACTGTCTTCAGCACCTAAGGGTTCCCCACACAGACTGTACCTGCCCTGCCATGCAAATGTGTGTGTTGACTTAGCGCATGGAGTTTTCCAGCTCCCTGAGGGCATCAGCCCTCCCTGCCACTGTAGTATAACAATCCCAAGACAGCATGATTTAAACCTGAGAACTTGCTGTATTCCCACCAAAGATTGACCTTCCTAGGACCTGGACTTGGGGGAACAGCAGAGTGGGGAAGGTCAGCATACTGAGACACAGCACTCTTGTACTGTACATTGGTGAGTCAATGCACTAGCTGTGCAACTGAGCTTTATTCATTCTGCAGTATTCGATGGTATATGTCAGTGGTCTGACCACATAGGACCTCATCACCAGAACAAAGGGGATAACGGATGGAGATGCTTTCACTTTACAAAGAAATACAGGAGTTGGGAATTTTGTATCTGTAGCATATTAAAAAAATGACGATATGTCGAACATTCAAATGACATCTCCGATGTATTCTGCGAAATATAAAAGCTGCAGTTTTCTCTTGAAGTCAGTGTCAGTCGCAAGGGAATAAAGCAGACCTGATAGTCGGTGCAACAGACCTCTGAAGTGATGACTTTATGGGATTTCTACACCAAAATGACAGAATAATCTTTGATGATAGTTACTTATCTTTCCAGAACAATTGAAACACCTTGCATACGCATTACTTTGAATCAGTGCTGTCCTGCCTGCTCAATGTGTGCCAGGTGTTTTACATTGTCTGTAAATGTTTTACAATATACAGAAACAACAGTACTTTTCACTTCAATTTGCATTGTAATGTTGTTTTTGGGATGTTAACTCAGAAACTATGGCAAACAGATACAAACCACATCACCTTGTAACAAATTCCCAGTCACAGTTTAATCCAGTCAGTTTGATAACTTATTCTTATTTATATCTTTATTTATTTGTTCAGTGAAAGACCTGCCTTCTTGAATGGAAAACATTTGCTGCTGCTATGTGGTACTGATGATTTTCACACACCTCGGCCTATTCCCTTACTGTATGTATTTCATTTACCGCTTTTCAAATTGATTTCCTGATACATAATTCCTGCACAGTGCCACACACATGTGTAAATGGAATAATAACGACATTACATAAAAAAATTGCATTCAACAGTTATTTTCCTTCATTGACAAGATAACACAACACAGTCAATTATGTACAGCATTACATCTAGAAGGCTAAAGGGCTGTCAAGGTCTGTTGCATTTGTATTGGCTTTAAATAACTTTACTGTAATTGTCTCACT
Source organism: Acipenser oxyrinchus oxyrinchus (assembly GCA_030684275.1). Lineage (NCBI taxonomy): Eukaryota > Metazoa > Chordata > Actinopteri > Acipenseriformes > Acipenseridae > Acipenser > Acipenser oxyrinchus. Next base: position 37,900,464 of record CM060253.1, on the reverse strand, counting down.
AAAGAATTCCAATTCCACTTTTTTGTTTATTGTTCTTAGTAAGATATTTGTAGCCCTAAGGTGTCATTTTGGTGATGGCAATGCACATTTAGTTATTAGAAAGTAGAAAAGGGTCATAGGGTTCAAGTCACAGTCTTGGATTTAGGTGCCTCTTTACACCTACTACCTTGAGATGTTAACCTCTTTTTAATCCTTATTGTTTTTATGAATTACTTTGTTGCTTTGCCTTTCAAACAATAGCACTACAGCTCTTAATGCATTACCTCAGGTGGGTGTAACCTTCCTTAATGACCTTTTCCATGAAAAAAGACATGAAACGATAATCAACACCATACCAGTATGTGTTTTTTACACAATTCTGAACTTCCGGTCAAAAATAGTGTTTTGAATCCAATGTTGCTTTCTTCCTATCTGCCAATCATGCCTATCGCAGAAAGGCAAAACAACCAATTTGTGTAGATAGTCCTGTTTTAATTCAATCTTAGTTAAGAAATAGGAAGACGTGTCTCAGTTTATGAGTATGTACAGTATGTATAAAAAAAAAATCAGTTCTGGCAAATACGCATATGGAAAAACACTACAGAAGGTAATTTCAGCACCTCATTGTTGACTTGTGTCTTTGCATGAGAGGTGTTTACAGAAACCTCGTGAATAGCAACACTGTCTGTGGGGTTTTCTCTGTATTTAGAAGAAAAACAAAGCATGACTTTGTATGGTGGTCCCAATTTGGGTAGTTCATTTGTGTGTATTTTTAAATGTTATGTATGGTTTGATAAAGTTACTACATGTTGGTCTTCAATTACTACGCAAAGGGATACAATGTTCAACTTCTATTAATGGAAAAATAAACCTTGTTTTTAATATAATTTGAAACAGTTTTAAAAGATAAATCAGTGAAACAGTGGCAGTTGATGTCAAAGTGAGACATTCAGAATTTTTAACAGCCTTTTGGATTTTTACTTGTTGATTGTCAACATTTTTTATATTATGCAATATACCTCAAAAAGAGGCCAATATGAGTGTTTCCATGGATATATTGAATGCAAGAATGTCCTACTGTGTTAGGTAGTACTAACATTTAACATGGGTCAAAGTGGTGACATGAGGTTCAGAAAAGGTTGCAACTGAGCCACACTCCCTTGTAAATCATACACATTTCAAGCTGTCATTTCTTTCACTTTCTGCACAGCCTACCCTTCATGAGATGCTGAAAACAATCCTTCATAGCATGGGCTACCCACTTCCTCTTTGACAAGATACATTATTAGAGCCATTATTTATACAAGAAAACTATTTTAAGTTGTAATAATAACCATCCAGAAGCTAAAGTAGATGCTTTCTATTAAAAACAGCAAATGCATGCTGTACTCGCCATTTGTACATTCTAATTAAACAACAATTTTCTCAGCTTTTTAGCAAGAAAATTGCTAAAAAGCACATGTTTAGAGCCTTTGCAGTAGACCATGCCTGTAACAACCATTAAGTAAACTTTTCAATATGGCCAATATTTATCTAAAGGATGAGTTAACAAACCAAAGATATCAGCATATCCTAGGGACAAGCAACACCTCTTGATGGATGGTGTCCTTTACTTTGGCTGTGTATGCTTTTTTTGATCCCACAGGAGCAATGGAATGGCAGAATGACATATAGCTTACTCTGAAAAAGAACCAGCCAAATGGCTATTGTGAATGGTATTTATATACATAACTACCGTACACAGGGGAATCATAAGTAACCATATGCAGTACTCTATATTCTAATTACTGCAGGACACCACTGTGTATGCCTGAAACTAGCACTGTGGTCAATTCAGAGCTTCACCATGCTGATGAATCTCAAGTCACAAGAGAAGGGTTCTATTTTTATAACCCAAATGACTCAAGAGTGGAAGTCCTTTCTTTCTTTCTTTCTTTCTTTCTTTCTTTCTTTCTTTCTTTCTTTCTTTCTTTCTTACCAGTTTATGGTATTTTTACAAGGTGCTTGCTTTGACAAAAAGTGTGAACATGGGATGTCACAAATTATGTCTTTAAAAAAATTAAAGGAGCAACATTTCAACTTGAATTTTTCCAAAACACAACAAGAATCAAATGTGAGTATTTCAAGTAAGCACCACTTACATACCGAAATGAACAGATACATTCATTTTATTATGTGTGTAACACCAGTGATACGCATCTGAACAAAAAACTGGCGTTAATAAATACACACCACTGTGGTCAGATCTCCCAAAGAAACTGGACTCTGAATCTAACATTAATCAGTACAAATAAGACACGCCTGATGAAGAGTTGTTATTGAACATATAAGTTGGATTATGAAGATAGCTCAGGAGAGCTGTAAAAATGTAACAAACCATGTCACCTTCCAAAGTAAAAGCAAGCTTTTTAGCAATGTGCATTGTAGGACAGCTACCCATCGTGCTCATATAGAATAGAGTTAATAGCTGGAGTTGAAGGTGACGTGTTTTCAAAATCCAAATAATTATCGCATGACCATTCAATTCTCTTAACACCTTTCAGCTAAAAATGCAGCTGTTCTGGGTTCTCACAGGGCTTTGGACGCTGAAACGGCTGACTGTAGATCTCCAGGGCAAAAAGTAACCAGTGTCACAGTATAACCTCTCCCAATACTTTTGTCACTTACTTGCCACTTGCTTTTACACCTGTTTCATCTCTTCATTGTATACCTCCTAAATACACAGCCTCCAGTTTTTTTCCCCACCTCTGGAGCTAGGCTATATAATATGACAATAATTCTACTCTCACCTCTGAGGAGGTTCTGGGAATTGTGTCCACTGCAGCTGAGCAGGACATATAAATTACACATGCTGATCAAGCACCACTCAAGGAGAAGCATGGAAACAAAACAACCCCACCCACTCCGTGCTGCTATTAGGTTATGTTAGGGGAGTCTGTACATCTGAATTAACAATGAGTATCCCTATTAAAACCATCAATAATTACCTCCCAACCTGTGTTGCATTTTGACTTCATATACAGATAAAAGAGAAAAATATCTGGAAATACCTGAAATTCTCAATATTCAAATTTTAAAAGGTTTTCAGATGACTGTGAGTATATACAGGGGAAAATTTGTAAGCTAAAAGGTACCAAATCTTATAATTTAGGAAGAGGGACAGCATTTTTGTTTATAGACCCTATGTACTAACCTTGATTTACAGTAGCTTCCATATATGGTTCATGTTCTCATCTGCTTGTGGATCAGGATTTCGTGCCTTATTTGTTGATGCCGGTAGATGCATGCCAACCTTTGCCTTGCCATGTTTGAACATAATCTTCAGGTCTGAACAGCGCCATTGGCGGGCCGACTAATGGGGTGAACAGGAGTGACGACAGTGTAGATGTTAAGAACCATAGTATGTTTTTTTTTACAGTTAATCTAAACTGTGTAATTCTTGCCTGAGATCTGGTGTGATCCGGCACAAATTGACCAATGGGTATATAGTACATACACAGATATAAAGCACTCAAAGATAATATGCAGGACTGGCAATACTGGTTTGATGTTTATTTTCGTATTGTATACAGTACAGGATATTTGGAAATGGTCTTAAAAGAACCCCTTTCACCTGGACAGTGTTATATTAAAGTTCTATCAACTACTAAAAAGAGACCAGAACATAATTTAAAATACTGCTGCTACTGTACCTGTACTGAAGTCCCGCACTTGCAATGCCCTTTTTATACTGTTAGTAAGTTTTAACATTTTGGCCCTGGACTTCATCAATTCCTGGTTTTCCTAAATATTTACAAATAAAATAACACAGCAGGTCAGAGGGAATTGACTAAACAGAAAATCAAATTCACATACACATTACATTAGATAAGACCTCACCTTCTTGTGCTGTTCATTTATATTATTATATATTATTCAGCCCACACAGCGAAGGGTTCCCAACAACCTTGAAATGATAGCATTTCCTTCCTAATTCTTTGTGTGTGAGTGGAATATGGTTTCCATCTGAAAATCTGGAAAAGAAAACAGGTTAGCTATCCATAAAGTTTCAGTGTAGCCTTTGTAGAAGTTTAGTATGCAGCGGTCGGTGTTTGCATGTGTGACTGGGAGGAAGGGGGTTAGCTCACTCTCCATGGTGCCGTGCAACTGCAGGGATTGCTTTGAGGGAAACCTAATTGATTGGAATGTTACACTGCTTATTTAACACTATGCTGTATTGTGGCTGGCACGTTTAATTAGGGGGTCCTCTTTTTTAAAGAGTTTATAATAAAATACATTACGCACATGTGTAGAAAGAAACATTCATATTCATATTATATTGTTATACACTGTAATATTATAAGGTTATCTTTTAATACATTATCAGTTCACGTTTTTATCCAGTCTACTGTGCACTGGTATAAATGAAAATGTCCCTCAGCGGTATATCACTTACCATTTTTGGAAAGGTGTTTCAGTCTTTATGAGAGGATTTTAACATTCTGGAGTCCAGAAAACATTTTACAGTTCAGCAGCATGGAGGGAAGTTCCGGGCTCAGGCAGAACAGCAAGCAACAAAGCAGCAGAAATCCACTCCAGGGCAAACAAGATCAATCTCTAGCTAAGGCAGGTGACTTCAAACTAGGTGATGTCTGGACATCAAAACATCAGATTCAGAGATTTGCTCTTCGCAAAGCCTTTGGGATTAAAAACGTGTTTATAATTTAATTTGTACAGTTAACCCTGTTGCTTATAGTATAAGACTTCTTGTGACCATGGTGAGTGGACAATGTTTTGTTTTATTTGTGAAGAATGTTACTATTCTTCGTTCTTTTCAAAAGGGTTGTAAATGCCTGTTGTACGTTTCTTGCCCATTGATTATTTTCATTGTGTGAGACAACACTTATGGGGTGTTCCGTGATAAAGTAACATTTGGTGCTCTACCCATCACCACAAAAACTTTGAAATTGCCATTAGTTTAATATTGATGACTCAATCAGTGTAACACATGTTATGTACCACTTTTTCTGGAATGGCAATTAAAAAAAAAAGATTAATTGGAATTGCTAATTTGCATTGTCTGAGAAGGACATACTGATGTATACTGTACAAACAAGAAAAGGGAAAACTATGAGAAAAAATGCAGTTAGTCAAGCAAACAGATAGTTGATCGAATGTCTTCATCATCAAATTTATTATCCTTACTTTATACATCAATAGAAATGTTTTGAACATCAAAAATAGTGATAATTACATTTAGAGAAAAAAAAAAAAATATATATATATATATATATATATATATATATATATATAATATATATAAATATATAATGCATGTAGACATAATGATTGTGTCCCAAACAGTATAACTATTTAGTAAAAAACGATAGGTGTACAGGCTGTTGAAATTCAAAGCCCAACAACAGTGAGAAATATACTGTGTGATTTTAGCTTGCATGGTTTTAAACCCTCTGGTCAAGCCTGTTCCGGTAATTAAGTTTTAAGTGGTGTTTTTCCTCAGATCAGATAAATGCCAGAAGCGGAACCAAACAGGCTGACAGATCAGCTGATTAGCTTGGTCTGGGGACTCTAACTTGAGCTGTCTTGTTGACAGGAACAGTGAAACACTTTATTATGAGACTTTGCTTCAGATATTGTCCAGTGTACCTTTTAATAATTTAATGATTAATTATTCAATTGATTATTATTTTAATCACCTTCTTCAGGACCACATACATTGACCGGATTTGTTAGTTCCATGTAATGATGGAAGCTGTTTGGCTCTGCACTACAAATGCACACATCCCTTTTTTGAACAGAGGTTGCTGAATATTGAAAATGTCTTCAGCTTTCATTTTTTAGGCTCAGCCAAAGAATCAACCCATGCCTTCGTCTTTAATAAAGAATGTATACATCCACATATGTGCTTTGTAATAATAGCATCTGTTATAGGGGTGTCCTATTGATACCTGACTTGGGTCAGTAGGTTTAGGATCAGTGATTTAAGCACGAGCTGTGAAGTAAGGCCTGAGAATTTAGGTATTTCAGAGTGCATTAGGGATAATTAATGACATACTTTTTTTTTCCTCAAAAGGATTTCAAAAGTTCACATACAAGGTAACCCCTTTTGTTTTTTTAATTCTCCTGTTCTCCATGACTTTTCTTAGCCAATGACCTGCAGCTGTGAACTTTCGCTTGCCTGTTCTTTCTTCCTGTAACAGACCTAGTAATCTTTTGATCTATGCATCTGTTTTGCCATCTTAAGGTCCTGACAGAACTGAATAGCATGCAGCCCTCTGCTCCTGAGTTCTCTATTGGGGGTATCCACTGTTAATCGTAGTATTTTGAGAAGTGCATACACAAGAGATCATTGTCAAAGCTCTTTGCCTTGACAAATGCTTATAGGTATAGTAAAAAGTTCTCTAACAACTTATTGTCAATCGCTAACAAAAGGGCAGAAGGAGATAACAGTCTCTGGATGGAGTTTCATACTAGAAAGCATTATACATCCCCATATGTTACTACAATCCTGAAAGCTTTTTACATTTATAATTGTAAAGTCTGTTTAAAAGCTCTTTTCAAAATGTCCCCTCTAGTGCACTGGGGTTTGAGATCTGTCCTCTAAATCACGACAGGAAGTGCACTTCATGGATCGTTATTGCTGTGTTACCTGTTTGACAATGTGGATGATAATCCTTATACTATCAGTGCACTATAGCGGACATTTTGAAAAGAGCTTTGTAATAGATTTAAAGTTATACGTGTAAAAAGTTGTCAGAATGTTAACAGCGCAAAGAAAAATTCCAGGTAGTTTTTTAAACAGTTGTAGCAACACATGGGGTAACGCTATATTTTTCAGAACCCTGCTTGTGACAGGATGGCACAGATGGTGGAAGGTAAACAAGCAGGTAAAAGACGATAGGTTGCAGTTTTAAGCGCCAGAGCGCGTATTTATTCAAATACAAAAGAAAGCTCACAGACCAAAATAAAGGTTTAAACAAAACAATCACGCACCACAAAATCAAAAAGAAAATCCTTGCCCAAGTAAAACTGTTATGGAGAGCTGGCGCTCTACACAAAAACATGTCTCTCTTCCCAGCTGCTGCCCCTTAATGGGGTTTTTAGCTCTCTTTTATATCATGTGGCGGTTCCCAATTAGCACCAATTATCTAATTTGGGAACAGCCACATTCTCACATGTATTTGGCAGGGATAGGAATTAAGCCCATCCCTGCCAACCTCCACCACCAACACACAAACCAAACACTATTTACAAGCAGGGTTCTACCCTGCCACACCGCTGCTTACTCTTTATGGTCCTGTTGCTAGTTGCATAAACAAGATACATTCCTTGAGCTTAAGGGTGTTTCAGAAAGCTGCTAGGGGTGTACAGATTCAACATTTACATGATACATTGTATTGCAACAGAGGTATGTATTGTTTGTATTGTGATACAAAACCAAAAGCACAACGTAGTTAATTGCAGTGCACCAAATGGTTCTTGAAATAACAGTTGGTTTGACTTTGAATGCAGTACATATTCTTCCTCTATCATAAAATGTTTGTCTTTTAAATAGTCTATCTTTAAATTATCATTTGATCTTATTATGCGTCATACAAACAGCCCATCAGGACCAAACACATCGTATCGCAACATGCATGTAACGAGACGCGTTGTATCGTGACATTAGTGTAGTGTTTCGCTCTAGTAAATGATATCTTTATATAAAGGAACATGTATCATTAAATATAAAACATAATACAGTAAAGTGTTTTTTGCAATTGGCCACTGGATTGTAATAAAAAGTAAATTAGGTACTGCTTCCACTGCGAGTCTGACTACTGGAATCAGTAGTTATTTGCTATACTGTGTTGTGAATGGGTGCCTTTATGATGTTATGGCAGGAAAACAGAATTTGGAATTCCAATGACAGTGATAGGCAAAGAGATTCCACTTGTTATATGATGTCTAATAAAGAACAACAATTGACACAACTTGACCTCAGGCCAGTCAATATTTGTTTCAACGTATGTTTCTTTGCAGATGACAGATAACAACTACAAATATTCTTTCTCTGTACATAAATTACAGCAAGTGCAATAATATTATTCAGTAGGAAATTAACTATAGGCATAATATTACAAAACAGTAATCATAAAATCATGTAGCTGTCATCAGTGTAATGAGACAAAACAGACTTGTCTTTTAATAAAGCTAATAGCAGCAAGAGGAAAGTCAAAGCAGAGGGTCACACATTGCATGACCTCAGTCATGAGAAAACTGTGCTAATTACATGCACCGTATCACCAGGTGAATTTAACTTTGAATGTAAAGCATCTAATCTGATCATGTCATGTTGGATGTCCTCACTTAAGTTAACATGTGGCTTGAATGTTTTCTTGTATACCAGTAGTCATTTTAGCAGAAATCAAGATTTAACAGTTTACATAGCACAAATATTGCCCAGATGTAGTGACATCATGTGACTTACATACATTTGTCATCCCAACATTGAAGCAATCAAACACATTTATTTGCATATGGAATGTATTACATTTATGAAACCTTTACTATAACCAGTTTGCAGAGTTGTTCAGATCTACTATGCCACAAAACTACATTGAGTCATGGTAAAATGATATGAACCCATAAGAAAATAAAATCTAAATATTTCAGAGCTTGAAATGGCTGCTTTAAATGATAGTAAACACAAATGATTGTGTGTTCAAGCTGTTTTTTGGAAAATTAAATCAGATTGGACTTTTCTGTGTTAACATGAACAGTTAATTCAATTATAATATTCTGGAATGTTTTCTTTCCACTACATTACTTTTGAAATACAACTGAAGTTACTTTCAGACTAAGGTTTCCAAAAACTACAAGATGTATTGTGCATTTACTTCAACAGCACTACCCTTATAAAAGTTTACCATAGAAAAAGCATAGCATATACAAAAAACATGGAAAACAAGGTAAACTAAAGTAAATGCATAGTATAAGCATGGGCAAAGCTTAGCAATATCAATTTAGTACCAATGAAGATCATTTCCTACAAGTAAGTCTCCTTTCCTATCTCCCTTTATTTCTAAGACATTTCCACTTTCGCATTTTAACATTTTCTTTTTAGAATTTGGATTTACTTCAATTCCTGGTGTTGATATACTGTATAAGCCAGGTTACTACTATGTAATTACACAGAAGTTACCATGTAAGCGCAGGACTCATTGGTGACAACCCAGTTATTATAATTACAATGCATTGCCAGTAATCTAAAGGGCTACCAAAAATGTAACATTGCCTATATGTATGAGTTTTAAATGGGTAGTCTGAATTGTTATTGTTGTCCTCTGTAGAGAAATTAAATCACAATATACAAGTTTTGTTGGCTCACTGAACGTCAATATGTAGGTCAGTGCTTGAATAAGGAGGTCATGTATTTTCCACAAAAGTGAGACAATCTGCACAATCACAAATATAAGCAAATGTACGTTGAAGTAATTTATGGTCACTTTGGGAACTTTAAAATAATGTCCACGCATAATTAAGGAATTCCAATAGATTACATATTACAGCAATTCCAATAGAATTCACATGGATTTGTAGCCATTATATTGCACACTTTTGAAATGTGATTATTAAGAGAAATGTAAATGAATGCATGTGGTGCAAAATAAACCATAATACATGTTGATGCTGTAATCAATCTGTTCTAAAAGTCCCAGCATTAGAAGAACTTGAATGCTGCCTGTTGAAGACACAAGGCTGAGATCGGTGAGAATTACTCTGCAGGCTCTCAGACCTGGAGGCAAGGATTTGACCTAAACGCCAGATTACCCCTAAAGTTAGAGATTAGATTTCACATACATACGTCTGTTAAGAAGATGGAGTCATTCAACATCTGCATTGTAAAGGGGTCACACTAAACCCAAGGCCACTTTCCAAAATGTGTGTGCCACAAATACTATAGATAAGCCATTTTAAAAATTGGCCTTGTTGCCAATTTTGCCTTTACCAGACAGTTTTCATTTTCATTGCTCTGAATCAAGTGGCGAAATGCAGCTCGCCTTATCTATGGGGCTTGGCTTTCTCAATATTTCTTGAAATTGTTTCAACTCCTACGTTGCAACTGTATCTCCCATCGATTGTCCTCAGTGACTCTGCCTTGGCTAACCTAGGACTGACGTGGGAGGTTACATCAACTGAACAAATCTCCCACCACTCTGTTCTAAAATCTCTTGAAAAAACAATGGTGCTAGCTAAAGGAGTTTAAATGCTTTGCACAGTATGTAAAGCAATATACGGTTTTAGACAGGTAACCCTCTACATGTTCCTACAAGAAATAACCACTTGACAGACACAGAACTACTGTTTAAATCCTAGAAACTCTGTACTGACTTATTCATTAAGAGTTAGTCCATTTTTACTGAGATAAATCGGCCTATCCTTCAGCGATGACAGTGGCTTAACAAAGAAAGCCAATATGCTGTCCCACATACTATTTAATTGTTATTTTATGGTACTGTCTACCTTATAAAATATTGAATTTACAGACAAATATTGAAGACTGAATATAGGTATCTCAGTTGTTAGAGTATTGGGTTAAAGTCAACCCAGCTGTAAATGGTTACTGGCACTTCGGCAAAACTGGTCAATTCCATACCTTGTTGTGTTTATATTAAAAATCTATTTTGACTAGCAATAACACATTTCGATTGAAGGAAGAGTTAACATTTTGCAACTTTCTCTCTAACAGTACTTTAATATTGCAGTTCATCTATAGATTTCAACCACTGCAGGACTAATACAAGCCACCCTTCAAAGGAAAGCATTAAAAATACCCTATTGTTAGTGACAGGGGTGCAAATTTGGTGCTTAGCCCCTAGTTTCTTGCGCCAGGGTACCTCATATAGTGCCAGCAACAGTGAATTCTGGCACCAGTAGACATGTTTAATGACATTTTTTTTTAAATTGGTATTCCTTAGTAACCATAGATGGTGATAGTTTCTCATTGGGACTCACTGGACTACTTACATGACTCACCCACAGTCATCCACATACAAAAGGAGAGAAGGTTCATGTTGTGTGGGGTGGTGAGGGGGGCCTCATTAGGGCAGGGTTTGATAATTTAACACCAGTGGGCTCTCTGTTACTAAACTTTTAAAATGGTTTAGCAACAATTTTCAAAATGATTTGCACCCCTGAGTGACCCTCGTCCATTTTTTGATCTTTGCATAATGTTTTTTAAACTAGCTACAATTTGCTCAGCATGTTTATATGGCACTAATTTAATAAACCTTTGTCTAACAAGAACAAAATGTCACTGGTATGTCTATAATGTAATTCAACACACATTTTACACAGTTCTCTTTAAGTTTTCTTTTGTTCAGCATGTCTGCTTTCAATTTATGACCTGGTTCAGAAAGAAAGAGAAACTTGTGTTAGTCAATTAGATTTGCAATGACTGAAGTGTGTATCCTAAATGGTGGTTACCAATGAGAATCAGTACAAAACTGACCCCTGAGGAGGTAAAGCAAACAATCCTATTTCGTTCATAGAGTACTTAAAATTCTGCGCTAGGTCTTGAATTTGCATTCAGCATCCAGCTGTGCATCTGATTGCCTTGCCCTGCGATCTACCACATCTGTGGATGGATTTCAGGCTGGCAGGAAGCTAGCCCAGGAGGGAAAGTTCCTGGGTAAAGAGACGCAAGGTAAACGGTGGGACCCCTGCAGTGAAACGTAGGTAGTGCATGTAAGGTAATACTTCATCTCTAAACTTCAAGTGAAAATGAGTCTGATTCTTCTGTATGGTTGTTAGGTTTTTTTGTATGCTTCATGATCATATTAATAATGGCCCAATTAATCCAATTTCTCTTAACGTAGTCACTAATTTGCTATGGAAATCCAGTAATACAATAAAATGTCATTCGTACATAGAAATGGGAATGGGAAAAAATGGAAGCCTGTTTTTTTTATATGTACCACAGTGCAGGCCGGATGCGAGCCAGCAACCCCACACAACACAAGCAAGCAGCTTAACCAAAAGAGCCAGACTCCTCTGCATTTGTCATTATAGAGCTTTTAATCCCATCTCACCTACAGGGGTCATAACCCGTAACAACACTGCATCACCTAACACTGCCTATTAGATAAACATAATGCAGAGTCTCAGTGTGTATTTCATGCTGTAAACAAAATGTAGTGTCTGCGAAGAAAAGTCATAATAAACACCCATTAGGTGATATTTTGAAATATTTACTCTAATTTCTGATCTCTAATTTTCTTGGTTTCTTTCTTCAAACAACAGATTTAAAATGTGTGGTCTTGTTTGTGCGATAAATACAAGAGAAGTGTGTCTGTTTTACTGACTCACACAGACAATTACCCCTGTAATCTGTAGGAAATTATATGTGTCAAATGTGTTAGCTGGGTTAAAGGATATGTTCTTTGAATTCTATTAAATTATTATTTTTCTGTACCTGAGATTACTTGCACATCATTCTTCTCTTTCAATGGGTAATATGTATGACTTATTTAACATTCTTTTAATGGACTAAACAAATCATATAATCACCTTCAACTTTACCTTTCCGTGTCAGCGTTTCTACCAGGACGGTGTTTGGCGACTTGGATTAAGTACAGGAACTATAAACTGAGTTTTCTAGGCCTTTGGAGGCTCAGGTGAATATACTGGAATTATCGTTTCACCAAACTGCTGCTTATATTATTCAGGACTGTGTTGTGATAATATATTGAGTGGAATTGAATAATTATTAACTTTAATTTAACAATAACTTTAATTTATTATAGCGCCTGTTTTGAAACGTACAAACCTGAAACACTGCACTGGATTTCACTGTGTTTTTATTGTATGTAGTTGTGTTAACAATTGTGTTTTAAAACCTAAGTTACTACACCTGGCTTTGTAAAATAATAGACAGCAGACCACCCTTTCCCTGTTCATCTGTAGGTTAACTGGATATTACTTTACCATGTTCCTTGAACTTTTCCATCTAGACTTTTATTACTATACTTATGAATGCAAGTTCAGGTGCAGTTTATAACTTCAAAAAAGCACTGATGGTATACTATAGCACAACTGGTTTATTTAACTTGTTCCTTGTTGTTTATTTACCAGTGAGAAAACAAACAAACATGTGTATTTATATGCTGGTAAAATGATGTGAATAAAGACTCTGTTTCACTTGTTACAGCATTGTGGTCTGCACCAGCTGAGGTCTGGAATGGCTTTCCACGTGAAAAGTAATTTGTGTAATATTTATTATATACTTCTGGCCATGTGAAATAACTCACAGAGGCACATATGATATATGTCTAAGAAAAAAAAAAATGTATGAAACATTTCCATCTTGACAAATCACATTTTCCAGTTGCAGTAGCCAAGCTGGTAATAAATAAGTTATGCAAATTGAAACTTACTGTACATAAAAGGTACCAGCAGTTTATGTAGAGTATGATTATATTCAGCTATCACAATAACATCATAAAAGCACTTTTGAATACTTTACAAGCATACCACTATTATTACAATTGTAGGCCATTTGCATAAGTAGAAGTCCTGGAAATGGCTAGGATTCAATCAAAATATACAGTGCTGCTTTATGACCTGTGTTATTTTTCATCTCTATGGCCTTTTAATGAAACTTACAGGTCAAAGATGACACACACCAATAACCACGTCTGTATGTGACAATGGAAAATGTGATTGAATCTTGCTAAAATAATGTGGTGCTATTCAATAAACTTCCAGACACAGGAAGAAAACATGCACATCATTGATTTATAAATGCTATTAATTATTAATAAACTAAGACAAAAAGGCAGGTGTGAATATTTGCTAGTTGTTGTTTCTTGTCCTTTCCTATTCAATTGATTATAAGCATACCTCAAGCAACCTTATAATAATTAGTTGTGTGGATGTATTTGTTGTTCAACCACTGAAGAATTTCTGAAGCTTTTTGAGTAAAACAAGCTTTGAAGAGAATCTTTACAACCCACAAACCACAGCATGCTAAATGTAACACTGTTAACTAAAAACCTGTGTACTTAGTTATGCTTTATAAACTTGGCCACCCTGAGCAAGGGCAAATTATTCTGAGTTATCGTAATGGTGTTTGCACTATAATACACTACAATACAGGACCTGTGTGGTTTTGTACAGAGCAAATAAGTAGCTTTTTCTTTGCAACATTCAAATTCAATATAAAAGAACATAAGAAATGTAGCAGTGCCAGAATATTTGTTGTAGACATTATACTTAGTTTTAAATACTCATCTATCAAACATGTCATTAATTAGCCAAATAATAAGAAGACAAGAGTGCTTGCATACATAACGTTTTGGGTGAAATTAATTATAAAATCACATTCAGCAATAAAATTAGCTTAAGTGGGTTGACAAGACGGCCAGAGGTTAGCTGCGTAAGCACATCATAACCAATGAGGGTTGCAGCTCAAGCTTTTCGGCTGACCAGTTGATTTGATAGGCAGCTGTGTTCTGACATACTCATGAATATGCATTTGACTTCTATTAATGTGATTGGCCAGCTGCAAGGTTCCTTGCAAACCACAGCCCTATGAACTCGACACAACCCTCAACTCAACTACCATTGGCAATCATGCCCTGTCTGAAATAAGCCTTGAAGTATTACTTCAAATGCAAAAGTCAAATGCTTTTAAATACACCAGAACGGATATTTAGGGTCTCTGGTTTTCAGGTTTTATTTCTGAGTGCTATATGCCCACAACGAGGGATGAAATGCATTTTATTTTGCAGCAAATACACATTTAAAACGGCCTAAATAAATAATTATTCGTATAATTTTAACCGAGGCATGTGCCTCGTGTGCCTCATACCTAGCTGCGGTCTTTCATCACAATTGCTGTTTTCTATTTGGTACTATAAGGATAGTAGTGCCATAATTAAAATGTAATTACAGGGTTTCACATTAAACTATGAATACTGAAGTCTTAAGGGACATAAATCTTCACATACTTGATAACAGTTGGGTTATTTTACCATATTGCAAACAACCCTGAATAGGGGAAGTTATATGTAGAAACCTTTCAGAATCAACAGAATGTTTCCAATGCAAAAAAACAGGACATTTTATACATTGAACATGATCCTTAAATCAACTGATCATCGAGCATTTGCTTTTAAACAGGGGTGTAATTTCAGAAAAATGTGTAACGTTAGTTGTCGTTTTCACTTCTGTATATTAAAACTTATTTGGTACAATTAATGTTGTGTGTGTAAGAAATTATGTAAATAAAGTTCCATTATAATGTAATTGACTGAAATAGATACCCATTCATTTTTTGGCAACACTTTATAATACAGGTACATTAACCACAGTGTAACTACACCGTAATTACACTGTAACAAGAGTATATTTAGTAAGTAAATGATGTGTAGTTACAGATAAAATACTGTTATCGAAGATGTAATTACACCTCAAGCTCACTTACAGTTAACTACATGTAGTTTGGCATAGTTAAATGTAGTGTGGCTTAGTGATCTTTTGTTACAGTGTAACAGCATATGATTATCACAAGTTCCTTTTTACATGTAATTACATTACATTTTATTACTAGCCCAATACATGTATTAACATGGTGTAAGCACACCAATTAGCATAAATACACAAAAATCGGATGTTTCTGTGCTTGGAATACAACACGTTCAGAGTAACATGAGGAATATTAGAAAGAGACCAAAAAATAATGTTTCCCACGTGCAAAATACAGCACTGTGCAAACCTTTTGCTAAATGTTCTGAAATACTTTGTTCTGTGGCTTTGCCAACAGCACTGTTGTAAAAACTGCTGCTTGTGTGTATCTAACCAACATTACGAATTAGACATCTTTCTATATATTAAAAAAACAAGCATAATGATAATTGTATATCCTTACGA
Source organism: Acipenser oxyrinchus oxyrinchus (assembly GCA_030684275.1). Lineage (NCBI taxonomy): Eukaryota > Metazoa > Chordata > Actinopteri > Acipenseriformes > Acipenseridae > Acipenser > Acipenser oxyrinchus. Next base: position 37,884,570 of record CM060253.1, on the reverse strand, counting down.
AGCGTACTGAATTGGATTTTAATCATTCTTACCTCACAAAATTAGAAACAAGTTGAAACTCTGGGACTTCTGTTTGTTTAGATTTGTGGTCTTCTCTGAGTGTGTAGCATTCTGAATCTCAGCTTTATACACTGCATACATTACCCCTTTTGTTTTGTGATGTGAGCGCCTGATTCTATATTGACATTATATGGACAATGTGTTGCCATCTAAAACATTTTGTTCCACGAATATTGGTTTTTCATCTTATGTAAAGAATAATCTAATCACTGTTACTCCTTTGGAAGTGTACAGTATTGTCGAGTGACTCACTAATACCATGTTATAACAAGAACAGTTTAGTTTAGTTATATTATAAACCATGTTAATTACAATAAAAAAAAAACATGTAATCATTAAGGTCAAAAAATGTGGCAACATTTTACTTGAAGGTGTAATGTAACTAAGCCACACTACATGTAACTACATGTAGTTAACTGTAAGTAAGCTTGTGGTGTAATTACATCTTCGATAATAGTATTTTATCTCTAATTACACATAATTTACTTACTAAATATACTTTTGTTACAGTGTAATTAGTGTAGTTACACTGTAGTTAATGTACCGGTATTATAAAGTGTTGCCCATTTTGGAATGTTTATATTATCACGGTAAAGAATATATAGAGTGTAGAATTACTATTAATAGGTTTGGTAGTACAAACTACATTGGACTCTCTATCCTAAATTAAATTGTATTTATCCATCTATTATGAGATTTAGTTACATAGATCTAGGGTGTATGGTTCTAAAGCCAGGGTAATGTTTTACTTGTAATGAAGCAGCCTACTTAAGCTTGTATGTTAGTAACCTAATTTAGGAAATTAATAAAAATATAATGCATTCCTAGTTTATGCCATTTGAGTGACTCTAAAGCATTACCTAATTAATTAGAATTAAGAATGTACATTTTGGAAATGATTGTGTGGATAACATTTCTGGACAAAGCAAGCAGTATATCTATCTACATTATCTACAATGCAATATATTCCAAGCTAAGGGGTTAGTAATATAATAATACAAAAACAACTATGTTTGTTTTATTAAGTGTCCCTGACAAACTTGTCTCCATACAGTAGTTGTCTTGCATTATAATAAAAAGCATGCATGAAAGAACATGTGTAAGATGATGCACATTGTATACACAAGTGGTTTATTCTAACATTAGCTGATTTGCTTTGTTTGTTAAATTCCTGCTACACTCACATTTGTCTCACCTACTGTGAGCACTATATGGTTTTGCTTTAAGATTTCTCATCAGGTTTCTTTTTACTGTATGGTCTTTCTACATGCTGTGTAACTAAGAAGAAAACAAAATAGTGAAGTATGTGGGTGTCCAACTGTTTTCCCTTGTCGTTTTGGCTTACACTGAGTAAACTCAAATAGTTAAACTATCACATTCTTTAGATAAGAACCTGAAAAGCTTTAAATGGCATAGACCAAAACTGTGAGATGTGTGAAAACCTAAACATCTAAGCAATGATGCCCACATAAAACTTAGCATATGCATTTCCAGACAGTTAAATGGAAAATCTATAAAAGTGGATTAGTGGCACAGTTGTGTTTGGCTCTCACCCTGAAATATGAAATGCTCTATATATATAAAAAAAAAAAACTTAGGAGAGGTAGGGTGTTAAAGATATGCCAGATGGCCACTAAAGCCAGGTTCAGTTACTTTTAGCATCTTAAAATGACGTAAAATATTTATTGGATTGGGAGTCAGTTTAACTAAAACCAATACATCTGCAAGTTCCTTCTGTTTAGTTTCTTCCGAGCCTGGTGTATGATGAGCTAGGAACATAATCCGTTTTATTTATTTAACTTTCTGATCTGGATACAAGCCCACATGCACATTACAACAAATGTGAAACATCCCAGGGATGGACCCCAAGGCTGTTCGGATGTGTTTTCAGTTGTCCCTTAATGGAAAGCCCTGTAAATGGAAGTTCAAGTGCCTTAGTTTTTATTAAACTTGAATTTCGGCAGGCGCAGCTCCACCAAAGATTTATGCTAAGGCCATGAGGAATATTTGTTTCTCTGTGCTAGTTTCTGCTATCACTTGTTCATTTTGAAAAACAACTAAACAAAACCAAAACCTGTAACATCAATTACTTGTCATAATGACAATTATTTTCATGACCTTATTGCAGACCAATCTCTTCTGAATTTGTCAGAACACATTGGGGGTTATTTTCAAAGGAGATCCGCTGGAGAATTGTGGTATACGCCATTATTGCAACAGTTTTTTCTGCACCTCTGTTTTTTCTAAAGCTGCAGAAAAAAATCCTCAAGGAAAAAACACATATTTTTAATATATGGTAGAAAAGTATGATACTGATATTTTTCATATATAGAAATTGGCCTCTTTTTTATATATTTAAAATATATGGGATATATTTTAAATATTTTTTAGTCTGTAATCCATATATTTATTTTATATGTTGAAAATATATGGTGCACCACATATTTTCATTCGTCTGTAATCCATATAAAATAAATATATGGATTACAGACTAAAATATATTTGAAATATATCCCATATAGTTATTCTGATGCTTTTGGCGGAATACATAATGACCTAAGAATCCATGGCTATTTTCCAAAGATCACCGTGGTAGATAATTTAAACTTCCACCAGTTTGCTTTCCACCTGCTTCAGAATGGTCAATATTTGCACACACACATTTGTATTGGTAAATGTCAGTACATTTCCCAGTATATTATATATGTAACAATTTCCATTTACTACAAACAATCTGTTACTATTACACAGTTGCATTGTCCTGAAATTCTACAGATTTTCTTAACACTGTAGCTTACATACAAAAATAACAAGAACAATATTACAAAAATAAAATAATACTATATATATACAGTACTGTGCAAAAGTTTTAGGCAGGTGTGAAAAAATGCTGTAAAGTAAGAATGCTTTCAAAAATAGACATGTTAATAGATTATATTTATCAATTAACTAAATGCAAAGTGAGTGAACAGAAGAAAAATCTAAATCAAATCCATATTTGGTGTGACCACCCTTTGCCTTCAAAACAGCATCAAGCATCAATTCTTCTAGGTACACTTGCACACAGTTTTTGAAGGAACTTCGGCAGGTAGGTTGGCCCAAACATCTTGGAGAACTAACCACAGTTCTTCTGTGGATTTAGGCAGCCTCAGTTGCTTCTCTCTCTTCATGTAATCCCAGACAGACTCGATGATGTTGAGATCAGGGCTCTGTGGGGGCTATACCATCACTTCCAGGACTCCTTGTTCTTCTTTCACGCTGAAGATAGTTCTTAATGACTTTCGCTGTATGTTTGGGGTCGTTGTCATGCTGCAGAATAAATTTGGGGCCAATCAGATGCCTCCCTGATGGTATTGCATGATGGATAAGTATCTGCCTGTACTTCTCAGCATTGAGGAGACCATTAATTCTGACCAAATCCCCAACTCCATTTGCAGAAATGCAGCCCCAAACTTGCAAGGAACCTCCACCATGCTTCACTGTTGCCTGCAGACACTCATTCGTATGCACGCTCTCCAGCCCTTCGCTGAACAAACTGCCTTCTGCTACAGCCAAATATTTCAAATTTTGACTCATCAGTCCAGAGCACCTGCTGCCATTTTTCTGCACCCCAGTTCCTGTGTTTTCGTGCATAGTTGAGTCGCTTGGCCTTGTTTCCACGTGGGAGGTATGGCTTTTGGCCGCAAGTCTTCCATGAAGGCCACTTCTGACCAGACTTCTCCGGACAGTAGATGGGTGTACCAGGGTCCCACTGGTTTCTGCCAGTTCTGAGCTGATGGCACTGCTGGACATCATCCGATTGTGAAGGGAAGTAAGCATGATGTGTCTTTCATCTGCTGCAGTAAGTTTCCTTGGCCGACCACTGCGCTTCACGGTCCTCAACGTTGCCCGTTTCTTTGTGCTTCTTCAAAAGAGCTTGGACAGCACATCTGGAAACCCCTGTCTGCCTTGAAATTTCTGCCTGAGAGAGACCTTGCTGATGCAGTATAACTACCTTGTGTCTTGTTGCTGTGCTCAGTCTTGCCATGGTGTATGACTTTTGACAGTAAACTGTCTTCAGCAACCTCACCTTGTTAGCTGAGTTTGGCTGTTCCTCACCCAGTTTTATTCCTCCCTACACAGCTGTTTCTGTTTCAGTTAATGATTGTGTTTCAGCCTACATATTGAATTGATGATCATTAGCACCTGTTTGGTATAATTGTTTAATCATACACCTGACTATATGCCTACAAAATCCCTGACTTTGTGCAAGTGTACCAAGAAGAATTGATGCTGTTTTGAAGGCAAAGGGTTGTCACACCAAATATGGATTTGATTTAGATTTTTCTTCTGTTCACTCACTTTGCATTTAGTTAATTGATAAATATAATCTATTAACATGTCTATTTTTGAAAGCATTCTTACTTTACAGCATTTTTTCACACCTGCCTAAAACTTTTGCACAGTACTGTATATATATATATATATATATATATATATATATATATATATATATATATATATATATATATATATATATATATATATATATACTGTATATGTTTACATTTGAGTTTTGACTAATTTCTCCCTGTTTTGTTTTGGGACAAATTTTGATTGTGCTTAGATAACATTGCTAACACATTTGAACCGGAACCATTTTTTGGGGCGATTACACCGTTTAAATGCTCATTCCTTATTTATTTAAAGAGTTAGTAGCAGGGATTCCGAAAAATATAGCGTTATACGTCCCCAGGTGTTGCTACAACTGTTTAAATAACGTACCTGTAAGTTTTCATTTCATTGTTAACATACTGACAACTTTTTACACATAACTTTAAAGTGTGTTTCAAAGCTCTTTTCAAAATATCCACTCTAGTGCTCTGATAGTGTAAGGATTATTGCCCACATTGTCAAACAGGTAACACAGCAATAACGATCCATGATGTGGCACGTAACAGAAAAGCCAGAGTGCATGCAGTGATTTAGAGGACAGATCTTAAATCCTAGTGCACTAGAGCGGCCATTTTGAAAAGAGCTTTGACACAGACTTTAAAGTTATAAGTGTAAAAAGTTGTCAGGATGTTAACAATGGGCCAGTTTACTGTGTTTTTTTTCACGTGAAGTGGCCATGCATGTGCATGTGGGAAGAAAAACTTAAAAAAACGTCCACAGTATTTTAACGGGAAAGTCTCATTTACCTGTGAGAATCAAGGAAATTCTCCTGAAATCAATGCCCACTTACACATGGAAACACAAGTTTCTCATGAAAATATGTATTAGCTCATTAAGTGCCTTACCTAAAGCCACTATAAAAGTCACATAAGTTACCATGGTCCAAAGATGGCAGCAAGGAAGTTAATTTTTTGTTTGCTGTATTTCCCTTATCAGATTGATATTGCAAATAACCTCACTTTTTTCTCTGTCTTCCCTAAAACTTTGCATAATGCAAATCATGCATATATCTAAATGCTTTTGTAAAGTATCATACAGATTGCATTTACCAAGTTTCTGTTTAAAACTATTACTAAAAATGTTTAATAAACTGCATCGTGGGCTTGTGAATTCAGGTGTTTACAACTACCATTAAGTACTTCAGAATACACTTGCAAATAGCTTTCCAAACAACTGTCCAAAACAACTTTCTTGTAAAGCACTATGTTTAAATGTGTATAACTATACTCTCATGCAAATTCTCCTAGTTATGTCTGAGCAAAACCTGTGTCCACCCTCCACTCCACTGGAACAATGAAGAGACTCAGGTGTTAATATCCATAATAAGGGAAGAGGATATGATGAGGCAGCTTGATACAATGCACAACATGAAAAATGTTTAACCCGCTTTCAAAATAAAATGTGGTGTGGAATTTTTGCAACTTATTTTTGGGAATCAACAATACTGCTCAGTATTCCAATACTTTATTTAGCAGAAGCAGTCATACAAGTACAGCAATATGCTATATTTGGTATAAAGAGATTCAAAATAAGCTAATAAAAATAAAGATAGCAGTGCATCTTTAATAGCAGGACCCTCTTCATATCACTGTTGTGCAATTCTTGATGGTGGCTAAGGCAACCGTTCCTCCGCTTCGCTCGCTGTCAGCAGCCACTGATGCCTGAACACCTCCTTATGGTCCTGGATACAGCAGGCAGTAATAATTTGGGGAACAAACTCGTGGTTCATGTCAGTATGCTTCAGTAGTAGCTGCCACTTTCCTTTCAATAGCCCAAACGTCTGTTCAACCACCACTCGGATTTGGCCCAGTTTATTATTAATAAAGATATACTCTCCCCCCCCCCATACCCACAGATGATGTGTGAAAAGTAGTGTGGGCGACAACATTAAAACAAAGTATTAAAAAAAGCAGACACGATCCATCAGCAAATCAACCATTTATGTCAAACACAATGTCACATGGATTTCCTCGGGAGAGTCTTTCGTGTAATCTTCTCTACACATGGAAACAATATTTTTGGGAGTTTCCTGCTAAAATGTGTGAGAATTGAACTGGACCTTACGCATGGCTAATTTAAATATCACCCACCTGCCCTCCCCATTCATTTGCATAATGTTGTGGGGAAAGTGGGCATTCCCGGGAAAATGAAAGGCTTCACATGGAAACGCAAAAAGGTACCAAGTCCATGTTTATTTCACGAGACAGAAATGTCTCAAGTAAGAGTACACCCATGTAAACTAAGCCAATGAAAAGAGAAATTACAGGTACATTATTTAAACAGTTGTGAACACGTGGAGTGAAATGCGATCTGCCAGCAGGTAAAATGGAGGTCCACTTTAGAAAATAGGAAGGTGTTTTTTTTAATCTGATTAAAAGGTGGAAAAATTCAGCAGATTTTGCCATTTCCACCGAAAATGAAACCCCTTTCCAAAACATGGCCCTATCTAGTCCCCCGAAATGAAGTGGCTTTACAATACGTTTAAAATGAATAACTACAGACCAGGTGCCTCTCTACCGCTATTTTTATGTACTTTAAAATCTTAGAAATCATGTAACTATAGTCTCAAGGTACTAATATATGTAATTAGTCTTGAGGACAAAAAAATGACATTTTATCTGGAGAGTTGCGAGTTCAGAAGCAGGAGGATCACTTGAGCACCTGGTTTCCTTTGTGAACGGCATTAAACCAAACACAACTGATTTAAAAGATACACACTGGTTAATAGGATGTAGCCAGAGAAGAAATATAAGCTTCACTCAATCATGGGAAATTGATTATCTTGTTGCAAAACCAAATCTCCTGAGATTGTAAGAAGAAACATGTTGGAACTCAACCGCTGCACTTCTTTAACCTTGAGCAACAAGAAAATTCATGTTTCAACATCTGAGTTTTACGGTTGAAACATATATATCATTTATCCTAGTTTTCCCCTTTTATATACTACCTGCTGTTAAGAGATATATATATTTTTTTACAGGCATTCCAGTTTATTCCAACAGGAACACTAACCAAGGTTTTAAAATCTGTTTTCTTACCTGTTATAAGCACCAGCAATATTATCACAAGACCCTGAAATAACATAAAACAATTATTTTTTTTTAAAGTGAAGAACTAAGAGATTCCTAGCGATTTATCTATAGCTATTTTAAATATTTGCTTATCTTGAATTAACATTAAAAAAACAACAAGTTTCAGTCATATCGGATTTCATCCAACTAGAAGGAGCATAAGTCAACTCCTACATCCAAATCCCTCTGCCAGAGCACTTGACAAACCTGAGGCAAGCAGAGCGGAATGCAACTTTCCACTGTCTAATAGACATACAATACTGTAGCAATTATGAACTAGAACGTGGGTGTTTGGCACTAGATACAACCAAATTCAAAAACCTTTTTGAGCATACTGAGGAGTTCATGCCAGGGAGTCCATTATACTGTGCTACTAGTCACATTATTTTATCAAGATATTTCACACACATATTTTAATTTGACTGAGTACTTTACATCTTTGAACTTGTGGAGGTTTATAATGTCTCTCTGCAAAGACTTCCCATTTCCTGGAAACCTGTCTTTTTTTACAATCTGCGCCATCAACTGCAAAATCCCAGGAAGCAAGGCATGTTGGTTATATTTCTTTTCCAGACAGCAGGAACCTAACATTGCTGTGCCAAATATTCTGGCCTGTCATCAGTCACTACGTGGTATACTGTCTACACTAAAAAAAAAAATATAGTGTTGTGCTAGAACCCAGCAATTACCTATCAGGTAACACAGTGGAGCTGCTGTTTGGGATTAAGAGAGGACAGCGAGAACCAAGTGGAACTATAAATGCATCATTCTGTCGTGAGGCAATGTCTGTTGGTTAAATTACATCTTCCTTTAGCTTTATATCTTTAATAGCAACATTTCCAGAGCCCGCCTGTCTAGCTCTAACAAAGCCTTCAATGTAACTGGGGGAGTGTCAGGTATTCCAAGTCTGGCCTATTTGTTAGAATACTTCAAGTGCTATTGCTATGGTTTCAATGTAAACATTTAGAGGGATGTGATATTTCAAGGGTAATTGTGCATATCAATGCAGAGTTAAAGTTGAAATTCTTCTCAACTTTGTCAAACAAGTGGCTTCACCCCTAACTGCCCAACTGTGTTTCTGCCAAATACATAAATGTGGTATACATACACTAAGTATGTAAATAGAAAAACACACCTAGGCTGCGTCAACATTAAAACTAAATGTAAGTGTATTGTGCAAAGGATACCAGAAGAAAAAAAACAACAACATTTTATTTAAAAAAATTGGGGCTTGATGAAACAATTCTAGTGCTCATAAGTTCAGAGTTATCACGTCATATTTTAAATACAGACTGTATCTAGAAGTTTGATTTCTGACATTAATCATATATAGACCAAGTATGGACCTCTGTTTTCCTCCACAGCCCAGCAATATCTCTATATCAATCCACCTCTACCCCTGTATTTAGCTCCCCTGGCCACCAGTCCTACTAGCTGATTTAAGTGGCCAAGAAACCCCTGAATACCATTGACAACCCACTTTGTACCCCCAAATGATCTACTCCCAAAGCTAACCAATGAGACACAACTGCAATATATGGATTTGCAGGAACCCTAACCAATGAACCTACTTTGTCTTTAGGTTGAATGAAGACGCACCATCATCCCAGCAGCACTCATTTTAAGCAAGCAATGCAGTTCCTAATCCAACCCTTTTTTTCCGCCCAGCTGTAATCCCATTCAAGGGCTTTCCAAACATGTTACACAAGGTACAGTAGACTTTACAAAGACACTGTCTGTAGCTTTGTGATCTTGCTGACTGAGCAACACTAAAACAGACATTTATGCTCCTAACTCAACATGAAGCTTGTTTGAAAACAAAAATAACATGCATATGTGAAAAATCAAGAGGATACATCTAATCATGAATGCATTAAGATTCTTCTGAAGATAGCAGTTGGACTGTCAATTACTTAATGTTACAGACTTTGGCAGTTCCAGTTTTAATTATTTTATAGTTTTTTCATGATGAAGACATTTATTTGAGAAATCACTTTTCACTGCCCTGGCTCATGTTCAGTTTATTTCTCAAATCTTCAAAGTAGAGCCCATCCCAGTCAAGCCAAGTCAAATTATCCATTAAACTATCTAGGGTTACCATATGGCTCCAGATTAACCGGACGCTTTGAGACAGACCAGGATTTCAAAATTCCCCCTAAACTGAAAGTAATTCACGTATAAATGAGCTCCACCTTTGCTGAGATTAATCCTGCTGTGGTGGAATTGCTTGGGCACAGCAAACAAGTCACACTGATCAGCTGCTTGTGATCAGCTCTTTATGAACGAATAGCTAATCTATCGATAGAGCAACGAGATGATGATGCTTTGATTGTATTTGCAGAATAATATGGGCGATTGAATTTTAACAAACAGAAAAAAATAGCGACTGGCTGCAACTCATTCTTAGTATAATACAATTATTTGATGCGCATGCGGGTATTTAAGCATCATTATTAATTGTAGCTAAGGATGGTTCATTTACACATTCATTTATTTCAATTTAGGAGCAAGTTTGAAATCCCGTTCTGTCTCACAGCATCCGGTTAATCTGGAGCCACATGGTAACCCTAAACTATTCATTCTGGGAGGGCAATATTCATGTTACCTTCAAGCTTACAAACAAAACAAAATATTTTCTGTGGCCGTTTTTGCATTAATTATACCATTATACAGCACTGTCACAGACATTGTTTAGACTCGCTGGTGTAACCTCCATCAAAAGTGCATTTCTAGGTAGAAGAAAAAGGAATTAATGAAGAGTCGTTTACTCAAATTGTTGCATTCGTTGAGGTCTGTTGAAAGTCTGTACACTTGGACATTAACTTCATCTAATGTTTATTCAAACAGACTTGTGAAGTTCAGACATAGAAAATATCGAATCACTTTGTTTTATAGTTTTTGCTAATTGAGTGCTTTCATCGCCATCGTAATTTATGACTTGCTTTACATTATATATTTAATAAGTGGATTGTCAGAGAAGTTGAACTTAACCAGCAGCAAGTACTGAGTACATTTTCCCATGGATACCAACACAATATTGTGGGCTCAGAGTAAGTACTTTGAGGGAGGCACCAGTTTGTATTGTGTTTATAGAGAAGTAAAATTGTCACTAGGTATAGATAATAATATCACCTATAGCGCCTCCAAGACAACAATGGATCAATGTCCACTTATTCGACTCCTCACTGTAATGGAACAATATCAGCTAGAAGATAACCAACTCTGGGATGAACGAGAGCAGCAGCACCAAGCACAACTAGCGCAACATTTCTCAAATGTGATGGAGAGAGTGACTACTGCCTGCACACAAGAGATGGTACAGTCCCAAACAGCCAATATTGAATTGACTAAAATGACAGAAACTGACAGCCTTGTGGCTTTCCTGATGACCTTTGAAAGGGTCGCCAGGGTAGCTGGACAGAGCAGACCTGGGCAGTGGCTCACGCCATATCTTATAGCGGAAGCCCAGGCTGCTTATACAGCCCTGGATAAGGATGCAGCCCAGGATTACAAGCAGGTGAAAGATGCTATTTTGGATCGCCTCGAGGAAACTCTGTTGGTGGAGCAGTTTGTTTATGTAATTCCAGGTACAGTACACGCCTGGATCAGGCAGCATCATCCATCTACCCTACAGGAGGCAATCGGGTTAGCGGAGGTTTTCATGGATGCTGACCCAAGTCAGTCGGGTAACCAGATGCCGTCACGGTGGACCAGGGCCCAACAGATCCGTGAGACCGCCCAGGCAGCAACAGAGAAAGGTAACCCTAAGCCCAGCCCCCGTTCTTCACAGACAGGCAATGGGACAATGTTGTTGTCACTCCTCTTGCTTCCCAGGTTGCTTTCTTTAAGTGTGGAGATATCAGAGGCTAAGGGAAAACACTGGGAGGGGCCCTATTTGATCTCAGTAATGGTTGGAAATGAATGACCTATGCCTTAGTGGATTCCAGGAGTAGGCAGACGCTCATTCGAACTGTGCTCTTAGTTGGGACTCGATGGTGCCCATTGAAAGCAGTGGGAATCTCCTGTATCCATGGAGAAGTCAAAGAGTATCCAACTACTTGAGTTAGAGTCCTACAAAGACTTGTTGCTGTTGTCTTTGTCTGGAAAAGGCCGTCTACATTATACATATACATGTTTTACTTTAGTGTATACACAGCTGAGAATACTAGAATAAAATCAGCTAAGGGATACAAATGGGGTTAGATCTATCACGGTAACATTTTACACCAGATGCAAAACATTTACACAAGAGTAAGTAAACGGGCCAAGACTGTAGAGGGTTTGAAGCGTGCCAGTGGTTTTGTCCACTTCAAAGAGACTAACTTCAAGACTAGAGAATCCCCAGGAACTGAACAAAATTAGACCCAATTGCAGCCTACTAATCAGATGATCTGATCAAGAGAATCAAGTTAGACTGATCATGGGAACCAAACGAGCGAGCAGTATACAGTATAGGAATAAGAAACCTGACTTGGACGATTTGAAAAATAATTTTCTGTGTGTTGTAGTGCAAATAAAATGAGACTACATTATATTCCTCCTTTAGATTTCCTTTAACCTGATACAAGGGTTTTAATCGCTGATAAAGGACCTCAAATGTTATCTTTCAAACTATGTTTAATTATTGTGCGAAATCAATCTGTCCTAAAATATGGAAATACAGTATTCCTGTATTTTACCTTTTGTTCTGCTTTTCTTGTACATGCCCTCTGAATGTTGTCTGTTAATGTAGACTAATTCTGCTTCCTAGCTGTCCTATCTATTTATTTAAATTTAGTATGGCAAATAAAGTAAAAAAATAAATAATTGAGAATAGTGTTTGCTGTCAGCAGCAACACAGTGATCACAATAACAACTAGTCTCTGGTTTGAACGACAAGCTGAAGAAATCAAAAACTAGATGCAGTCTGATTACTTTCAGCAACTTTATTTCAACATATCAAAATAACAACACAGGCACAGTGTGATCTTCTCTAACAACGCCAGGAAGGAGGCTCTGAATAAACCTTTTGATCACAAGTTACTGAACAAACAGCACGATCAGGATTAACACATAGACTTAACAACTAGATATTTTTAATTACTCAAACTTTTTTGTATTTATTAATAAATGTTAGGACCTAATGGTAACTTAAATATTGAAACTTATACAAATACACAAACATGCACTCAAATCCCCCCCCAAAAAGAAAGTTAGCTGTACTTTTTCTTTACATCTTACAAGAACAGCTCTATGTAAGTATAGAAGCTTTTTATTATTATTTGGCAAATGGAAATACTTACGAATCATCCACTGCTGGGATGAAGCCAGAGTGACGGCTACTAGACCACAGATGGAATTCTAAGCAAACCACATTACTCATGGAATAATGAGAAAAACGTCTGTATTCATCTGCAACAAAAACTAGTGCTGCATAATTATTATTTTTTTTTAACATGTCCATTTTGTAATAGCAATAGAACCCTCATAATATGGCTTCACTGTTTGGTGAGGCCCTTCTCGTTATGTTAAATAACCTCACCTTTGGCTCAGGACATTTAATCACACGAGGCAGGCCTAACCAGATGATAAAGCCCTGTTCAGGTTCTATTTCTTAAATAGTGTACTGTGACAGGGTTAGGGTCATTGTATTTCTGTCACATGTTTCAATACAAATTTATTATTTTGTATTTAAGTTTGGTTTCAGGGGGTTCAGCGAAGGATAATGCCCAGCCTGAACAGGAGGAGTTTGGAGAAACGAGGAACCTTTAGTGAAGGCCACTGCCCAACCTAAAAGGTATCTAGTGTGTTTTGCTTAAAACCTTTATTTTTGGCCCCTGTGCCTAATTTGTTTATTTTAGTTTTTGTTTCTGTAAATAAACATGTACAACAGCACTTCCATTGCAGCTTACTGACTCCGAGTCTCATTACTGAATATATCCTTTCACAGTACTTTTGCAGGACAATCTATGCAGGACATAAATGTTAATGTATAACCTGCTTGATAAAGGCTGTTTGGTTTTGTACTTGTCATATTATTTGTGTAGTTTTTTTTTAATATGAAAAATCCCATCCAAACTGCAAATAATAATCTTCATACATTTGCATGGAAAATAGCAAGAGGAAAATATACAAACACATGAAAGATACATTTTAGTCGAACAACACAATGGGGAAGATTTAAGTATAGGCACAGTGCAAATAATTGTAGATGCAAAATTCAAATTGCATTGCGGCCTGGCAATTATTTTGCACTGTACCCCATGTAAGCTTAAGAGCAAATCAAATTACTCAACACGCACAAATAATGATCCGCAATTATGCTTATGAGGATCTCAATGAGCGCATCTGTCTATTTAGCGGCCGCACTTGCAGCCCAGAGGTGACGGAGTTAGGAGTACAGACAGTGCTGTATGACTTTTGTGGAGCACGAAAATACAAACCAAACAAAAAAATATGTCAGAGGCACAGAGAAAAGAAAAGAAGTTGAAGGAGCTGAGGGTCCTTACGGCGGTGGTCACTCAGCATGAAACTGAGTTGTTTGGAAAAGCCTTAGCCAACATCAGTTATGCTAGTATCCTTAGGACATTATATGTATTGGCCTGCCCTGTTCAGCATGACATCCAGAAATGTTCCTAGCATTCTGGAAAAGGTGGATTGGGCTATCCCTCCAGACATTCCAACTATGGTCTGAAAGGAACCAGAGGCTAAGTAGTGCAGATAACACCGCACTTTCACATGTGCAGAAATAGTGGTCCCTAGATTGATGCTGGGGTCTAGCTCATCCCTCAATTCAGCTATTAGGTCTAGGATGGCCTGCGGAGTGAGACGATTTAGCATGCCAGGTGAACACCATTCTTTACATACGCCGCATTTTTAGCGTCTGCTAAAATGACTTTACAGCTGCTAAACATGATTTACGCCACCGCATTATGGGGGTTTTGCACCCGCAAATCACTCTGCGAGTATCCTTACATCTACCCCAGTGTATTCCATTATCTATAGACTCAACACAGTATCTTGTTATAGATTAACTGTATTATAAATGTGAACACAGGTGAAACAATATTACTCCCCTCACAGTCTACCAAGAGCAACACAATCTTGTACTATCCGATGTTACTTTAGGTAAGGTAGTCTGAGACAAGTGCTTATCTGGGTCTGTGAAACCAGCTGTACTGTATGTGAAATATTATATCTTGACTGGTGTAATGTGGGCATAAGAGACAGACCAGCATAGCCTCTAACTTCACATTACTAACTTAATCCACTTACTGTGAATATTTTTTGTGATAGCAAGGGTCTGGTTTAGTACGCTGCAATCAGTACTAAACTTGATCTAGTTTACCTAATGATTTCAATGAGCCACAGTAACCCGCTTTTGGTACACTGCAATTAGTATTATCAATTGTACTAACGTTAGTTCAAGGAGGTGGATCAACAGATCATCGTCCTTTTAAATAAAAACATTTTTGAGTTTTACAATTTGATATATAACTGACATGTGACTCCAGATGTTTTGTACCCTTGTGCAGTAGGGCTCTAAGCTGTTTGGTCCCTGAACAGGGCTATGTTATCTTGCAGCTCCATAGACATCATGTCATCTGGTCTTTGCATCCATTCTTTATGGGCTGTTACAGTATTCGTCCTTTAACCTCCATTTGTTTTGATACAAGAATCAAGCATATTTTCATTTTCTGTGCAGGCTGTTCTCAGATAACAATAACAATCAATTCTTGTTACCATTGTGCTTAACACTTCCTGTGTATGTAATTTATTTTAGACTGAAGTACAGATTTTAAAGCTTGTCAGCAAATGTGTTTTGTATTCTATCAACAAAAGGAGAGAGCATATGGTCCTGTTTATGAAACAATAAAGAAATAGGTTCCACATTAAAATGTTTCCTGAAATGCCACAGAGATTGCTGGAACTTGAATTTTTCAATTTTGACACATGCTTGTTGAAGAATGTAGGAATGGTCTAGTAACTGACATATTTTTTTATTATTTTTTAAACATTTTAAGTAGAAAATTAGGCCACTTTACCAATCATCGTTTTGTGTTTGTTTTGGAGATCAAACAGCATAAAAATGTCAGTTTCTTTCAAATCGTCCTGAAATTTAATTTGTGGCATTTCACATGTTCAGTAATCAAGTTAACCCCATAACCTTGGACTGTATTTGTATGCAGTTGTTTTCCAGAATAAAATACTGTATACTAATACATACTATACATAGGTACATTTAAGGTTTGCTTCTGATTGTTTACTGTGTCTGTTTGAGATGTAATTTACAGTTCTATATTTTATGCTGAAGAGAGAAAGCTAGGTGGATATTAAGTTAAAGCAAAGCAATACTGATTTAATTAATTATTTTTATTGCCATTGCTTTGGGTCAGGCACTGGTGATGTAGCATTGGTTGCTAGCATCAAGTTGGAGAGTAATACAAATTACATGGATGGGATAGGAAAAGTTTAGGAACCAGGTTTCTTACTATATATAATAGGTGTTAACAGTATTTTAAAATAAAAGAGTGGTTAAATGCAAAACTGCATTGTGTTCTATATGGCTGCGTTTCCATGGAAAAAGAAAAAGAAGTCTCACCTTTTTCTCACGCTATTTTGATAGTATCTTTCGGGTAGTGTGGGATGCCATGCAGTTTGCGAGATGACGGATATCGTACAGCTTTCTTAAACTGGGTTTCCATTGAGCTTTTAGCTTGTGTTGAAGCACCACAAGTGCAACCTGCCTCATTTGGCCACCAAAAAAAAAAATGTAATAAAAAACCAGGAAAAAAAACAAAAATAAAACCCAGACACAGCGTTCTTGCTAAACTTTTTTGACTGCATATATTTTTTTTAAAAACCATTTAAAACCTATTCTACACATACATATTATAGCGATCTGTACTAAGTGTTATGAGTTGCATGCTGCTGTGGGCTGTGTTGTGGTGTGCTGACCTTGGTGAATGTGCTCTTGCTGCGGTCGTCTGGCTCAACATTACATTGGTGATCAGAAGTGGGATACAACGAAAGCGTTGAGTACGAAGAGAGGGAGCCAGGGGGAGACCTAACCGGAGCGGGCTAGTCCAGGCAGGGCAGTGGAGCCGGAGGGAGCATGGCGCCCGGAGGCAGAACGGCGGGCTCATCCAGGCAGGGCAGTGGAGCTGAAGGGAGCACGGCACGCCGACGCAAAACGGTAGGGCTCGTCCAGGCAGGGCAGTGGAGCCGGAGGGAGCATGGCATGCCAACGCAGAACGACAGGGCTCATTCAGCCAGTGGGAGATGGCAGAGATGCACTGCACCTCTCACCCTGACAGACGCTTGCAGCACCAAGGGGTCACAAATGGAGGCATGCATTTAGGGGCATAAGAAAATAGGAGGCACTTTTTTACACAGAGAATTGTGGGTGTCTGGAGCCAACTCCCCAGTAATGTTGTTGAAGCTGACACCCTGGGATCCTTCAAGATGCTGCTGAGATGAGATTCTGGGATCAATAAGCTACTAACAACCAAACAAGCAAGATGGGCCAAATGGCCTCCTCTCGTTCGTAACCTTTCTTAAGTTATGTTTTTTGTAGCATTGTGTATTCGGGGACAAAAAAAAAACTAGGAGGGAGCTGTGTAGCGATCTGTACTAAGTGTTATGTGTTGTATTGTTTTGTGTTGCTGTTCCGTGTTTTGTCTATGTCCTGAGTGCCTGTCCATGTGAATGAGTGCATCTGTGGGCTGGGGGGGAGCGTGATCGAGTTGTGGCCTCAGCGTGCTTGTGAATGTTGTCCAATCGTGTTGTGTTTGTGCCCCGTTCAATTTGTAGGGTCCAATAACGTGTCTTGTTATGTTTACATTGTATGTCTGGTTATGTCTAAATTGTACATGTTTTTGCAGGGATTTTGGGTATACAGGCGCTGTGGGTGTGGTGTGCTGACCTTGGTGAATAAAGTCCGCTGTTTGATGAATGTGTCGTCTGGCTCCTTTTATTTTCGCTCAATGAAAATGCTGCTGCTGCTTCTCCTTCTTCTTCTTTTAATACATACTTGAATCTGAATTCCGCAGTGACAGTGCAAGGCTCTCGCCAGAAGAATGTGGATGTAGGTGAAATTGATTTGTATACTGGGTAACATTCCTCTCACAGTTGAAATTAGTTCCTACGTGTCCTTTGCTTGTGCCAGAGGTGCTTGGGTTGTGTTTTTCTACTTGCATAGCAGTGTTTTTGAACATTCTGTTGGGTGCATCCCATGTTATCAGATCAGAGCAAGGACTAATCTGTTTTTGTAACTAGTTTGTAGGGTTATTAGAGGATAAGCTTGTCTTTGCTATATGTGCCCCTATGTTAAGTATGTAACCACTGGAGGAGCCTGGAGTGTAGACTGTGTGCTAGTGGCTATAAATATCAAACGAGAAGGGGACTCATTTGTAATTAATTATCTGTAAACGTGCTGTAATACTATGAAGAGTTCTGCTTGAATAAAAAATACACTGCTGAAACACAGTGAAAGTAAAAGACTTTGTGGAGTTTCTTATATGAAGGTAAAAATACCTACAGTTCATATATTTTTTTGTTCTTGTTATTGAGGATCCAGTATATTCGAAGTCCATACATGTTCAACACATTCCTATAGATGCTAATCCACCCAGGACTTTATGGAACTTCGTTATGTAAATCAAGCTGTTTTGTCTTTTTTTAACAAATTCTTGGAACCAACATTTTTTTTTTTTTTTTCATGTTTTCGTTCTTTTAAAACAAATCTTACTCAATGAATTAGGTTTAAGAGATTTTACTCTATAGTCACCCAAGCCTGGTGCTGTCAGTAGCCCGGAGCAATATATTAATTTAATTTAATGTTAATTTAATACATTTTGGGGTACAAATGTGACTTTTTTCCCCCCTTGGTAAGGTACCCATTATACAATGAATGGCATCTTATTGCTAAGGGACAGAAAAGTCTAGGCTTAAAGGAATCAGCTAGATAACAAAAATGTAAATGAACAAAAATATCTTTCTGTACTTTGCAAAGGGCTTCATTATTTATTTATTTATTTATTTGTTGGTTGCCAAGGTGTTTTTTTATTATTATTTGTAGTATATTCTGTATATTTATAACCTTGTTTATAAAACAACAACTATAAAGCACTTTTTATGGCTTTTTATGAGTCAAATGGCAATAATCGTAAATGTTAAATAAACAGGGTAAAAAAAACAAAATGAGATTTTCACAGTTGAAGTCTCATAAGCACAAGGAAAGGCTTTCAGACATGTTTCTCTGTAAAAAAAAAAAAAAAGTTTTTGGTCAATTGTGCAGCTTTTTAGTGTGAGAAGGTGATTTACACCCGCCCCACCCCCCAGTGCAATATTTTATGCAAAACCATGCTGTATGTGTTGCCATAATGGTATCATAACTGCATTTCTGAACTTCTTCAAGGGATATGGCTTTATTGTTTACATTTGATACAATGTTCCTTCTTAAAAATTGTGTCATCAGGCTGAACAAACTGTTTAGTCTAAAAGAAAATTATATTAAATGTTTCTTTAACAATTATACAGTAGGCCTACCTTGAAAAATGAGATCATTATTTGCACTGCTGTTTTACAATACCAGTACTGAGTCATTGAAAGTTCTTTTTGAGGGACATATGAAAATATCAGAGCTTTGTTTTCATTTCAATAGATGTAATAAAATAGAGTCAAGGGATTTATGAAACCGGAATCCACAATCAATATTTGTCAAATGGCTTTTCCTGCTCAGTTTGAGGAGCACAGATATGATGGCAACTGATAAAAGACCTACAACTTTTACAGTGGCAGACTGAAAAATGATTCAGGTGCGTTTGTAATGTCTGTAGTTTTAAATGTGGTTTATATAACTGTTTCATGCATTTAGAGGGCACACGTGATATCTTCCACCAACTGATCAAGTTAGACATAAATTGCAAACATATTTTCACATTTATAAATAAATATGTTTTAATTTTTAAAAAGTCTGGTCCATTCCATTAGAAACATTTTAATATACTTTATTGCAATGCTTGCAAGCGGTTCCACAGATAGACCATAATAGGTGATCTAATATGATTGCTTCAGTTTATCCTGTTTAACAAATCCACTTCGACCACACAATGCTGAGTGAAATCCATTGCAGAAATACTGTATTGTCATCATAATAATCAATTGTGACCTTGTACCCAATGCACTATCAAGACCACATATAGTAGTGTGCTCAATTTCCTATTTTACAAAGAGAACATTGTGGCTATAGTTTAGGGAACAATCTATTATTTTTTGGGATCCTATAAGAGTCTATAGGACAATCGGGTAAAGGAATCAGACAATCATTGATGACTGAATAGCCTTCACTTGTTCAGAACTTTTCTAATGTTCTTGTAATTAAAGTCTCTAGTGTCAGTGGTCTAAATAGTTTTAATAAACAAATGTGTTTTCTTTTTCAATGATACCGTCATGTAACTGGACCTGGTGCTGCCTTGAGGCAAAGGAAGCTGAACAGTATTTGCAGCCCCAACTGGTAGCGTCTTGCTGGTCCATTAACTTCACTTGACCCATGCTAATAGACTCTTCCAAGCTAAAACTACAAACTGATCACACACACACACACACACACACAGTATTTACTCTATCTTAACCCCTTTAACTGACATTATGTCACAGCCTCCAACACCACCCAAGATTGCCCCCCCCCTCACAAAAAAAGCTAGCATCATTACTACAGTATATAAAAAGTTGTACTAATTAGGTGGCCTATAATTTTATATTGCTCCCCTCTTTATTACACAATTAAACAAATTCATTAATTAAATGATCAAATTAATCATTGATTGACTTTAAATCTGCAGGCTCTTCTGCTATCTCAGTATTCTAGAGAATCAAATTTTAATTTTCCCAATACAATAATCTAAAATGAAATACTAACCACATGTTTTTGGACAATTTACAGCTCCGATAAGTACTGATACTGTAAAACTAAAAACATCTTAGTTCATAGAGAAACACTGAGATTTCCATGACTACATCAAGCCAGCCAGCATGTACTAGCAAACATCTTTCCAAATTTCCCCAGTAGCTGTTTCAGACTAATTAGCAATATATCAAGATGGCAGTTTTTATTAGAAAGAATACCAGTGATTCAACTTTCTCAACAAATGAAGAGGGTTCCACTTAATAGGAAATTACATTGATTATAACCCTAATGTAGATTGCAACCCCAATAAAACTGCTAAAATAACTTTTTTAAAAATGTATTTAAAAGCATAAAACGTTTCATAAAGCAATTTCTTTTGATCATACAGACTCATTTCACCCTCAATTATAACAATCCTTTATTGACCTATGATTTCCTCAAAGCAAGAACATTTTTGAGGGCCAGTGCAGGGGGGAGGGCAGTAATCTATGGTTAGTCTGGGTCTTTGCAATTTATTGTAATCAGAAACAGGTGGCCAAATAAAATAGATTTTTGAAAGCTCTTTTGTCTTGTTGATGGAAGTATTTTTGCAGAACGTTAAATAATAGTCATATGTCTCTACTTTAGGTTCAGTGTGGTCACTTTTTTTAAAGTACACATCTGAATTTGTGAGGATCCCCTAATAAATAAACACTTCAGAATACTTTTTCTCTCAAATAAACAGTTGCTAATATAAGGGTATTGTATAACCAACCAACTCTGTGAGGGTCTCACAGATCGGCTGCAGTCGGTTGCCGAGGTTAATGGGGGAAAGAGTAACAGGCAGTGCTGTGTGATTGCCATTGCTGGTTCTGTCCCCTGTCGGTGACATGAGATAAGATGAGGTTAAAAGCTCTAAAACCACGAATGCAGACGAGCCTGGCTCCTTTACATAGTGTGCGGGTCGCTTACTTGTGCGTTGCCTCCACGCTGTTACACATGCAAGACACAGATAATCCTTTCACAATAAAAAAACAGTTCAGGCACATACACATACTGAGGGTCCTCATAATCCTGTAATAAGCGCAACGTTATAGTGAAATGCAATCAGAAACTTCTATAGGAGGCTAGGAGTGTAAAGTAAAATAAAGGCTTGGTGAAGACTGGATGCAAAATAAATGCAGTTCATCAAGTAGAGAAGGACAGAGAGACAGACATATGGGCCAGTTACATAGTTACATTTTAGTAATACTTAATATAAGCCATACTAGATAGTGTACTTTATAGAACACTGATTGTATCCATGTTACAGTTTTAATGTAGACACATTATATTCATAGGAATGGACTACGTGGTAGTTTTAATAGTAAATAAGGTTGGCTAATTGTGTTGTTTAAATATGTATTCACACCAACAATATGCAGAACAAATACATATATTTCCCACTGCATACTCAGCAGTGTTGCATACTTCACATGATGGATAATTCTGGATCTACAAAAATAAATAAATAAAGGGAAGCACATACTATTTACCATCAATGTGACAAACATATAGTAAAACAATTAGGAATTCAGCATAAAAACCAAATTGTAACATATTTGTAAGAATTGCATTTACTTAAGTGTTAACAAAGAGTGGCACACTCGAAAGAGAATCTTCTCTGGTTTGCAAGCGTCCCTTACATCATTAAACGGTGTGGACTTGTTTTTTGTCATTTACTTTCAGTTACCTGAACAGCTGTGTTTACATTATAAATCAGGAAGTAAAGAATGTTTTGCTTGTAGACAATGACACAGAGTGAAAGGTAAATATGTGTGTCTAAAAAAATTAATAAAACTAGTGGCTTAAATATTGGCGTTTTGCATGTTGCATAGCATAGAAGTGCCAATCAAATGGTACTTCAATAGCTTTCCTGGCTTTTACTTTGGGAAGTAGTCTGCAATATGTATTGCCTGCATAATAAGCAATAAGGTTTACTGTCCCAACGTAATATGAATACTTCTGATGTAATGCTTTTGGACTAGCAAGAAAATGAATTAGTGCAAGTAATCGAAATATTATCAGATTATAGCCAAAGGCAATCTGAAACACCTAGTAGGAGGCTATATGATAAAAGTGTGGCAGTTACTGTGATCACTCGACAGCATGACAAATGGATGGACCGACAGACGGACACCATCAACATATATATTTTTTTTATAAGTACCAGAAATGTAGAGCAAACATGCACTCCATCTAGCATTCATCTCACACTAAGCCTGCAAATAGAGCATTTAGCTAAATATTTACAGTAGCTTAACATTTCTTTTTCTTAAATTTACCAAACTGTAGTTTTGGCTTCGGAATTACAAACGCAGGGGATTTATTTTTTTGGGGGTCATTAATATATATATATATATATATATATATATATATATATATATATATATATATATATATATATATTGTGAGCCAGCTCACAGATTCACCAGCAGGAGGTGTTCATGGCAGGCTTGGAACAAGCCCACAGGTGTGGCAGATAATACAATGATAGACCTGTGGTCAGCATACTTGCCTGCCATGACGTCAAGGAGTTAACGGGTAAACAGGCTGCAGGTGTTGTTAGGTAGGGGACCAAGGTTGTACCTTGGTTAATTCCCATTAACCTAAATTGCCCGCACCTGTAGCCTGTAACTGTCCCATTACCAGATGATGCAGCACCCTTTAAAAGAAAGCCTTCACAGCCAGTCAAGGTTGGCTTCTAACCAGTGAGCAGCGTGAGGTTATCCACAACCAAGACGGACCGTCAATATAAAACAGAAGCTAAAAGAACTGCCTTTGCAACTAAAATCTTTCTTTCCTGGGTCAGCGCTCTTGGAAAGGAATACAGCAACGGGGAAATAGACGCCGCTGGTTTTTACATGCTGGAGACAAGCTGAAGCCAACAACCAACCTGGTAAAACCCTGGAACCAAGTAATTCAACTGGATGTGGTGAACTGTCCAGTTAGTTTACATTTTGGTTGTTTTTTTTTGGTTATACAAATCCTGTTTGAACTGTTTATTTTCTTTACATTGCATCTCACAACTAGGATGGTATTTTCTGTTGTGAAGTAAGCGAGCAAGTTTATTTTTTGTGTTTTTGTGAAGTTTAATAAACCAACTTGGATTGGAAACTACGGTCTGCCTGGTCTGTGTGCACCACACACATATATATATATATATATATATATATATATATATATATATATATATATATATACAGTACTGTGCAAAAGTTTTAGGCAGGTGTGAAAAAATGCTGTAAAGTAAGAATGCTTTCAAAAATAGACATGTTAATAGATTATATTTATCAATTAACTAAATGCAAAGTGAGTGAACAGAAGAAAAATCTAAATCAAATCCATATTTGGTGTGACCACCCTTTGCCTTCAAAACAGCATCAATTCTTCTGGGGTACACTTGCACAAAGTCAGGGATTTTGTAGGCATATAGTCAAGTGTATGATTAAACAATTATACCAAACAGGTGCTAATGATCATCAATTCAATATGTAGGTTGAAACACAATCATTAACTGAAACAGAAACAGCTGTGTAGGAGGAATAAAACTGGGTGAGGAACAGCTAAAACTCAGCTAACAAGGTGAGGTTGCTGAAGACAGTTTACTGTCAAAAGTCATACACCATGGCAAGACTGAGCACAGCAACAAGACACAAGGTAGTTATACTGCATCAGCAAGGTCTCTCCCAGGCAGAAATTTCAAGGCAGACAGGGGTTTCCAGATGTGCTGTCCAAGCTCTTTTGAAGAAGCACAAAGAAACGGGCAACGTTGAGGACCGTGAGACGAGTGGTCGGCCAAGGAAACTTACTGCAGCAGATGAAAGACACATCATGCTTACTTCCCTTCGCAATCAGAAGATGTCCAGCAGTGCCATCAGCTCAGAATTGGCAAAAAACAGTGGGACCCTGGTACACCCATCTACTGTCCGAAGAAGTCTGGTCAAAAGTGGCCTTCATGGAAGACTTGCGGCCAAAAAGCCATACCTCCGACGTGGAAACAAGGCCAAGCGACTCAACTATGCACGAAAACACAGGAACTGGGGTGCAGAAAAATGGCAGCAGGTGCTCTGGACTGATGAGTCAAAATTTGAAATATTTGGCTGTAGGCAACAGTGAAGCATGGTGGAGGTTCCTTGCAAGTTTGGGGCTGCATTTCTGCAAATGGAGTTGGGGATTTGGTCAGAATTAATGGTCTCCTCAATGCTGAGAAGTACAGGCAGATACTTATCCATCATGCAATACCATCAGGGAGGCATCTGATTGGCCCCAAATTTATTCTGCAGCATGACAACGACCCCAAACATACAGCGAAAGTCATTAAGAACTATCTTCAGCGTAAAGAAGAACAAGGAGTCCTGGAAGTGATGGTATGGCCCCACAGAGCCCTGATCTCAACATCATTGAGTCTGTCTGGGATTACATGAAGAGAGAGAAGCAACTGAGGCTGCCTAAATCCACAGAAGAACTGTGGTTAGTTCTCCAAGATGTTTGGGCCAACCTACCTGCCGAGTTCCTTCAAAAACTGTGTGCAAGTGTACCTAGAAGAATTGATGCTGTTTTGAAGGCAAAGGGTGGTCACACCAAATATGGATTTGATTTAGATTTTTCTTCTGTTCACTCACTTTGCATTTTGTTAATTGATAAATATAAACTATTAACATGTCTATTTTTGAAAGCATTCTTACTTTACAGCATTTTTTCACACCTGCCTAAAACTTTTGCACAGTACTGTATATATATATATATTTTTTTTTTTCAGACAAGTGTCCTTCGTGCTTTTATTTTAATGTAACTTCAAAGACTAATAAGCATTTGAAACCCTACATTTAAATACTGCTAAAGTGGTAACACGTGAAACGATCTGGGGTGACTGTAGTTAAATCAGCATGAAGTAATAACTGGCTTGTAGTTTGGCATGTGCAGTACAATATCCTTGCAGTTCACAGATTAAACCAAATCAAGGAGGATAGTTGTTCTTTCTAGAGTTTTATAGCTCATTTACACAAGTCTGGTAGTTTCCTCATACCTAAACAATGCCAACCCCTAATTTTAATCTAATTTTGTTTATTTAAGATAATCTGTTTACAGCATGGTGCCATTAAAGCTTAAATCTAATTTACAACACATGCCACAATGTATATATTTTTTTTAATAAACCAAAGGAAATTATCAAAATTATTATAAAATTATTGTGAAATAAATCAGAGAAAAAAGCCCCAGTTTTTAAATTTTTTTCTACAGTTGGCGAGTCAAGATTTAGCTAGATAAATATTTGCTGCTTGCAAATAAATATTTATTTTCAAATAAATATATAAAGTTGACTGCTAAATCCAGCATATGAAATAAATCAGAGAAAAAGAGCTCCAGTTTTTAAATCTTTGTTTTACACTCGGTGAGTATATTTAGCTAAATGTAGGTTTTTAAATCTGTTTTACACTCGTCGAGCACATTTAGCTAAATATATAGTTTTTGCATTGTTTGCATGGAGGAGGGTAGTGCTGCGTGCGCAACTCATAATTTACGTCATCCACCTGCAGCCGATCTGTGCAATAGTGTGCTTCATTCACCCTCAACATCTCTACCAGGTGACCATAAACATAGAAGTGAATAAAAAGCAGACAAAATAATTGTCATCTTTAACGCAACTCCAAGTTAGCTAAATACTGCTGATGAACTAATACATAATTAGGCCATCTCAGTGCAAGATTATGTGCTAATGTCACCTGCATTTAAAAAGCACTGTATTAACATGCCACCTCTAACAACTATCTCCTTTAATAAAGATTAAATCCATTAAGATTAAAAAAGAACATACAAATTACATATCATTTACTCAGTCACCTAGCTAAACGTACAAAGACAAAAGTTTGTTGTTGTTCTTCTGTAGGACGGGCTGAAATATACAAATATTAAAGTATTTAGCTAACCTTAACTTTGGAGTTGCGTTGAAGATGACAATTAATACTGCTTTTTATTTACTGCTATTTTTATGGTCACGTGGTAGAGGTGTTTGTCAGACACCAATTCTGAAAGTACTTCCACTTGTTGGCGTACAACGACCTAGTGGAATCTGCCCTAGTATTCTGCAACATACCCACAACTTGGCGCCCCATAATATCCACTATACATGTTTATCTGAGAGTTTTTGTTTTACCATCACTAATAGTAAAGGTTTTGTCAGCTATATAACACATACTGTAGTGTAGCCATGTGGTCCAAGCACAGTGTCTTAAAAAACAGATTTGGATGCTGTAGGAAGCACAAAATGCATAAAACAACTGGTTATTTTTTTTATCACTGTGAAGGGACAACAGTCTGCAGGTTTGGGAAATTATGTCCACAATCTGGGGCATAGATTTAAAAAAAAAATAAAATAAAATAATTGGTATTGGCAGCCGAATCTCAGAGTGTGACATAGAAGCAAGTTACTCCTGGGAGGACATGCTGCGGAACCATTAGAGGTATCTGTTAAGGTCATTCAGTGAGGCCAAGCATCCCTCAGGTTTTCCAATGTTCTCCTAATACACTAGTCATTTTAAAAGTGTCTGCATTTTATTCAGGCATAAAGCAACGGACCACAAACATGGGCTACACCATTACAATATGTAAAGACAGGTTTCATGTTTACTATTGCAACTCTTAAACTAAACGGGTTCATGTGCAGTCAGCCTTCAGTACTGAAGGGCAGCATATGGGAAATGGAAGTGACTCCCTCACATAAGCATGAGATTCACTGTGGTGTCTTGGCAAAGTCTTTATTCTGGGGATAAAACAGTGAAGCTAACAATGCAGGCTGCTCAGCCCAATCAGACACTTCTACAGGTATGATTACCAAGAGAATACATTAACCTTATCCAAGCATTTTCTGTTTGCCAAGAAAAATATAAAGGCTGACATTTTAGAGAACATACCCTCTAATCTTGTTTATCACTAATATTATTACTAAGTTTATATTATTATGCAGCGTGCTAAATTCATGTATCTTGAAAATACCTGACACAGGAACAGGGAACATTTGCATTTTCAGCCATCGAAAATACTAGCAATAAATAAACAAATGTTTCAATAAGACATCTTCCGTAATTTAAATATATAACCTTTGGTCACCAATATTTAGTGTTTAGAAAACTTTATTTGAAGTTGTCCTGCCAAGACTTTGAAAAAACATTTGAATTATAAAATACAGCATAGATAGACATATCATGGCACAATTATACATATTTTATGATGACTTGGACCATGAAACACAACACATTTAAAATCAAGCAATGCTTTATGTACAGCTTACAGAACAGAAAGTGTTCAATTGGCAAAGTAATTCACAGCTGAGTGCCGTTAGACATCACAGGAACTTTCAAATGTATTTAACCAGGATAGAACTCTTAATATATAAATCTCATTTCAAGGGGGTCCTGGCAAGAATAGGTGAAAAGAAATGATAAAATCAATGGCAAAAAGAGAAATACAATAATTAGAACAGGACCAAACCAGTTAAAACTATCTTAAAAACAGTAATACAAAATAAAAACAAGTAAAACAATACCAATTAATCCTGGTCATAGTCGGTATTTACAGGATTTGAAACCTTGGTCAGATTTAAAATAAATATTTATGAGTGATTTAAAAAGGCCATTTTTATGCTTTAAGGCAATGAATCCCAAAAATGAGATGTCTGATATACAAAGGTGAGTTGGCCCATATTACATCTCAATTTAGGGATTTTGAAAGTAGGCACATCATTTAATTTTAGTGCATAGGTAGAGTTGCAAGGTAACTTGGAGCATTTCCAGTACACCTTATAAACTAAACACAAAAAATAACAGAGCCTTCTATTCTCCAGACTGAGCCACCCTAAAGTTTCTTCCAGTGATGCTGGTTGTAATCTGTATTAAGTGTTAATCTTGCAGCACTATTATAGATGGGAACCAACACTGTCAGAACGGTATCACTCAAACAACATCCACTGACATAGAAAACTGTATCTTCCGCATATAAATAAAATGTATATTTTTGATGCAAAAAATAATTGAACCTTGAGGAAAGTTTGAGGAAAAGGTTTGTTTTACATGGTTATTTTGTACCCAGTTGTTTATACAATCTATGCATTTGTGTATTTTTAAAATCATCTGCAATTATTGAAATGGGTAAAACTATCTAAAACATTTTCTTTGCAGATTGTATTACCAGTTTGTCTGTTTTATATTTTTTACAGACCAAAGGAGGGGAAATGTTATACAATTTACCTACGGCCAATGCGGATGATCACATCAAATCAGTGGTTTAGTGGTCAGCCTGTTGGCATTACTTTAAGAGCCACCACTGGTACACGGCTGTATAACAACAGCGTTGATAAACAGTTAATCTGTGAGAGGACTGGGCCAAGTCCAACTCAGTTTGTGAATACAAAAGGAGAAATAATATGCAATTGCATAAAGTTTCTAACATTATTCAGTGTAAAGATAAAGTTCCTAATGAATATACTACTGCTGATCAGAGTGATGGTTAAACTGGTAGATAGGAATTTAAAATATCGGATAGTTTTTGGGATATGCTACTAAACTTTAAGTTTAAGAAAGTCTGAATAATTTAACTATATTAACATTTCCCTTTTAAATGTAATAAATTTCATATGAGAAATGAAACTGTGTTTGAGTTGTAAATTAAATGAATTTCATGAGTTGCAAATAAAATATCCCAATTAAATTAATTTAATATTAAATTAAACTGTGTTTGGGTTGTAAATTAAAGCGTATGTGGTAAATTGAAGTTGGCTGATTTGGTTTTTATTACCATGGTTTTGTTTCCGAATCGACAGTTTTCCATTGATTCGGAAGAGAAACTGTGCATTTGAAGGCTAAAGTGTGAATGTGTTAATCAACAAGTTAATTTACCCCTCACTTGCCTTACTTTCAAAGCCGCTTTAGAGATGTAATTTGGATAATTAATCCATTAAAAGATCAAAGGGTGACATCACAAACATGTTTTAAAGGATGTTGATATGAATGCAAAGAAAAGCAAGAAAGACTGTTGTCACAGTGAAAGCTCTTAGAGTAAAATAAAAGTGACAATCACCTGATACACCTAGAATATTGAGATCCTGAAGCTGCCCCAATTTAGTATAAATTCAGCTGTTTGATCCCTACAGACTGACATCAGTGTTTTGCTTTTTTTAAGAAAATATTCACTCCTGCGTGTGTTAAAACCATGGAATAGCAGTCTTGTGAGTTGCCTAGATTATAAGCATGACAAATGCACTCTGGTAATGCATTCCAAAAGTGATTTGCATCATTTTGCTTGCCATAATGGTCTAGTTTAATCTTCCATAAATTAAAAAAAAAGAATCTGAAGCAGGACATATGGTAAACATATTTGGTGTTAGTCAGTCATACTTCCAGGATTTCTTTAGTTAGTTTGCTGTACGCACTGTGCAGAACAAGCAATACCAAATTCAATACAAAGCCCCTGTTGCAATATCTTAATTGCACCATTACAATTACATTTTGATTTTGTTTGTACACTCTATTTATCTGGTTCCAGTTTTAATGTTTCCCTGTTCCTACATCGCAGAATTTTACATTTTAATATCAAGAACATTTCAGTAAGATGCACTGATACATAGAGTCTATTGTGACTAAACCCAGCCTCTACTGCCTCACTAACTTTGTGTGCAGGCCAGTTTCGATGGGGCAGAGGCAAGGTCCGAATCCTAGCAGTTAAGATAGTAAAACCCAAGAGAGAGAGAGAGCAAGAGAGAGCCCACACTATCGACCGACTAGGGCTTTTCAGTCAATAAGCCAATAAGCTGGTTTTCTCAAGATGTCTCAGAACTGATTGCTTTGAATTGGTAATCACTGAGGAATCTTCATTCTGAATCCTTTGAAAAATAATGTAAACATCTGGTAGAGTCATGTTGAATCAGTGTTGCTCTGGCTGCATCTGGTGGCCCCTCACCTAAAGTGACAGTGATGTGTTTCTAATTTGTTGTCCAACTAGCATACATAAAAAATGTGCAAGTCTGGTTTTTGGGGTGCAATATGATCATGCAAAAAAGTTTGGTATTTTGGAATAGGCTTTCTAAAACTTATTAAATGTTTGGTTGTGCTTGCCTCACACTAACTGACACTTGACAAAGATCAAGTGAACTAAAACTATGGCTGTGCAGACTAGTGCTTATGTAAGCATCTCCTGAATAAACGTACAGTATAGACACCCTGTGGGATAATAATCTGTTTATTTATCAGTGGTACATATTTACAGCAGGAGTCAAATCTGTATATTTACTTAGCCTGCTGCAAGTGTTATGTCAATAAATCACTTGTGTTAAAGGTCCAGCAATTCATCTACAGTAGCAGTTCGCATGTTTTTTTTCCCTTCTTATTCTACAGTTGGATAAAAATGTAGGTAATCTGTTAATGATTTTCAATGTAATTAATTATTCACAAAGCAGTCTGCTGTCTCCAGCAGTTATAAGTATGTTGAATTGAACAGTTCATAAGAAAGTGACATGGGGGTCAGCAGACTGCTCCTTAGGCTCCAATGCTCATTTTGTGCAAGCAAAACATCAAACCTATCAACACATCCACATTTTTCATACTCATCAAAATAAAAACACATTAACATTTGAATGTTACAAAAAATATGCCACTTTTACACCAGATCTACAGTACAAGAGAGTTCATTGAAAGAAAATTGGATAGAAAAGGGCAATATGAACTACCCAGAATGATGCAATGGTTTCCAGCATTTTAATTTATGACATTTCGGGAGAGTGGTAGTCTGTCCTTTTTTTTTCTAAAAACGTGTTTATTTTTTATTCAAACTTTTTGTGCTCTTTACAAAATATTGTCAGATTTATTCAGAAGATACCTCTAGTGTAGCTTGTGTGGTTTCTCAATACTAAGAACCACTTAAGAAAGGCTTTTCCTTCTCTAAATTAACTAGCATTCGACCCTATAATATTGCAAAGATGAGTCTCTACCGATCCAAACAGCCTACAGACAACAGCTCAATAACATTTTAGTAAATCAGCGAGTCCATTGCACATGGGTTTTCAGACAAGCAAGATTTCACGATCGATGATATGGCCCCAAGTGAAGTCAAAGCTACCAATAATATTAACTAATGTGCAAAGCAGTTTTTGTATTATTTCTGTGTTTAGTTTTCTTTAGAAGTGGAGTACCCAAGGTTTTGCTACCATTAAATAGATACAGTATATATTTAATACATTTGCTTAACTTGGAATATCTCAACACTGTAGAGTACCATTAACATTCTTACAATTTTCCTGCATTGGAAAAAATGTCCCTTTTTCATTTCCAAAAATGTGATCAAAGCAAAAATGGCAGTGTGTGTTAGGCAGTTTCTACTTTTACTATTTTCTGCCTAGAAAAAAAAGCAGGTGCGAAGAAAGCCTGCTCTGCATTTTGTATCTTTTTGACACTTGAAAGAGAATGGAAGTTAAATGCTGACCAAATGGGAGATTTCTTAGTTGAACACATGGAAAATACAGCAGTGCCAGCAGCTGGCAGAGAAAGAAAGCTGAACCAGAGCCAGCAGCCTCAGAGTTCATTTTAATGAAGTCAAATTTCAAGCTATTCTGTCAAACTGTCCAGGTGGTGTGACACTAATGCATGCAGTGTTTCATCCACCTCAAATGGTATAAAAGCACAATTTTAAATCAAACCTAAACACATATCAGATACACTAATAAAGTAATGTACAAACAAAAATGCAAATACATAAAAAATGATGTGGGCAGGCAGTCAAGCAATAAAAAAATAAAAGTAAATTCACAGTTTATAAAACATTTAATGCTTTGAAGATCCTGCATTAATACACAAAAAAAGATAACATTGTTAATTTTAGATTCAGTTAGAATTAAAAGGACTGGTTTGTTTACAAATGCTACTGAGGTTTCTAATTACATTTGTGATTACAGTGATTGCTCTATCAGTTTAACATACAATAAAGGTTTAGTTGGTACACAGTGATGATCAAAACCATATATCCAGTTTTAAAATAACACCAGAAGATACAATTTATTTTTTGCACTTGTATGTAATAAAGTTGTGGACAGACACAACAATATTAACCGGCAATGAAACACTCCTGGTAAATGTATTTTACAATGGTATTTATAAAGTAAAAATGCAAAATGAAGGGCAATTCCATACATGAAACTGGATAATAAACACTTCATTCATTAAACCCCCAAATGTTTATAATCAAAGTAGTTAAAATTACATTTAAAGCTACTTACTCTTCAAAACGATTTATATCCCTCTGAGGGGACATATAACTAGTGATGGATTCAGCTAGATCAAGGATTCTGGGTAGGACCCCAAAAGACACATTCTAAAAAAACAAACAAAAAAAAACACATTTCTATTCTCAAGGCTTTTTGAACAGATGTATGTGAGCAGTGGGATTATCTTCACACCATATTAGCTGTCTGGAAGAGTTTTAAGACCCTGCAACATCTGTGCTGAACCCCATTAATTATAATTGTCCCACAACAGTATTATTTAGCCCCTAAGGGCAAACACAATTGGTCTTGTAGACTCAAGTGATAACAGACTCAAAAACAGCAAACTCAGAAGAGTATTATACAGTATGCACATGTAGCAAATGTTCTTTCTTCAGCACATTTAATTATTCATTTCTGCAATAAAATAAAATAAAAAATAAAAACTATGGTATACGATGAAAAAACAGATTCAATTTACTAACTGAGAAAAGGAATGAAATGCCATCCTTTGAAGAAAATGACTAATTTACTCTTAAATTCAATGTCCCAATTACCAGTATGAATATTAACATTTAGATTTTGTCCATAGCATGTGTACTACAGTATGTACCTCTATATGTTCAGTACAACAAGAATACAAGCATACTGTCTCTCCTTAAGGCTATATATAGTTAAACATTTCTCAGAATGGCTCAGTGACGCCACCCCACTGTAGCTACCCCCTTACCTGCATCTTTGCAATTATTTCAGTCTGAATTATGTTCAAAGTTACATAAAAAAAAGATAAAGTAAGGCCTCTAATCTAATACACAGATCCTTTATTTTCTGTTTTATGAATTTGACCCCTGTCTTTCAAACAGCCATTAAATCAAAACCACCTCACTCAGAAATAAATAATACAAATGAACTAAAATGTACTAAATGAAAGCCCTCAGATTACTCATTACATGAGAATGTGGCCACCTTGACCAGTTAATGAGGAGTGTTTTACTCAACATAACTGCTCTACAGCATTGCATTTTAAAACACAATCAAAATAAAACCATATGAGGATTTACTGGCATTTATACATTTGACCATTTTTTCTGCTTCAGTACCATGAAATCCCCACTATATACATATTCAACAATGTGCACCATTACATTTACAACTTTAATATAAACTTAGAGGTAAATGTTACTTATTTTTCAGTTATTTTACTTAGAACGTTTTCCTTTCCAGACAATTTTGTAAAGTTGATGCCCATAAAAGCAAAAAAAAAAAAAAAAACCCTGCACACGAAGGTTTATGCATGTTTATCATTCCGATCTTTAAGAGTCTTTTATTCCTCTGCTTTAATTAAAGATGGCGTAGGGGGCTTTGATTCTTGCATATATTGAAAGGCTGTAGGATGATAACCAACACATTCCCAGCTCTTCAAGGCATTCCTTTATATCCTAGACTGTCTGAAAATAGAAATGTAAAGCATGTAAATCACCAACATGTGTTATATATATATATTATAATAATAATGATGGTCTTTATCAACAGTGTCTATTCACTTTATCTACAAAACAGGGTCCAGATCTAAATACCACTGTTGCTGAAATAACCATGGTACCCTTCCTGCCATTACTAGGAAAGGACTAATTAATAATGTGCTGTAGTATTCATCTTCAGCACTGAATGTGGGCAATAGGGCAGCAGTGTGGAGTAGTGGTTAGGGCTCTGGACTCTTGACCGGAGGGTTGTTGGTTCAATCCCAGGTGGGGGACACTGCTGCTGTACCCTTGAGCAAGGGTTGATTGCTCCATTAAAAACCCAACTGTATAAATAGGTAATTGTATGTAAAAAAAAAAAAAGTGATATCTTGTAACAATTGTAAGTCACCCTGGATAAGGGCATCTGCTAAGAAATAATATTTTATTTGATGAGAAATGACCAGTATCAGTTATTGCTATTTGTAAAGTAAAATGCATGTGTCCTTGTGGCAATGTGCCCCGCCCGTGTTGTATGTTGCGTGCGTTAATGTTGGTGTATTGTAGTTGGTACACGGGATATAATGCGGGTAATGAGCACGAGTATTGAAAATGTTAATTGTATTTAGACACGGGGATTGCACTTCACTTCACGTGCATTTAAAGTATTTAATATGTGAGCACGAGGTTGCACATAATTAATTCACATGCTGGGATTCAAGTGAATAATTAATTAGTAATTGAAACCCGGCACAACAGTATATATAGATGCATGTTTTACTCACTCGGGGTTGTGTGTCCAGGGCGAAAGAACAGGAGAGAGTGAGGAGATAATTAAAGAGAAAGTAAGCAATTGGACCAGCACAGTACGCGTTTGTTTAGTGTTCGTCCCTGTTTGTTAATGTCTGTTCGTTTTGTTTGTCTGTTTATTTTGGCCGCAAGTGCTGTGTCCTGTGTTTTGTTTTGTTCAACCTTTTTATTTGCAATAAACTGGTGCAAGCAAGCATCTTCATCACTTCATCTCATCTGTCCTGTCTGTGTTATTTATCTTCTGGTTTTGACGTCACCACTCAGCCAGCCGTGTGAACTTCTAACCCTGCGATCAGTTTTAGGAATCTCAATGTCGAGACAAGAATGTTCACAAGTAAGGTGAAACAAATTCACCTTTGACTGAGAGTGAAAACTTACTTTCCTTAATAACAAAGTAGGTATACAACTTTTTCCTTACCTAAACCACAGTGTCACTGGTTTATACCATCTCCTCTAACAGAACAATTAGTAGTGCCAGTTTAGGAGGCTGTGTGGTCCAGTGGTTAAAGAAAAGAGCTTGTAACCAGGAGGTCCCCGGTTCAAATCCCACCTCAGCCACTGACTCATTGTGTGACCCTCAGCAAGTCACTTAACCTCCTTGTGCTCCGTCTTTCGGGTGAGACGTAGTTGTAAGTGACTCTGCAGCTGATGCATAGTTCACACACCCTAGCCTCTGTAAGTTGCCTTGGATAAAGGCGTCTGCTAAATAAACAAATAATAATAATAATAATATGTAACAACCAAAACAATCATGTAAAAACTAGGTTTACAGGTGGTTACTTGCACCGCAATTAGCACCAATACAAGAGTGTTGCTGATCAGGGTCAATAAAGCCATTACACTTTTAGGTAAAACAGTAATAGTTGTGCTTTCAAAACACAAAATAAAGGAATAATATAAAGATATAAAACACATTTTGATTTGATCCTTACCAGATTCCATCAGAAATTCTTGAACATTTCCAAATCCTTAGGAGGTACAGGGGGGTCCTTTTTCCAGTCATCTTCTGGATAAGCTTCAAAGTTTGATGTATCCCCTTCGTGAGAGACTTTGGGCACAACTGGTGGCTAGTAGAATTAGAAATGAAATAACATACATGGGGAAAAAAAAATCTGTATTTAGATAAAGATACAGATGTAAAACAAAGCCGTGATGAAAGTTTTTACTAAGTAGTAAAGGATCAGAATTGAGAAGTGACATTTATGTATGTGAATAAATAAATGTTTGTCCGCTCTGCAAGTGGATCTAGCTCTTTTAGCACAGCAGACAGCATGTTGATCTCTGAACTGGCTCACCGATACAGGATGCTGAAGCACCTATCCAGCAGCTCCTTAAAAAAATCATATACTGTTTCTATGACAGAAGGTGAAGTAGGTAAACAAAAATCAAATATATTCTAATTAAATTCAGCTTTAAAATGTGTTCTTAATAATGCCTCAGGCATGTGTTTTTTATTCATTCCATTTATTGGCTTCACTCTAAATGACAGCAGACTGTTGAAAGCTACTGTAAATATTTTTTTTGTTCATGGTTTCCTCCGGTTTCAGGCCAGAATAAGACTATTTCATGAACACACACCAGACCAGAAGCATGTATTATACAATGAAAGCATAGTTATAAATATGGATACATAAATAGGCCGTGTTAATAGAACTCACCTTAAGTTTTCTCTGAGGCACAGCATCCCAGTCTACATACTTGAACCATCTGTGTTTCTTCACATCATCTGCTCCATTCTGTAGAAAATGCAAGGTTTGAATTCTGGTTTTGTTCACTTGGGTAAACTTTGATTCAGGTTAGAGTTCAGTGGTGTAGATTGTAGGCTGGCTGTCAAATTAAACTAGCCTCAACTTACCTGCTAATTTGTTTGAAAATAACTTTGAAAACCACTTTGTGAACTAAAATATAAAAACTTATTCGTAACGTCAATTGTATGGCAGTTATGATCAGTTCAATTTTGTATCTACTCTTTCAGCTGTTTTTGACGTTCCAAAATCATTTTTCGGTAATACCGAAATGAAAGTTTAAAACCGAAAACCAAACTGCATTTGTGCAGCCAAGCGAATGGGACATACCATTATAAAAACTGTAATAAATAAGCTTAATACAGCATCATATCAACATATTATACTATTAGACACAATGTAGAAAGAATAAAATAATGTATTAAGAGATATTTTCCTGGTAAAATGATACAAGTCAGTTGTATGTGGCAAATCACGTTGCAGTAGAACTGTAGATGAGGGTTTTTGAAATTGTACATTTAAAATTAACATGTTGGCTTCAAAGTGACTGAGATGTGTGGCAGCATTTTAAAATTGTTTCTGAGGAAACACATCTAATTTAAAATGTCATCTACAGATTTATGTGAGCAAAAAACTAAAGCTAGAACTCAGGCCTGACGGCAGACATACACAAAGTTCTGGTTTACTGTAGTATGCTTATTATAGCCCATTATTATAATACATATGACTCTTTGGTAAGGCTGTTAAACCTGAATGCAATCAATATTCCGACAGAATGCAGCAATAAAGTAATCAAACAAAATAAACTAATTTCAATACATGCACAGCAAATGAAGCTTAGATGTTTTGGTCCGCTTAGCATCATTATGTAATTTGTATTAGGTCTACACAGGAGTAATTGAACAGATGAGACAACCTCACCAAACTTTTTTTTAAAATAAAATTTCCAGTGTGAGCTTTTCACTTCTTGGGCTGCATTAGGTGTGCAGGCTAAGTGTTTGCATATGTCTGCTAGTACTAGCACCAGCACTTTTCATCAACAAACCTAAAAACAAAAACAGCCCTAGACATCCGAACACCCAGACAGAAGTATGAAGCTGCAGTTATCTCTACTGTGGGCAATCAGTCAAGTCAACTTGATTTCTGTTACCAAATTAAAATTATTGAGCATGTCTACATGCACCAAAGTGGGCGATGAGCTCCCTAAAATGCCACCAGCTTAGAGCTGTGACTGCCAATGCTTTTTCATTGAACAAAATACAGAACAGATTTAAAAAAAGAAAACGGTATCATTCATTTTGGAATGTTATGCAAATGTTGGTTTCAGTTTGGTTTGGGAAACTCATAACCGTTACATCCCTACTGTATGGTTCCTTATAACTGCTTGTTGAGGAAACAGATAAGCAAGTATATGTAATGGCAAAGACAATCCTTTTACAATTTCAGCAAGTGTTTTATTAAACTGTATTAAGAAGCTAAATTCAATTTACTGTACACCATTCTAACCCTGCTACTTTAGACCTTTTGAATGATAAAATCTTACCCCTAGTTTTAAAAGAACACCATGTGACATTTGCCCTCATTTTTTTTTTTAAATCTTTGCTCTATTATCTTGGGTCTGGGTTTAATCAGCAAGCTTTTTTGACCTCCCCATATCCGTTCTATATCAGTGGATCACTTTAGACATTTCCAAAACTAATAATGCAGACCGTTTTTATTGATCTTGGTTTCTTCCATGTGGACGTTTATTTAACACCTCAACCAAACTGTTAAAAAATATTAAAATCCATGCATACGATAGAATATCTTCAGATTGTATAGACATTGAATTACGGACTCCATTCCTTGCAGACATCACTGAAAATACAAAAAAAAAACAAAAAGAAAAAAAAAACAACAAGTGCATGCCACTGCCTGCTACGCAGCACTTATTAAAACAGAGTTTTGTATCTGAAAACATTTGGAAGAGGTAAGGGGGCTTGACTGACTGTGGAAATAATTATTTTAAAAGTAATTTACTTCTAGTGATCATTGATAATGACACCACCACAACACATGTGACAGACAAAGATAATCTCAGACTCCAAACAAACTCTTTCAGCACCAAGTAACTTTACAGAAAGACTATCAGGGATAACTAATTGAACAGTTATAGTGACTTTTCCTGATAAGTGAAAAGAAAGAGACACGTTAGTATTGGGTTTACTGTTCTTCTGTTTTGAGGAGAGTTATCTTTTCTATAACACAATACCTGAAAGTTGGGTGGATATATCTTTACTAGACAGGTCTGCAGTGTTGAATGAAAACGTTCTGGAAATACTGAAATAAGACACTCTGCCTAATCCAGGACACTAAATTTTAAAACACTCTGTGTGAACTTTATTCATACCATGTGTGCTTACCTGAGCTAGTTTTTAACATCCAGACAACTTCTAACCTTTTAGAATACAGTATAAAATAGCACAGGTGCATTCCATTTAAAACACACTGAAAATGTGTCCAGAGCAAACTTTAAACAGTGGTGGAAATGAAAATGCACTTTTAATAGTGGGTTACAGTGGTTTAATAAGGAAACTATTGCTTAATGTCCATAACTTGTATTTCAAAACTACTGGTTTCATTACAGCCGTACGACTGAAAAAAAAACTGTCCTTCTGTTTAAAACTCAAAAGCACATTTGTCAGAGCGTATTACTTGCAGTGTATTTTGTCTTCTGTGAAATCGTGATGCTTTACATTGCAGCCTACCTTGAGACAGAACATACCGTAGGTATCCGTATTCACGGTTTTTGGAATTGCTCTTATTTGAAATCGTTCTTATCCATTTATCGTACTTACTACGTGCTCTTAATTGACTTTACTCGTATAAGCAAATATTTTTACATAAGTTTAACTGCTCTTAGTCGAACTCGCTCTTAAATGTAATTTACTGTATTTATTTTGCTCTTATTTGAATCTTATTTTCTACTGATTTTACTGTACTATATAACTGCGCTTATCTGTAATGTGATATTCTGTAATGTGATACTTTGTAACTATAAGTCGCCCTGGATAAGGGTGTCTGCTAAGAAATAAATAATAATAGGTTATGAAGGTAATTTAAAAAAGCAGGATTTTTTTTTCTTTTTAATTAATCTCTGTGGAATAAGCATTACCTGTTCATTTTATTTCCAATAACCCCTTTAAAAAGATCATGAACATGCAGTAGCTTACACTTTAAATTTAACTTTTGTATTATTTTATGCAAAGCATGGCAAGGGATTATCAAAGTCAAATGACTTTAATTAAGCGTGACAGCTGCCGTCCTTTTTTCAATAAAGATCAAGCTTACTTTACCGCAAACAACCACATGTGCATGTGGAAGCATCATGAAAAAAACAAAAACAAAGCTACAAATCTTGTCAGCACGTTTTCAAAACATTTCACAAATGCTGTATACGATTTTGTTAATACTCTTTGTTTCAACAGAACAGTTACTGAAAAAATAACAGTTAGGCCTAATAATGACGATCCATGCAAATTTTGATCAGATTCAGGCAAACGGTTCCCAAGTTATTGTCTTCAAGTAGTATTAATGTAATCTGATAAAGCATGATCAGCTCTTTTCTTGTGGCTTGGATAGAACTGTTCCTTTAATTGCCTCTCTACCAGACAGTAATTAAAAT
Organism: Acipenser oxyrinchus oxyrinchus; assembly: GCA_030684275.1. Taxonomy (NCBI): domain Eukaryota; kingdom Metazoa; phylum Chordata; class Actinopteri; order Acipenseriformes; family Acipenseridae; genus Acipenser; species Acipenser oxyrinchus. The sequence goes on along the minus strand of CM060253.1, from coordinate 37,844,172 downwards.
CAGCTTAACTGAAACATTTCTTATGAAATCGTGCTGTCTCAGTCAATATTGCAGTCCTTTATAGTGGGTTACATTATATACTATGGGTACGTGTCAAATCATTACAAAAACAGCTACAGCAGTGTAATATAAAACATGTGTGCTTTGAACGAAAATGTGAAGATTAAGAATTGTAAACCTGTACCAACAAAATAGGTAATACACTCCATTGTACATACTGCACTGTAATTGTCTGACTAAATAGTTATCCAACACTGAATCACTAGATGGCACTGGCTCTCTCATGTTACAGATATCTATGGCAGGCAACTAGAACAAAACAGCAGCTCTGAACTCAGATAAAAACCCTTCACAAAGATTAATCAAAAACTAACACAATATTTGAGTCATTGCAATGAGAACCACTCATAATGACTGCATTCGTAAGGGGGTGGTAAAATAAAACTAAGAAAGTATGAAATCTAAGCTACTTACTCTTTAAAGTTACTATTTCTTCTCTGGGCTGGGAGTAATCGGTTGAGAGAGAGACAGACACATGCCATTTTCCCACTGTGCGTAAATGATGACAACCAAGAATTTAAATTCCAGTATGTTTTGGAAGCACTGGAAATATTGTCTACTGTAGTGCGTGGATTAAACAACTGTTTGTACATAAAGAAATACAAATTTTAAAATGAACCCGTTATTTCCATTTAAAAGCTCTGATTTTACTGACAACAACAAAAAAAAAAAGGTTGAAGTTATTGAAGCAAAATGCAGGCTAGTTCAAAACAAAGAGTCCAAAAATCAATCTTGGGAACCAGTCAGTACACTCAACTCAATTTTGTATTCAGATCTGATTTTTAGTTAAAGTAGCTTCAAATTATATTGTCATAGTTTGTTTTGTGTTACCGTCCCCGTAACTTAGGCTAGATCAGTCAAAGTGTCTTCAAAGTAGCAAGTACCATCTATGGAACCCCTAATCTGTTTTGCCAGCAATACAATGTGAAACTAAATACCAGCACACAGTTAGTGTTCACTAGATGGCTAATCTAGCCAGCGTTACATATGGCTGGTAACTAGAAACTAACAGCAGCTTAGCACCGACTATTTCAAAGTCATATATACATAAATAAATAAATAGAAACACTGTATTCGAGTAAATGAAAAAAAAAACAATAAGGGGACAGAAAAAGCTAAATGTGAAAATGATTTGAAGCAACTTACAGAACTTTAACAGTACCTGCATGCTTATTTTATATTTTGTTTTTTTACATGTATCTTCAGGTTCACAGAGCCCATTATTCTCCAGGGTGCTTCTAGCCCACGGTTAATTTGCTCCATGTCTCCTGCTTAACTGTAACCAAATGTTATCGTTGGGCTTTCCTGCTGAAATGTAGCATGCTGCAAGTCTCAAACCACATTTTAAAAGTTATTTTGAAGTAAAAAGAACATGTTTTAAAACAGTACACTTTGTGTTCCTTAATCTGAATTATAGCACTTTACAGTGATACCTTTGTTAAATGAACAGCTCCATTTAGTTTTGCAGTATCTAACAGCATGGTAAAAAACACTGCCAATAAAGTTACGTACCTTTTCCAGTCTGCAACATAGCTTCATTAACTGTTAATGAAGATGCTTTATGTCTCCCAACACCAGCACAGACAGCTTATTCAGTAATAATTTGTGTTTAAGCAGGTCAAAAGCCTCAGTCAAATTCAGTGCCAATGTAACCAACTTAGCAAATCATTCTAAAAGGCAGAAACCCAGGCACATCCACGCTTGTGCTTTAACAGGTAATCATAACTGTGCAAGATGTACTGCATTTTTTAATATTTCAGATTACAAATCCCAAAACTTGCTTTATTGTCCACCTACTGATTTTTACATACTTTTGTAAAGTGGCTAAATAACATAGTTATACTACTCGGTTAGCCTGCATTACCAGATAGCAAGCATACAGTACAGTAAGATTATGAGGAATGGAGCAATGTTAAGAGATCCTTAGTCAGGTCGCCATGACCCACAGTATATCAGAGTAAATGTCTGAAACAGTTACATTAAGGACAGCTGACTGATTCCCAAGATGTAGCCTTCAATAGTAGCCAACATTGAAGAAAAGTTTCATTTGATATGGTGGTGAAGGGAAATGCATCATTAACTCAACCAATCAAAATCAAGACCTAGCTAGCAAATATTCTAATACGTTAAGAGTGCCTGTACCAAGGTTCAACACCCTTTGGGCGAGTGGTTTGAGACCCTGCAGACTGAGCTCCACTAAATCCTAGCTTTCTATGAATTGTCTTAAGATACTGTAAAGCAGACAAGTAATTTACAGTCTAACTGTCTCACTTTGTATTAGAATGATGTCTTTCTAGGAGTCCAGTTGCTTCACAATTTGCAATGTACAGCAAGTGAAAAGCTGGGTTAGAGTCCATTAAAAAAATGTCAGTTGCTTAGATTATCCATACAAAAGACACATTGTTCCTTCAATGACATTATTTACAGTATAGTCATAATCAGTTCTCTTAAATATGTGAAGGTTAACTGTGGGTGAACTTTCTTGTGCTTTTCCAGAAGTCAGCCTCATTAGCGGCCATTTAAAACTATATATGACATTGTTGGCCAGTCTGTAACAGCAGGTTCTACCTCATAAACTCAAAAAATAGCTTAGTTACAAAGTCTCAAGCTACAGTATTCAAGACAAAACAGTTCATAAGATTTGTGTTTGACTGGAAGCAAAGCAGGACTAGGAAATGCTACCCAATTTAATTCAAGTTGAACTGAATACACATTGCAGTAATCTATTAAAGGTCTCATCCAGTTTGAAGGTCAACAATTGAGATTCATTAAGCCTCAACCAACACATTAACTTTGCTTCATTTTCCCACTCTGGTCAAGCAAGCATTGAGTGAGCGATACTTCCTGTTTTAGATGGCAATGTTGTCCAGAAAGCAAGTGCAGTGTGAGCATACGATTATTTTTAATTGTGTACAATGTAGCAGTTTGTCACAAATGACACAAGCATATACATTCATTAACATAAAATAGATGCTGCAAAATTATTGGTAAAATACCTTAGCTTTGTCATCCAATAGCAATAACTAATTAACAAACAACAAAATTAGACTTGTTTTTTAAAACTGACTTCATTGTTTGTGCTATTCTTTTAAAATCCCTGTAAATGGTTGCTTTGTCTTGGAACAACAAGTCACTACCAGAATAAAAATAAAAAGGGTGCGTTATGTAATCAACCAGGAAAGGGTTTTGGCACCGCTATTTGTTTGGGTACACAGTCATTTGAGAGGACAAGCGGGTACACAGTCATTTGAGAGGACACCCTGTCATCATTCATGTGTGGCCCACTTTTCCCACTCTCCTCAGAAAACATTTACACTGTTTCTTCCAAGCAGCAACTGCTTATAAGAAGCTATTCTAGCATAAATCCCATTGCATTCGATTTCATAAGAAGGGTTTAAGTCAAAACCACCATTAAACTACATCATAACTGTTCCTGATGATGCTGCCATTTCTGGCCTAAGGGACAAGTCATGTTCTGACAGTTTCTTCTGAGAACCACTAGTGTTCATGGAGGAGATGGTTTTCTACTTAAGAAAGCTTACAATGCTGGCAGGTGCCTGTCACAGTGACTAGTTTCTGCTATTGATGCCCTTGTCAGTATATAGCGGTCAGGCTGAGGCCATTACCCTTAAGGTTTTTCACCTTCCACATTTCGGGCACCTTTCACCAGAATGTGGCTCAAAATACTAATAAAAATACTAGGTGAAGCCTCAGTCAAAATCAGTCCTATGCTCCTACAGTTTTATATACAAGATACTACAGAGTTACCAGTATATTAAAATAGTAGTAAAAACACCAAAGAACTACTATAGTAAAGGGGAATTGTAAGGTGCAAATCAGATAACACCAGCTACTACAGCAGTAGAATGACTAGGGAGTGTACTGTATTGTGTGGGTGGATAGCTACATAAATAGTTATACAGTACACCATCACACAGAGCAATGTTTTATCTACAAAAGAAAATGATCAGTGTAAAAATGCACTTCTCCCAAATCTCAGCTCAGAATTCTGGAATGAAACAATGAACATTAAAACATTTTCATTTTCAGCACTATTTGGGATTCATAATACTCCTGCACCAGGATGTTCAAATGTGAGAATGAATGATCAGACATAATATTTGTTTCAACGTAATATCTGTTTACCAACCTTCATGTTTCCTAGCCGCCTTGTCCTCTCAACAACAAGGAATTTCTTAATGAGGTCTCTGAAAGAAAAACAAACATCAATTATTAGAACAGAACAGGCAATCCTATTCAGTGCACGGTTTACCTACTTGTAAAAGTATAATAGATTCTTATTATATGAGGTTATTATGAGGTTATTTGCAAAGGACCTGCTGCTATATTATATATTTAGTAGTTTGTAATAATTTCTTGTTTTTTAAAATTGATATTGGTTACCATAAAGCATATTTATTAATACCCTCTTCAATAACAAGACAGACTTGTACACACTGTACCCCAAAAAAGCATAAACATGTTTTTTTTTGTTTTATTATCGGCTGTTCCAGAACACCATTATAACTCCACCCTTAATTTTCTCAACAATATTAAGTGACTAGTTGCCAAATAAAACAACCCTCATTTCATTGGCTAGATTCTGCATTGTCAATAATATAACGAGGGCTTCTGATTTTCTGTTTTAACCGATAAAACACCCCTGATACAAAAAAATTAAATCGGTGGATAGCCAATAAACACCGGAAAACACCAGAAAAACTGTGGAAATGATTAATCAATTCATGCTGACTTTACCCTTTTCACATTTAAAAAAATAAAACCTACTACAAAAATAATAATAAATACATTTCCCTGTGCTGCTGGGCAATGTCCCACCTTCCTGACTTGTATCTATCATTGATTAGTTCTGAATACTTTAAACCCACCCCAACTACTGAGTGACAGAACATTATTATTATTATTATTATTATTATTATTATTATTATTATTATTTATTTCTTAGCAGACGCCCTTATCCAGGGCGACTTACAGTCGTAAACAAATATACATTTCTACTGGAGACCCCGCTTGCGAGATTTAAAACGAGATCACAATCAGGATGGAGGCTTGTTAGCGGGATTTAAAGCTGTATTACAGTTAAGATACGGAGGATTTAAAACAGAATTGTGGCGAAATGTACAAAAATGAGTACACACAAAAACCACTGAAGAATGTGCCCGTGACCAAAGGGATTTCGTTGTGGAAGACAGCAAAGGAAAGAAGGTACAACTTAAGTGTGTAAGTACTGTCGAGTTACTATACATATTTTGACACACACCCAAAAAAAAACACTCAAGCATTTTGGCAAGTAACCGAAAACACCAATTTCACACAGTATATCAAAAACGAAAGCACCGAAAAAAACGATTTACATTAAAAACTCGAAAACAGCTAAAAAATAAGCACCGAAAAAAATACAATACAACCAGAAAAACAGAAGCCCTAAATATAACATCAGTCCCTTTGCAAATATAAAAATGGCACTTCACTTTTACATTAATAACATTAATATTATCTAGCTATCCACCCACACAATACAGTACACTCCCTAGTCATTCTACTGCTGTAGTAGCTGGTGTTACTGAAGATAGTAACATATACAGTACTACACTTTATAGACTTGCCATGAATCGTGTACTACCTGTAACCAATATCAATACAGAAAAGAAAATGTGTATTACTTCTGGTATAGTATTTACACAGTAACAGCAGACCTGCAGCTTAGCAACCACAGATTACTCCTCCAAACAGCAAACCATACTGCTTTTGTTGCCAAACGGTGGAAGGCTACTAGAGTGCTATAACAAGAGAGTTCTGATATTCCAAAATTAAATCTTGCAAAGTTCTTTATCTGCCAATATTCAGTCTTTAAATTGTACTGTAGTAAATCCATCCAGCTGCTAAAAAGCTTTTGATGGATTAGTTATGCAGTGTTCGAGACCTTTTCAGAACTGATGTGTGACACATGAACAATTTCAGAACTGATGCATGAACAATGAGGGATTTCAAAACGGAGATGAAAATTCTATTTATGGTACAAAAAGTACAATTGGACATACTGCATGATTACAGACAAGAAGCTAAGGATGCTATGAAGATTTGGAAAGTGAAAATTCCAATTTTGACCCCTTTGTTTCCACACACACTCACCCAACCCAAAAAAATTGCTTTTACAACCAGTAACATTTTGATAAAGCACGGTACTATGTGACCTCTAAATGCAAAATACCTTCAAGCCTGTCTTCAAGTCAGAGCATAAAAGTATGCATTAACAGAAAACATAACCATTATAAGGGCTCTTTATAACTTGTTACTGGTTTGGCGTGAACAATAATGCGGCTGCCGCGTCGTCTGTGTAAATTCCTGTGTCCACTAACAGCTACAGTATGAAGATTTAAGGACTAGGTCCAGAGACAGCTGAATATGCCATTAGAGTTTACATGTGTGGAGAGGGCGAGGCACTGTTTCCTTTATGTTCTCCACACTAATTGACTAAACAGTTGGAGGGGAAACATTTAACACACATTCTGAAATAACTTCACCAGACCTGCTTGCCCCTGGTGTCAGGCTAGCTATGAATGGACAGTGTGCCATTACAAGATCACCTGCATTGGGTTACACAGGGATATTCCTTTAGCTTAGGTATCAGTTATCAGCTTTCTGGTCTGTCTTTATGTCAGCAAAGACAAAAGACATGGACAATGCACCTGCTGAGTGAATACTGGATAAGGAGCATTTTCTGTTCAACAACAAGTGGCAGGTTTAAAAACAAATTCATACTAGACAACATTGCATATGCTGGCCCTTTTAAGACACACACTTCCCTCCTCATTAGCATATATTCAAACTTGGTTACTGCAGGTGCTTTGATTCTCCTGGATAACACAACCATCAATTCACTGGACATGATCCAGGGCTGCGAAGAGGAAGAGACCTTGGGAATAGATAATAGGAGAGATGTACTTTATGACTTAAAGCTGGGTCCAAACCTGAGCGATCAGTTGCGAACTTAGTTGCATGCAGCCGAGTCGCTTATATGTGGACGTCCCTGCAACCAGTTGCGAGCAGTTGCACCAGGCTCTACTTTCCAAGCAATCTCCTGAGTGACTTCTGTAGACACAGGCGATCACGTGGCAATTCGCAAACTCTGATTGGTTCTTATAATGCTGACTGCACGGTAAATTGCCAGACAGACATCGGGGATAATCACAGACAGGGCTTGCTTTGAGATTTTGTACAGATATCCCAAGCTTGCGTAGGTATCACAGGTGGCCAGGTATCTCAGTGTCACCGACAGTCTCTCTTCTGCCGGTATAGGCGCTCTGAAGAAGGTATTTTCTTTTTCAATTAAAGGTTTTAATAAGTTTAGTAGTATTTTGAATGACTGGGTGTCCATCCGTAAAAAGTCTTGGTACTTTTCTGCGTCTTCGAGCCTCATTTCCTCAACAAGGGCATGACATGCCGCAATGTTTCTGCCGACACCTCAACCATCGTTTCGTCTTTGGTGGCTTTGTTTTTTCTTTAGTGAATATGGCATTTAAAATAACAAACAGTTAATAAAAATAATAACAGCCAACTCTTCCTCTTTAATTACTGGACACATTTTTTCACCAAAAAAAAAAGTGTCACCTCAGTTGTCAAAAAATAAAAAAATAAAAAAATAAATACATACAATTCTAAACTGTAGAAGACACAGGACAACAAAAAAACCTGTTAACTCATTTGTCAAAAAAAATCACAATCCCACAAAACTCCTTCAGGCAACTCCAGAGGCTGTCATTATGGCAAAAGGTGGGCACACCCAATATCATGTGAAATACACAAACTGAACACTGTAGACTTTGTTTTTCCATTACACAAACTGCATCATTATCAAAACGGACAAAGCTTCCTGTCCATAGCCCTGCAAACCGCAATCAAATGTCATCAGTTTGCAAAAAAAATATATCACACTGCTAGATGGCGGACAGATGTATGGCTGTTGGCATTAGTTACAGGGGTTTTAAAATACACCAGATGTAATGACACGTCAGAAAGAGATGAGGTAAATGGTTGCATAATGTAAAGAGCTGCAGGCTCATTACATAATGTGCAACACAAAGTGCATATAGTGTAATATAGCACTCAGCACTTAAAACGTTCAACAATTATAGTACTGTATATTTCAACCTAAAACACCTCAGTTCAGCTATCCCCACAGTTCGTGTTACCATTTCTCTAGAAATCCTTTACATGCACAATTTATCTAAAGTCCATTTATGTCTCGCAACAAAGTTATAATAAAAACACTACAGCCAGGATGTTAGAAAGCGTCTGCTCAAAATCGATATGTTGACTGCACTTGAAACAATATATCTCCATTTTTTGGTAGCTCACAGAAACCCTCACATTAATACCAGAAACAGCAGGAGACAAAAGTTGGCTGGAAAATACAAAAGCCTATAAACTTGGTGGAAATATGTTGAAGATGTGAAGACTCTGTGGTATGAAGAATCTAAAAAGACGACAGATTAGTTCAAAATGTTATAAAATGTGCTTTTCAAATGCTGTATTTTGCTTTTGGCTTTTTCTTTGTTGTTATTATTATTATTATTATTATTATTATTATTATTATTATTATTATTATTATTATTATTATTATGTGGTAAAAAATTGTTCTAAATACATTATGATTCAAAATTGCAATCTTCTTTAAAAGTTATAGAAATAGAAGACCACTGTTTTCGAAATACTACATGTCTATCAGGGCTTTCGCTGCAATCCAAGGTATACAAAACTACGGCTTACAAGACATTGAAAGTTTTTAACACACCCTTGGAAACCATGTGGTTATAGGATTATTACTTGGCCACCAAATACTGAACATCACTCCCAAGGTAAAAAACAAAACAAACAAACAAACAAACATTTATTTTATGACTGCACCAACAACAATTTAACCACACTTTTAAAACATCCCACCCTCCCCAAAAGCAGCAATAAAGTCTCAATATCAGAACTTCACTGTGTTTTTACAGTATTACAGCACCTCAAACCTTCAGCAGCAGGCGGCCTTGAAATCGCCCTCATCTCATTAATAACAATTTGCTTGATGAAATTATTTCCAGGTTGATATTGCAAGGAGAATGACGGTATACAGTAACATGTGCAAATGCCCATGCCTGTGCAAAATAATGAGACAAACAGCACCTGTAGACCTCCTGGCTGCCGAGCTCCCCTCAATAATAGATGCAGTGCTGGAGACGGCGGGGCTTCTTCCTCTGGTGCTGGAGACAGCGGGGCTTCTCTCAATGGCGGCGGAGGCGGGAGCGGCAGCTAGTCTCCCTCTAGCGGCGGAGGCGGGAGCGGCAGCTAGTCTCCCTCTAGCGGCGGAGACGGGAGCGGCAGCTAATCTCCCTCTAGCGGCGGAGGCGGGAGTGGCAGCTAGTCTCCCTCTAGCGGTGGAGGCGGGAGCGGCAGCTAGCCTCCCTCTAGCGGCGGAGGCGGGAGCGGCAGCTAGCCTCCCTCTAGCGGCGGAGGCGGGAGCGGCAGCTAGTCTCCCTCTAGCGGCGGAGGCGGGAGCGGCAGGTAGTCTCCCTCTAGCGGTGGAGGCGGGAGCGGCAGCTAGTCTCCCTCTAGTGGTGGAGGCGGGAGCAGCATTTAGTCTCCCTCTAGTGGTGGAGGCGGGAGCAGCAGGTAGTCTCCCTGTAGTGGCGGAGACGGGAGCGGCAGCTAATCTCCCTCTAGCGGTGGAGGCGGGAGCAACAGCTAGTCTCCCTCTAGTGGTGGAGGTGGGCTCCCTTGGTCACTGGAGACTGGTGCGGCTTTCCCTTGGTCACTGGACGCTCTGGATCCCTCTTTCTGGGCCTTCTCCGGGCACAGCCGCTCCTCCAAACTCTTCTGGGCACAGTTCCCTCATGGTCACCCTCCACACAGGCCAAGCACCAGAAACAGGGCTCTTCTTCCCTCTCTTCACGCACATCAGACCACCTCTCCTCCTGGTATAGGGAGGGGCAGATGGCCACTCTGTGCCCAAAATTACCACAGCTGGGGCACCACTCCTCTGCAAGGCAAATTTAGTAGCCAGCCAGCAGCTGCTTTCCTCCCATTTATTTATTTATTTATTTTTAAAAACACTTCTGGGAAGAAAAAATAAATAAATTCCCTGCAGTACTCTCCCTGGCCTGGGTTTCTGGAGGCGCTGTATCCCACTTCTGGACACCAAACATGATCAGATGGCTGTAGTGAAATATATATTTTTATGCAATAGTTGAACCAATGTTTAGGCAAAGGAATGTGGATTCACAGCCCCCTATGTAAATATTAAGGTTCTCATAAACAAAGTGTTGAAAGCATCACCCTATTTGATCCTATTCCTTCAAAAGAATTCCTGTGAAACATGTACATTGAGCTCAGGAATGTGGCATTCAATTCTGAATCTAATGTTATAAACATATGCTAACCGAGAAGGGCTCATAAACAAATGGTCTGTTGTTTAGAGGGGAAAGTTAAAAAGAACATATGAGAAAATATAAAAGGAAAAGTTCACTGCATAATGCAGGGAATACAATATCTAAACTATATGAATATTGATTTACCTCGGTCACCAAATCCTTTAAATTAATGAGCAAGTTTATTACAAGATTAGCATAATTACTTTTGCTTATTAGCTTCAACAGTGCCTTCTTTGTATTGATATAACAGTAATACATGTCAAAAAAAGACTGTATTAACCATGTCCAGCAACCTTAGTGAAAGCACTATTTGAAAACTCCATTTATTTTATTGAAACTTACTTTACATTGAAATCCAAATGTCTTGGAAAGTCTATTTTGCCGTCCAGAATCTTCTGATAAATACCAAATGGATTGTCATCAAAAAATGGTGGATATCTATAAAAAAAGGGGGGGGGAAAGCAAAACCAATAATTACGTATACATTTATGACAGAGTAAATGCACAGTGATGTTGAACAGCAGGATTTACAAGCTCTTCCTTCAACATATTGATAAACCAACTATCAGTATTACCAAATGATTAAACCTGTAATTCACAAAACTTATTTTTTGATGTATTCATGAAAACTCCAACAAAGCCAACATCAGTTTAGAACTCTGAATTACTATTTAAAAAAAGACAGATGCTGAGGTTATGATAGTGTTGTCAAGACTGCCAGGTCTGGTTCAACATTCAGTGTCTGGCTTGTCAGTCACCATTACAAAATGACATTGTACAAGGTTTCATGTACGGTATTCACTTTAAGTGAGAGCAACCCCTCCCCCCCCCCCTCCCATGCAATAGAATGCATTTTACTACAAGTTGTATTTAAGAAAAAAAATTATCAAGATGGCTAAAACCACTTATGGTTAAAAACTGAAATTGGCCTTTTTTGACAAAACAGAGTGCACATACTACTGGCAGAATGTAGTAAACAAACACAAAATAATCATATGTTAGTGTAAAATTGAAATCAATTGGTGTGGGACAGTTCAGCTTTTAAGTTTTCAACCATAAAACTGAAGCTGGATTACCTGCACTTTTAAATGGGTCAAGATGGAGGTGAAGAGAGTCCCTGTTACAAATGTGTGTGACGGGCTCATCTATAAAATGAGTAAGGAACCGTCAAACTTTAAAATCATTAAATAGGCACTCCAGAGAACATTGGTCTCAGCAGTGTTTCTTTAACTAACCCAAACCACACAGGCAAAGGACATACACATTCAGAACAAAAATGTCCACGCTCCACCTTCATTTACCGCTGTGAGCAGCTGCTCCGGTACAAGGGCAAATGGTAACTTAGTGTTTAACTGCATTAGGTAATAGTGTTTAACTGTATTACCACATGAACTGTGGATAAGTCATTAGTAAAATAATTTGAATTCAATGTTATTGTGACCAGCAGGCGTAGTGAAAGCACAATGAAACAAACAACCTGAGGAGGTAAATTACAAATGTGTATTGCAGTCTACCACAATATTAAGCAGCCAGTACAGTAGGTAAAAAGGCAGACATTTTTAAGGGAAACATATATAGTACTGCAAGCCTCATCAACATACCACATTTTAAATAAGATTGTGTTGTTTTTTTGTTTTTTGCGCAAAGCGCAATGTAGATGGCTTCTTCAAAATTGCAAATATTTCCTCTTTGGCAAAATCCCTGCTACTTTACTATCGCAGTCTATTTACATAAACCTAAAATAAGAGCTTTCTCATAGGTGCAGGCAGCTTTTTGATACAATTCACCAGGAATAAAAATGTGTTTTGAAATTGAGGTTCAACAGGTCAACTTTAGTAACCTTTTTGGGATTGGAAAATACTCAGCTGTTCTAGTTTGCAAATGCTGTAGGAGTATGAGATCAGGCACTTTAATGGAAAAAAAATAAATCCCTCGCAATCAGAGACAGACAGATCAAGTGTCTCCCAAGCCTACACACTGTACTTCCTGAATAATTTAATAATTTCTATTTGACTTACTAATTAACGGGGCCAAACCAGGGCTTTTTCTATTGGCTATCATTTATGAAAAAGCAAGATTTACTGTACCTGGCATTTCTTTACTGTATTCTAATCCATACTGTTGCAAACCTAAATTTGCTGCATTAGCAGTTTAAACAATATTAAAGGCCTTTTCTTTATTGATGTTTTGCTAAAACTACTTCATCCAAAATTCATTACCATTATATAACATTTTTATTCCAAGGTCTCTTGTATTTATGTTTTTCTAAAAACTTTTTTTTTTTTTTTTTTAAGAAAATCTGATTAATACTGCCATCTTCTGGATGACTTTACAAACACTTTTTGTGCTATTACATACTCTTCAGTCATAGCAAAAATATGATCAAATAAAAAACCAATAAATAAAAAAAGCACTGAACTGAAATGACTCAAGGAAGTATTTGAGGCATGAAGGGTTAACCAAGTGTCAACTCCCTTTCCCTGGGAAGGGAAGCTGGGACTCTGGGGAGGGGGTGGGGGGTTGTTTGATCCAGATCAGTAAGATTGATTGTCAAAGCCTGGGAGATATGTCTTGACTCAACAAGACTGCCTGGGATCCCAAAGACACTTGTGCAACAACAGGAGAGGACTAACCCACTTTCCCTGCAACCAGCACTGCATTTTTCAGTACTAATCGGTTTAGATTTATTACTAAAAGCAATCATAGCATTCAGGCACTGGCTAAAGATATGAATGCATTTGTAAACATGTTTGTGGTTCATAGATGGTCCTGTGGTCACGACCACTCTTCATGCATAGTGACGATCAGTGGCAACTGTGTAAAATTCAGGATGTACATTTTTGTTTTTAAAGAGAAATTTGAATCAGGGTTTAAATCTATCCCGAGCAATGTGTTTAGAGAATAGTTTTTTTAGATGCTCAGGGTACAGTTTACAGCAAGCGTGCAGTTTACTGTTAACCTCAGCATTACTCTGGGAACATTATCATAATAATAAGCAGACATACAGCTGTTCAATGTTTATTTAAATGTTCTATTATGTTTGGCTGGCGTTTTTAAAATCTTATTAAAAACTCTTCCTTGCTCATACTTAGCTATACACATATACCCTTCTATATTGCATATTCTGGCGAAAGACCACCTCATTCTAACTCATGAGCCACAAAGTATTGCAACATGCATAACAAGGCAAGACTGTACAAAAAATGGTTATTAAAAATGTTAATGGTTCCTCCTTATTACATAAACAAATAAAAGCTCAGTGTTGATTTTTTAAAATGTATTTATTTATTTGCCATTTATGGGATTCACACTTTTGGTGCTTGTATCAAATACTTTCATATATGACATAATACATCAAATTACTTGTGAAGCAGTTTCTAACTAATTTCCACAACATACCTGTATAGATAAACATTTCCTGAATTGTGCAAATTTCACTTTAGATGTAAAAGCTTTGAAACAGCACACTAGTTCAAAGGCACTGTTCCCTGCATCTGAACAGGATTTTACTGCCCTTCAGTACTAAATTTCATTGTCTCGGCCCACTGCCCACTATTTCGGTACATTCCACGTTATCTCGGCTCACTGACTCCAAGTTAACACTGGTTTCCTGACTGTACAAAATCCTGCGTGTTTTTCCTTTACTCATCACACAGGCTTGGATTAGACACAGTACAACTCCAGCACAAGGAAGGCGACGGACATTTATCCATCCCTCCCACATCTGTAAAACTCTGGCCTGATGAATAGGGGACTTTGTCACCCTGGAACCAGCAGGCATACTGTAGTGTATGTTTTGCTAATCTGTCGATAAAGATGTGAGCAATGGAGGCTATTGTACCGCTCTGCGTACAGACTACCATGTGTAAGAAATAACATCAGGAAATCATTCTCACTCCTGAGCTAAAGAGAATCTCTCTGGACATGCAGTACATTTCGTGTAAGGAAAGAACCGATTAATACAGTTTCTCAAATTCTACGGTAAATATTTTAACCAAAGGTTTGTCTTACATTAAGATCAAGCCAGACCATACACAGTTAATGACACTAATTGTCAATATTCTACAGAAACAGAAGTGGAGCTTAGAAATGTCTAATACAAATGTTAAGAAAAACTGTACAAGTTTCAGATTAAACTAAGATACTTGGTTTCTTTACCCAATAGCAATATAAATTCAACCACTTGCACCCTCTAGGGGAATTACCATCTAATGTATTAAAGGGAGGGATTTGCATAGGCATGTACCTTTACATACTTTTAAAGTCATGGATCTCATTCAATTTTACTTGAAGATTCAGTGGTAAACTGCAGCATTTCCTCTTAATGCATCATGAATTAAAAGGGGTCGTAATCAAGAAGTTATTTTTTGGCATAAAAGGTCTACTCTTCTGTGGCTTTTTGCTTTAGGGCTACAGCTTATTCTAAATCCCAATTCTAATACTCACATAAATAAGCCCCCCTCTCAGCTTGCATGACAAAAAAACCAACCAAACAAAAACATTCAATAATATGGGGGAAATGTTCAAATTAGGAAAGTGTCTACTGTACCTTATTATGAATGGAAAAACATTTGTATCATATGGGCAAGCAAAATATATTGTCCTTCCAACTATTTTATTGCTTAAGGGATAAAATACCCCATATATCTCTAGCAACTTAAGGCACAGAAAATAAAAACCAGCGCCTTTCACAGTGGACCACCATCACAAAGCACTTTACAGAGGTAGGCTGTGAACTGTGCATTATATGCAGAGTCACTTACAATAGGACATTGATTTAACATTTAATCCACAGGAGCACAAGGAGGTTAAGTGACTTGCTCAGGGTCACACAATGAGTCAGTCAGTGGCAGCAGTGGGATTTGAACCGACCTTCTGGTTACAGGCCCTGGACTTTAACCACTGGCCCACACTACCTCCTGTATGGTATACATATATACACACACACATATAAATACACACACACACTATTTTTCTCTTTCTCTCCAGTGGCTGTTTACTCTGAGACAGCAATTTACACAATTAGAATAGCACGATGGACGCGAACTTACTTGTATTAATATTAATATTCATATTAATGTGAATACACAATGCCATCTGCAGGAAGGTTTCTTTATACACTTCAATACACACAGCAAAGCAGCCAAGTAACTATGAATAAATGTGATTTATTGTCTGTATACGTTCCAATAGATAAAAAGTATTCAGTTCCATTGCATGTACTGGCACATATTAGATTGTGACCTGTGCATATTAAACAGCTCATTTCACATCTGAATACCACCTCCAGCCTTATAAATCAGGAGGATTCTGGGAAGCAGGAAATACCGGGCTGAGGTAATTACAATATCCTTGAGATTTATTGATCGCTATTAAAGGTTATAATTGAGCTTATTTCACATAGGTTGTCAGCATGAACCTGAACGATGTTTATAAGTCTAGTCTGGAAGATTTCCGTCTATCTCTAAAACATTACCCAGGAAGAGCTTGTGATCATATGCGGTGGCTGTGCTCGGGACATCAATTGGGTTTACAGGAGAAGTCAAAATCAGATCTGACAACTCCAATTCTCCCATATTTCCAAAAACCTTTGTCTAATATTTTGACATAGCCATATGGTTTGGATTATGCCTTCTTCATCTACATAAATAATAACAATATGGTGGGTGATTGTGTGTGAATGGTGGGGATTTGTTTTTAATTTAGCAAGAACAATGAAATAGACGTACTGCCATAGAACATGCAGATACATGACACAGATGCATGATACGTACCCCGAGAGCATCTCAAAGATGAGTACTCCCAAAGCCCACCAGTCCACCGCTCTGCCGTGACCTTTACTCTGAATCACTTCTGGTGCAAGGTATTCAGGTGTCCCACAGAGAGTCCATGTCCTGAAGAAGCAATAAAACTATTTAACAACCGGCTTATACAAACTGTCCGCTACACTTAGCCAAATCAGGAAAACACTTGGGATAAAAATATGACTTATTAAAAACAACATTTTATTCAAAATGTGAATGCATAAACACAGATTAGTAATAATGTGCTATTACCTATTGCAGAACGTTTATGGTTTAGCTTTGGCTTTATAATAGTTCTATAATATAAAATAAACTATTGTCCAGATAGCTTTTAATTAAAGCCCCCACATACTGTACAGTATGGAACTCTTGAAGTTAAGGCTCTTTAGCTGAGGCTCTTGAAAGCGCCACCTGCTGCTGGAAAATGGGATGGTGAGAATGGGAAGAAATACAAACCAGTTATTTGGTACTTTTTTCTTTTCTATGCTATAACTTTGATTAAGTGTATTTGTTATCACTCCTTTTAACTCATATTGTATACAATAGTTTTTATCGTAAAATTGCTCTGCCAGTGGGTCCCATTGTGTTCTGATGTTCCCTCTGACTAACAATAACATTTTTTACCAATTGCCGTGTAATATGTTTTTCTCTGTGAAAATTCCAATTTCTGAAAGAATAATGCAAATATACAAATTTGTTATCACTTAAAATAAATACAGCAAACATTTGCCTTATTGATGCACTACCTGTTACACTGCATTTAGGAACCTGGCAGCCAGTTCAGGTTGCTTCCGGTAACTGAACACACTCCATAGAGCTGCGCGACTTCTTTAAAATGTCTCCAAATATTTCTGCTAAGGATCGCTCTGTCCAGTACAAGAAGGAGATATTTCACATGTCTTATTTTTACAATTTATTTTTATTTTGTTTGATAATTCACGGATGGTGAAAATAGAATGTCTTTTAAAAGTTGTACATAAACTAAATATAAACCAAATATTCTACAATTTAAAATGTACTGTTTTTCACGTAGGCATTTAAATATTTAGGAACATTTGTTGTATAATAAAATGACTTTGACAATGCTATTTTGTGAAATATCTTGAAATACCTATTTTTATACCACAAAATAAGTCATATTATATACAAAACATTGTATAGATCAGGCCTGAGCCAATTAACAAAACCACTCAGTTCAACTACAGCAATAATACTCACATGGACACTGTAATAAAAGTACAATTACTGTATTTTTATAACAAGAGCAACATTCTGATTTGAACCCTTTTTTAAATGCTAGAATTTTCGGCTTGATTCAAATTTGAATTATAATTTTGATATCCACTAGATGGCAGTGCTTACTCTTACCAGGACAGAGGTGCTGTATTAAAATAACCAAGATATCATGGATTGACGGTTTGCCTTCTAAAAGACAACAGTGCTCACAAAATTAGGTTGTTTTTAAGAGGGACGTTTTAATAGCAATGTAGAGCTCAGGAGAAAATATTCTTTAAAGCTGCAGTGTCCAACACTCTTGTTCAGTGTTACAGAAAAACGTGAGTTAACTGCACTCTACCAAATAAAAATAAAAAACCGACCACCTTTAATTGACTTTCTACAGCAGGCGCGATAATGACACTACTTAGTGAGTCATTTCATTTATTATTATTATTATTATTATTATTATTATTATTATTATTATTATTATTATTATTATTATTATTATTATTTCAGTTATCTATATATGCTAAAGCAGGGGTGCCCAGACTTTAGGTGCATAAGATCTACTTTTCCCACCCTCATCCTAACGCGGTCTACCAGCAATGAAGTGTCAAATTATTACATACAGTAAAACCTCTAACTGACCCCACCACCACTACATACTGCAAAATAGTGCCAGAATGTCAATAAAGGACCTGTTTTTTTAAATTATGAAATGTTCTTGTCTAAAATTACATGAAATATTAACTTCACCTTATTAAATTGACGTGGATGATTTGCACTGCATGGTGTCAGCAACGTATTATTAGTATTATTATTTGTTTATTTAGCAGACGCCTTTATCCAAGGCGACTTACAGAGACTAGGGTGTGTGAACAATGCATCAGCTGCAGAGTCACTTACAATTACGTCTCACCCGAAAGACGGAGCACAAGGAGGTTAAGTGACTTGCTCAGGGTCACACAATGAGTCAGTGGCTGAGGTGGGATTTGAACCAGGGACCTCCTGGTTACAAGCCCTTTTCTTTAACCACTGGACCACACAGCCTCGTTCAGTCTGGATTGTACCTGCTGATTGCTAACCTCAAGCAGATGTCCAGGTGGTCATCTGTTAGAATGGACAGGTGCTTGGACTTGATCTTCATGTTTGAGAACGCTGCCTCACAAAGATAGATGGAGCTAAAAAATGCTGTCAAATACATGGCACTTTTTCTCAGATTTGGATATTTTTCCTCCATAATAAGATTCGAAAAATGTTCTTCTGATGCCCTTGATTTGACATGGAGGTCGCTTTGCAGTGTCAAAATGTCATTCCCGACGCTAGATGTGTCCATGTGAAACGATGCAATTTCTTCAACATCCACGTCTGCACCAAAAGGGAAGGCACATAAATGTTGCTACGGGTTCTAGCATTGAGAAGTCTTGGAAGCGCCTGTCAAAGTCTGTAGTAATGCTGTGCATCTGTTCTACATATCAATCAGTGGCAAAATTTGCAGTTGCTTTTCCCTGGCTTTCAAGCTCTGACATCATATTTCTGAAATTCCTCAGTTCATGCCACTGCAGTTGTGAGGACAGCCGTTTTAATTTTTGTTTAAAAGCGGTCACAGAACTAATCATTTCAACAATATCTCTTTCTTGCAGCTCTAAATTGAGTTCGCTCAGCTGAGCAGTAACTTCAGTCAAAAAAGCAGAATCTAACAGCCACACTCATCTTTCAACTGCTTGTATTCAGCATCTCTTGAGACCAGAAAGCTCCTTGATATCAGTTAACAGATCCCTAAATCTCTGCAGAAATGTCCTGTACTAAGCCACCTTACATCTGTGTGTAGCAAGAAGTGTGTGTTCAGCTTCACTTTTTTCCAGTTGAGACCTGAAAAGGTGCCTCTGCAGAATTGTGGCCTGAATTGAACACGATCTTGAGCGCGATATCTATGACATCTTTCATATTCAGCATTGTCCCACACAAAGCCCACTGATGAATTATGCAGTGATAACTAAAGAAGTCAGGAAAGTCATCATCATTTTTGCAAATAGCAATGAACCCATTGGTACGGCCAGTCATGGCTGGTGCTCCATCCGTCGTTATGTACACAAGTTTGTAAATGGGTAACTGTGTGTTAATAATAAAGTCCTTTACTGTCTGAAAAATGTCCTCCCCTTGAGTTTTTCCTTTCAACGGTATGATTTTGAGCAGATCCTCTTTAGTGGTCACATATTCAAACCACACTCTAATGAAAATGCACAACTGAGATGTGTCGATCACGTCTGTCGAGTTGTCAAATTGAAGTGAAAAAAACAAAACACTCATTCATGTCTTTCTTTAATTGCTCCCTCAAATCCCCACCCATCACTTCTGAATGCCATGTAACAGTATTTCTGGATAGCTGAAAGTCCTTAATAGCTGAAATGATTTCTGGTTTGTTTTTGAAATCAAACAATGAGTCTGCTGCCTCTAAAAAATGCTTCTTTTACCATTTCCTCATCCTCAAACGGTTTCTTGTGCTTAGCTAGTACGTGACTCAGCTGGAATAATGCAATCGTGGCTGCCTTTGATTTTGAGATGGGCTTGGAAAGATAAATTGTTGGGCAGCAAGTTGAGACTTCAATTCTTTCACTTGTGTCTTACGTAATTCACCTTTAGCCGTAAAGTCACTCCCATACTTCTTGTGAACAGTTTTGAAATGCCTCTTGACAAGAGCTACGCTTGAATGGCAGATCAGACACACACAGTGGTGAAAAAATAGATCTTCCTCCCACTCACTGTGAAAGTGATATATTTTTAGTTTCTTGCTGCTTGGTCCAGCACTCATATTAAGGCCTTCATCGCAATGTTATAGAAAAAAAATAATAATAAAAATCACTGTAAAAATTGCAACTCACCAGTATCATATCAACCGGAAGCGAAAGTGTGAAATCCTAGCAACGGAGCAATGGTGAGAGAAAGATATTATAAACGAGGGGGCTCCCGAGTGGCGCATCCAGTAAAGGCGCTCCACGTGGAGTGCAGGATGCTCTCTATAGTCTGGACGTCGCCGATTCGAGTCCAGGCTATTCCACAGCCGACCGTGGACAGGAGCTCCCAGGAGGCGGCGCACAATTGGCCGAGCATCGCCCAGGGGGAGGGAGGGTTAGGTCGGCCAGGGTGTCCTCAGCTCACCGCGCACCAGCGACTCCTGTAGTCTGGCCGGGCGCCTGCAGGCTTGCCTGTAAGCTGCCCGAGAACTGCGTTGTCCTCCGACGCTGTAGCTCTTGGGTGGCTGCATGGTGAGTCCGCAGTGTGAAAAAAAGCGGTTGGCTGACGGCGCACACTTCGGAGGACAGCGTGTGTTCGTCTTCGCCCTCCCGAGTCAGCGCAGGGGTGGTAGCGGTGAGCTGAGCTTAAAAAAATAATTGGCCATTCTAAATTGGGAGAAAGTAATAAAAATAATTGGCAAAGACTAAATTTATAAAAAAAAAAAATATTATAAACGATGGGTTGGTCAAATTGAATGTCAGTCAAGCTGCTTGTATCTTATGGCTGTGCAGTAATGGTGCAAGAAGTGGAAGGGGGCGGTGCCTGTGGACCCGAGTGTGTGGAGAAGACTGCAGAATTCGATCTGAGCTACGAAGTGACTAGAAATTGAAATAAACAGTAAATAATATGCCAAACCTAGCTAGAGGAGTGTTAGCAAAGTATACAATGCTTCAGGACTGTGTTATTGCCGGATGGTGATTTACCCTTCTTCAAATAACTTCCACACGAGGTCGGCAGCAGCGCTTCCTGATTAGGACGACAACGCACTGTGCAGCCAGATTACTGTAATTGTATATGTGTGATGTAATAGTGAAACTGTGAGAAAATAGTAGCAGTAACTGATAGCATTAGCGACTATACATACAGCACCAGTTAATAAAGTTGAGTTAAGCAGCACCACCTTGTGTGATTATTGAACAGTAACCACGAGAGACCGGAATCCCGGGAAGGGTTTATAATATGCCCCCGTTGTGAGTTGGCAAAATAAGTCTTAACCGCATAAGCTTTTTAAATTTTCTACCGTCTACTAGAAATTAGTTTGGGATCGACTGGTCGACCGCGATCGACGTCCTGGTCACTCCTGTGCTAAAGCATGCCTGTTGATTAGATCTAAACATTTACCAGTTAGCATGTATACCTGAACACTTGAGTTAGCAATATGAAAGGATACTGTCCACTTTGGAGCATGAGCAGTACGCTTGTTTGAGCATCTGTCGGTACATTCTTATAGACTAGACTAAGGTACTCAGCTTGCCAGCATTCACAGCTTCTGTGATCCTACAAAAACTATAACCTAACCTATGTAAAGGTCCATAATGGCTTTACAAAATTCTCAGTTAAATCTTAGTTTAAAAAAAAAAAAAAAAAGGATCTCACATATTTATACAGCCTAACAGAACTCAAATGTTTCTTTTTTGCTACTTTAAAACAACATATTAAAAGACATGTGTTTATTTTTTTTTTCTGGATTATTTTTTATGAAGGGAGAACTCATTTCTTTTTCATTGACAATGGATTTTCACTACATGCATGTTTTAGGTGATATGGCCCCTCATCTAATTACTGTGTCCTGCAGTATTGTTTACCCATCACTTTTCAACTTTAAAGCTACGGTTTTGCTTTATTTCTTTAATTTCTCTTCTGTGGTTTATAAACTTGAACGTAACGAGAAAAACAATCAGAGACACAGTAGATCATCTGTGCAAGTTTATAATGCACAGACCTTTGGGGGCCTACTGTACAGTTAATCAAGCTTAGCTAAAAGTAAAATGAAAGTAGTGCCTGTAAGTTTGCTTTAAAAAAAAAAAAAGCTTCCAGAATCACTTTGTCTAGGATGTAACTGTTTTAATTAAATGGTATGATGTCAGTAGTTATTACAATCATGTCTATTGATTGTGTGCATGTTGTTTGGATTGTTAAAGATGTAACCCTATTAACCCCGAGGACCCTCTTGAAAATGGGAATAGTTTCATCTCAATGCAATTTCTACTAGCAGACAGGTCATCCTTCTACAGAGGTGGTAAAAGATGTTGAACCAGTACTGCCAATGTCAATGTTGTCAAAGGCTAAGTGGAATGCAGAAACCCTTGAAACAGGTTTATCTCTTTATTCCAAACTAAAAACAAGAGATAATGGCTGTACACCACCTCCCTCTTCAGTTTTATCTTCATAGGATAACAGGTTCCGTTTACTTTTGGTTTCAGACCAGGAAAGAAAGTGCTTATTGATGAAGCTTTTTTTTTTTTTTTTTTGTAAATGATGAATTGTTTCTTGTGAAATGCGGACATCCACAAAGCAATTCAGCACACATCCTGATGAAAAAAATACTTTTTACCAAGTATACCTTTTGGGTTGAATGATCTTGAAAATTAGTTCAAAGGTGACCTTTTAAAATACACATTGCCATGCCATAGTGCCAACAAAAAACTAGCCTAACAAAAATCAGTTTTTACATATAAATATACTGGAGCAAAAGCAAAGAAATGGACAATGAAAAGAAAGCAGCTAATTATTTATAAACCCAACTGAGTCATCTGCATTTAAATCTGCCAATCTGAGTTGTGGGCATACATGTCCATTCAGCTCCCAGAAAATGGGTGGAACTGCTAAAGCAGTTCATCGTGTGCTCCAATTAAATATTTTTGAACTTAATATCATACAGTACTGTAAGATAGGTAAAGATAAAAAACAAGAGGAGGCCATTCTGCCCATTCATGCTTGTCCAGTACAGTATCCAGACAGCTATTGAAGGACCCCAAAGAATCGGCAGAAACAGCATGGCATGGCAACCCTTGAATCAGGCTTTATTCAACTTCCAATGTTGCCCTCAGGTCCTGGTCCCTGTGCTAAGTTTAAAATAGTGTATGCGATTGACTTTTTTTTGTATCTCTCCTCTCCTCTCATCTCGCCCTTCTATTTTATAAGGTCAAAAGGTGCAGCTCCCTCAGTCCTCAAAAAGCACTGTGTGTGAAATATGCCTTGCCCTATGGTCTGTAAGCACTTGTAAGAATATAGATACCTGCTGACTTTACACCAATACATACCTGTCCACCAACTTTTTAGCAAATCCAAAGTCTGTAAGCCTGATATGGCCGTCTCTGTCCAGTAATATATTCTCAGGTTTTAAGTCTCTGTAAACGATTTCCTTGGAGTGTAGGTATTCTATTGCACATACAATCTCTGCAGAATAAAACAGTCCTGTGCTGTTGTTGAAGCGGCCCATGTTGCGTAAGTAACTAAAGAGCTCACCGCCGGGCACATAGTCCATTAGCATATATAAAAAACACTCGTCATGATGGGTCCAAAATCTGAAAGAGCAAGAGCATCATCATTTTAGGAAACATGGGACATCTGCTAAAATGCACATTTTAAAAGGCAGAAGAGTCATTGTATTATTTCAGAAAAATCTTTAAACAATATAAATAAATGACTCAGAAAATAATTTACTTTAATCAGCTGAAGGGCTTTTGTGTACATGCAATAAAAAAAGTATCATTCTTGTATACTGCAGTTATACATACACACACACATATTACCTGACTTGCAGACTTTACTCTTAAGAGAAAAGTACTACATGAAGAGAACAAGGTACAGAATAGCTGCTTTCATATGGATTGACAAATGTGTTTTTACCCAATTGCCAATGATATACAAACACAATACAACACTTTTACTTAAAGCTATAATTTATTCATGCCAATCCCAGAACTATCATCTTGAAATGCAATTCCTAAAAGAGGCCCATCAATAGATGTAATTGATCATCATTAGCATTATACTAAAATGAAAAATTACAAAATGTACTTCTACATAGTGTGGATGTATATCATACTGTAGTAATCAAAACCAGACAAGACAAAAGCAATAGCCTTCTGCTAATCAGGTGTCTGTCATTGAGACCAATCCTCATATTATTAAGGAATAACTTCCTGTAACAAGGTGGCTTGGAACTGAATTTTGAGAACACAATGCAATACAAAAAATAGCCGATAGGGGATGATCATCACATGGTTTATTAACTACTGTATAGACAGATATAAAGCTGGGCGTTTGAGACCTCAGCTCATTCATTTAGCATTGTGTCATGTTATACAGTACCCCAAGCAACTTCATGCCAGCCCTGTACTGTACATCAAAATGACAGATTTCTCTATAAATGTGCAGTTAAATGTTTTTATACATTGAAAAACCTTCACCCCCACATGATTAAACTGATGGCCAACAAGTGTTAAAGTGACACTTACAATCTGATTAGAAAAGGGTGGTTAACCTCCGATAATACTGCTTTTTCATTCTGTACATGCTGTTCCTGCTTTAATCGAATGACATCAGGAATTTTCATTGCTTTCAGTGCAAAATATCCTCTTGTTTTCTTTTCCTTTACCAGAAAGACACGCCCGAAGGTTCCAGTCCCTAAAAAGCAAAAAGGGACAGGTCAGTGAAGGCAATAAAACGATAACTTTGTGGCAACATCTCAGTGACATCCTGTATTTACGTCAGCAAAAGTCCAAATAAAAAAACCCAAACATAGCCACTACAAAACTAGTGTGAGAGCCAAATAGATATGTTCCTTCAACTAGGATGTTAATGTAAAGCTATAAGAACTCAAGTAGACACATCTTTCAGCTTGTGCCTTCATCGGGTGTACTGGAATATTATAAACCACTAGTTCTCAAACATTTCGAACTGAGAAGTCCCCTAAAATACCCCTTTCTTAATATATTATAAAAATACATCTCTATGTAGATTTGTTACATTACAAAAACAAAATATTATTCTTTTTCTGATGGACTAACATAACTCAGAAATTGACTAAGCAGGTATATGACATAAATAAAAAGAATTATGCTTGTGATATGACCAGTTTTAGACGATATCCAGCATATATATTTTTTGATAACTATATGAACATTGACAATATCAGTTTACAGTACAAGTCTACATTCTTTGTCTATTTATTATTTAGATTAATCAGAAATTAATTGATATGTAGGATACACTTTACATTTTTTTTTAAATACAGTATTTCAAAGCAGCTCGTTACACAGTACATTTAGGCAAAGCCACTGGAAGATTAGAGAGAGGTATTTTTGTGGATATTAAATACAAATCTTGCATTTGGAGAAGAAACTGTCTAATACATTAAATGTTCTAAACACCAGCAGATCTTCATAACCATCCCAAGCATTACTTTTTCCACCCTGTTTTCACTGTATTGTTAAATCACCCATGGCCAGAAAGATCAGCAACATATAGTTAAACAACAGTGGTATAATATACTTTCCACTGTTTTATATCATTAATAGACCTCATTAACAAGGATGATAACAACAACTTAAGTATTTCCCCTTTTATTTCTATAGCTGTGGATCATTTTCTGTCAGCATACTCAAACACTTAACATTAAATTAAAAAGAAAAGGAACTCATTGTTACTGGAAACTGTATTGACAGAGGGCGTGGCTTGTACAGCCTTGCAAACATTTGAACTACCCTACAGTGCGGCTTAACAAAAACCTACTTTATGGAATGGCAATAATAATGTAAACAGCTTTCAAGGTTACTGATTACTATCACTGTATACTTTAATATTGTTCTCATCGTAACCATAAAAAAATGAAGTTGTTACTGTGTGTGGTTGAAGATCACAAGGTCATCTGTATGCATGAAATATATAGCCTACAGTAGCTAACTAAAGGTTCCAATTTATCTCCACCTGATACCGCTTGTGACAACTCGCGTAATTTCCCATGTATGAGGTGCCATGGGCTAGTCGACGAAACACAGAGGATGGAAGGTACCCACTTGAAGACCCCAGAGATGTACCCTACTTAGCTCAATCCATACGGTTGTCATGCTGATGCGCTGGGGAGACCACACTTTGGTTGATCCCCAGAGCCAGCATCGCAGCCGTTGTGTGTGCTGATGCGCTCGGGAGGCAAAATAAGCTGATCCCTGGAGCCAGCATTACACTTCAGCCATCAACACCAGGCAGAAGGAAATCTACACCATCAGATGGAAGGAAATGCAAATGGATGGAGACGCAGATGGATCACATTAGTTTACTATAAATCTACGTCTTATCTTGGCAAGAGCCGAGTTCAAATCAGCATGAAGTTTTAACATCTACTCTCATGTAATGGAAATCATGAGCACACATTAATTCGTGCCTACACTGATAATTAGTAGGGCTGCTCTGATTAATCGAGTAATCGGACCAATTAATTGAACCGATTAATCAACTAAAGGGTTGATCGTAGATTTTTTTAATTTAAATCGTGCAGTTCTATTTTTATATATAAAATAAAATCAACCAATACAAGATCTGCATTTTCTCCACAGCAGTCTAATCATAAGTGAGCAGAGGCGGGACAAACAGTTGAAGGTCTTTAGTAAGTTTAACCAATGGGAGAGTCAAAGATCTGCCCCTTGTTATACAGGTGTCCAATCATGAGTGAACAGAGGCAGGACATAATTGGGAGTTTAACCAATGGGAAGTCAAAGATCTGCCCTGGTTTTATTGCTGTCCAATTAATAGTGAGCAGAGGTGGGACAAATATGTTAGGGTAGTGTTTTGCACGATATTACTTATTATAGAGACAATTATTGAGGATTATATTGAGAACTTTGAAGTAATATTTCAAATTGCTTTTTACAAATTAAAGAAAATGCCATAAAGACAACTGAGACATTGTAGTTGACTTGGTTACGAATCAATTTTCAAGAACTGTCTCAGAAAAAATGGAGGTACAGTATACACCAGAAATACCTGAACTGATCAAGGCACCAATTCTTCAATTTGAGGTAATTATGTGGAATTACTTTCTCTGATTTTTGACTATGACAGCATGTTAAGCAATCACTTGTCAATATCCACAGTATTCTCTTGTACCTGTAACAAGATTCCTAAAGGCTTAATCTCTTCGTTGCCTTATGTAAACAACCGATGTTCTATTAAGAGGTGTTCCATTTACTAAAATAAAAATAATAATAACAATGCTTTTAAAATAGACCAAATTCCCATTGCCTTTTTTTTTTTTTTAAAGATTCTTTTGATTTTTTAGTATTACTATGCAGGACAGCCGCTACAATATTGTTACCTTTATTAAAGATGTGCACAGATTAATCAACTAATTCCCATAAATTAACCGATCAAAAATTGAAAATCAATTGACAGCCTTAATAATTAGATAATATTATTTATTAGCATAGCAGCCTCACCTACCAATCACTGTGTTAAGGGTGTTTTTGTCAAGTCCGGCAGCTGAACGAAATAGAAGCTGAGCGGAGGAGGGTTATTAATGTTGATAATCTCATCAGGACATTTTTAATGAAAAACATATGGTAACATATAATCATAAGAGCTGTCTGTTACATGCTGTCAGATCAGGACTTCACGGAAACTGAGCATGGGAGCTGTTCGAACATGATTGGTTTATTTCTTCTTGAAATAAAATTTAATCATGGTGCCTAGCAGTGTTTCTGACTGCATTGTATTGACTCCTTCTCTAAGTTATCTGTATGTTAGGAAATGGGTCCATTAATAAGTTTTCACGTTCTTTACTGAATTGTGCTTTACAACTGAATTGCCGGATAAGGGAGTTTGATGTAATTTATCAACATGGTTTTCTTCACCCTGCAGCACTGTAACTGCTTAGTGAGAACAACAAAATGTCTAAATCAGTCATTCAGATAACCTTGGTATTACTCTTGAAATGAAATTCACTTCACCGTGTTCATAAATTACATCAAACTCTCTTATCCAGCATTTCACATGGGAGCCAATTCTTCATGCTTGTATGATCGACTAGAATTGTGTTTGTGCATCCTGGTGACCATCTTGAAAGCTGCATGAAAACCTCAGTCTTAAGCCCCGGTCACACCACAACGATAACGAACATTGTAAACGATAACAATAACTATTGTTTTGATCGCTTTCAGAGCGTTTTTTTCCTGCCACAAAGATAACAATAAATGTTCTTAGCCAATTAGGGCTGTATTAAATGTGACATCATCACCTACCTGGTGTTATTTTATATATTATTTTAAACACGACAAACAGTAAATACAGGCATTGCAATGATTTACTACAGAGAAGACTGCCCTCCACTGTTCCACCGCAGAACATCAGGTCGGAAAACTGGTTCTAGCATACATCAAGGAATCTTTTTTTTTTTTAAATTGTTATAAATTATTTGATAAACAGTCATTAACATATAATTCTAGCACAAGCACAATGTATGATTCTATATGCTCCATAACATGTCAGTCTACATATTGTAGTTGCTTTTTTTTGCTTTAAATAATAATAATAATAATAATAATAATAATAATAATAATAATAATAATAATAATAATAATAATAAAAGTATACATATATACATAATTTATGAAGAATTGTCTATCGTCATATTAAGTAAAGTGTAATCAACGATACATACCATGTTCTTATTTTATGTTTTACTTTAATGGGAAGTGGTTGTACCCAAGGCGACCATCCATACTTCCTTGAGGCAATACCCACGGTGTAATTTTCAGCACTTGACTATACCAGCGAGCGTGTGGCATTCCCCTAACTCCTCCCTACTCTGTAGTATTCTGTGTACCCACACTCGTCTTCTCTGTCTACTACGCCTTCTGTTGATTTAATACAGGGGTTTTCAACCTTTTTTTGAAACTGTACCCCTTCTGTCGGGAGGTTTCAGCTAAAGTACCCTTTACAATTTTCGCTCACTGAACGGTACCACAGTCGCAATAAAAGGCAGAATAATCTGGTTAACACATTTCTTTTTCCCCCCAGTTTATTTAATATAGAATTATATAAGTCCATATAAGTCTGGGACTGACAAATTACTGAGACAGAAACCCAAATAGTAGGCTTCATTCTTAAAACTTACACTTCTTTGGATGCAAAGAATTAAAAGGCAGTATTTAGGAATCTTTGTAAACACTGATATTCACATTCTATTGGTTAAAGTCATTATAAATAAATAATACAAAATAGTCTGCACTGTAAATGTTTATTACGTTACTATTTACTTCCCAACTCAGCATAATTGTGTGCCGTTTAAAATGTTTACAATATCAAAAACATTAACCAAGATAAAACTATAATTACTAACAATAGTACACTTTTTTATTATTATTAAAGCCAGCATAAAAATGATCCAAATCGCGCATGCGTACAGGTGGAAAATGTGGACGCGATATTCTGTTTTTATTTATTTATTTTAAATTAGCGGTCAATTTTGAGCTGCTAAACAAAGTCTAAATAAGCATACATCGTGGTTTAGAGAATACATAATACCGTTAAAAAAAATTCAAGATCAGTATTTTCTCTTACTTTCATTTTTATTTGTGCATTTCTGAGTCGTCCCATGCACCGTACCCTATGACCCTTAGAAGTACCCCCGGTTGAAAACCCCTAATCTAATACAACGGGAGTATTTCTTAATATTCATCATCACTGTCCCTCATCTTGCTGGAAATAAAAGTGGGCATGTACTAAAAAGTTGATTGGCATTTGCTGTACAATATATCTGAGCCCTTTTTCGTTCTGGTGTGACCGCTCCATAAACGACTTATGGTTATCATTATCGTTATTGTTCCAGGTGTGACTGGGGCTTTACAGCAAGGTTTTATATCTATTTTGAGCAATTTAGATGGGAGTGATATTGCTTATTGTAAATTTAAGATTCATGTTCAATAAGTATGTGAGAAAGTCTGTATAATTAGTACTTTTATAAGTAAATTTACTACACAGAAAAGCGAGTCTGATTTTTGTAAACAATGTTACAGGTCTCAGATTAGTGGTACTGTATTTTCATTTCATCAAAACAGCTTCTAATTTTCATATCTTATTAGTAGCATATGGTGCTGTACCTATTACACCTGCTTTATTGATAAACCAGTTTTGACATTTATTTGTCATCACGTACAATGGCTTTATCTTCATTTCTAATTGATACAAGATGAGTAAGAAACCCTTGCATGTAGGAGGTATGCCTCCTGTACCAAGAAGGCAGCATCAATCCATAGAGAGTCGTTTAGACAAAGTCAGCAGTTGCATTCATTTGACCCCCCTGAATCTACTCTAACCATTGACAACAACACCTAAGACTGTATGTTGTTAATTTTACCAAACCTCCTGCCAATTATATAGGCAGACCTATCAACAATAGCACTGCCCCCGAAGGGGAGAAATGTTTAATGTGTCAAGTTTCTAAACTGGGGCCCTTCTTGGGACAAGACAGAAACATTTTGAAATGAAATGTATATTCTGTAAAGCAGACTTGGAGGGTGCTGTGCCATTTATTTACTATATAAATCTATAATGGAATAGAAAAAATGTACAGTCAAGTACTGGAGTTAAACTTTGACATTTTGTGGTTTAAAAGTTCAGATTTTGCTTGGTAGTAATCAATTCATATAAAAATATTTAGGTATTTTCTAATGCTACAGAAAATATCAATCTTCAACTTGACAAATGTCATTATTATTAATAACGTTGCACAATAATTAGTATTAATATGTTGCATATGTTAAATGTTTAAAGAGACCAATTTAAAATAGCAGTGTCAAATGTACAGTACTTTTAGTTGTTGCCTATCTTGGCCTAAATATGTTTTACCACTCTTTTATATTCAATTGCATCAGTTGTTTTAACTGCCCAAAAGAACACTATATTTGGTAGTACTAAATACATATAGAAATAAAAAGCCAGTGAACATGTATATGAAACTGTTTTGTATGCTGTTAACAGGATGGCTTGCGGGTGATGTCAGACCAGGAAGTATACGGACACAGTACTGCTAGTGAAGCGCTGATTTGTTAGAAATAAAAATGCTGAACAAAAAGACAAAACACTTCTACAAATGAAAACGACACAATGGCCAAAATAAACAGACAGAACACAAATCTCAACAAGTAGCATGCTGGTGTAAAACCAGCACAGGTAGCATTTTTCTCTTTACCTTAAGACTCTCATTTCGCCTCCAACACACGTTTTTATACATGTGACTGTCTCCAGATAAGAAATAAATGAATAAATCTGGAGACGGTCACATTCTGCACAATAAAAAACATTGTGATTTTACACACTAAACAAATACATTTAAAATAATAATAATACAAAATACATACAGGGGTGGGGTGTACCCTGTCACATATGCGATTAAAGAATTGTATTTATTAACATGAAATTCCTTGAGAAATATAGTTTATTGATCTCAGCACCATGTTTCCAGATTTTAATTAGATCATTCTGAAATATTACCTTAAAGAACTAATAAAGCACTGGGCTTAAAGGGAACACACATGGGCTTAAATGGTACATGATGGGCCAATTTAGCCCAGTCCAGATTTTGCTATTTTTTTTAATATTATTGATGGGTGTTAAGTTAGGAACCAGTGACTTAGAGATGTATCTTTCATGTACACCACTCTTTATTGGCTATGTATCTATAAATGCTCAAAGCAGATTTGGTGGGCTTAATGCAGTAGGTACAGTATATACTCCACCTGTAGTTTTAGCTGTAGGGACATGTACTATTCTGTCATTAATACAGGCATGCTTCTGCAACTTACGCAGTAGGAGTAAGTTAATGCCCAAGAAACCATTTTTTCACCAAATGTTTAACATGTGCTTTTAAAGATAAAACTGTACTCAAATTAAACAGATGGAACCTTAGAAACTAACCCACATTTGTGTTTTAATAAATTATAAAGTAGCTTATACAATGAGGAGAATATAGGATGTCTATAAACTCAATAAGCAATCATTATAGTGTGCATGTCTATATTGCATGCATCCATTCTGTAAACATTGCTCTAGGATTTAAATAAATAAATAAATAAATATGCAAATCTGTTGCAAACAAATCACAATGCTGATGCAGTTTTTCTTACGCAGATATTAAACTCTATTAGTTTCCATGTTCAAATCTACACCATGGGTGAATAACCAATACTGCAATATAATGGTTGGCATGGCTTGCAGTAATAAAAGCAGGTGGCACTTGGCATATTAGAAGGTATTATTCAGAATTTATTTTTTAAAGAAATGTTATGGAATGATTTACTATTCACTATTTTTTCTTATTATTTTTTACTCTAAAATCTGCAGGAGTTCCACAATCATGTTAAATTTGTCATAATTGTTTCTTTCAGTGCAGCACTCAAAACAGGAAACATGGGTCAACATGGGTCGACAGTGCTCAAAGATCTTAAACTCCTTGTCCACAGAAGTAGCACATACTGTACTGCAAATTCCCCTTTTTAGAACAAATTAAAGAGCATACACAGTAGTACACAGACATTTTTTTATAGTAACCAATATAGGTAGTTACATCAGCCATTAACAAAATGTCGTTTAAAGTAAATTTCAACGTTTTTAATAACATGTCAATTGAGCAATGGTTAAATCAAAACATCCCAGAAAATACGAGCACCTCTGAGATGTCTACAGTTGCTATAATTCATACAGAGAGAAGTACTGTCGGGGTGGGTGTGGTTGCCAAAATTAATGGCACTATTCACGGGTCACACTACATTTATAAATCTGGGTTTTCAAGCCTCGGGCCCCATTACCCAAACGGTCGTGTAATGCCCTCTGTGTCAGGTCTTATTGCTTACTTATATGGTTTAGATTTACTTTGTATTCTATTCTGTTAAAGTCATAATATCCCGGCACTCTTGTGGTCTCAATAAAGCTCCTTCAGTCGATGTAACAAACACCACATAGAATAAAAACTGATGTGATAACAGTAAATCTAAACAAGAAGAATCCATCAGTTAAAATATAATCTTACATATATGCCAAGTTGTTCTTTAAGGATTTAATACCTGTAGTACAAAATGTAAATGTAAAATTTGCAATACAATTAAGGAAGCCACATACTGTATAAGGAAAAACATGTCCAGGAACAGAAGCAATGTCTAATTTGCATTCAAAACCATTAAAAAAAATCCTCAGGGTTTGAGGCATTATAGCTACTTACAGCAGCATCTATGGTACTGTAAGTGGTGAAAAGAACATGCATGATTTATGAAGAGATGGGAGCCTATAATGAAACAAACTCATGTATTCAGTAACTGTATCACACAGTCTTGTACTATACTATTCATTTATTCATGGTCGTCTTTACAATGAGGCTGATACTATTCTGTTTGGTGGCAATATTCTTTATTTAAAAAATGCAGTTAGGCCAGGGGCCAACTCACCTTCATGAGAATAGGACATCTAATGTTTTTAGACATTGATGTGCTTCATGCCTTCAAGGTATTTTAAACAAATGTTTTTAATGTAGAAGGACCAGCTATGATTTCTGTGCATTTGAAATTGTATTTAAGCTTTAAACAGAACTGATACAAATCTGCCAGTAGTGGATTTAGCATAACAACGGTAAATCAAATAGCATGTGACATGCTTACTGACATGAAACCTACAAATGCATATTCATGCACTGTTAGGTGGATTGACAAAATTAGTGGCACAGTATTCAGGGGTTGCGCTACATTTATAAATCTGGGTTTTCAAGCCTAAAATCTGCTTTTTTCAAACTGTACAGCACAGTGGCATTCTGAATGCTCTGTAGATATATGGCATCTCAATTTTGCAGGTTTAAGAGTTTTGTTTGACAAAACTTCCTGACAAATAATGCACTGGGGCTTGGGTCATCCTCAGATCCAGTAACTGTAAATGCCAGTACTGGACCCTGCAACCGTTACCTAGTGTAGCAAATTAATCTATCCAATTCTAACGCAACTTATCATTTGCTGACTTCGCTCGATGTACATATAAAAAACACCGGAATATGAAGACGAGGTGGGTGGGAAGCAATTTGAAAAATAAAAAAAATGATTGGAGAGTGTATAGGATGTTACTTACCACTTACCACTTCATGTAAATTAAAACAGGATTGGTGGCACACAGTCAATAGGATTTATAGCATTTTGGTTAAATATAACAGCGTCAAGAACAGACTATACACATTATTTCCAAAAGTAGTGTTATTAGAATTTCCTTTTGGCATATAGTATCATTTACTGATACTTACTATTTGTTTCACAGTTGAAAGCTGTTTCAGTCAATGGTGGCTTTGAATGCAATGCAGACTTCTGACATATCTTATAATTATATATCACGTGGTTAAGCTGTATGTTGTATTGCTGAGTAGTAGCACAACGTGTGATTCTATAGAAATGCGTTTTTGCAAGAACTGCATAAACGAATTTTGGGAGTTTTGTTCACGGACCACCTGCAATTTACTCACAGACACAGGTTGGGAACCACTGGTATAGCAGTATTTATATAGCACTACCATTTAACATTGTAAACATGAAATACAGCACAGTTACCATAAAATAAAAATAAAATGTGTGCACTATTAGAATACCAATAAAGACTTAGATTGGAAAACTTTGCAATTTTGAAATATTTCATGAAGTACAGTATATAAATCCGACGGAATTTGAAGATGGAACAGAATTGGAAAACCCCAAGCATACAGTGTTTTCAGAAACATAGAACTATGTTCATAAATCGTTAAAAGTTACACATTGTATTGCACTTGACACAGTGTCACACCCACCTCAGTGTGCTGTGACCAATGCTGGGACCATCTTATTTTGTGCTTGATTGATGGGGTTACCCCCAGGCATGGGACGACAATGTCTGACTCCCATGATAAAGTATAACATCATAGACCTGACATGGAGCTTTTGAATTCAAAATATTGGAATCTTTAATTTTAAAATATCTCGACAAAGCATGTTTCAGCTTGGCTACACCATTGAAAAAGGGCAAATTATTACTATTATTATTATTATTATTATTATTATTATTATGACAGGTAAATGCTGATTATAGATTATGACATTTTATCAATAATTGGCACCAATTCCAGTTTGATTATTAGTGAATTCCTACTTTTAAGTTTACATATTCCCAGAAAAATATGTTCAATGCATTTACAACACGGTCTGCAATAGCTGGATATTCTTTCGCCACAAGTAACCAAAATGTGTCCAAAGGCATCTCTGCAAACTTCTTTTTTAATGTGCGGTCCATCCTAAGCTCTGTGAATTCTTCTTGCACCTTCAATGACAGAACTGAATGGATTGCACACCCAGTCTAAATATTCTGTATTGGCTGTTAGGAAGCAGCATTTGAATTTGTCTTGGTGTTTTAAGATGCACGGAGATGAGAAGATTTCAATTGAGCCAATGAGCAAGACATCACCAGTTCACGAAAACCCATGCATCAGGTACAGTAACTGTCACTGTACTGACTGACTGTTCACCGGTTTTGGTTTCTTTTTTCAGATTCACTTGTTCCAGCACCGTTGGATGCTTCAGGTCCTCCTTTCTTAAACAGTTGTAAAGCTCAAAATATATATATATATATATATATATATATATATATATATATATATATATATATATATATATATATATATATATTTTTTTGGAGTACATTAATCACGCCAGTGGGGTCTCAATGTATTTTGTATTTATAAACCTCAATGAAAAAGTCTAAAGAAGCAGG
Source organism: Acipenser oxyrinchus oxyrinchus (assembly GCA_030684275.1). Lineage (NCBI taxonomy): Eukaryota > Metazoa > Chordata > Actinopteri > Acipenseriformes > Acipenseridae > Acipenser > Acipenser oxyrinchus. The sequence goes on along the minus strand of CM060253.1, from coordinate 37,808,093 downwards.
ATTGTGACTCACTGTTTTTTTCATTTTTGATGAATCACATATACTCCAATTCCAATAGATCATGCATGCAGCAGATGGCACTTCATGCCATGTCAGAAAATAATTAACAGATACTATACATCTGCAGCAGGACAAAACCTGTCACACACCAAGAGATTTAATCACTTACTCCGTGCCAATGCCTAGATCCACCAGACTGCAACTTAATCAAAATATAACTGTGCTTTTTCCATTTTGGATGGGGTGGGGGGGGGTAGGGTGTGATTTTTTTTTAGATGAAGGCTCTATGAACCAGCTACAGTATCACATGGACATTAGAGCTCCCATGCAGAAAGGGGAAGTGACAATTGACAAACTAATTAGATCATGCTAAAAGATATTTCATGTTTTAACAGTGCTGACAAATCTAAATAAAACATCTGTTTCATTTCAGCATTGCTGCACAAATTTAGGGACTAGCACCCTAGTGTCACCTGGTTATATAAAACATCTAAAAACAGGTTCCATATCATTATTTCCTCACTCCATTTTTGCCTCAACAACCACACTCCTTAGTTTTGCCACACAAAAAGTGTGAACATTTTTATTGCCATTCATTGAAGTGGTGAGCCCCCTGACATTCTTAGACTGCCTTTTTCTATACTGTGTTAGCTCATCCTGGGAAATGTGTTTTGTATTCTCATATACTGTATTAGCACAATAATATTACGGAATTAAAGCACTCAACATATCTTTAAGGGTTAAACTACCAAGTTTTTTGGCAGGTATAAGAACCAAACATGACTGCTTTATCATACATCGTGGTCAGCATTTAAAATAAGTTGAAATATATTACAAGAAAAGCATGCATACATAGGATAAAGTCTACAAAACTGAGAAACAGCATCAGTTAAACCGAGGTGCTAGACAGTAAAAAGGAAAACACAGAAATCTATAGGTACATCCTTTTATAAGTAAGTTACAGGTTCTAATGCCACAACTAAGCTGAGCAAATTAGTCTATTAGTGGCACATCCTGTACAGTAAGACACTACAGGCAATTGTTACAGTACTGTACAAAGCCAGCAAAGAACAAAAGGTAAAAATTGAACTACAAAAACAGCATCATTTGCCACAATTTCAAAACCGGTTACAGTGTATTTCAAGTGCTAAAAAAAAAAAGGTAAGACTGGACATGCTGAGAGAAAACAGAAAATTTGGTTTGAGTAAAAGCAAAATAATAATAATAATAATAATAATAATAATAATAATAATAATAATAATAATAATAATAAATACCCATCAAAAAAGGGAAGATTTTGTTGACATACAGTACTACAGTTCATGTATGACAGGCCATCTCCTCCTGGATGCACTCGCATCATCTCAAACTCAACCTCTCCAAATCAGACCTCCTTTTCTTCCCCATCGCTAATGTCCTTATCCCTCTCCCTCCTCATCCACCAAGAACCTCTCTGTCAACCTCGACTACTCCCTCTCTCAGCACATCTCTACTTTGGCACGCTCTTGTCGCTCTTAGAGCTGAACAAAATATATCTTGCAATTATTGATTTAAACAACTTAGAAACAAGCTACAGAACATGTTTATTTCCTTATCAGCTTACAATTAACGTAATAAAACATTACAGATAAGCATTTAACTGATTTGTAATGGGCAGTAAATCTTATGAGCCTACAAAAGATGCATTAAATTGGCTTTTCACACAAGGCTTAAGGTCCTGCTTTTAAGGAGTAGCATGGCATGAAATCTAATTTACTTTGGGAAGAGTCATTATTTCTTACTCCACCCACCAGGCTATGAGCACTCAAAGCCATGCCAAGATGTACAATTAAACCAATATCAGACCATTACTATTCTTGGACTACCTTACCTAAGGTAAAATTTGGCAGTCCAAGATTAGTGTTAATTAGTTTCTGTGAAACCACCCAGTATACAATTGTACCTCACATGTTTTTGTTTCTTTAAAAAGTTTTACCTTTATGCCTTGATAATTTATAAATAATAATAATAATAATAATAATAATAATAATAATAATAATAATAATAATAATAATAATAATAAATCTGCAATTACAGCACTGTGGCAGGGCGGAAGCCCTGTCCATGTAAATTTTATGTTGTTTTAGCTCCAACACTTATCTGTGACTTTCAGTCGTGTTAGGCTATGCCAAACTGCACGTAGCTGGTTTTGCCGATGAGAAATGAAAGAACTCGAAACTTACACAATACTGTATATAAACTTAATATAAAAGCATTTTAAAGCAACTGAATTAGTAAAACTTAATTAATAACATAATTAACACCTCATGCAGAAAGCCATCACTACAAAGGTTTCACCTCAACCACTGTGTAGTTTCCTTGTGTGATTGGGTGAAGGGGTAACGGATTTGTGATAATAACTAAATAAATTAATACATAAATTCAATCAGGTTTTTTTAAATCGGGGTTGACGATTGTTTTTTTCAGCTACTTTTCACTTTTCTGTATATACAAATCCAATATTATTCCACGGAATAGAACTCACAAAACAGCTAGTTGCTTTTTTAAACAACTCGAATCACACAGCACACAGGCAGCGCCGCAGCAGAGACAGACAATCCATCAGCGTAACGCCCACAAAACCACCTGTTTTCTCATTATCCAATGATCCAAATAAACATACAAAAAAGTTTTATACAAGCATCATCGCTGGACTTCTGGGTAGTGTAGTTTTCAAAGCAATTCATTATGTTTTACAGGAGAATAACAGTTGTAAGAGACAGTTTGCACCGTTTTTAAAAACAAACAAACAAAAAAAAAACGGTGCAGTTGCAAAGCAGAATTCCATTCCCAAAATGCCAATTCCGTTCCCAATACTTAATTCCGCGATTCCATGATCATGGAAAATCAGTAACCCTATGTCACGTCTATCACAGCTGATGTTCTAAAGCTGATCGCAGAAGGACAATGCAATTTTTCATTAAATTTGTTATAATGCAATGAAGCACTTAAAATGAAAATGTATGCTACTTTTGAATTTTGTTTTATGTTATTCTACGTTCCTGTCTATGTAGGAAACTGCCTTTTGAGGTTGGTGTTTTGTAACTGAACTGTATCCCGTTAAGACAACCCACGCAGCATTTGACAGACTGCACAAAATGTCAGTTTATCAGCCAAGATAAACTGACATTTTGGGCAGCAGTGTGGAGTAGTGGTTAGGGCTCTGGACTCTTGACTGGAGGGTCGTGGGTTCAATCCCAGACGGGGGACACTGCTGCTGTACCCTTGAGCAAAGTACTTTACTTAGATTGCTCCAGTAAAAACCCAACTGTATAAATGGGTAATTGTATGTAAAAAATAATGTAATTGTATGTAAAAATAATGTGATAACTTGTAACAATTGTATGTCGCCCTGGATAAGGGCGTCTGCTAATAAATAAATAATAATAAAAGATGATTATTGGTTGTTAGTTGCGTTGGAAATTAATTATATACTGTGGTTACTTGATAAAGCCTGGCCATGCAGTATTTGACAGGCTGCACAAAATGTGACAATAAGCGGGTTTGTGAGATGGTAAGACATGGCGAGTGGTTTTTGAAAAATCGTGATAATAATCGGGGTATGATATAAAACAGTTTCATCTGTACTTTGGAATCGCTTTGCAACTTAATTTTCGGCTTACTGCAAGAAATGAAGGTCATACAGGGAATCATGATAGCCCCCTTGCGGTAATATTAAAATGAAGTTCCGCTCTCGCTCAGGCCTGGATATAGCCCTTCTATTTGCCGACCACTGGTGTAAAGGATGTAGTTACTACACTACACACTGTGTGTTTCATAAACATTCTGTCTGGAGATGCACGTCTTGTTAAATCTTGCAAATAACAAGGCAGAATTAGCAAAGATACAAATTGGAAAATTAATTATTTGTTTACATTAAAAGGAGCGCTATTTAAATTACAATCAGGTGATATACAGCAGTGAACCTGTTTAGAGAAACGAGTCAGTCAACACCCCTTTATCAGGGTTTCATATTTTATCCTGGTTATTATTATAATGCCAGTAAAACACTAAACTTCATTTGTGGAGTACTGTACATAGGATTACTCTTGCATGACATTGCTGGACTGTTACTGAACTGTTTCATATTTTGTATTGTTATTGTAATACCAGCAATAAGATAAACATGTATTTTCAAAACACCTTAATGTGTACACTGAACTACAGTGTTAGTGGAAGACTGTAAATATAACTCACAACAGTGCTGGACATGTTTGTTTTCTGAACTGTTGTAATATATTTCTTAGGTTTTCCTGCTTATTTTAATGCCAGCAATGAGCCAAGTGATGTTTATAAACATGATGAGAGGTTTGAAGTATCTTCAGTGCTTAAGTTACTATTGCAGCAACAAGAGTCTTATTGAAAATCTTGGCTTTAATTCAATTAAAAATAAATTGTGGTAATATTTATTAATGTACTTATTTTAACTATCAACATTATATAAAGTTCAAATGTCATGTTTAATTATTAATAGGGCTGTGTCAGAAGGTTCGTTCACTAGCCAGGGATTCAAAGACTGTTCAGAGACGGCATAAAATATGACTGCTCTGTGACAGAGGCAATTCACACTGACCAAAATGCTGCATCATTGCCTGTTCTGAGCCGTCATAACTTGTCTGTGTGAATGGGGCATTAGACTTGGCTTTAATTTCTATGAGATGTGAAGTGATGCGGCCATTTTTTATGTTTAATACATTTAACCAGAAGTGGAATCAAATTAATTCAGCGACATAGTTTCTGTAGTAGGTCAAGACAGCCTAATGTACAGAGCTCAAAACCGGGTAATTTTGCAGACATCTTAAAATTAACACAAATCTGTTTATTTTGATTAAAACAGTGACAATTTGCTCCCCTCAAATAAAAGTAATGTTATAAAATGCACAAGAAAAACTTACAGTAGGACCAATTAAACTAACAAAAGTTGTTATTTTAGCACACATCCCACTTTTTTGTGAAAGGAGAAAAACAAACGGAATGTAAATTGGGCCTATACCTGATCGACCTGTGTGTGAGAGAATTGTATTATAGGCATTGTGACAGGTACACCCAGCCCCTGTGTTTAGGTTGCTCTGGTTCTAATCCAAATCCGAAACAAAAGTAGCCCTATTCACAATACAGTACCACTAAACCATCTGCACACAATCCCTGACTTCTGGTGTTCAGGTCAGACTCAACACTGGAATTTTGACAAACCATAACTAATTTATTCTGCGGGAAACACTGTTTACTTTGGTTTGAGACAGTATTAAATGGTTCATAAGATGTGTTTCTTTCTCCTGTTTATTGCAACACCAAATAATGTACATACTTGAAAGTGTTGAACCACCCCAAAGTCACTGACCACAACTGTTGTTTCTAAAGTACGTTTCAACTGATTTTGGTGTGACAGGTTATCAATCTTCTTACTGTAAATAGCGTTTGGTACAAAACCATTTAAGAGTTATTCTGGGTCAATATGTATTCTTATGCAAGACAGTAATGTACCTTATAGGTGTTTTACTTCCTGAATTCAAAAGCCTGCAGTATTGTGACTGGTAGTCTTTAACAGAATGTAAAACCTGTATTGAGTGCCATAAATTATAGAGAACTGCTCCTCCAATGGTCTCTCCAGGATAAGGTGACCATATGGTTCTATGTTCAGCAGGACAGTTTGGAACAGTTCAGGCTTTTCAACTGACAGCCCAATGCATTCTGGTACATTTTACCTGTCTCAGGTACCATTCTTTCCTTTAAGAGAAGCAGGACTATGCTTACAAGAATGCATTGGATAAAAACATATTTTGAATAAAACATATTCAAGTACTCAAGCAGTACACATTTACATTACAATAATCCAATGGCTGGCAGAGAATTGTCTGGGTTATTGATTATCCTTGATTATGGTGGCATAAATAAGAGCTGGTTGCAATATTTAAACTACTCAAAATGGCCTACCAAGGGCAAGCAACAAACAAAGGCAAAGCCAGAGGGCTAAACAAAGTCAATCAAGCATGTGTGTTCTTGACAGCTTCTGATATTTTGTTCTATTTCCAGATTAATAAGACAAATACTTAATGAGTTAAGTTAAACTGCTGTGCAAATTTCATACACATAAAAGTGAAATGGTCAGCTATGAAACCCTCTTTTAATATATAAGCTGAATAACGATAAACCAGTTTAGTACCTTAAACATATATATATATATATATATATATATATATATATATATATATACACAACATTTATCCTTCATATTTGTTTTTATTCCATATTGTATATTTCTTGCAATTTACATGTTGTTAAGTCAAAAATATCTGGCATTAAAATAATATGCATTGATTACTTACTGTCTGTTAAACACTGATGTTTTAATTTGTACAAACAAGAAAAAGTACAACTCACCAACAGTAGACACAGTGTCAAAGTCGTCCAGTTTGTAACTTCTCTGCTCCAGTGTCAGTGCTGCTGTTAAAGCTGTTGCGGTTTGTGCAGCTGCATTGTTGGCATCCTCTTTCATCGTGCCACCTTCACAGCTAGGACTATGACCAGCACTATTCACAACAGAGTATGTCTCAGGCTTTGCTGTTGCCATCGTTCGTTTGGGTCGAGAAATTTAATATGCAGCTTCTCCTAAATTGACATGCATTTGACCCTTTTGTTCCCTGAAAAGTTTATTTTCTTATGCACCAACCGCTTTTCAATTTCATATTCATTCATTCAATGTTCAGTTTTTTTTCATAGCTCCTTTGTTTCGGTTAGCGCCATCCCTCTCGTTCTTTTGCAGTGTTGCACCTGCAAAATGCACATTTATTTCACCTGACTTTTTTTTCCACAATTTACAATGTAACTACAATACAACAGTGAAACTGGTACCAGCAGTAGTTTCTTCCCGTGTCCTAAACAAGCTACCGAAACTTCCTCATTTGATCTATGCGTTTAGCATTTTCCAGGCGTGCTTTTTTTCAGTGTTGATATGTGTCCTTGATTCAAACTGTGTCCCGTCACGATTTATTTATTTTTTAAAATAATGTGCTTCCTTCTCCCTTTCCCGTAATAAAACCCAACCCTGATTCCCCTTCACTTATGTTACATTTTCAAACTGCTTTACATCCAGACAAGGAAGAAACTGACATAGTTAATTTCTGACCGACAGAAAAATCCCCCCAATTAGGAAACAGACGCAGCTCAGAGGCCCAATTAGTTTGCTTTAGAGGAGGGACCGGTACGGACGGGCGGCTGGCGAGACTTGCTTTTCCTGTTATTCCTTCCACATGGAGAGTCTGCACGAGACAGTATAAATAAAGATCTTCCAAATGAGACGAGGAAGCAATGAGAAGGATCACACAAACATAAAAACCACGGGGATAAGTTTGAGGCACGCCCTGTACCAAGGTTTTGTAACATAGTACAATAATGGATACTTTGTTTAGGATATAAATCACAAAACGCAAACTGTTGATGTTAACAATAACAAATGTATAACTTTAAGTTGTGTGTTACCTTTCCTGCCATGTTAATTACAGTATTTTTAAATAGTCTAAATAATAACAAACAAACACATCCTCTGGTAGCAAACTTTTCATTGCTCTAATTCAAATGAATCCCTTAACAGCTTCAAATTTCCCCAAAACAGGTTTTTTTATTTGTACAAATATGTCATTATAAAAGCATTAAAAGATACATAGTATATGGTTTGTTTTGATATTTTTGTCCTTGTTCATAAATCAGTTTTTGACATTTATTTTCGTCTCATATCGGGTGACTGCCAAATGTCTTTATCCACAACATCCGCTGTCAACACAGACCCCATCTAGTCTGGGGGCGCTATGTACAGCAATACAGCAACAGTAAGTATTGTGTCTGGTGTAGTCACACTTTATATTAGGTGTAATTTAACATCTGTACTAAGTTGCTTTTTAAGGGTCATCACTGAGAAGACTTAATACATTTCATGCTCAACATTAGACAGACTACTTCCCCATTTTCTGTTGTGTCACTTCAGGTCAGACTTGTCTTGAGTTTAAGAAAGAATAAAGGATTGCGAACTAAGTATTTTTTTCTTATATATTTTATTGTTCCACATTTCATGTTGTTCTTTGTCTGTTTTTGTTTTATTGACCGGTGAAGCAGAAGCAGCCCCTTCAAAGTTTTCTTATTCTACATCAAATAGTATTCAAAATAATTTAATTCCATGCAATAACAACAGCAATGCAATGGAAAATCATTTTCAAACTAGAATTTGGACTGCAGTACACATTTGGAGTGTACCATACAAGTGTTAAAAAGGAAACTTCATGCACAACTTATTACTATTATAAACCTCATGGATTGTCCCAGCCAATGAGGGTTCCTATTAAAATGGTTAGTTCATGACCTGTAGCTAACAGCACTTTAGAATCTTGAAACTTGCTTTAAGCACCAACTTAAGTTTTTAGCAGTAACACCAGTCCAGATACACATATTACAAATCTTTTCATTAGAAAAAATATGTTTTAGGTCTAATAATCAAATTAGTCTCACTCTTACTTTTAGTCTCGCATTGTGGGGAACTAACTAGAAGCATGTTGCTATGGTCTTTAGTAGAGAAAATATTGCTATGGGCCATTTTGAGCTAACAAAAAAATAAGTCTTAAGGCTGCTACCAGGGCCGGCCTTAGGGCAAGGTGACGGCCTAGGGCCCCACACCTAAGGGGGCCCCGCACGCGTCACAAATTGTATGACGTCTTCAGAGTCGAAACATTTCGTGAGTATGTCGGCCGCTCGCAAGTACGAGTCGGGCCATTGTAAACGGAAAATAAAAAGTATAAAGAAATTCAAGTCACGCGGCAACAAGGAGCTCTGCTGCTGTATCTAGACAAACCACCAAATAAAAATATGCTTCGGGAAGCAAATTAATCCGATTCAGACGCTTAACAAGAATCATCTCCAAAATATTGATTTCTGCTTACCAATGTAGCATTACCACATTTGCACTTTCTGACTGACAAAGTGGGCGTATTTCCACATGTGAGTGTAGTCGATCATAAGGAATGTATTTTTAAAAATGCAACATCTAAGGGTTAGCTATCTGACAGGCTAATCAATAGCATGTCCCTTAGACTTCACATTCCACCGAAGAAAACCAAGACACGGCGCAGGACAGTGCAGCATCGTCTTTTAAAGTTTTACTGGAGGCTTTTCTTAAAGTGAGTAGGCTACTATTAATCAATAATGAAATTGAGATTGTGTGTATTAAAGTAAGATGGACCACCACACCAACGGTCTGAATTATAGGTATCTGCGACAAATGACATGTTTGGAAGTACACTCGTAAATGCAGCGTGGTATAAAATAAAGCTGCTTCTTGGCTAGAATATTCAGATAAAAATGTCATGATGTTTTGTTGGGCAAATTATTTCAGTGTAATTTACACAGCAAAAATTAAAGAGCACTCAAAACTGCAGCTGAATGTGCAGATTCCAAATGTGAAATGTTACACGTGGATTTGATAAGTAGATCAGTCAAATATAATTTTAGATTTATATAAAAAGGATAACGTTTGCAAACAGTTTTTATTTCGCTTAAGTGACAGCACACATGCAGTATGGCTTGCCTACTTGATTACTGAAGATGAGCAGTAGCCTACCGTTTTATTGACATAATGTGTGTGTGGGGGGCTAAATTGGTATTTTTTGGGGGTCGTCACCACCTAGGGCCCCACAGTCTAAGGCCGGCCCTGGCTGCTACACACCAAACGCAATGCGTAAAGCGAAACTGTAGCGATGCGACAAAAAGAATAGAACCTATACTTTTGATAAGTGTCTTTCACACCACAGTGGGACCGGCACCAGGGTGGCATTGGAGTGGCACTGGAGTGACGTGAAATAAATAGGATTGAATCCAGTTTTTTTGCGATTTGATGCGTGCCAACTAGGGCATTGAGCAATCAGAGAACAACTTCAAGGCGTGTCCAGCAGGGTGAAGCAGCATCCAGAATGACGGAGGAAACAATAATACTTGCCATTGAAAAAATAACCAGAGCTTTAGGACAAAGGGCATCACAATTATAAAGATACAGATTTGAATGACAATATATGTGAGTCAATTTCAAAGGAACTGGATAAGCCTGGTATGTATGATTTATTGACATATGTGTTGAACTACCATCAGAGAAGACACTCATAATTACTACATCATGTTGACGAATATGTACCAGTCTAGATAGTTTTGTCAATAGCAATTTTTAACAGTTCCATAGATCTGGCAGTTTTCAAACCTGCCGCATCGCCTCTGTTGCTTCTGGTGTGTATGGTCATGTCACTGTGGAAGTGTCTTGTCGCCAATCTGATCTTACTCATAGTTGTTTATGGAAATCCTAGCCAACAGCTTTTCTAATCTCTCCCAGAATACTCCCTCTAGTCATCTGTTGCAAAGCTTTCACTGAGAACCTTTTACTTGCAAGTTCAACAGCTTTCCCAGCGAATGCACACATACAGGACCCATATATATCTGAAGCTGTATAGGGTTAATAACTATATTAAATAATAAACGGTTTGATTTCTACAATCCAGACAAGTGCTTTTAAACTTATGTATTGATTTCTCTAATTTTGAAACATGTTGAAGTACAGGTTATTTTATCAGGTCACAAGTGTTTTTTTACGGTGGCCATGAAGTGCAAAACAAACACAAAAAGAAAACCACAAACACAAAAAGAAAAACACAACAACATTATGGAAAACGCTGCAGCATTAAGGAAAACACAACGACATTAAGAAAAACGCTGCAACATTAAGAAAAACACAATAACATTAAGGTAAACACAACAACATTAAGAAAAACACAACAACATTAAGGAAAACACAACGACATTAAGGAAAACACAACGACATTACAACGACATTAAGGAAAACGCTGCAACATTAAGAAAAACAAAACGACATTAAGGAAAACGCTGCAACATTAACTTCAAACCGGAATGTGTCGGTACATAGGAAGAGGGGTTCCACATCACTGATAGGAGGAACAACTTGTCAATCACTGTGTCACAGTCCAATTAAATAATTTAGGGCACAGTTGGAACAAAAGCCTGGGGGGACACTGGCCCTCCAGGACCAGGATTCCCCACCCCTGCCTTAAACTAACCTGCTAACCAAGGATCTGGCTCCTCTTTTATACAGGTAGCCATTCCCAAATTGGCAATCAATGAACCAATTTGGGAATGGCCACATTCCACACTTATTTCTGCAGGAATGGGATATTAACCCCATCCCTGCCAAACTTAAATCCTACAACAGAACTTATTTACATGCAGGGGCATCCGCCCTGCCACAGGTGCCAATAATTTTGTCTGCAACTGTGTGTGTGTGTGTGTGTGTGTGTGTGTGTGTGTGTGTGTGTGTGTGTGTGTGTGTGTACGTATATGTATAGACAGGGCAGAGGCTCTGCACGTGTAAATGTTTTGTATTTTTAGTTGTGTTAAAAGTTCAGCATGCTTTGAATTTAAGTTTGGCAGGGAAGGAGTTAAAATCCCATCTCTGCCAAATCCAGGTGCAGAATGTGGCTGGTACTTAATTGAATAATTGGTGATTAATTACGCCCAGCCACATGCTATATAAGAGGAACCAGCCTCTCTTTAAGAGAAGAGATGGTTCAGTGAAGGTGTTGCCCAGGCTGAACAGAGGAACAATAAAAGAGAGAAGGTACCGAGCTGGCTGTAGCTTGGGTGTGGTGTTTGTTTAAGATGTGTTTTGTTTGAAACTTTTGTTTTGTTCCTGTGTTCATTTTATTTGTTTTTTTCAATAATACCGGGTCTCTGTTTGCTATTTCTATATATATATATATATATATATATATATATATATATATATATATATATATATATATATATATATATATATATATCTTGTAATAGCTGTGTACATACGTATGTACGTGCTAAAATATTCTTGTGGTATACATGTTCCTATATCATGATGCTCCATGGTTGGCAGCTTCATTTAAAAGCAAACCACCACCATACCACTCGTGATATATTATGGAGGGAATACTAATGGCATTCCATCAATTTAATAATTCCATACATCTCTTTACAATTTAGCAAATGGAATTACAGCAGACCTTCAACAGCGTTCAATGTAAGTTCATGAACTTTCAGCTGCTTCTCTCCATGTGGTGAGTTAATGTTTCCAGTGTGTCACGTATGATTAATACAAAACATCAGCTGTTTGTCACTCCTCACATAGGCGTGTTTCCCACAAATGGCAATGATGTAATACTGTTGTGCTAAATAAAATATAACAGCAGCAGTTACCATGTAAAGAAAAATATGTTGCTCACTGTCTTAAGTGCCTGGAGATACTATTTCTTCTGGTGTTTAAACAGTGGATACATTTTTTTTCTGTGGAACAAGAGAAATATTTAGCTGAATTATTCAAAGTCACTATGAGTACAGGGGCACACGCTTCTGTTCAACATGCCAAAACCTTGTCTATCATTAACTTAGTAACTCAATATTTTAATAGCTTGCAGGTGGATTGCCTTCCATTCTTCTTGGCACTGTGTTGATATTGCTGTGCAGAAATGTGGACCTAATTTACTCCTACTTTTAATGTTTGGAATTCCGTATGTGAAAAGAATCAGCCCATTTTCATTCTCTTTGGCATGCATACATTCTCTTGGTATGCGTTCCATACCAACTGACTTTATGTTGTAACTTGTGCTCTGGAAGCAACATGCCTCTTTCAGGCTAGAGCTTTCAAAATATTACTCTGGTGAATGTACAACCCTGCAGCACTAAACGGAAAGTGGCATGTTCATTCACCAGGAAAGGGTGTGCAGAAACATTTCTTCTGCCCAGGTACCAAAAGACTTATATCCACCTGAATTCACTTTTAGCTAATTCAAGCATGGTTCTATAACCATCTACTTTCTTAGCAAAATGCTTTTATTCCTAAGCAATTATCTGAAGACTCGCATCTTGTGTCCACGATCTACTTCATTTTTTAAAAGCTGTTCAAATGGTTTGTTTGTTATTCCTCAATATTTATTTACTAAGACTGGTTCTGGTTAGAAATCCTTATGAATATACAATGCTATTGTTTACAACAAAAGAAAACTAGATGCTGTTTTGCTTTTTAATATAAAATAAAAATCCTCCAAGGTTGTACAATATAACCTCTCGGGCCGTGCAGTGCAGATAACAGACCCATCCACATCCAATATATATATATATATAAATATTAATGAGCAAGCAGCTTCAAATTGCACATTTATACAATTTTTATGAAATTTGAGGTCATTATGTGTAGTTCTTTTTGCAATTACTTGTTAAGGTGCTTTGGCTGTGAGTAAGCACTACTTTGATCCAAAGTGGCAGATCACATGATGGCACTGGCTGCTACTTATATAAAGACACTTTGGCTGATCTAGCCTGTGTTACACACAGGTATTATGGCAGGCAATGGGAACTGAAGAGCAGCTCCTGAACGAATGAGAAAGCACATTAACCCCTTCTCTGCTGCCCTTGTGATGCTGTGTTCTACAAGAATTTTGTGATTTTTGTTGTCAGCTGTTTTACACCAAAAAGACCATATGCTCCTTTTCAGATACCCCAGGCAAACTGTATGCTTTTTTTTGGGTCAGAGTCGGAAGTTTTTATTGGTGCCAAGTTTTTGTGAATTTTTGGTCATGTGACAGCTATTATTGTGAAAATGCTATTTTTTTTTATAACATGTATTATACCTACATCACATTTAGTCCCTAAAATGATAATGTTTGATGTAAGATTTTAGAAACCTTCAAGCTGCTGGATTTGCCTTTGTCTGTGTGTGCATGTTTTCATTGGTTTTGGGCGTGTTATGCTTTGACTTTTCCACTTTGAATTATGCAGCCCATGGTGTATATCATCCACCCCAATTTCATGTGCCCAGTACACCACCACAGAATGAGATACCCTGGCATAGTATACATTTTTTGAATCTGCAAAAAATAGAGATTTTAGAAATGGGTAACATAACCTCTCCTTTCAATGGTTTGTAACCCATAATCCTTCTGCAATATGAGGTAATGTCACTGTATGTAGTAAAAATCACTTGTTTTTAACAGTATTTGGACTGTGAATCTGACAGATTTAATTCCACTGTTGAACAGACAGTGTTTTTCAATTGCTCTGAGTGTCCAGAGTTCAAAGATATCAAATATGTGCACATTTATACAGTTTTGCAGGTGTTTAACGTATGGTTATATCAATAAGATTTGTTTTAAGATAATACTCATTTAGAACAATTTGCCAGGTCTTAAAAGCTAAAACACTGAGGCCATTCAAGAACCAATTAGATTATTTCCTCAGGGAAATGGTGTTCTAATACAAAAGAAGGCTTAAATGGCTGAATAGAACCACAATGTTGTTCTTGTCTTACAGCAGGTTGCCCCAATCATATCAAGAATCAAATACATCAATAGGACACATTCCCCACATATTTGATTGAGGGGAGTATATTTAAAAGTTTAAAAAAAAACCAAATATCAGGGTAACAATCCTACTTCACAGATCTGTGCTCTGGAGCGATTTATATCAATTAATAACATTAAATTAACAACAAGAGGCCATAAAACACTGATAAAATTATCATGGAGCAGGGGGAGCTCCTTTGCATTTTATAAATAGTGTATTCATTATAGAAACAAATCACAATCAATCAATACATTATAGGCTGTTTGTGCTTTTTTAAACTTATGGTGTTAACAGTTTTCAGCAATAAGTACTATATTACTGTTTATTACTTAGCAGACACCCTTATCCAGGGTGACTTACAATTGTTATAAGATATCACATTAGACAGAGATCACATTACTTTTACATACAATTACCGATTTATACAGTTTTTTTTTTCTGGAGCAATCTAGGTAAAGTACCTTGCTCAAGGGTACAACAGCAGTGTCCCCCACTGGGGATTGAACCCACAACCCTCCGGTTAAGAGTCCAGAGCCCTAACCACTACTCCACACTGCTGCCCCATCAGTATTTTAAGGGCTCTGCTTTAGCCATGGGCCAGCCCTGCAGTGGAAATAAAAGTTTTCCAAGTTGTACCAGACTATCCCAGCCCGTCCGGTTTGTGCAGTGGTGAGACGTAGTTGTAAGTGACTCTGCAGCTGATGCATAGTTCACACACCCAAGTCTCTGTAAGTCGTCTTGGATAAAGGCGTCTGCTAAATAAAAACTAATAGACAGAATTTGTATGATTGTTCCCTCAACAATCTGGGTATAGCATTAGAGATGTTAGGCAGCATGTTACATGGTTACGAAAGGTATTTGAGAAACAGATCTTCTTTTTCAAGCTCAACAACCCTTATCAAATAACTTCACACCTGAGAAATGTAAATTCCTTCAACCTGCCAAAAATGTGTATAAAGAATGAGTTTTCAATTGTAATCTTTGTTCTCTGCCGTATATATAAAATAAACAAAACTGTACCCGTAAGTCACATTTGCACCAGCAATCTTGGTTTCTTTTTTGGATGTGAGACAACTCTTGCTGTATTGACCTGCTAAATGTTTTGAGCGTTTGTATTGTAAGGTCTAGTGTTGCATAAAACAAGGAAATCAAACATGTTTGTTTCATATGCACATATTTTATAAGAACATCTGGGAGCATTTTGGTTTTCTGAAAAACAAATTGGGCTACTGATGACTTGGAGTGAAGAGCGTTGAGAACTCTACTGGGACAAACGGTGTACTTAATTACTTATTGTTACCAAATATGTATTCAATATTTGAGGCACAGTGACGTTTATTTACAGTACAAGTCAGTTGGATGGAGCAGTGGCTGTGAAGGAAGTCAGTCAGGAGTGTATTAGGGTTTGGCCCCGGGTTCACTCTTGGTCCTGGCAGGAGCGCCCTCGAGGAGGTAAGGCCTTGCCAGCACATAGAGGGAGATGACATTGCAGAGAGGAACAGGAACAGAGGTATATGAGAAATACTTGGACTGGGTTTACATTGGGCCTCCCATTGAGTTGAAAATTGGACAAATTTTGAAAGATGAACTGGAATGAAACATCAGCTTACAATCACTTATTGTGTATATCTCAAGCAGTTGGCATCCTTAGGTTTTATTATTTGTTTATTTAGCAGACACCTTTATCCAAGGCGACTTACAGAAACTAGGGTGTGTGAACTATGCATCAGCTGCAGAGTCACTTTCAGCAATGTCTCACCCGAAAGACGGAGCACAAGGAGGTTAAGTGACTTGCTCAGGGTCACACAGTGAGTCAGTGGCTGAGGTGGGATTTGAACTGGGGACCTCCTGGTTACGAGCCCTTGTCTTTAACCACTGGACCACACAGCCTCCGCTTATGTTCAGGTACTTGAACATAAGCTAGTTTTAATGTGCCCATGCTATAAAAGAATGAGAAGTAAAGCTTGGTTGAATAACTTATCAGTAGGTTGATGGATATGACATGACGTGAAATTGGTTGACTCCAGAAAATCGTGACAGTCGAACTGAATCTCAAAGAACAGTATGCTAAATAAGGCATAAACCCAAATGTATTCAATATATTTCACTTTTTGCTTACAAGCTTTTTTTAGTCAAATAGAAAATATGTATCCCATCATGTCACCCAAAGTTATGTGACTTTTCACAATAAGTGAATGAAAAACATGGCCTGTCAAGACATAAAAGCAAGTGTTCAGTGTTAACTAAAGGGCCACTCGGATGAAGCAAATAAAATAAAATCCCGAGCTGTAGCTGTAAGTAAAAATGTTGCGCAAGATCCTAAATATGACTCTTGTTGGGCCCAATTCAACTACTGTTGTCCCGCGTTATACTGCTCCCATTATAACACCACCCTGGCATACCGCCAGCTATTCTTTCTGAACAAATGTCAACAGTGCTATTTGTACCCGTTATATCGCCACCCCGCTGTCCGCCACCTGCCAACTTCCCAAGCCAAGCAAATGTAAATGTAAGCAGTGTAGTTTCCCTCATTGTAGCACCAGCAAAATAATCATGACCAATTAAAACAACAAACTTGTGCAGTTAACCTTTGACTGGCTTTCCTAATTCGTTGTTAACTGAACGTTCATACCAATGTCATCAACACTCCCGCTCCCAAAGCAAAACAGAAAGTACAAAATGGTGAGTCGACCTACTGAACGTTCATACCAATGTCATCAACACTCCCGCTCCCAAAGCAAAACAGAAAGTACAAAATGGTGAGTCGACCCTACATTTAACACCAGAGCAAAAGAAAAAAATCTGCATGTATGCATCTGAAAATAAGAAAGCAAGCCAGCAAGACATCGCAAATATTTTCTCGCCTAACTGAGGCATATACTGTTAATCAAAGGACAATTGGAGACATTCTAGTAATGGATAAAACAAATGGCTTACCTTGATGGAACGGGTCGATTTGTTTAACCTGAAAAAAGCTTGATGCAGTCTAAAATAAGTTTTAAAAAAAAAAGTACGTTAAGAGGTTTGTTTGTTTATGTGCAAGTTTTGCACAAAGGAAGGCTGACTTAAAATAAAGCATCATTTTTGTAAACAGCAGATTTTTTTAACTTTGTTTAAAAAAAGTGTTTGCCTATACATATTCCTCGTTTTTTTTAACTGCTTAAAAAAGAATGCTGTTGAGCTTAAATTACTTTGTGAAAGAACAGATGGCATCGTTCTAGTATTCAGCAGGCCTACAGTCGTGCCACTAACAATAAAGTTCAAATGACAGTACAGTAATAAATAAATAAATAAATTGTATGCTTTGTTTTTATGGAATTGTTGTTTGGTTGATTTGAAACTAAATGAGTTTTTTTTTTTAAAAGTATAAACTGTTCCTCAAAAGTAACCAGTATGTTTCATAGAGATGGGAAAAGATCATACAATGTCACATACCTACTGTTGTGTTACTGTAGTTTAAAAAAAAAAAATTAATGTTTTATTAAAATGGCCTAGAGGTACTGTAATTGTATAACTAAAAAATTAAAACATTTGCATTTATTGCAAACATAGAAGGTTGTGTGTGTGTGTGTGTGTGTGTGTGTGTGTGTGTGTGTGTGTTTGTTTTGTTTTTCTTACCCTCATTATAGTATAAGCCACCCTTGCTTATTGCCCATTTTTGCCCATGGCCCTTACCTAGCGGTATAAAGAGAGTTGACTGTAATTTCTTTTTGCTGGGGGAAACATTAAAAAAATTCAGGCTCAAAGCATTACCTCCAGTCTATAATTAACTCCTATTTTTTGAAAGTAGACAAAATCATGTGAATGTTACATAATAAGAAACAAATGCCTGGAGAGTTCTTTTCAATTGTTTTGCTTAATAGCTAATTTTGCACTGCTCCACTTTTTGTAGCTTTGCTCCAAAACACTGTTTTCAAAAGCCGTTCTGAACTCGAAGCAACTTGCTCCACTTGTGCCTTTGCTCCAGTGTATCTCATTATCTCAGTGCACCTGTTTCTGAGGTTTTCAATCTGAAAAGAAGAGCAAAGAAGTAAATTTAGCTCCACTATTTTACCCCTACTTTATGATGGTGTCAAATAAGAAGCAAGGTGTACAACATGATTATCAATGTAAATCAGTTTGGACTGCCCACAATGGCTTTCTATTCACTTGGTTAATCACAAACTGCACTTTTTAAATGAATTAATTTAATTTCACCATTTCCAGTCAGAGGGAAGCTGGGATGTTTTGTTAAAACATGGAAACTTCTAAAAATATTTCATATGACATTTGCAAATAAAATAACTAAATTATTGAATAATAAGTTATTTGGCCCTTTTGCTCAGTGTACCAAACAATTTTCATTTGAAATTGCCCATGCTTCCTTCAGCCAGAGAGCTCTCGGGGATGGACTTTCAGAATACTTGATCATAGAAATAGTCAATTTTCGTGAGTAGCATATCAGCGTACAAAAAATGGAGCCGAGCAAATCTTCAGTTTTGTAAAATCAACAGACATTTTACCTCTTTCAAAAAATAGAAGTTAATTAAAGTGTGGAGTAAATGCTTTCAAGATAATGCCCTATGTGTGTGAATGTGTAGAAATGTTTAGCAATTACTTTTGCTCTGGGTTTATAATTTCCCTCATAAAAAGTTATTAAACTCAGCCTCTGCTCAAGGCAGAAATATACAGATCCTAAAAATAAACAATATATAATGATTTATAATAAATGACGTAGGTTAAATTACTTTTGAGATAAGAGGATTTTGCAGTTTATGAGACTGACATTTACAGAAAAGGTCAAATGCAGTATAAATCATCTGGAAAATCTTGTTTTTCTAACTTCAAATTCTTTAGCCTGGTATTCCAGGAATCATGATTCCAAGAAAATAAGAGCAGGTATAAAAAGATAAATTAGTTGTTTTGCTTGTTTTTACACTTAAAAGGTAGTGTGCATGTAAAGAAAGCTGGGTGTGTTCAAATCTTTCTGTGACTACATGTCCACTATCTGCAGATCTAAATCCAGCATTGTTGGATCGAGTTGTGGACATTGATTAAATAATTCACTCTTCAAGTACTGAGCAGTTACGAGTGGCAAAAGATATTCCGCAGACTTTTCCAAAAAGCATGTACAGTATGTGCTACAGCTCCACCCAGTCCATATGTGTATGTGTCTGCTCACTAGAAATGCAACAATGAATCCAATATTGATCTTGATGACTTTTTTATTGCAAGCCTCAATTAACCCTTCATTGGTATTCCCGTCCCGC
This sequence comes from Acipenser oxyrinchus oxyrinchus, assembly GCA_030684275.1. NCBI lineage: Eukaryota > Metazoa > Chordata > Actinopteri > Acipenseriformes > Acipenseridae > Acipenser > Acipenser oxyrinchus. The sequence continues at coordinate 37,788,393 of CM060253.1, read as the reverse complement.
CTCTCGCATGTGTGAATCAAGTCAGTTTTTTAGTGTAAATAAACACAATCTTTTAAAGATTACAGGCCAGAATGTTTACATTTCATTCGATTTGTGGTTCTGATTTTCTGACTGTTAAAGAAGTGCACTGCAATCCCTGTTCATTCCCGTCTCAAAATGTGCACATCATCTTTGTAAGCTAAACCAATGACTTTTATCCACAATGGTTTAAACAACGTTCTTAGTGTGCTTCAGCACAGGCATATTTCATGCTTGATGGGACAGCGATGCCTCTGATGCTGATGTGCTCGTTTCAATGACCACAGGAGCATACACTGGATTTTAGTCAGACTCGGAGAGTACTAAATTTACAATTTTCAAGTCAAAATATCTGCAGGATTTGTTTTATTATTTGAAATATGCAGTATTAGACAAAACTGGAATTGCCTGTCCCACTTACTTCTATATAAGTTTGATATATTGTATATTATATGAACTGATGCTATCCAGTTACTTACATTAATTTAGTATACCTGTGTTTTTTTTTAAAATACTTTATTACATTTAATAATGAAACAGACTATCAAAAATGTCTACTGCATATTGTATTGAAATAGACTTAATTTTAATTTTCACTTCACTTTTAATACTTGAAACCTACACTATAGCACTAATAGTGACCAATATAGTATTTTACTTCCAGATCAATTTACTTTTCACTTTACAAAAAGTGGTGAAAGAACAAATATAATTATGGTAACATATCAACTAAATCTTTATTTCAAATTGAACTATTATGATACATTTCACACTTGTACTAGTTAACCAATACAACAGTTGTGCATTAAAATACACACAAGCAATCCTATTACATGTAGTTTGTTACCGTATTTTATTTCTCTTTCTGTCTATGTACTAGATGTGGCAACATGAAATATTATTCATACTATCCTAATCTAATCTTTAATTCTACTGGTTGAAATTTCCTTTCAGTCCTACAACCCATATAATTTCCATCTCATTTTACAACATTATAGAAACAGAAATGTAGCTCCACCAACTCAGATTAGCCGCCATTTGACCAGGCTGGGGAAGTAATAAAAAAGGTAACATTAGAGGCATAACTGATTTTAATGTAGCTCAGTTTTCACAGCAGTGGTTTCAAAAGTTATTCCATATTGGTTATAAAAACATTAAAAGTGTTTTCGTCCTGGATTACACGTGATGCTATTTGAATAATGCTGTTATTAATCGTGTTCTGAAGAATGATGATAAAGCATGTTTTCTTGTTTGAGAATGTAACACACATCAGCTGCACAAGCATAAGGCTAGACTGAAAACAAAGCCTTTTTGGTGTCAGTCAATACCAGGCACAAGTTCCCTCAGTGAGGCCAATATTTGGCAGCTGTTACTACTTTTGAAGTATCCAAATATAGAGCAACCCTGACCCTAAAATTGTAAGACATTTATACAACATCAACAGCTGGTTTGTGGATCTGTGGTCTTAACTCCTTATCCTCTGGAATTTTAAAAGTGACCATTAGAAATCGCCTGGTCCCATTTAAACCACCATCATTAGTTTGTACAAAATGAATGTGGTTGATATAGGGTAGGCATTTTATTTATTTCAATGAATGGGTTTAATCAGTCTTCCAACTGGTCACTTTTGCTATTGCACCAATCCTTTTTAAATGTATTACCGCCCCCTAGCAGTTAAATACAGTAATTAAAGTATATGAAAATAAACAAGCACACATTGAAAACATTCCATATTCTTGAGAAGACAATAATAAAATAGAACAATACTTTTTTGTTTCATATCCACCTAAAAAATAATAATTAAAAAAAAAAAAAAACTCTGTGGCAAGTTTACACCGTATTTTATTCAAAAAATATATATAAATTTAGGTACAATAGGATTTAAAAGACAACAAAGAGAGACAATTAATATTTTTTTTCACTTTTGTTGTTTTATGACTTATGGGATCTGCATAGATTTACAAATTCACACATATAAGCCATCTAACAATCAAACTGGTATTCATTGATATAAATGAAAAGGTATAAAAGCAAAATCACATGACATGTTTTGCATTTTGGGATTAAGAGGTCTAACTGTAATGTGTTCAATGTACAGTAGGAGTTAAATAATAATAAAAAAGAACAAAGGTATACAATATGGTCTTGACCTGGTAGCTATATAAACATAAAAATCCACAAACATGACTGACATATTCTGACATCTCTTGCCACATGCTATGTACTCAATACATCCTGCGATATTATTCCCAGTAACCTGCAGGTAAAGAAACACCTAGTGGTGGGGTTCTTTGTATTTCATGCGTCTATTTCACTAGAATGGTTTTGCTTTTTTTTCTCATTAAAGCATGAGAGGTTCAACACACACTACAGCACACATTGTCTTGGTTTACATGCACAAATACAAATAAGTCTCACCATTTTGGCACACTTTTTTGGTAGTACCTTTTTAAGTGTATTTTTGTTTGGTTATATTTGGTCAAAGAAGCTTGCCAGGGCTACATTCCGCAGTTCTCAGTTGTTTATAAAGAATTGCTTGGTACGGCCTTTAGTTATAGAAGAACATAATGTAACAAACAGGATCATCAGTTTGCATGCCTTTTTAAGAGTGAGAAGGCAATTCACCCAGTGAGAGGAATGTGCGTGATATGTGACATTCGCACGACAATGGAGAGAGTATTTGGAGTTTCTAAACTGCATGTAAACCAAGCCATTGTTTTAGTAGTAAAGTTGGTGTTGAAATCAATTTCTTAATTTGTCTTTTTTAATCAGGGTTAATGTTGGCTTACAGGCTTATTCGATTTGTTGAAAACTGTTTCATGTTCCCATCTAATAACTGGCATCAACGCATTACTGTTCATTATTGTTAATTTTATTTATTTTTTTAATTAATTTATTTATACAGGAATTTAACCCATCGAGACCTAGATCTCATTTACAACAACATAACATACAACAAACATAAAACAACACAATATCATGTATGGTACTGACGCAGTCATTTTAGGAGTCAAAAGCAAAGGGCATTCACCCAAACATGGACGGATCCTTAATCAGGATCAACACATTTACAAGAGGCCCTAAACAATTTACAGAGATCCTTTTTAAAACATTTAAAAGAGAGACTATTGGGAGCCGATAGGCAAAGGTCATTTTACCCAAACATGTGCCAACCCTTGGAACGACCAGGTTGGCAGAATCACAGGAACGCAGATTATAGTTGGTATCATACCTATTAACCAGATCCGTTAAATAACAAGGCACTAATCCTTTAAGAAACTTAAACACAAAACAGTACCAATGATAAAGCCTTCAGTCTGTAAGTGAAAGCCAGCCTAATAAATGTAATCGCCATAATCAAGGACAGGGTGAATAGTAGTAGTCATCAATTTTGATCTGCTATTTCTAAAAAGGAAGCCTAATTTAGGTCTTACCTTTGAAACCAGTTTGTCAATCTGATGATTAAATGTAAGATGCTCATCAATCCATCTGCCTAAGTATTTATAATAAGGAACTTTCTTTATCATCTCACCTTTCAGTGTAACAATAGTCCAAGATGGATTTTTATACTGCTTTCTATTAGAACAGAATAACATAGTTTGCGTCTTTGTATGATGTCAAATGCAGTCTGCAGATCCCTTTCGACCTCCTGTATGGAGTGTCCTGCCAAATACAGAATAGAATCATCAGCATAGAGATGCATGTAAGTATTAGTATCATCCAAGTTAGTTCCTAGATCATTAATATAGAGAGTAAAAAGGATTGGGCCAAGGATAGACCCCTGAGGTACCCACGTAATCAGAGGTTCAAAATTGGAAGTAATACAATCAGCTTTAATAGCTTGTGTTCAATCTATTAAATAGTTCTTAAACCAATCCACTGCTCTATTACTTCATCTAAGTTGAGGTAGTTTAGATTAAACAGATATCTCGAAATGAACAGGAAGTTATTTCAAGATATCTGAAAATGATTTCAAGATATCTCAAATCCATTTAAAGATATCTAAATGTATTTGAGATATCTTAAAATGATTTAGAGATATCTATAAATTAATTTGAGATATCTCTAAATAGCAATTTGGCTTATCATAAGAGTAGACAGCATCTAATAAGGCAGGGAGAATATGTAATTATACAAATTTCATAGTTCATTTATGTATTTTATTGTAGTTTTCGATATCATACAAAGAAGGAATTGATTCATGATTTAAAATATTGATAAGGATAACTACTCCAGTTCACAGGGAGTGTGATGTCCAAACTCTTATCAATCTTAAACAGAATGTTGTTTTTTTGCTGATAAAATGCAAAGCTTAAACATGTTGCATATCAAGATAATAAACATGTGTCAGACAGACAGAACAACAGTTGTTCTGCCCTACTTTGAGCTCATCAACACCACGCTGAAACTGGCTCCCGGGCAGTGGAGTCCCAGGTGCTTGTTTTATTTCATAATAAAAGTATTGTTTGCATTAGGCACTGAAAAATGATAAATATGTTTTTTTATGATCTAACACAGTTCCTATTCCTCAATCATATTCATTAATTAAGATATAGTTAATTAATAATATACTTCTACAAAATAAAAATAAAACGTTTAACTGATTGTAGAACATAATGTATTTATAAATTGAAATATAAGTTAGTGTTTGTGAACAGGCTGGCTGTAGTGGTGACGTCAGGCCAGAAAGAAACACACAGACAGGCAGTCCTGGCGGGTGAAACTGAGACACTGCGGCGATCAGTGTTTTATTAAACATACAGAAAAATAAAAGGTTGAACAAAAAAAGCACATTGAGCCAAAATAAACATACAAACAGTAGACGAACAGACAAACAAGTACTGTGCTGGTGATTCCAGAAAGCACATATTAGCAATTATCTCTTTTCTTACTTTTTATTCTCCTCTCCACACCTGTTCTCCACTCACGAACACACAACCCCGAGTGAGTAAAACGTGCATCTATATATACTGTTGTGCCGGGATTCAATTACCAATTAATTATTCACTTTAATCCCAGCAAGTGAACTAATTTGTGCAATCCCGTGCTCACACAATTTATCTGCACGTGAAGTGATTATGCAATCCCTGTGCCTAAATACAACTATATATTTTAAATCACTCGTGCAACACAGACCCATTTATATCCCGTGCACCAATACCTATACACCAACATTAAAACACGACACGCAACACATAACACATAACACACACACACATGGGCGGGGCACACTGCCACAGTGTTACTCAATGAGCTTAGTCAATATCACATTATCATTAACCTGAGTACCTTTGTTCTTGGGGTGAATAATGAATTTTGCCAAAAAAGACAAATATCATCCTCCTGATGTGAAGAGTTCTTCCTTTTGATTATTTTTGGTGTCCATGCATAAAACAGGCCATTTCACATCCAACTCCAGCACTGTACATTTATATTTAGTATAAGTGTGTTCCAAATATTTAAGTTCTCTTCTGTATTTTACTACTGAACTCGACTACTCTGCTTATTCTTTTCTTTATTTTTTTATTTTTATTTTTTTAAATCATGAAAATGGTTACGAAAAAAAAAAAAACTAGTATCAACTGACCATGAGAGGGTGCCAGAAGCTCACTGAAGCTTTTTACACAGGAATCCTGAAAAATCTTCTACAGATTTGAATTCAATATTGTGCCTTTGGAAAAAAAATGGTCTAGGCTGCTGTTAGGTGGCTTTGTGGCATGGACAAATGTACACTGGTTTCTAGTCTGAGTCCACCAAATTAATTTCAGTTTGAATGCAATCATCCAGAGACAGAGGTTTGAGAGGCTATTGAATCATTTCTTGAAATGTTTTCCAGTAAACATGACTCATAATTATTTTGCTAATTCAAGTCATTTCTGTAACACAGCTTAGTGAGTTTTACAATGCAAAAGTAAATAAACCACAACATGACAAGAAGTACCGGTACTTTATTCAGTCAGTCTTAATTATGTAATTAATCAGTTATGATCAAGAAGAAGCCAACCTGATATTCAAATGATCAGTCTTCAATTCAAGACACGTGCAAATTAAGGCTCAGAATACTTTCAGCTTTCTCAGATTTGCTAACACTATAAAGTACTACTGATGTCAAAAATCAGTAAAACCAATAGGAAGATGAATCTTTAGAAAATGCTTACTCCGAAAGATATTGATAGTGTATTGGCATGAAGCCAGTTTCCATGCTGGCAGCATACTGAACAGACTTTCAGCCTTATATCCGTGAATAGTAGGATATCTTATTTATGTGAATAGACTAGTTATCTTCACTATGAATAGAAAAGCTATTGTACTATAGCAATGTTTGAACCAAATTATATTTTAGCATATCAACCCCTTGGGGGGGGGTGTGGCAAAGATGTTATAACCAGGAAGAGACTCAGAGGCAGAGAATGCAAGTTTAAGCGCTTGTGTGCACATTAATAATAATAATAATAATAATAATAATAATAATAATAATAATAATAATAATAATAATAATAATAATAATAAACACTGACAAAATAACAGGCACAAGGGCCAAAACACAAGATCTATACAAAACACCCACAGACGTAAATACAGAGACAGGACGAGTCAGCACGGAACACGAAAACACACACCTCTCACCAACATCAACATTAACACTAACACTAACATCCGTGATCACCAGACTTATACACCTGTGTCTGGAGCCTTAATTAATCATTGAATCATTTATTCAATTCCTGGCTCCAGCCACATTCCCATGTGTTTTTGCAGGGAGGATTTTAACTCCCTCCCTGCCACCCAGTATTCCCCCAACACACACATACTCGTGCACCGGCAGGGCTTTCACCTGCCACACTACCACAGGGTGTATGGTATTACAAAGGGGGCCAGTTAGGGAGTTAAGGGGAATAAACAGCATTGGTGGAATGTAAATGGTAATACTTGTGTACCGAGTCCCATTGGTTTTGTGCTTGGGGTTATCTTGGTTAGCCTGTTAGCCTGTCCCTGTCCCTTCCCTGATTCTCATGGTTTCATGTCACTGACCTGCAATTCACCATGCTTCTGTGGTCCAGGCAGAAGCTGAACCGAACCCTGTGGCCTTGTTCCATTTTATTATTAGTGGAAATAAGTAGACACAAACATATTAAAAAAGCTAAATAATACACAATAACTGCATATAAACCACTTCAGAAGCTGTACTGACAGAATATTGAGGTGGCATGGAATATATCTTAAAATATCTCACTTTGGGAAGAGTTTGACACAAAACTTGTTTACTCCAAGTTACAAACCTTGTCTGAAACTCAGAAGTTTGTAGTAGCCACAGCAACAGAAAAGCTGAACAAGAAGCTATATGTGTTTATGCTGCTTTAATGTCTGTTCAAGTAACCACCAGGTAAAATCTCACCTCAAAAGCAGTAATGCACGAGTTTCCCATTGGAATGGAGCTCAGACTTGATGCGACTTCACTGTTAGTCTAGAGAGAGAGGATTTTATGTTGGCAGTCCCAAGAGAGGGATGTTTTAAGACAAAGTAATCTACTTGCAGTGTTAATGGTTGTTCTTTTTCAGATAAATAAATCACAATGGGCTGGGAAGGTCAATGGATGTCCTCTGATCCCACTGCAAGGCAATTGCCTCTTTACACCCAGCGAAAATCGACAAGCTACTGCCCCCTGGAGGAAAAGGGTCCAAACTGCAGTTGTCCGCTTGAGTTCGCCAGTAGGGGCTGGTACAGCACAGTGAGGGGACTCAGTCCCTGATGACTTTGCCTCCCTAACCCATGGAAGTGCCTGTGACGACGCACCCTATGGAATCCCCAGGGAAGATGTGCTCCCCTGACTGTATGACTTACCCTGCACATCAAGTGGTTGTGCCATTTTGTATTTGTCAAAACACCAAGGGAATTCCATCACTTCTTTGACACTATCATTAGTAGATCCAAAAAAAAAAAAAAAACAGAAACCCCAATCAAGCAACTTGTATATTATGCTATTAAAACATGCTGTGTGTGCATGGACCTTGAGATATGAAGTGGTGTCAACCATGCTTAAAATTAAGAAAACAGTCTGCCACTTAGCATTAGACATGGCTAGCTCTATTTATAAATATTTTTGGATGTACATCTTATTCATATTTCACTCAATGAAAATTGTCTGGTGGCTTTGCTTAAGTATTAAATAAGAAAAATGGATGGATGTTCAGTGGACTACAGTATAATCCCATATATTTATATTTATAGCGCCTGCAGGAATCTAAAGCACTTTCACCAGGGTCTCTGCCAACTGACAAAAACATCTTTTGAGATCCGAAAGGATGAAAATGGATTGGAATATGTGTGCCTGACTTATACCTTATACACACACACACACACACACACACACACACACACACACACACACACACACACACACACACACACACACACACACACACACACACGCACACACACACACACACATTTGGTGCCCAAGACAGAAATTGTGTATGCTGGTCTTGAGTTGAAGGAGTCAATTGGAATATCTAAACAGTTAAGATCAGATCTGTCCAAACGATTGCTCTTGAGTGATTAATGTCTAATTGAGCTTCAAAATAGGTCCTCTTGATTTAGATAAGGGAGGCTGGAAATGGGATTAAAAAAAAAAAAAAGACAGATGATCTTTAGTAGAAGGTACAGTATAAATTAAACAAGCCTAACATGTTTAGCACAAAATTAATGAAGCAGTGCCTGCATTTAACATGGAAAAATAGTTTTCTATTTATTTGCTATTACAGTCTGAAATGTTTTGTTTTCAATTTGTGGTTTTGTCAAAAGCTAACAAGACACTGACCCCTGGACACTTAACTTTTTGTTGTTCATATTCAGTGAACTGCATCCAACAGCTTCCACACATTATCAAACAGATTGTGGGCAAATATGGAGAAGTAATTAAGCATTACATAAGAAGCAATGTGTTTCTGCTAAACATAAAAACTCCTTCCGGCTATTACTGAATCAAATTGCCTTAAAACCCATTCTGCTTATATTACAAGCACATTCACATGCAATTGAACATTGCAAAATGGGACACTAGGGGGAGCTGTGGAACTATCAGAAAAGAAAAAAACCTATGGCAGAGATATTTCCAATGCACCATTTCTGAAAAAAAAACACCCTTGTGACAAATTAGGAAGGAAAATTTCATCTGGCCTTGATAAAAATGTCTCACATGGCCTAACTCTGGGTAGGTAAAGTCATTTTACCAACATACAGTTTAATATTTCCACAAAACAGTCACTCCAAGATGTACAGCCTTTCACTAATACCTATGTGTGATTTAGTTGACAGGGCCCACTGGTATATCCTAGGGGCTGATCCATGAGTTCTGAGGTTAACACAACCTTACCAAAGCTGCAACGCAACAATCTTTAAGGAATACTTTGCTGATGAAAAACAGAACAACTTCAGCTGACAGACTCTTTCTACTTCAATCAATCCTGCATTTTATTGTGTTGCTTATTTGAGCTATGCTGTTGTCAGTATGATACCATAGAACTGATTCTAGAAGGCACACCTGCTCATTTTGATTTAGCAAGTTTATTCTTCTAATGGGAACATCTGTACATTTGCTTAACAGAATAATCAGTCAGACATCCACAGAATATGCCCCAGTTTCCCGCAGTAATAGGTGGCAAACCTAATGGGCCACTTGTTCTGTAATAAAGGGTTGTTAATAAAGACAAAATATTTAATCAACACTAAACCTTTGAATAAATTTACCTCCGTGTTGATCAAGGGTTAGTCAAGAGCAATCTGAGACTGTGAGTACCTCATGCTGACTTCCATACAATACGAATTCCTATTTTTCTATTGTGACATGTTCATGTTAGGAGAAAGAAGGAAGAGCAGCCCCAATCAGAAGATCTTCAGGCTAAAAGCATACTTTAATCAGGCGCCTTCTCTCTGTTAGCTTGTGGAGACAGGTGGTGTTCATGTGGACAGTTTGTCTAACTGAACTAGGAGCCCTAATATATGTGAAATACATTGTAAATCAGCCCTTCGGCTTTAAAAGTCAATTAGTTTATGTGTTGCACTTTCGCCCTTGCTTCCAGTGAACACATTTAAAACAACCTCTGTCGGTGAACATTAGGCAAAAATTAAAAACTCAAAATGTTATGCTCTTAATTTGTGTTGACATAGTCAGACTACAACCAATATATTTTCGCAACTAAATCAAAATTGCTGCTTTACTGCTACACGTGCACATCCATTCATTATAGGTCTTAAATTTGTATGTAGCACCCGGGAGGTGCGCTCGTTCTTTTCGATCGGGTGGGATCAGTCAGGCAGAATACCAGAAGGAAATAAACTAAGACCACAACAATATGCAGGGCAATGAACATCGTTTTATTAAATACAGGTGGTTAATTATACGTAACAAATAGGACAAGTCTAGAATACACAGTCACGGCATGGGGTTTGCACTGTTAAAAAAAAAACAAAAGAAAAACATGGTTAATTATAATTAAAAAAAACAAAGTGCAGTGCTGCTCAAGACCGCGGAGATGGGGCTTACTAAAACAACAATAAAACCAATACTTTAAGAACTCCCCGTCTCCCGCACTCCTCTAAAACCCCAATGCCTTTAAAATACTAATTTCTAAAACAGTTAAAAACACGCACACGCACGCACGCACGCACGCACGCACGCACGCACGCACACACACGGAGGGAGACAGGAAGCACAGTAGGAGCCTCGCTCTAAATGCCAGCGGCTGTTTCTTTCATTTTTCTCCCCAACCCACTGCCAAACACAAACAAGACAAATTCCTTCTCTTCTCCTGCTGGCTGTGCGTCCAACCTCCACTCCAGACAAACCCAGGTTCACGTCACAATGACAAAATCCAATCTCTCGAATGGATGAAATCAGGAATTATTATACCAGTTTCTTCAAATTATTCAATTAGCACCTATGGGGGCTGAAAACAGGAGAGCATCAAAGTGGGATCTGTGCAAATTGACAAGAAAGTAACAAGCCAAATGTGTTAAAATAAAACAAACTAACTAACATTAAATCAAATGTAACCAATCAAAACGTGAATATACTACAATAACAAAATCAAACGTGCCTAAATAAAGTGACGTGGGTCACCCCAGTTACATGTAGTTTTAAGTGCAACATGTTTTTTAGCAAACATGTATTTTCATTTTAAAACATGATATTTGGTACTGCTTTAACTTACACAAATCTCTATTTGCAAGCCTTGCCTTCAGATGGTCTTACATTTAAAGAGTGAAATTGTCCCCAAACCTTCAAGCCATTCTTTCCCTTGAGCTGCTACCTCTAACGACTGGCATTCATTGCAGCTACAGTAGTGTGGTGATTTGCTCCCTAAGACTCTGCTGGGGTTAAATGACCTAAGAAGTGAAGCATCCTGGAAGGCAAAGCCTACAACTGAGAATGATCCTTTATCTAATGAGGTCCTAGATGTCATGTTTTAAAATGAAAATGCATGTTTGCTATAAGGTGGTTCTTTGAAAACTGAATGGACATGCACAACAGGTAAGATATATTACATTATTTTGTTAGCTACAACCACATTTTAGGTCTTTATCAAACCTCAATTATTATGACTGAATATGAAATTCCATTGGGTTTATTTGAAGACACGCTGTCTTCTATGGTGTACATATCATAGGCTTATAGGAAGATTACACATTTAAATATAACTAAGAAACTGAAAGGATGGTCACAGAACATTATTTGTGAATATTTCTTTTTTTTTTTTTTGATAACTTAGGCGAGGACAGTGCTTCAGTATCTTCTGTTCCCAGTTTTGCTCACTGGTATCTTTAAAAGGTCTATAATTAATGTGTATAAAACCTAGCATGGTTGATGCAGGAGGCTTTACATTTGGCTTGATATGTCAATTTGTTACTTGGTTCTGGACATGTGAAGTGAAAACAATTGATCACAAACACTTTAAGAAGATGACCTAAATAAAGAGGTCCGGAGTGGGGAGGTAACATTTTGCCAGACTTGTGATCTTATGATGACTCACGGTAAGGAAATGCCAGGGGACAAGGCAGTGAAGTGGATTGATTCTCTGCTCAAAGGCATTGGCTTTTTATTATTGTGACCTTGGCTTTCATCTTGCAACATCATACAGTATCTGATATTAAAAAAAAAAACATTGTTAATTTCTGTAAATATCAGACCATTCTTACAGTTTATTGTTGACTTTTATGAACCACAGACTCTAACTGGTAGCAAACTTTCTCGGAGGAATAAAACTAATTTCTAAAAGGTATAAAAAATAGCAAGAAACAATAGTTATTTTGAAGGATGGTACAGTTCAATTATATTTCTGATAGTTTCTTGATATTTTTTTTATAGTTAAAATGATTGTATTTCTCTCTGAAAATTTACTTTTGCATTTGATTCAAATAGAGTCCGATAACAGGAGTTAATGTAAGGAAATTCAGGCACTTAAAGTGTGTGTATGTGTATATTGTTCTTTGACAAATACATCTTTGAGATGCTACCACCACCTAAAATAACAAATTGCTCTTTCAGACTTTCAAACAATAAAAATACATTTTATCAAACAAAATAATTTTTTATGATAAACACTTAAAGTGCTTAATTATTTTACCTTCTTTTTAATAGACATTTTTTATTCAATTATGTTCACTTACCGCAGCAACTCCCCAAGAGAACTAAACATTATTGGGTGTCTGACAATCCCATTTCCAAGCCAATCACCTCTTTACACCCAGGTGGAGTGGATGATGGTGAGTAGGCATCTGCTTTGAGCTCACAGGGTGGCTGGCTGGTAGGGGGCACTGTAGCACAGTGAGAAGACGTGGTGATTTTGCCTCCCTTACCTGCGGGAACACCAGTACCAATGCAACACTCTCTGTGGAATACCCAGCAAAGCTCGGAGACTTCTCACAGCCAGGATGCAAGCCTGCTGTCCCCTAACTGTACGACTCACCCTGTACATCAGACAATACCTTTACCAGGTGAACCATTTCAGGACCCCTTAAAACTAAATTCTAATAAGAAAGAATTATCAAACAAATGCTGCTCAAATAATTATAAAGTTGTGTGTGTGTGAACACATACTATATTTAACATGCCTGTTTTGTTTTAGAATTTTGCAGTAGCCACTGAATCAGTCAGTTAAAATGCCTTTTTTCTCAGTGAATATTCAGACATTATTATTGATAGCAATGGGGGACCTCAGCTGGCTATTTACAGTGTAAATAATAATAATAATAATAATAATAATAATAATAATAATAATAATAATAATAATAATAATAATAATAACATCAGCTGGAATGCATCGGGGCTCTGCACAGAATATTCTGCTGTCTCTCAATGATTTTGAAATTGAAAGCTGCTATATATTGTTTTGGATGGAAAGTCTGAGGATTTTGTAAGTCTGCTATCTGCCTAAAAATAAGTAGGCGATGATGCTTTGGCTATATTTAGCCATTTAGATTGTTGCTCAGAGCATGAAAAGACTATCCCATATCTCTGGACCTTAAGATTGCATGTAGAATTGAATGTGTATACATCTGTAAAATTATTGCTAACCTTTCTTGATGAGTTTTTATTCCATGTCAGAATATGTTCTCTTGCCAATATGCAACATTTCCGCAGTTTAGATCAGGTGTGTAAGAAATGTAACTGGAAAAGTTGATTCTATGAACAGAAACAGTGCCCACCCCTGCTGTAGACATTGTATCTGGTGACAGTAATAATAAATAATAGGTTCAAATTTACTGAAGTCATGTATGTGGATGTACCTGGCTCAAAAGCCCATTCAAAATGCCCACCTATATATACTTTCCTTAGTTTCATTAGTGGAGGTTTCCCCTCTTCCAGTAGGAGGTGGTGCTGCTCCTTGTCGTTTTAACTAAAGTAGTTCATTTTTTCCACTTGGCTACAAAGCTTTACGACCCCACCATCTAACAAAGACATCTTTGAGATGCTCCGTGTTCAATGTAAGTCTAAGGAGACCTTGAACATCCTAAAATAAAATAAAAAATGCATAAGGAACTGCCACCATAAGCAATGGCCATAAGCAAAAAAAGTCCCAAATAAAATTCCACTAACAATACATACTTTGTATATTGCAAAAGGTCGCTAACAGGTCGCATTCTGGAGCAAAATAGGTTTTATGACTGATTCGCCCAATATGTTGGTCGCAAATATTTATGGCTTTAAAGTAGGTCTCAAATGTGTAGTTTTGAAAGTTTTAGCTAACACATATATGGGTTTAAAAGATGATATTAAGTATATCAGCTTTTAAACCTCAGGGTGCAAGGGTGCATTATGGTTTGTAAATTGAGCCCATAATGTTTAACCATGTTATTAAACGTTCCTTCAAAGTTGTCTTTAAAAATGACTTGCATTAGCTTTGGCATCCCTTCTTTAGCTCATGATGATGTTTTAATTCCAACTTTAATTCCAACTTTAATGACCACTCCCCCAACATGCTCAAATGTGTACAGTACAGACATGCTGTTTGTTACACTCATGAGGTTATGCTCCTCAACAAAGTGACAAAACAACATTTCTGCCTTTGTGAACACTTCGGTTACCAGTGTTGGTTTCTGAATGTACGATGTTATCGGTGTATTTGTCTGCTTCTGCTTAACATTGTCACTGTATAATTTTGTTCTGAAGTGCATTGTTAGATCGTACACTCCTGACGCCGCCACTTTGATATCTCAGCTACAGACGGTGCAGAATGCATATTATTCACCTAGTTTCAACGCCACAATGCAGTCAAACTGCCTCTTACGTGGCTCCATTTCCCGCTCTCAAATGCCTCTCTGAGTGATTTCTGTACAGAAACATAGAATTATCTCGCAGGCAAGTCTATTTTTGGATAAAGGGGTTGCTGAATGAGTTTGTGTAGCAGCTATAGGCTAATGTGCACCTCTTTATAGTGAACACCCCCATAACAAATTAAATAATAATAATAACCTTGGATGGTTGTAATTGATTTCCCGCTGCACAAAGTGTGTTTCGTAGTCTCACAAACATTAACAAATCTATGCTGACAAATCATGTGATAGCGAGATTAGCTGGTCATTTGGCCTGCTCTTTTAAAACAGACTGAAACCAGGTAGATAACAAAAACCGTAAGAATCCATTGCACGGATGTGAGACCCCCAAAACTGTGAAAAAAGTGAGTTTCAAGGGTAAACCATGACACTTGACATGACTGACAGTACAAGCTAAGTTATCACTACTTCACAATTCTCTGAGTGCAGCATACTAAAAAGGTGCACGTTTGAGATTTCAAAAAAATGAGCAGGCACAGTAACTTGTTTCCATAATAAATATGACTAACTCCTTTTGGAGCACTAACTACCCAACTCAGGTTTTCCCTCTGCTATTAAACCGACGGCTAACCCGTTTTCGGCTTTCCCCCAAACTTTCTTCTTTTCCTTTAGTTTTTTTTTACTTTCTTACTTTTCTCTCCATCCTTCTCACCTCTAAGCTCACCTCCCGTTTCTTCTCCCTTTTCCCACAACTCTCCTCTGTATATATTGATCCCTTAATTCCCAAAAGATGTGTCTTAATTCAATTCTCTCCGCTGGGTCTTCTGGGAGATGTAGTTTTCTTTCTGGGCTTTACATAACATGACTATATGTTCATTATACTAGACATGGGTTCTGTAATAAATGCGGTCCTATATACCTACCATCCACTACCTTCCCCTGTACTTTATTACAATATATATATATATATATATATATATATATATATATATATATATATATATATATATATATATATATATATATACAGGTAGTGGACAAAAAAATTGAAACACCAATGTAAAGTCACTTAATAGGGCGTTGGGCCACTATGGTATCCCGCTCTGTGGAGTTTTTGGCGGACCGTTTTTGATGAAACTGGCTGCTCGCGCCCCAGATTGAAATTTGCAGTCAATTGATCTGCAGTTGCTCGCGTGTTTTGCCTTGCACTTCAAATTAATGCACGGATATCACGATCCTGGAGTATGCGCTTCCGCCCACTGTTGCCCTTTGCTGATGATGTCTTTCCCTCGGAGTTCCATGCCGATATCACCTTAGACACAGTTGCTCGTGAAACATCAGCAAGTTGAGCTGTCTTGGTCACTGAAGCTCTTTCCAAACACGTCCCAACAATCACCCCTCTTTCAAACTCACTGAGGTCTCCTCTTGCAGCCATGCTAGCCATAATTATAGGCAACCAGGCCTGTCCAACATTTTTATACATGACCCTAAGCATGCTGGGATGTTATTTGCTTAATTAACGCATGAGCCACACCTGTGTGGATGCCCTTGCTTTCAATATACTTGGTGTTTACCCAGGTGTTTCCATTTTTAAGTCCACTACCTGTATATCCCTGTTTGTGATTTGTCTGTCAGGTTGTTTTAGTCATGCTGTTACCCTGATACCTGCCATTGACACTTGTGTAAAACATTTGTATCCGTATTATTATTATTATTATTATTATTATTATTATTATTATTATTATTATTATTTAGCAGACACCTTTATCCAAGGTGACTTACAGAGACTGATGATCATTTATCACTTCACATTCATACTTTTTTTAAATACATATAAAAAAGGTGAGGAGACAGATAAAAGAGATTTTCTGGTAAAATGGTGCAGTTTTGGTAATTCCAAAAGGGCTAATCCGATTAGATGTATTTAATTGTCCTTCTTGTTTGATCTCATGTGGTGAATTATTGGTGATCATTTTGGCCAAAATGTTGCAAAACTGGACTGAATTAAAGTGATCGCAATCGTATTTTTACTGTAAAAAATCCATTAAAAATAGATTCCTCCGTTGTAGACACTGTTTGTGGTTTGGCATAACAATGGCGATATCCCACTAAAACCGATAATCAACTTGTTTTGATAATAAAATATTTAAAAGTATTAGAAAACAGCAACAAAATACATTAATGTATTTTTAATGTTTCTTGCGTGGCAGGTATTAAAAGACAGGTGTTCAATGCAGCTGTACATTTATATCTCTATTCCCTTGTCTAGGATCTACATTGCAAAAATCCAATAAAAGAAAGAAAGCCTACTGTCATGTGGGTTGCTAACCCTGAGCGCTATTTATCACTTTGTATAGAAATTATTCAGCAGAGATTTGGTAATAGCTGTAATCAATAATTCAAATAACAATTTCCACTAGGTTATACAGAAGAGGCACACACCATGATTATTATTATTTTTTTCAGACAGCAAAGCAAGTTTAAAGCCCATTTTTGATAGTACCAGATCTGACAGCGCTATTGTATCACAGCTATTTCAGCATTGATGAAGGGTTACATAATTAATCTCAGTTATGCCAGACACGCTCTGATAAGAAATGATGGGCTTGCCATTTACAAACATCAAATTTTATGAGCTGGAAATGAGAAGCAGTCATAACAGGCCAATGGACTAAGGAAAAATATAAACCATAATTTTATAATACTATACCTCATGCTGGCAAAGCAAAAAATATGTACAAAAAGTGTACAAAGATGGATTTTCAAATATGTCTGTGGCCATTCATTTTTACATTAATATTACAGTTTACGTGACTAGAGCTGAAAATGTTCCAAAACTATTTGCTTTACACTATCTGAATTTAAAGATGATTATAACTCTGATAACATAATGAAATATAGAACAATAACATATTGATACAGTGTGCCCAGAAATGTTTGCACTGTCACTCTTTAAAGTAATGAGATCACATAATTTGCATGTGCACAAAGCTGAAACCATTTGCTGGCTTGTAGCACATGACAAGCTAAGTATTTAGCCTAAAGGTTTGTCTGCTTTATGTTTCATAAAAAAAGCTTTACCCCATGCACTATAACCACAGAATATTAAAGTCTTGTTTTTAATACATTTTCTTCTTAATAAACATAAGAATTCACAAAAGACTGCTTTTATTATCTTTTATGAACAGAGATTGTTGCAAATATAAACACAGGACATCTAGATCATAAGAACATAAGAACATAAGAAAGTTTACAAACGAGAGGAGGCCATTCGGCCCATCTTGCTCATTTGGTTGTTAGTAGCTTATTGATCCCCAAATCTCGTCAAGCACCTTAAAGATCCCAGGGTGTCAGCTTCAGCAACATTACTGGGGAGTTGGTTCCAGTCCCTCACAATTCTCTGTGTAAAAAAGTGCCTCCTATTTTCTGTTCTGAATGCCCTTTTATCTAATCTCCATTTGTGACCCCTGGTCCTTGTTTATTTTTTCAGGTCGAAAAAGTCCCCTGGGTCGACATTGTCAATACCTTTGAGAATTTTGAATGCTTGAATCACATCACCGCGTAGTCCTCTTTGTTCAAGTCTGATTCAATTCTTTTACGACATGCCTTTTAAACCCAGGATAATTCTGGTTGCTCTTCTTTGCACTCTTTCTGGAGCAGCATCCTTTTTGTAACGAGGTGACCAGAACTGAACACAATATTCTAGATGAGGTCTTACTAATGCATTGTAAAGTTTTAACATTACTTCCCTTTTCACAATATATCCGAGCATAGCTTCCCCACATTGTCGAGATGAAGACATTTCTGAGTCAACATAAACTCCTAGGTCTTTTTCATAGATTCCTTCTTCAATTTCAGTATCTCCCATATGATATTTATAATGCACATTTTTATTGCCTGCATGCAGTACCTTATAGTTTGCTCTATTAAATGTCATTTGCCATGTGTCTGCCCAGTTCTGAATGCTGTCTAGATCATTTTGAATGACCTTTGCTGATGCAACAGTGTTTGCTACTCCTCCTATTTTTGTGTCATCAGCAAATTTAACAAGTTTGCTTATTACACCAGAATCTAAATAATTAATGTAGATTAGGAATAGCAGAGGACCTAATACTGATCCCTGTGGTAAACCACTGGTTACCTCGCTCCATTTGAGGTTTCTCCTCTAATCAGTACTTTCTGTTTTCTACATGTTAACCGCTCCCTAATCCATGTGCATGCATTTCCTTGAATAACTACTGCGTTCAGTTTGAGAATTAATCTTTTATGCCGGACTTTGTCAAAAGCTATCTGGAAATCTAAATAAACCATGTCATATGCTTTGCAATTATCCATTGTCGATGTTGCATCCTCAAAAAAAATCAAGCAGGTTAGTTAGACATGATCTCCCTTTCCTAAAACCATTCCGACTGTCTCCCAGGATACTGTTACCATATAGGTAATTTTCCATTTTGGATATTATTATAGTTTCCATAAGTTTACATATAATAGAACTCAGGCTTATTGGTCTGTAGTTACCTGGTTCGGTTTTGTCTTCTTTTTTGTGGATCGGTATTACGTTTGCAATTCTCCAGTCTGTCGGTACAACCCCTGTGTCAATGTTCAGAAGTTGAAATCCCCCATTAATATGGCTTCTCCTTTGCTGCACGCATTTCTAATGTCATTGTATAACAGATTATTTTGCTCAGCTTCTGAATTTGGCGGTCTATAGCATGCTCCTATTATTATGCCCTTTGAATTTGTGTCCATTATTCTGACCCATATTGATTCGGCGTTGTTTTCTTCATCCAGATTTAACATCTGGGCTTTATTTCTTATATATAGCGCTACACCTCCGTCTCTTCTGTCCTGCCTGTCTTTCCTATACAGTGTATACCCACTAATATTATATTCGTCCCCATTACTCTCAGACAATCAAGTTTCTGTAACACCTAACACATCGTAATCCATCTTCCAAGCTTGGTTTAAATTTGATGATGGAAAAGAGTACCGTGTGAGTGCAGGGTGAGACACGATCAGGAGCTGGCTGGTTCAAATCTTGGTCACATTGACTTAACGATTTTGATCAGGGAACTACATGGAGCTGCAGTGGCCTATCCACTCCCAAAAATTGGGATGGAAAATCTGCTCTATTTAGTTTACTTCATCCCACCTCAAAGACACCTATAGGTTTGATGCCCCACAAATCCCCATTTCCTAGACTGGGCCCTTAGTTCCATGGTTCATTAGTATGGTAACACCTGTTGCTTGGGTTCTTGAAAAGGGGTGTTCGGCTTAACAGCTGACAGAGGTTGCCTGTTGGTCCTTCTGTTTGGGAAGTGGTAGGGGTGTGCAGAGGGGTCAGAATTCGTATTCATACTCATACTTGAACCTTCAAACTCATGCAGGTTCTCGTAAACGGAAGTGGGCAGAGTGGGCAGGGCCCCCAAAAAACGAATTGCAGTAAAATGCTTTGCACTTGTGTATTACTTCTAGTCAAAAATCAACATAGGGCAGCAGTGTGGAGTTGTGGTTAGGGCTCTGGACTCTTGACCGGAGGGTCGTGGGTTCAATCCCAGGTGGGGGACACTGCTGCTGCAAGGTACTTTACCTAGATTGTGCCAGTAAAAACCCAGCTGTATAAATGGGTAATTGTATGTAAAAAATAATGTGTAAAAAAAAAAAAATGTAATTGTAAAAATAATGTGATATCTTGTAGCAATTGTAAGTCGCCCTGGATAAGGGTGTCTGCTAATAAATAAATAAATAAATAAATAATAATAATAACATACTGGTTAATGATACTTGTTTATACTTGTTACTCGTCACACCCCTAGTAAGTGTGTTGCTGCAAAAGGGTGGGTAAAATCAATTAAAAAAAAAAAAAAGTGGTTAGAAACACCTTAACAGAATTCATACATACATATTTGGGGTCTAGAATAAGAACCAGGCGCCATTAGGAATATTACATAGAGCAATAAGAAAGTAGCTAAATAAAATAAACTTTACTCCAGAGCATGAAAAAGGATGGCCAGACTGCTTAACACTTTAATGTCAATGGAACTAATTTACATACAAGGAAAATGAGAAAATCACTAAGACCGAGAGTTAATAACTATGCAAGTCCACCTTGTTTAGGAGGTTTCCCAAGTCCATCACAATCTGTCATGAGGAAGCTAGGCGAATGCTGGAACCAAAATCAGGCTGGCAAAGCTCCAGCCACAGTCTTGGAACCATGGCAAAAGAAACTGCATGTTGGGAATGTCCTTACCTGCTTGCCTGCATGACTCTGTTTCATGTGGCTAATAATTCATAAATGCTCAATCCAGAACAATCATTACATTTGAAATGCATTTACACACCCCTGAGCCATACAACTGCTTCACCCATAGAGCTGTGGATATAATTGTAAATATAGCTCTAGGGGTGTGATAAAGTACCAAACTCTTTCTGTGTCTTCGGTTTTATACAGGGATAGGTACTCATTTACTCATTACTCATTTAAGTATTTTAAATCAGCATCCACATGACAAAAGATTTAAAAAGAAAACACACACAAAACAATGATTTTGTTTGTATTTAGTCATATTCATTATTGTTTTTGTAAACCATGAAAATGACAGATAATTACCAAAATGCCCTGTAATTGCTATAAATTACTGCCAGAGACAGTGTGACCAGTAAAAGTACACTTAAGGGACACAGTACTGTTAGTCCTTCCATAGATGTCCCACAGGTGCAGTGGTAAACCACATTTTACTGCAGACACTACAAATGCAGACACCTGGGTGGAATATTGTTATAGATATTACCCTCAAAATGTGTTACTGAAACTCACACAACTAATAAACTCACAAAACTAATAAACAGGGTTTCTGTAATAATGACTGGCAAGACTGGCATCACACTGAATTTCAAGGAAGTGCTGCCTTGGAGGCTCGTACAATTGCATACAGTTTGGCATACAGCATAAGGTATTACAGAATTGTATTTTAAAACTTATTTTATGCTCTGTATGAAATGCACTTTGACATTTATGAGTCAGTCATTGCAACTCCTTCATGTGCCTTCCTGACAGCAACACTGCAAAGAAGATGTCTATCTTAATTGTGAATGGCAGTTAAATACAGTTATAATAAATAATACTTATTTAGTATTAGTTTCTACAAAGCTACAGTACCATATTTCAGCAGATTGGAGATGCATATGGAAGAAGGAAAACTAAGATAAACACTTGCACTGTGCATTAGCTATTTATGATATGTTGGTAGGCTCAGTGTTGGTAGGCTCAGCAGCAGTGTCCCCACCTGGGATTGAACCCACGACCCCCCGGTCAAGAGTCCAGAGCCCTAACCACTACTCCACACTGCTGCCCGTAGGTTCTTTCTATTCTGAAATACTATGAATGGAAGACCTCTGTTTCAGGCTCACTTAGGCAGTATAATAGTTCTGGGCAGCTGGGAATAGGAAGCTTAAAATACAGAGCAGAATAAATAATAACAGTGTGTATCTTTTTTACCACCTACTGTACAGTAGCAATTTGTCCATTTGGGCTTCTAAAATAAACTGTGCCTCCAACAAATCATACAGTCCAAAGCCAAAATTATGTTCTTACATTATTATGTAAAGTGTTGGATGTACTTCAGAATACAGGTACATTAATTACAAATGGTTACACTGTAGTTACCATTTACTGTACAAGATGTATCATGACATGACTTTCACCAGCGGCTATAGTTTTTCATTTTTAAGGCACAAACACAGGACAGAATGATTCTACATAGCACAGCCCACATTTTATTAAATATTGGAAGTAATAAATAAAAAAATAAATAAAAAAGAACAAATAAATGAGTAGGTCACGCAATTAGAAATATGCATAAATAAAGTTGACCTTAATTTGTATTGATGACAGAGTTTTAAGTTTGAAATTGACATATGCGTGCTATGAATTGAACAAAGACAGAATGTGTATTTGTCATTTTGTGTGTTTGTAAGATCTGGCCAACATACGTGTGGTAGTGGTATGTGTGTGGAATGTAACATAATGTCATTTTTACTGGTACAGGATTTTTTAACCCTGTACCACGTGGGTCAGCCTTGGCTAGATAAATAGAATAATTGTCAATCTGAGATGTTTTAGGCACCATATACTTTCTGTATTTCCTTCCAGCATATCATTCCAAAAAAAGAATGCAACAATGTTACAATTACTTCTACATTTGTATTTTTGGCTTACAAAATCTAGAATTGACTGCAGCATCAAAGGTTACTGCTTCTTACTCTGCAAATGATTTCTGGTTTCTACTTTCACTGTACCAAAGGAAAATCAATTGCTGAAGCCCCTATAGAGGAGAATAAAGTAACCCAAACTGTCTTTCAGAAATGCACTGGGTCATATAGGCAGTCAGGGAAAAAGAAAAAGTCTAAAAAAATTATATCCAAGGTGTTTTTTTTTTTTAACCAAGGCAATCAAACACAACCCAAAGAATCATTTGTAATACATTTGTTATAATTCATTAAAAAAAAGATGGTGCCCCCTGAAACTGATTTCAAGTATTATAACATACAGTATGATTCTGCATTAGAAATGCACTTTCATTTCTCATTGTCTGACAGAACACAGTATAAATGATTGCACCTCTTTATTTGGAGCCACGGTAGTTACTCCAGTTAAGTTAGAATAAAGAATGGAGGAAAACTACCGTTAATACCTATACAGGACCAAACTTTATGGGAAATCTAGGGTATTGTCATTTTTCTGGACAGCTCTTAACAACCTGACAACACATATTCGGATATATTAGGAAAGGTTAGAAGATTAGAACTCTCAATACCTCTTGCCATAAGGCAGTGTTGATTCAAAGGGCCTCTCAGCTTCTCCGCGCTGACCAGAACTGGTAATATGTTCTTTCATTCTTTGTATTGGCTTCTACAAGGTTACTGATACTGGCACCGAACACTTTGTTTTCTTTAGCTTTGTTTTCACAAAGGGAAGTTTCAAAGCCGCTTGGCTCCTATGAGCTTACTACCTTACTACCAAACAAGTATTCAATCAAGCTCAACTGTTGGACCCCATTTTCAAGCTGTGTAAGAATTCAAGAATCAAACTGCATTTCTTGCATTTTCAGGTAGCTTGTCTGCCTCGGCACAACCAGAAAGTGCTCTCAGTTGACTCAAAATACACCTGTTTGTCAACTCCATCCTCCCCTGACAAATAAATTGCGAAAGTGCCAAGGAAGGTTTAGCAACACAATCCTGTTTTTGTTTTGAATCAGCTGCACTTTATTAATGCTGCCACCAGGTGGCAGATGAAAACAGAACATACATTAAACAAAACAGCAGGGAGCACTGTCGAAATACTAATCTTTAAAGACGGTGTTTTCAACCTTTTTCTGAAACTGCACCTAAAGTAACCTTTACATTTTTGCTCACTGAATTGTACCACAGTTGCAATGAAAGGCAGAATAACGTAAACAACCGCTTTTAGTTTATGGCACATGCAGTGAAAATAAAATAAAATAAAGTAAAAAGAAGGTACTAGGGTAATCAAGAACATTCTTGTAAAGTGATTAACACAGGCGTACGTGCTTATTCCTCAGTGCGCCTTGCGTTTTCATTTAGTTTATATTCAATATGAATCTACCACTGTGTGTAATACGGTAATGTCATAGCTGTTCAGTTCTGGCAGGATTTAGCCCAGGAATAGCAGCGAGAGGTTGCAAGCACCCAAATCCACCAGGTTAAACCACAACAACGTCAATAAATAGAGCTTGACGCAGTGAGTAAAAAAGTGCCAAAACATAAATGTATTTTTAATTTATTATTATTATTATTATTATTATTATTATT
This sequence comes from Acipenser oxyrinchus oxyrinchus, assembly GCA_030684275.1. Classification (NCBI taxonomy): domain Eukaryota; kingdom Metazoa; phylum Chordata; class Actinopteri; order Acipenseriformes; family Acipenseridae; genus Acipenser; species Acipenser oxyrinchus. Next base: position 37,763,772 of record CM060253.1, on the reverse strand, counting down.
ATTATTATTATTATTATTATTATAATAATAATAATAATAATAATAATAATAATAATAATTAACTCAATATAAAAGTAGCAATATGTACAGTATTTAACACAATATGGCTACTTAAACTAATTAGCCACAAATTATACACCCAGGAATGTACTGAAATTAGCTAGCTTCTTCGAAAAAGAAAAAAAAAAACGATAATACTAACTGAGATGATGACTATTTAAATAACCATTAAAATAGCCTATATTTAAATTGTTTAATTAGTCTTATCAATTATTTAACAATGTGTCGATGTCCGGTTTTGAGCTTTGAAAATCTGGTCACCCTACCAATGGCAGGTCTCTGAGGGTGTGTGGTTTTATACAGCTCTTAATTACTCACTTCTACAATGGTTTGCACCTTGTCAGAGGAGGTGTAACGTTTTTGGAGGGTCAGCAATTGCCCAAGCGCAAGATAAAATCCTTATATCTCATTATAATGTTTGAACCCACTTAGTATTCCAGATCGCTGTCCAATTCCATGCTATTTTCTTTATTTGAATCCATTTCAATATCATTTAAATGGGTTAATGATGGCAAAATGCTAATTTGATAGTGGGTGCAGAATGCCAGGTGAAAACCATTCTTTACATTTTTAGTGACTGCTAAAGTCCCACTTTATGCCAGCTACCACTGTAGCTTCATTCAACAGATAGCAAACCTTCCACTGCCATGACTTGAGTACTGCTAAACTTGGCAAAAGTTCTATCATCTAAAATGTAGCTTGCGCAAAAATAGTCTCATATATTTATTTATTTATTTAGAATAAGGGCATGCAAATAATATTTACTTGATTGGTGGCTGTGGACGAAGAATGCATTCAGGTAAAAAAAGCTTATTAAAAGTGTTAAGATATCATAAGTCCCTGTGAGCCTATATCCCTTTTCCATTTCTTTGCTCCATTTGCTTTATTCCGCTCTTCTGCATTTTGAATGATGGCAGTAATGTATCTTTTTCTTTAACCACTTTTACCATCCCACAACCTATGTTATTAATAATAGACCAAGCTGTCAGTATCAAGGATCAACGGACTATGACTGTTGCATTATCAGGTCTGACACCCCCAGTGATAAGCACAACTACAGGAGGCAGTTGGATGTTGAAAAGTTCAAGTACTGACAGATAGTGGGTTATGGGCTCTGTGGCTTAACTAGAATGTCATCAGACTGTTACATTTCTGTTCATGCTCGATTTCTCTTGTAATCAAATTGCCCTGAAGTAAACCACCTCATTTTGTTCAGTGCTAATGAAAAGACTGATAATAAGGGGCTTCTATGAACGTTGGCTGATTTTTATTTGATTTGATTTGATTGGACTAAAAGTAATTTATTCACACCAGTAACCTTTGATTTTTGTTTGGGATAGACAAGATTGGGAAAGAAGTGTAAATCTGCCACACATGCCTCAATGAAAAATAGGCAAAGTCATATTTATGCCATTGCTACTTAATTACAGAGAGCTTGGAGGCCCTGACAACTTCCATGCAATGTGTGCTGCTTTTTGTGTAATAGTGATAAAGACAGCAGTCCTAAGAACGGGCAAGTACAGTAACATTTCTTTTAAGATGTCCTGGTTTAGGGTAAGATACTGATAATAAGCTTTGCATACTGAATTATTTGCAAATGAATTGTGATGTCTGATAACGTTCAGTCAATTGACTATCATTAACTGATCCACACTACTGCAGTAAACACAACTTAACCTTTTGTACAATATGTTTGTATACCATCATTTGCATTAGACTGAAAAATAATGTAGAAAATAAGTTTAATAATTAAGAACATACATTAACTTATGGAAGGTTTGAGAATCAAGGCCCAAATACTGAAATATTGTATACAAATATAGGGGGTGGGGGAGGGAACCTAAAAAGAAAAATACCAACTGAAGAGAATATTTTAATAATGTTACATGTTTAAAATAGTGTGTGTGGGGGCTCAGAGAGAACAGCTTTTAGTCATTACTTTCTCTTGGAAGCTAAATCAAATGCATCACATTCTCATTATAAACTTCACAAGATAGTCTTTCAGATGATGTTCATTTTCTCCCAACAGGCCTCCAAGGTTTCAAACATCGATAACATGTTTCAAGGAAATACAAACAAATAAGTCCCATGGACTTACAATCATAGATTTCAAATACTTTCTATGTATTTCAAATCCTAGTCAGCTAACCTTGAAAGAAAAAATTGAAAACCACAAATAAATTGAAATGCCTTTCTGGTACCACACTGACTGGCCAAAGAATTGTACCCTATTCACACAACCTTAATAATGCATGATCATCACGTATTGAAAACGATTGTGAAAGAAGTGAATGGCAGTCACAGGTTTCCATGCATGTTGATTGCACATTATTTTGAAAGTGTGGATAGGGTATTAATCAATGTCCTAAATAACGAGTCAAACCATGTAAAATTTCTATTATTTTGGCCACTTTAAATTGTCTGTTTGTCACAGTATGTTTACATAGCAAGATGCTCCAGAGTTGTGCTTTTCAGGTGGTGGTTTTCTGACATTCCAGGAACACCTGGGAGATTGTCTTGATGGTCAATGCAGTTAATGTAATGAGGACAAGCCGATTGCACAGGCACCCATTGTCATACCCCTTGTGAAGTTACAGAGAGCCTTCTGCTGTTACTGAATAGTTGTACACAATTCTCACAGCTGATATAGGTTTAGAGAATCACATGTCTCATGACCATTTTGGGGTATTTTTCAGGGACAACCTGGAATTTGATCATAGACCGCAAGTTGTGAATCTCTGAGATAAATTAATCTTTTTCTTCTACTGTGTCAGTAGCATACATGTAACAGTTTGTCTCTTGTCCCTGCAAAAAAAAAAAAAAAAAACCTGTGCAAAAGAAGGTTTCTCTTCTGAATAAACTGAATGCGCAGAAGGCTATCTTCATGAACATGATCATTTCAAATTTAAGAGGGTCTCCTCGGACATGGATGCACATCATTAAAAGGGACTCTTGATAGCTGCAGAAAGCACGTAATACTAAAGAAAAATACAGCCAGCTGCCATTAAAATCTGTGATTACACGTTTGTGCCTGAGGCTGGCTGAATGAACACCTGCTCCAGTTATTACAACGCTATCAAAGATTTGAATGCAATATTTCAATAATGTTGTGAAGTGTCGGCAGGATAAATTATACCAATTCCACACAGTGAACTCTGTAAGGTTCGACAGATTAGAGACAATCAAGGTACCAGGAGACTGCAAACACAGCACAACACAATCCTAACAAAACTCCGATATTGAGTCTCCTGTCCATCCAATGGAACAAGGTTGCACAAAATTCACTGTAATGTCCCAGGAACTTGGGACCCTGCTAGCCTCGTTGGTGTGGCAGAACACTACACATTAACCTAGTGCGTAGTGTTCTGAGAAAATTAAGAAACAAATGTTTTCACAGGATGCACTCAACAGTTATTTTGTTTTTTTAATATATGTTGTAATAATATATACAAAGCATACTTACTGTTTTTTTTTTTTTTTTTAATAGGGCCTCTTGGGTGTTTAGTTATGTAGCAGGTATAAAAGGTGTCATGGTTAAAGAATAATAAAAAATACTATACCTGAGCACTGTTGTGGTTCTACAGTACAATAACCTTTTGACATTTTCAAACACAGTCATCAAGGAGATTTTATAAAATACTCTATTATTTTCATCGGAATAGATTATCTGACAGCTATGGCAGAACATATTTCCCAAATTATACATTTTAAATCAAATTATGTTTTAATCTAAGGTCATTTAAGGTAATCTCCATTGAGAACATAAACTCTAGGGACAGGATTGGAGTTAACTGAAAGAAAAGTTGAGTACTGACATATTTGTTCCATACGATTTACCTCTAGGTTAGATTACACATAGCCTACTTGGTAAATGAGCAACTGGAACTCCTAAATGAGTAAATTCCCCTGAAAGCAGCACATTTGTTTCCATTGGCAGCAGATCGAGATCAAGCTGGATTGAACTGGATTGCTGGCTTGGAGAAATCTGTCTCTCCAACTTGCTCTTATTATGTGTTTATTTAGCAGACACCTTTATCCAAGGCGACTTACAGAGACTAGGGTGTGTGAACTATGCATCAGCTGCAGAGTCACTTACAACAACATCTCACCCGAAAGACAGAGCACAAGGAGGTTAAGTGACTTGCTCAGGGTCACATAATGAGTCAGTGGTTGTGCCGGGATTTGAACCAGGGACCTCCTGTTTACAAGCCCTTTTCTTTACCCACTGGACCACACAGCCTCTTATGTGTCCAAGCCAATCAATTAACTCTTTGCTGCCCAATAGCACATGTTATTATACCAACAGCTGTTTAAATGACACTTGGGGACAAACAAGATGCTCAAAATAAAATTCAATAAATTTGCTTACAAATGAGAAAATATTTCAGCGGCAAGGAAATCAGACAGAAAATGTTTCTGTATTTGCTTGCTACCCAAAAAACTGTAGTACACACAGACACAGAAATACAGAACTTGTGCTCACTGGTTTTTCCAAATGTCCTCTGTACAATCAAATGCACTACATCTGGACCACTGGCACAGACTGACTTAGAGAATCTGTGTCCAAAAATAACTTTTTTTTGGACTCCCTCATTTATCAAGAGGTTAGTATAGTTATGGTCAATATTTCAATAAAGTGAACTTACTATTGAAAAGATGAAGGTCACCTGCAACACAATTTTACATGTACCAGTAACATCAGTAATAATAACTAAGGATACGACTTTGTCACTGTAAAAATATGGAAAAATTCACAGCTAAAAACAGACAATTACAGGATTGGTCACAGCTCAAAGTTTTGAACTTTAAAAAAAATATTTATTAATGTAATATATTCTAATAGTTTTGCTAAATAAACATCAATTTAATGTATTTAACATGTATTTAATATGTTTCATTTTAACACACATCTAGTCAAAAGTAAACATAAATTATTATTTATTTTTTTTAGCAGTACCTTTTCAAACACCCATAACATGAATTGCTTACCCATTAAGTTTTACATATATTCCTTGACCCATATATATATATATATATATATATATATATATATATATATATATATATCAAAATAATTAAATATATATATAAAGCTGCTTTCATGAAATTGTTTGGGCTATTGCTCTCCTAAGTGCTTAGAACTTAATATTCATTTAACTTTGCACTGCCACCAATTCAAAAGATGTGTGCTGCTCACTTCATATTTTCACTCTCAGTGGAAAGAAATGGCATAATTCACAGATTCTGTGAAAGGTGTGATATAATCGTATTCTAAATAATAACATTTGTAAGAATGTAAAAAGTGATGTGTACAAAAAAACTTTACAGTCATGTGTTATTTTCCTTAATATAACACCTCAAAGTAGATTAAGGCATGTACACAATTAAAGACCAAAACCCAAAATTCTGAACCCTTGGAAGTTTTAGGACCAGAATTAACTTGAACTAGTAGAATGATCGATTATTTTCCTTTATCTTGCTGGTCCTTTCTTCAGACTGCTTATTGGTTATTGCCTAGCATCCTAATTCAGAAATATATAATGTAGACATTTGTCTTTGTACAGTTTTGTAGTCTAGTCAGTGGTGACATTTTGCTTTTACAAATTGAATTGCAAGCCTTTTAAAAACAAATAGGATACAAGACTCTAATGCAATCCAAATTACAACTCTTTTAACTCACAAGGCCCCCCTGCAGTCCGTTGCTGTCTCTTTCGATAAAGTTTTCCATTATTTACAAATGCATGTCAACACTGACACTGAAACCAATTAAGTTGTTGAGTAACAAGCAGAACAAGTTTTCTGTGTCTTTTTCTGACATATTGTAGCCAAATTGTAACACATTTGAATTGCTTTGTTATGATATATATATATATATATATATATATATATATATACATATACATACTATATATATATATATATATATATATATATATATATATATATATATATATATATATATATATATATATATATATATATATATATATAATTCATAACAAAGCAATTCAAATGGGCTTATGTTCACTTCTCAACTAGGTACACTGACCTTAGTTTGTAGATTGAAGTCCCAGAGACCAATTGGTCGCACATTCAAAAATAGGACAGGATTTACTGTACGTTAGTCTTTTTAAAAATATTTCATTTTATTAGTTAAAACATGTTTTTACTAAAACAAGCAAACAAACAAAAGAATGTTTGCCTGACGAAGACCTGTTGTGTTGAAACACGTAGTTCAACCATTCTTTTGTTTGTTTGCTCATTTGAGTGTGCTTGCAATTGGTCTCTGGGACTTCAATCAACAAACTAAGGTCGGTGTACCTATTTGAGAAGTGAACGTAAGCCCAACCAGACTTTCTTTTGTTTTAATATACAATAACCTTATATGGTCGGCACCTCATTGTGGTGAAGCATTGCAGTGCACAGATGTTTCTTTTTTTCTTATATATATATATATATACACTGAGTGTACAAAACATTAGGAACACCTTCCTAATATTGAGTTGTACCCCCTTTTGTGCTCAGAACAGCCTCAATTCGTTGGGGCATGGACTCTACAAGGTGTCGAAAGCGTTCCACAGGGATGCTGGCCCATGTTGACTCCAATGCTTCCCACAGTTGTGTCAATTTGGGTGGTAGTGGATCTTTACTCCGAATAGCTCATTCCATCTCATCCCACAGATGCTCAATTGGATTGAGATCTGGTGACTGGGCAGGCCACTGCAGTAAGCTGAATTCACTGTCATGTTCGTGGAACCATTCCTGGACAATCCTAGCCTTGTGGCATGAGGCATTATCCAGCTGAAAAAATCCATTAGCAGATGGATAAACTGCTGCCATGAAGGGATTCGCCTGATTGGCAATGATGTTCAGATATCCTGTGGCATTCAAACGTTGCTTTACTTTTATCAAGGGGCCCAATGTGTGCCATGAAAACACACCCCACACCATCACACTACCACCACCAGCCTGCAATGTTGATACGCGGCATGATGGATGCATGTACTCATGTGGTTTTCTCCATAACCTAGTCCTCCCATCAGCGTGAAACAGCAGGAACCGGGATTCATCAGACCAGCCAATGTTTTTCCAATCCTCCAGTGTCCAGTGTTTTCATTCCTTAGCCCACTGCAACCGCAGTTTCCTGTGTTTTGCTGAAAGAAGTGGAACTCTGTTAGGTTGTCGGCTGCCATACCCCATTCGTGTCAAGGTACGATGAGTTGTGCATTCTTTTATGGGTCTTTCGGCACCAATGTTGTACTGGTCTGCCAGTTGATAAACTGTAGCCCGTCTGTTGCTCTGCATTCATCAATGAGCCGTTTTCAACCACTGGCCTGCTGTTGGCTGGATGTCCTTTAGGTGGCGGACCATCCTTGATACACACGGGAAACTGTTGAGCGTGAAAAACCCAGCAGCGTTGCAGTTCTTGACACAATCAAACCGGTGCGCCTGGCACCTACTACCATACCCCGTTCAAAGGCACTAAAATCTTATGTCTTCCCCATTTACCCTCTGAATGGCACACATACAGTACACAATCCATGTCTCAATTGTGTCAAGGCTTAAAAATCCTTCTTTAACCTGTCTCTCCTTCATCTACACTGATTGAAGCGGATTTAACAGGTTACATCAATAAGGGATCATAGCTTTCACCTGGATTCACCTCGTCAGTCTATTTCATGGAAAGAGCAGGTGTTCCTAATGTTTTGTACACTCAGTATATATATATATATATATATATATATATATATATATATATATATATATATATATATATACAATGAAATGAAAAATTACAGGTACATTATTTAAACAGTTGCAGCAACACATGGGGACGTACATAACACTATATTTTCCCCCAATACTTACTCTTTAATACATTTATTCAAGCATTGGTTGTTAAGCCCTGAACATGTAATAGTGTAGCTTCATTAAAAATAAGTGTTTGTTCTGCTATCAATTAACAAATCTATTCAAGAGGGTATGTTATTTTCACAAAATAATAATAATAAACTGACATAACACCAGAAACATACCCTCCAACATTTGAGAGAAAAAATAGGTCCACTTGTGTGGCATCAAGAGAGCTCATAGTGTGACTGACCTGCTTCCACAGGGGTCTGACGGCATGCCCCTCTCAGAGAATCTTTAAAATGTTAACTTCATATGCAAGTTCCTGCAACTTAGAATGCACATTTTTACATTTAGATACAACAAAAATCTGTATGTGTTTCATTATGTCTCACAAAATCTCACTAACAAATCCCATCATGCTGATGAGCCTTCTCTGTCTTCTTAACTCTGTGCTCAGTTTCCTGTCCTGGCCCACACTTGATTTGTTTTTAAAGCAGGTGGTATAAATGGTCTCACTCCAAAAGTATCCTTTTTTAATTTTAAGAATTATATCTCTTACCCAAGAGCACAAATACTACAGAAGGAATATAAATTGTGCCTGTGCCTGCATGATATACTGTATAAACATGTGTATATTCTTATCAAAATACATATTGAATAGAGAGAAGAAATGACAGATCGCATTAGTGTTTTTCTGGTTGGAATACATAGTATTAGAAGCGAATTTTACTGAAAATTGTTAGCTTACTGAGTAGGTTCCCAACTTGCAGTATAGCTCCTTAATCTGTAGAGTTGACAGGTGATGTGAATTTAATTTAGTATAACCAGAGAATCGGTACACAGATTGTAATGTTGGTTCATTGCATTCCTCTTTATTACCAATAGTGATTTGCCAGCTGCCATTACATTTTCCAATAAGCATATTTCTTTTTTCTATAACAGACTGCCATTTGGCTATAGTTAAAATAACTGAACTTTATTTTAGTATGTAAATGTATGTATTGGAATACAGCCATTTTTTTTTCTCTCAGTTCTATGATGTATAATGCATCAAAGAAAAGCCTAAAACAACTTTTCAAGCATATTCTAAATCATTAAGCATTCCATGAATTGAAAATCTGTGGGCTTAAAAATCATTGATTAATGGGGATTTTTCCTCTGGGATAATTATGGATCTAAATGAGTGAGGAAGACAATGACTGGCTAAACTGCCTTAAAATAAATACATTTAAATTAAATTAGTATTATTACAATCATGTGTTACCTTAGGGATAATGGATAAATGAGATGGGTTAAGATTAAGAAATCTAGATGTTTCAATGCCTGGCGCCAGCAAGAGTTTCAGCCTTACAAAAACACCCTAAAAATATTTTCCTCTTAAAATCTCTTCAGTTTTTAATCTCCAGCACCCAACCCTGCGTGTAATAATGTTAAGAATTCTTCCCTTACATATTCTTCCAAGCAATAATGGAACAAGCCATGAACGTGGTTCTGAGTGCTACTGCTCCTGCTCGGAAATGAACCAAACAAACTGTATAACAACAGAATATCTCTGAATAGACTGTCTCTTCCAATATCTTTGCTGTCTACTGACTATCTGTCTAGCAGATATTTGTTTGCTAAATATCAAGCCTTGAGATTGGAGTTACTGAGAGCATAGGCTCATGTGTGTTTTAATTCTCATTCCCCTCTTGGCAATTACTTTACTTTATTAACCCTGGCTTTTAACAGAACATTATTTGCTGTTATACAAACCTATTAGTTTGTGTTTGCTCTTTGTAGTTAGCTACTTTAATATAATGATGTCTTCCTGTATGCTTTACTTTATAGTTCCCAAATACACAGCGTGGCCTTGAATCTCAATAACAATTTAGTAAATTAAACAATCTATTTCAGGAATATTAATTTAATGCCTGAAACATTGGCAAACAGAGTGAACGCTGGATTCTTTATGCATCCACTTGACACTATCAGATCTTCAGGGAGCAGGCTTATGATGCCGCCATGAAAGGCAAACAAAAGTTGTCAAATTTAATACGAATTGTAAGTTATTGACATGCACATAATGAAAATTGAGCTGGCTTGTTATAGTGTGCATACTTTGCCAGCTGCATTTACAATTATAATCCTCCCATATAATTTCAGGGAATAACAGGGAATTGCAACACCATTTTTTAAAGAGTAACAATGGAAAATAAACACACATGTATTTTTTTTTTTTTACCCCCAAAGGTTTTGTGCACTTTTTCCACTGTAAACTTCCCTCCTGTGGTATTCTGTGAATAAATAAATAAATAAAAAAGCTTGTGTAACAAGGTGTTAGTTAATTTATATATTATACACATTTTTTGAGTGTGGGGTTGTGTATTTTTATTTTTATTATCACTTATAATTTAATGTATAATTTTGTGTAGTATAGTTTTGTGTGTAAATGTTTTCTTCCTTGATGTAATCCTTGTTTTCATTGCCTTGTTTTACATGTTAATTGCGGGTGATCTGTTGCTATGGAGATTTGATGCACTCCGTGTATATTGCTCCATTTTCCTTACCTGATGCGGAAATGCACGCCGCGGGGTCTTTAAAAGAGGACCTCTGTCTTCTGTGAGGCAGGCTGGCTATTTTGTATGGAGTTCCTGAGTTGGGAGAACACACTTTTTTTTTTTCTTTGTGTCTGGGAACAGAGAAGGTAGACTGTAGTCTTTTTTTTGGTTTATGTGTGAAGAGCGTCCGCTGACCGAGGGAAAAAAAACAACCTTTGCAGCAAGGCACGAGACAGTGAAGGTTGTCGGGTTGGTGAGTGTGTGTGACGCTGGGTAATTGGCTGTATAGTTAGGGTGACCAGACATCCCGATAAAATCGGGATCATCTCGATATTAGGGGCTTTGTCCCGCGTCCCGATTGAGGTACTGTCAGGGCGCCATTTGTCCCGATTTTCAGAGTAAACTTTGAAAACCCAGGCGTAAAATGTGATTTTTTTTTCTCGTTATGAAATTTTATTAAAAAAGTATGCAACAGCATACTCTACTGGTTTAGGGCGTGTTGTTTGAATAAGTTGTTTGCCTTGTATCTATGCGGCTATCCAACCACGTTAACCTGCAGTTATATGATGCGTGCGGTATGCGTCATGTGTTTTTCTTGGTGCGTGTGCCTGTGAGTCTGGTTTTTACTGGTGAAGTGTCCTGATGGCTGGTGTTGTTGACGAGCTGGTTACTAAAAAGCAAAAAAGACCGAACGCATGGGGGGAAAAAATGGATTCAATCATATGCCTATGGTCAAGTCATCCAATTAGGACTTATTGATTAAAAGGCCAAATGAAAGCACAATAGGCTGAAAATAAACAAAAGTAATGTGTTTTAGTTACCTGCCTTTGTAGTAATGTATTTCTGAAAGTCTTAAGGGCTAAACATTTTACAGCATTTATTCAGTGCGTGTTTTACGCCAGTCGATTTGCAGCGATGTTTTCACACATGAGCGTTTTTCTCTTCTTCAAATGTCCATTGGAACGTCTGATTCAAGCAGTGCATTGTGCTTTATAAGCAGAACAAAATATATCTCGATATGCAATACAAACAGAAAATAAGGGAGAATATGTGAGGAAATAGAAATTACAGTTAACACTATGCTGAATTAAAATAAATAAATTGCTTTACTACCTGTGAATATGCATTGTATTATTAAATGCAAACAGTGGTCAAAGAGGGGCAGTTTTCGTATTGCTAAAAACAAATAGCAATATGACATACCATCAGTAAAAACATAAAAAATACATATAGGCTAAAAATAATAAAAGTAGCCAACTTTATGTCCTCCGACTCACAGAGAGACGTTTATATATATATATATATATATATATATATATATATATATACACACACTACCGGTCAAAATTTTTAGAACACCTCCATTTTTCCAGTTTTTATTGAAATTTACGCAGTTTAATGTCTCAATGTACTCTGAAATTAAAGCATAGAACAAATAAACAATTGGAGATAAAAAAGAAATCATGGAATCGTTTTGTTTAACAAAATTTAATCTAAATTTTTGACTCATCAAAGTAGCCACCTTTTGCAGATATAACAGCCGAACACACTCGTGGCATTCTTTCTACAATGGAAATCAAATATTGTTCGGAAAGTTCTTCCCAACACTGTTGCAGAAGTTCCCACAAATGTGTTGCACTTGTAGGTTGCTTTGCTTTCACCCTTCTGTCCAGTTCATCTCAAACCAGCTCGATGGGGTTTAAGTCTGGAGACTGTGCAGGCCATTCCATGATTTGAAGCCTACTGTCTTGATCTTTTCTTCTAAGGTAGTTCTGACATAGCCTGGAGGTATGTTTTGGGTCATTATCTTGCTGTAGGATGAACCCCTGACCAACTAGGCGTATACCAGAGGGTATTGCATGGCGCTGCAAAATGCTGTGGTAGCCATTTTGGTTCAGGGTGCCACTCACTCTGTGCAAGTCGCCGACTCTGGATCCAGCAAAAGAGCCCCAGACCATCACGCTTCCTCCTCCATGTTTGACAGTTGGTGTCACACACCGAGGAACCATCCTTTCGCCTACTCGACGGCGTACAAAAACCCTGCGTGATGAACCGAAGATTTCAAATTTTGATTCATCGGTCCATAAGACCTTCTTCAAGTCTTCAGTAGTCCTGTGAGCCGCCTATCACGCAAGCTGATGACTCTCAGAAACTTGTTTTCTGATTCTGTTGTGGCTTTGGGTCTGCCAGACCTCTTCCTGTCAGAGTTTCCTCCAGTTTCCAAGTACCTTTTGACACCTTGGCTTTCTTTGCAATTTCTCTAAAGGAAAGACCTACACTTTTAAGGGTTATAATGGTCTGTCTGTCTTCCTTTGTTAATTGCCTTTTTCTCGCCATTATGATAGCAATATACTACTTCCTGCAGTACAATACTGTCCAAATAATGCTTAAGAGGGTGTAGTAACACAGTCTGTTCCAACACTGCTTTTATACAGACAGAGGGTTTGTAAGTAATCAACAAAAGTTGGGACACCTGTAGGAATTGTTAGCATCAACTTTCAAGGCTTAATTTACTTCCATTGCTGCAGAACAGCTGTAAGTTGTTAACCCATTACTTGTTCCCTGAAAAAGGCCTTTTGTATAACTCGAAATGTACATTATTTTTCAGTTTTGGTAACATAAACTTTTGTTTTAACCTTTGGCAGTTTACCGCTTACCTTTGTACCATTTCAGGTTATTCACTGGACTTGAACTGCTTAAATTTCAATAAAAACTGGAAAAATGGGGGTGTTCTAAAACTTTTGACCGGTAGTGTGTGTGTGTGTATGTGTGTATATATATATATATATATAATTAGTACAGTGAATATTAGGTAAACTGAATACGCAAGTATTTTTAAAAAGCGTGATCTGGAATTATTCAAATCAAGTACTAAGGTAAATAACCATAATAATAAATGTCAGCATGGCACCTATGCCCATTATATTAGCACTCTGTTGTCTGTTTATTCAGATCAAAATACTATTTATAGAATGTTGATGAATTTTTTTTTTTTTAATTCAGTTTAAAAACAAAACAAAAAAAAAAAAAAAAAAAAACCTTTAATTAATTTTGCTGTAACAGTGGTGTGTATATAAGTAATAAGACCCTCCACGTCGGGCATATATCAGACATTATACACCGTTTCGTTGTAATAGTGACCTTGACTACTTCTCGGTCTCTAATTACTTACTTAAACATAAGAACATAAGAAAGTTTACAAACGAGAGGAGGTTGTTAGTAGCTTATTGATCCCAGAATCTCATTAAGCAGCTTCTTGAAGGATTCCAGGGTGTCAGCTTCAACAACATTACTGGGGAGTTGGTTCCAGACCTTCACAATTCTCTGTGAAATTAGCCAATTTGATTTAATGACATTAAATCAAATTGGCTACCTCTGCTTTTATTTTATTAGTTCTTTGTTTTACACAAGTATTTTTTTGTCTGCGCGTGTATACACAGGTCAGTGGTATTTTATTATAAAGTGAACCCCACATTCATCCCCTTTTTTTCTCCTTCATCAGAACAACGTGGCAACATGCACCCGATTCATATTGCCTTCAAATGTAGGACTCTGGAAATCTCAGCATTTTTCCTCCAGAAATCGAACCTGTTTCATTTTGGGGTTTTTTCGCATTCAACTCCATAGGTTCGATTTTTCAAAATGAAAAACGCTGCGAGTAAATGCTGTAGTGTGACTAGCCCTTTATTCTTGTTAAATGATTTCAAAGTTAGGAATTTGTATACCTGTCCCTTTTATTTTTTAGTTATTGGTACAATTCAAATTAGTCAAATTCCTCTTTGCTGTCTTTTTGACACATAACTTTTTTTACACATAACTTTTTAAAGTCTGTTTCAAAGCTCTCTTCACAATGTCTGTTCTAGTGCACTGATAGTGTAAGGATTATTGCTCACGCTGTCAAAGGTAACACAGCAATAACGATCCATGATGTGGTACGGAACAGAAAAGCCAGAGCCCTTGTTATATTTTTTTGTTTTGTTTTTTAAATTGCTCTTACTGCAGTGATTTAGAGGACAGATCTCAAACCACAGTGCACTACAGTGGACATTTTGAAAAGAGCTTTGAAACAGACTTTAAAGTTATAAGTGTAAAAAGTTGTCACGATGTTAACCATGAAAAGAAAATTAGAGGTACAATATTTAAACAGTTGTAGCAACACCGATTGAACATTAAAATGATGTCAGCTATATTTTTCGTAACCCTGCTACTTACTCTTTAATGTCCTTTAATGTCTTTATGAACCGTTTGTTTACTGTGGACCAAAATGTTAGCTAAATTTGCATCCCTCCTAAAAGACATTACTGGCACTTTTGGAAATATTTATTATTGAAATGAAGTATACACATCTTTTTGATTTCTTATGCTTTTGCTCCAGTACAAAGTTTGCTCTGTTTAAGTGGAATACAATAAAAAAAATTTAAAAAACCAAAGCTATTAAAAAACAACTTGAAAACATTCTGAGCTGTTTATTTTTAATGTTTTATACACATACCTCATAAACTGTAGCTAGGCCTATTTAAGTACCAGGTTGATGATGGTTGATAACTGCACTGGGCCAGATATATACAGTATATTTTTTAAAACAAGCTGCAAGGCGAGGAGAATCAAAATTACATTATTACTGCAGTAAAAGCTTGGACTCTGACCTTTCCAATCATTTTTGGAGCTCCTAAAAGTAGCTGAAATTATATTTACTAACTGAAGTGCCTCCTCGTCAGCGCAAGCAAAGCTCTTGTGTTTCAATTTTGTACCCTGAAGAGGAAGATGAAATGAAAGTTATTTACCATGATGCTCAGTTTCTAGTTTAAGCAAAATGTACATCTCTTTTTTTACAAGGTAAAATAAATTGTAAATGTTATAGAGTGCATCAGTATGTGTGAGAATATGGGAATTTCTAAATAACAGGGAAAGATGTTCTATAATCTGAGCTTTGAAAGTTTGCTCACAAATTGATGTTTTTCTTTATCACTATAAAAAAGACCCTAATTAGGACTAATCGTTTACTACCATAGCTAAGGTAACTTGGTAACACTTTCATTTATAAGTGATTATAAACAATGTATAACTATGTTAATTATGCTATTAACACTTATAGAATATGATTAGATATAATAAGACTACCATTATACACTTTTGTCTTTGTTTTTTTTTGCTATTGTTTATAATCGCTTATAATGGATAGTCTGTGTGTCTTTCTATGGCTGTCTGTCTGTCTGTCTTTTTATATGTATGTCTCACCAATTGTATGGGTCTGCTTTGCTTTTGCAATAGTTATTCCACAGCACTCAGCTAAAGCTAGAGAAATTATTTAAAAGCAGGGTTTCAAGCATTATGAAGAGGGCTACAATACTGACAATACTAACACATTAAGAAGTGATTAACAACCTGTGTATAGCTGTAGCAAGTTTGTCCGAAGTACAGTAGTCTCTGGCTAAGAGCACACCCCTCGGGAAGCAAGCAAAGTGTCCTTATAGCCAAAGTGTTCTATAGATGGATTACTTGTATTACTTGTCATGACGCATGCGCATCAACATATGAAATTAACTGAATAAGTAAACTTAATAAAGTAACAGACAAACTAATGTTAATAAAACTAAAGCAAAACAACAGTCAAAAAGCTTAATCACTATGTACTATGAAATTAGCTGGCGGGTATGTTTCGGGCTATCACACTGTCAGAGGCAAAAATAATGTGAGTTACTGAGGGTTAATTTAACATTAATAAACGGTCAAACTAAATTAACACAGCACCCCTTCACATGTTACAAAATGCAGCAGCAATATACAAGACATGCACATTATTTAACAGAATGGTGAAGCAACTCACCAGAACAGGAAACACCAAATTGCTCTGTGACTTGTCTGATTCAGGTTTTTTTTTCAAGAGCTCGAACAATTTCCAACTTTGTGTAGCAAGAGAAACAGCGGCGCATTTTGCCGTTTGTTTACATGCCATTTTGTAGCGATGAGGTGCACTCGCGGAAATCAGAATACAAGGCAATGATATGACGGCAGTTCTGGAAAGATTTAATAAACCATTCAATGTGCCTCAGGACACTCTCGTAATGACAAGTTGCTTTCTTTTACAAAACTGTATCCATGGTGAATGAATCGCTATCAGTGCCAAGAAGGTGTTCTTTTAAGCAAAGTTCCTGTTCCTTTTAGCCAGAGCATTTACAATGGGAAGAATCAGTTTCACCACAAAGGTGTTCACTCGAAGTGTTCTCTTAGGAGGTGTTCCTATACACAGAGACTACTGTATTACCAGTGAAGAAAATGTATTGCAAACAGAAAAATTAGGCCAAATTTAAAACAACATACGTAGAAGAGAATTGTATATTTCGATAAAAAACACTATATTGCACATTGTTTTAATTGCATCTTTCTTCCTGCTTGCTTCAAAAGAATAGAGATGAGTCTTGTTTGATCTTGATCGGGGGTAGATTTTATAGTGCCAGAAATAGCAAACAGGCAGCATAATAGCCAACATTTTATAGTGTGGGTGTGTGGCAGAGTGAAAGCCCTGCCTGTGCACGTGTGTGTGTGTGTGTGTGTGTGTGTGTGTGTGTGTGTGTGTGTGTGTGTGTGTGTGTATTTAAACCGTTGTAGCAACACATGACACCAAAATTAATAACTGACAAATCAATAACTGTGGCATTTGCATCCCCACGGTTCCCTTAACAACCGTATGCAATGTCACCTTCCTATGCCCTACCGTTTGTCAGATATGGAGCGTTGATGTGGTAAACTTACTTTCTAATCACTCTGTGTATATATATAGCCTACTTCTCATGATGTGCAACACAGTAGGTAATTCCTGCATAATTGTATACATTCAATCATAAGTGAATAAGTCAAGCATACACATGTTTCAGTTAATGTCTTCCTCAGAGTCCTACTGTGTTCATTTTTGTCATGGAATTTATAGCTTGTGCTGTGTATTAAATCCTGTTGGCAAAAACCCTTTCTTACCTGGACATGTCGTGTGCTACAACATTGTTACTGTACCTTTATTTAAAAAGTACAATAGGATGGTGTGGCAGGCTGGACGAGTGGTCTGACGTCAGGCCAGAAGCAGGAAGGATAACTGACACCAGGGACTGCAGTTAAAGGCGCTCGCGCCGTTTTATTTAAAAATTACAAAAAGAAATAAAATATTTTAACAAAAAGAAACTTGCTCACAGAGCGAAAATAAAAGGTTTAAACAGAAACAAATCTCAAACACAAAATATAACACAACACAGGTCAGGCTGGGCAGATTGCCTTCACTGTTCCTATGCTTAATTTTAGTTTCGTTTTTCTGTCTCGCTGCTCGCTCTCTCCTCTCTAACACCCACCACGAGTGCCGAGAGCTGCAGGCTTTTATAACAGGTGACCATCTCCCGATTAGTAACAAATTAAATCACCTAATTAATTCGGGAGATGGCCACCTTCTGCACGAATTTTTAAATGGGGCTTCACATCCACGATACAAAACAAAAACATTTGGCTACGCCGTCACTAACAAAACAATAACAAAATACGCAGCGCTTCGCTGTCATAAATAATAAATACATAAACAAACAAGCACGACTTTCGCCGTCATACATTTAAATACAATAAAACAAATAAACAATACAAAATAACACAGGGGCAGAGGGGGAGACCCCTTTCTAAAATAAACAAACCCTGTACAGGGCTGCTCGCCCTGTTACAGATGGGTAGAGCATTACAATACAGTAACACTACAATACAGTAACACTTTACATTTGTCTGAAACTTCACTAACAACTCAGAAAATACATTTTTTGTTGTGTAGTTAAAATACAACAACATACCTAAATGCTGGCAGTTGCTTTCGTCCTTGTAATAACACTGAACTTACACATGTGGTTGTTTGTTTACAATCTAATTACTAGTTTATAATGGCATTGTTCACTAAAAACTGGCAGTTATGACAAATCATTTGCATCTATTTACAAAAGCGGTGGTTAAGGCAGGAACAAACTTTTAATCTAGATTAAAATCCCAAACATCAAGCATATCAGGCTCCCTCATTACCAGAATATTCGTCATATGGTAATATAGCTGGTATCTCATTCGTCATTCGATAAACAATCCGTCCAATGATCAGCTAGAAAGGATATTATATATAACCTCAATCCATTCGTCCCCGCTGTATGTCACTTCGGCTCCTCCTCCCCAGCCTCCACTTTTAGCTTCATCTAATGGGGAGGGCAGCCTAGCAAACTAAATTAAGGGCAGGAGTACCTAGAAAGGTGAGGCCGAAGGCCAAAGACTTCATGAAAATATGTATAACATCGTATTTGTTGTCTAAGCTTTAATAAATATTATTCACATGAGTTTTCTTGGCTGAAATGTGGTTAACAGCAGTACTGGGTGTTTGTCACAAGAATTACAGAGTTGAAGTATTGTAACCCAGATTCAGCAACCACAACAGCTTGAAGCATCTGAAAATTTGCCTTCTTTCATGAGTTCCTAATGGCACAAACTGAGTGAAACAGGGATGTGAACCTCACAAAATTCAAGATTCTTTGGGCCCTTTTTTATGAAGCAAGTGCAAAGGCAAAGATAAATTGACACAGGAATACAGCAATTTCACATTATAAAGCTTGCAATAAACAGTAACCTTTTACCTAACTACACTGTAATCCCACTGTAATAACATAGTAATCACACATATTGTTGTGAAGTAACAATACAAGATCTATTACAAAATGAAATGTTGGCAGGTGCTAGCGGCTTTTGTAACTACACAATATTTACAAGGTTGTGTAGTTACAATGTAATTATAATGTAACCAGACATGCAGTGTAGTTAGAGACATTTCATTTAATGTATACCTAATACAAGAATTCTAACCAGTGTATAATTTAAGGGCTCATTCCTACAACTATACTGTTTCTTGCTAGTTTTTAAACAATATTTTATTCCTCTCTGTCTATGCCTTTGCGCTTGCTTCAAAAGAAGTCTACATTTGCATTAAATTATCTGTTTTGAGAAATGATGTGGTAACTTTGTTCAAAATTTAAATAAAGGGGAAGCTTTAAAAGGCTACAGTACATAAATTATACCATATCATGTACTTCTTAGTAAATTTACTTGGTCAAAAATTGTATACAAACCACATCAGACTTTATTGTACATGTTTCTGATTTCAACAGCTCTCACATGACTCTTACTTCACTTATTACAGTGACGAGAGCTTCTGTTTTACAATGTGGTGTAGAGTGCGAGAGCTGATGATTTGGAAAGCTTATTCGAGTGAAGATGGCTATGGTAATAGGACCATTACTTTGGGGAAATGAGCCGATGAGCTTGCTAAATGCAAGAAATGAATTGGGCTTGCTAAGTGAGCAAAGCCACCTAGAGAATCCAACTGGATTCTATCAAACTTCTATTTTTAGTGGTTATCCTGAGATAATCATGCAGGGGTGCAAATATGGTGCTATGGCGCTATATTATAGCGTCAGGGGACCTCGTATAGCGCTAGCAATATTGAATTGTGCTTAATTTTTGACTATTCTGGCCTGGAGTATATAAAGCCCCATTTAAGTAAATTATATCTGAAAGAAGTCAAGTATCTGGCAAGCTCTGTGATGAAAAGGGCATTTGGTACAACAAAATGAAGAGACCAATGATCTAAATGACTGCAGAAAAAAGTTAGCCATTACCAAGCACAAGTAAGTACAAGCCTTAATGTACTGAAGAGTTAATGTAGCACATCGTGCCTAGTGGTGGCGTTAGGGACATGCAATCTCATGGCGCTCCGAGGCAGATTTTATTAACAATATGCACAAATTCAAAACACGACAAGACAACAAAGGTGACAGTTACGCGTCACTGGTGACTAGGTAACCACAAAGCGCAATGCATATCGTTTTTTGACAAGTTCGGGACGGTGGAGGGACTGTGCCTGTGCCGAGTGCTGCCTACTAGTGCACAGCATACATGACGATTAGGGGAAAGAATTAAATTACCAATACTGACAGCCGCGAAAAAACAGAGGGGGGTTATGCTGGAGATTGCAAATGTGTTTATGGTTAACAAATACAAATAACATTAACATTAAAAATAAGGTATACCTTTTTTACACGTGATTACATAGACCAGTTTGATTGTTTTTGTAATAGAATAGGCCTATTGAATTTCATATTGCATTTAAGTGTACAGTCTAAAAAACAACCCCCATATGTAACAAGTAGAATAACCCATCTTCTAGTGCGGATCATTGCTTATGCTTTAATTACCAAAGTGTAGGAGCGTGAAAAAGAAAAATGAAGCAGAATTATGCCAGCGGCGCTGAAAAGCGAAAACACTCACAAGAAAAAGCAAAGCATATGGTAACTGACCCTAAACTAACATCATTCTTTGCATCACAGTAAGCGGAAGGCGATAAAGAAGACGTCGTCGGCTGCAGCTACTGAGGATGTTACTGGACCACGAGCTGAAACACCTCCAGATGACGTGGAAACCCAGGAGGGCCATTTCTCACATCATGCTGTGGCTAGCACAGCCGATATCAACATGTTATCTAATGACCCAGTGCTTTGGCCAGACCATCAGATAAATGATGCAAAATTGTAAAAAAGAGATCCGAAGCAGATTATGGAAACAGAATTTCCACAGAACGATGTGGCAGCGGTTGCACGTCGGTTTACTAAAGAGAACAACTACATGCACATGAAGAACAGTGACAAAATTCTTCAAATGTATCTTCTATATTCTCCTTCGGATGCAGTGTTTTGCTTTTGTTGTGCACTCTTCAACAAACGTGATAGCAGTGTTTCCAAGGCAGCGCCTTTCACATACTGTAAAAGAACATGAACATTCAAAGCCACACGCACGGAACATGGGAACATGGTGCACCCTACAGGTAGGAATGAGCACTAATACTACTATTGATCACACCATGGAATTAATTTAGCTGGAACAGAAGTACTGGAAATCTGTTCTGGCTAGACTTGTAGCCATTGTTTGTTACAGAACGCAATCTGTCCTTTTGTGGACACACAATGAATCTGCACAATCCACAAAACGGAAACTTTCTTGGTCATTGTATTTTGATGCTTGGAAACCCTAAATACGTCACATGAATGCATAATAATAATATATTATACGTGATAACATGTTTAGATTTTTAGTGTGTTTTATAAGAAGAAAAGCATGTCTTATTTGTATGGATGCTGCTATGTTGTATGCATAGCCATTACACAAATCATGAGTGCAATCAATGTACCTGTGTTTGCCAGTTATCGGATAGTGTGGAGTTATTATCATGCTTATTATTGCTAACAGTCAAGGTGGGGGTGAGGCAGAGATTTGTGACAGACATTGTGTTTTAAAGTGAGTTGAAAGCTGCAATAAACAAGCTTTCTTCTTCTAAGTTTAAAATCAAATCAGTTGTTTGTCCATTTACTCAAAATAACCACATGTAGTATGCAACAAAAGCTTTCATATACCAAATAAACTGTCTGATTTATTTTTTATAACCACTAATTACTGTTGTTCTACATCTTGGAATTGTTTCAAATATACTGGTCTGGCAGCCCTGCCCTGGTAGGGGCCCTGGAATCAGGTATTGCATGGGGCCCCCAAGGGGCAAACGCCACCACTGATCATGCCAATAGTAAGGTGAAGAGTTCATTTGATCTTAGCAGGGAGGTTAAAACGATAATGCCACAGGGTTTCCTGTGTCCACCAATCCCTATTTAATAACTAACTGGATAATGATCTATAATTTTCTCTGCTACACAGAAATGACTTATAATAATTAGGTTAGGCTTTATTTTTTACAGTCAGAGAGTGCTTACATACAACACTGGGGACATTGTCCACTCACTCAAAAGTTCGACCCTGAGTGACACAACACTCACTGCAGTAGATGGGGGTTGTCTAAACCAACTCTAATATGATATCCCTAATTTATTAATTGGCTGTGACAGGAATGTGATTCCTCTCTTTGTAGCCCCCAGTGCTAAACAGCTGGCCTACTTTAAGGGGAGTGGAGACCAATGCTGTTCCTGGTATTCTTCACGGTTACATCACAAAACCTCTTCATATAAAAAAAGAATCACGATGGAATTAATCATAAGTTATTACCTATTGTTTTACATGCTATGCATTTTGGTTTTTAGCTTACTAATGGATCTTTGTTTCCAACCAGGAATGTCCTGTGCACAGTAGGCTAAACAGATTGAGAGCTTCTTCATTTAAAAAAAAGGTTTGATAGTAAAGGACACACACATACTCTTTCATGACAAGGGACAGTGTTTAAAGGAAATGGAAGCAGACCGATTTTGGACTGAATATGTTTGCACAAATTGAATGATGTATTGTACAATACATATTTTCAGAAACACCTAAGCCATTTACTGCAAAACAAAAGCTAATATTAACATCATACAAGGCTCACACTTCCCATTGAGCTAATCTGATTATTACATAGATCATAAAACGTTGGGGAAATCAACCCTATCCCTCAAGATCAATATGAATCAGTAGGAACAGTTGGTAAATGATTTATCCTAATCATTCTAACTTCAGCAGCATGTTTTTTTGTTAACATTGCAGATACTGCACCTCAACTTTTCTTGCACAAATTAAGCAGATGCTATAAAGAATATTGTAAATCAGTTATGACAGATTTCTCTGGTAAAGTCCTAAAAGGGGGGTGCTTCTGAGAAACATCTAAATGCTTTAACAATCAATTACATATGATTGATTGTTCACATATGGTTACTTTGAGTCTTTTTTCTATCACCATGTCACAATAGCATTCACATTCTTTTCATGGAGATCTTGATCCCAAATACTGTTCCTGTCCCTTGGAATTATGGGATACACAGAGCTGTCGGTTTAGCCATTGTGACATTCTGTATTGAATTGATATAAGCTCAATGTCAAAGTCCCAATGGCTAATGCCGAAAAAAAAAACAGTGACATGTTTTGTAGGAAAGTAAATGCAGCGATTGGTTTGACCAAGTGTCATCTATCTAATGCTTGTCAATTCAGATCTGCATTTTAAAAAAGAAAAGATTAAACCCTGCCCTTCAGCTGCATAAAGGGTTCTACATTCAGTGCAAAAGCTTTGGAATTCCCTATGGTACTGATGACATTTAATATTGCAAGAGAGAATGTAATGGAGTCATGTAAAAACATTATCTATATGAAAGGATTGTGACTACTTACTACAGCCATGGATAGCCTTATATTAAAAAAAGCTATGTGTTTGGTGCTTTAAAAGCAGCTCATATCCTACTATGCCACCCACCTTTGCAACTGGTCTCCCTCTGGGGGTAAATGAAGCTCAATTCCCCACCTTGGAGGCCCAGCAGCACTGGCCTTACTTCAGTACACTTTCTGTAGATACTTTTGTGTTTTCTTTTGCAAGTAAGAAATGTATCTCTTTTTGACTCGAGAAACGATACACAGGATAATCCGGATGTACGGTATCAAACACCGTAAACAAATTCAACCAGCAGCTGTGCTTAATATCAGAGTGGAAATCCACTAAATTGAAATCTGCTGAGCTGCTTAGCAAAAATGAAATATGTATGCACAGTGGTTTAGAGATAATATATAATACCATATAAAAAATCTATTTCCTTTTACTTTCATTTTTCTTTTTGTATTTCTGAATTGTTTAGTTTAATGTAGAATACCCCATTTTATTTGTTCAATGAAAAATCCTCTTTGTTTTGAAATGTCCAACACAGCAAGACATTCAGTACATAATTAATTAGTTCCTTTTTAAATCCCTGTGACGGGGTGCCCACCCCTTGTCTATATTAATTTATTTATGTATGTATGTTCATTTATATTATTATTATTATTATTATTATTATTATTATTATTATTATTATTATTTGTAATTGTATTGTGCTTGTTTATATGCAGGCGGACGAAAGCTGTCCGCTATATAATATTGTTTTGTTTGGATGGGAAAGGAGGGGGTTAAATCCTTCCCTGCCAAAATACATGTGAGAATGTGTAGCCACAGACTATAAAAGCAAGGAGAAATCCTTTGTGTGGAGGTGAGTGTTAGAGGTGTTAAGAGTGAGAGCGAATGTACTTGTTTGCATAAAATATTTTGTTAGTGTTTACTTTGGCTAGGGTGCCCTTTATTTTGTGTTTTGTTCAACTGTTTTCTTTTGTTCAATTAATAAAAAGCTGAGCGCCCTTGCGGACTGTATTTTTTATGTTATACTGTATGAAAAATGTGTTGGCCTTAACAAGCGAGAGGGACATTTTAAAATAAATAAATACAAATAAAGAAACTATGTTACAAAAAAAATTAAGAAACTAGTTTGGCAAGGTTTTATGTGATTAACAAAGCAGCCTCGGGAGTTTTATTGGGAAAGTGTTCCCTAAAATGTTAACAGGCTTAGGGGAAAAAACACGCAGCTGCAGTTTGACGGCTCAGTCCTAAACGACTACTTGAATAATTTGGTTTAAAATGTGTGGACATACCGAAGAATCAAATACTGTATTACAAATATAACTGTATTAACATAACCATCAACACAAAATGCTGCCAAAATAACATGTTTATCTTACATGTTCACAGGCCTGTGGGCAATACAGCTTTTGACGTCACTGCCCTGCATTTGCAGGCTAGTAGCCTTGTACAGTACTTACAAGGCTCTTTGTGACGACCCAGCTTAGCGTTAAATCTATGCTTTGAAACTCATAAATACATCTGTGTATGTAATTCCTTCCAAAATGGTGCATTTTAAATGAATAATAGCAGCATCTCCAAAATGAAATGCTTAACAATAAAAAGTTTAGAGCACAATGGAGAGCAAACAAGTATAAGTTATACTGCATTTCAGGAACATGAACAATAAAAGCAAAATACCATGAACAGAA
Source organism: Acipenser oxyrinchus oxyrinchus (assembly GCA_030684275.1). Classification (NCBI taxonomy): domain Eukaryota; kingdom Metazoa; phylum Chordata; class Actinopteri; order Acipenseriformes; family Acipenseridae; genus Acipenser; species Acipenser oxyrinchus. The sequence continues at coordinate 37,738,447 of CM060253.1, read as the reverse complement.
GCAACTGATACCCCTTCTCCACTGGCACATCCGACCTGTGAGGGCTCAGTACGGTTCGGGTACGGATGGTTCTCCACTGGCTATTTCTTGAACCGAGCGAGAACCAAACCGTGAAACTCCAGCCTCACAAGACATCTGAATCCGGCTGTGAGCCGAGCCAGGGGCAGGGTTAAAGATTTTCATCATTACGTTCCATCAGTCAGTACACTCCATAAAGAAAAACAACAAAAATGGCGGGCAGCGTAGTGTGATGAGAGAAAAGTACAGCCTTGCGACGCTGAGGAAGTGCAGGCTCTAGTTTCTCTGTGGGCAGAAGTGTTCTCTGTGGAGTCGTGCGTCAGAAATGAAAAACTTTATGCCTGAATTTCTGACGATTTGAAGCAAATAGACATAAAGCGCAGGTATGGTACACTTAACTCACCCACTCAAAAACACAAAATTCTACCAAATTTCTCATCCTTGACCTTTATTATATTAATATAAAGAAAAGAATTCTTAAATAGAATAATTCTAAACTTATTTACAAAAATATAGCCAAACAAAATACTGTACACCTGTACCTAACATACAACTACGTCTCTCTGTGCTCACGCAGCTTTTTATTTTTTTTAAGCACCCAAACAAAAAACTAGAAAAAACAACAACTATCCTTAAATGTAATATCTTTGGCAAATCATATTTTTAAAACCTTCTTTTTTCCCCTTCAACAGAACTAACTGAACTTTAGTAAGTCGATATAATCAGTAAAATGTGTGGATTATAAAGACATTCCTAAATATATTTACAAAATATAGCGATACAAGATACAGCTATACCGTTGGTCTATTAATTTTTGAACACCATTTGTTTGCACATCTTTTGGCAAGCTGAGTTCATTAATAACAATAATTAATAACAACTGTCTTGTTGAGCATGACTTCAGTAGCACGGCTCGGCTCTGCAGTGGAAAAACAACCCAGGCTCCCCTTAACCGCACTGTGAGGGCTCGGTACAGCCCCAGCGCGGCTTGGCTGTACAGTGTAAAATAGGCATAATATGTGTTTTTAGGTCTAAAATAAAGTTAACCATGCAGGGTATGACCCTGATATGAAATAACAATAATAGGTCAAAACTGATTAATGACTCATGTAAAAAAATATGTTTTTAGGAATACCCACAACAGAGTAAGCAGCAGCAACAGGTAATATGCATTGTTCTAAACACTTTTTTTTTCTTATTCACTTTAGAATTGTAAATGGTTGTTTTTCGTTTCAGAGCAAAACTGTGCTTATGATGATTTGGAGAAAATAGGGTTGCCAATCTAATCCATTGTGGGCCAATGTCTTAAATAATCAATAACTTAAACACTTAAGTTAAACACTAAATGAAGTCTGAGGTTAAACTATATGTTGCTACTTCCTCAGCAACAAGAAACTGCTTGAACTGTATCTAGAATTCCAGATGGAAACGCATAGACCTTGAGATGAAGTCAGGTACTTATACCCACTGACTGGCTAGACGATAGACATGTTCATTTAGTCGTTTTAAAGTCCAGTGGGTGATGTTCTTAGCAGGAGAATGTCTGGTTGTTCCAAATGTCTTTGGCAGGCAAGTCCTGCTGTAAAAGGAAAACAGATCAATATATCAATTTTCCAAGTGGCAGACAACTGACAGAGAATGAAACATGTGTTTTATCAGGTAATGGGACTTTTAAACTGCTTTGGAGGCAATTAACTGCAGCATGTAGCACAGAGGCCACCACTAGATTTAGAATGGGTTTCCAAAAATAGGAAGCACTTCCATTCCATGAGTATATAAGTGGTTTGCAATGCCAACAGAGCCATTACAAATGTTGCTGCTAATTATCCCACTGGAATTGATGATTTATACAAGCTTAGATGTTGTTGTGTTAGGGACCACTGCAATTTTGTCTAGTGACTTTATTTGCCAGTTGTTCTACACCTGATGGAAAATGTATACTGATGAACAATCGTTCAGCTAATTTAAAGTTGTATAGGAAAGTGTAATGTTTTATTTGTGTTAACCCTTTTAAACATATATTGTTGAGCACAAGCTGACAGTGTTCTGTTATATTATGATACATTTGTTACAGATTTTGTTAAATAATTAATTTTGAATAGGAGTAAGAGAATATAAATCTTTAGAAAATGATATCACAAAACACTATGAACTATGAAATACAAAAGAGGTTTAGCACTTAAAACACTAACAAAAAAGATTTTATAGTTCTATATGTATGATGTGAAACACTGTGAAGTGTTATATATGGAAGAAAAGGCATATTACTCAGTGTTGTGTGACTGGACTGGTTTGAAAGACCAATAACTCATTTTATACAATGACACTGGTGAGTTATAAGATCTTATAAGAGTTATAAGATTGTTCTTATAAAAGAATCCCTATAGAACAGCACTATTGGTGGAACAGCCTCTCATTGTTTGAATGTTAGCTTTGGAAAACAGGAATTCTGACTGAACTTTGTAATATTCCTTATTACTAAATCATTGTTTCAATGCCTTCAGCGTTAGAATTGGATTTAGATAACCTTGAACAATCTACCACAATGTACCACCGTTATTTTTCTAAAACTATAACTGTCAGCTCTTGAAAACCTGAAAAAAAGCTTAGTGGCCACTATGTTAATGATCTACTGTAAATATAGAACTACCTCACTGAAATGCACACGTTCAGTTACAAGGCGTACACTACAGTACCCCAGTGGGCACACAACATTATACTGACGTTGTGTATTGGTTGTATATGAGTCGTGAAGTCGGGCAACCAAAATATAACCAATGCACAACGCCTTTTTGACGACGTTGAGGCAACGTCCGTTTTGGACGTTGTTTATTGGTTGTATTTGACTCGTGACGTCGGGCAACCAAAATATAACCGAAGCACAACGTCTAATTGACGACGTTGAGGCAACGTTTGTCTTAGATGTCATTTTAAGGTTATTTTAGGTTGTGGTATGTTACGCCAGTTTTTTTAAACCCTTTTTGTGTTAACAAAGAGCACAGTTTTCTTTATCTATATGTTATATTATTGTTGTTGCTGTTAATATAATAATAATAATAATAATAATAATAATAATAATAATAATAAATCCATGGTTGTATTTAACAGCACAGTAGATTATAAATGTATTCGATATTATAGAAGTAAATTCAATACAATTATATTAAAAAAAGAAAAAAACGACAGAAGCTTCCAATTATAAAATACAAAATATGCACGAGAGCACAAGAATAAGTCAACAAGATGCTCGGGCGAAATCGGAGAAGGCGGCGACTTGGTGAGAAAGCCATGTTACATCTGTGTTAAATCGACAAATGAGTCACGCAGAAACAGACTCTAGGGAACTGTTTGGTGAAAGGTGTTTCCACAGCAATTCTCTTTTTGATAAGGACCATTTTAGAATATGTAAAATATTTTCAAAATATTGTATATTTTATAATATATATATAACAACTCCATTACTTAATTAAGCCCAAAGCTATTGCTTCTTCTTCTTCTTCTTCTTAAGAAGAAGTCTGTTTCAGAAATATATACATAAAACAATATATATATATATATATATATATATATATATATATATATATATATATATATATATATATACTGTGGTATATATGGTTTCACAAGTATGCTTACTTAACGGGCAACGTTAAGTTGTTACCTGGAAAAATGACGCTGTATTCAGGCCGTTACGCTGTGTTTTCAGTTTGCATAACAGGCATATAATAATAATAATAATCCTGTGAAACATTGTTGATTATTCCTTTATGTGAGAAATTGTTTTGCTTAAAATACTTTTTTCAGTTCTCAATGCTCTTCAATGGGTTGATCGTGACAGCATGTTTTTTATTAATAATTTTATTAGCACGTTCCCCTCTGTTGACGGGATGAGACTAGATCCTGTTAAGCCCCTGATACACAGCTCTGTAACAACCAACACCACTGCAGATCTTTATTATTATACCATAACTACGTTCCCTCTAACACTTTCATTTAGTTAGCCACTGTGGCTAAAGTAACTTAACATTTTTTAGCCATACTGGAAAAACTTTAGCCATTTAAATCATTAAAATAGTCCCCCATTGTCTGACTTGCTAGACCAGGAAACAGCAGAAACCTTTAATCTAGAGCAGGGGTAGTCAATAGGTGACACGCAGGCCAAATCCAGACCGCCAGTAGATTTTGAACGGTCCGCTATTACCTTATGTAATTTTCAATACAATGTGCAGTGAATCCACAATTGAGAAAAGAAAAAAAATCCATGATTGAGAGAGAATTTTGATGGATGTGCTCCTTACAACCCCCTATAAGAGTCACCATCAGTTTCAGCCACTAAAAAGTCTCCAGTCGGTTTCTTCTGAAAAATGACATTTCTTACTGTACTCATAGGCTTTGTCATATTGTCGGAAACGGTTCCTTTTTCCACCGTTTTTGCCAATTGCTGCGTATGTTTGGCATTGTGCAAATGATGGCGTATAAAAAAAGAAAAGTGGCTAGTGAACAATGTTCTTGTAAAGAAAAATGGACTGATACTGCTTTATTTTGCCAAATCATCCAAATGCTTGACTGGTTTGTGTAATTTGTACAGAAACTGTGGCTGTATGAACATGAAGCGGCACTACAAAGCAAAGCATTTGGATTTTGACCGTCAGTATCCTCAGGGCTACAGTGTAAGGTCAGACAAGATTGTCGCTTTAAAAGGTGGTTATTTTTCGGAGCACAAATAATATTATTTCCAGGGCTACAAGTGCTCAAGAGAAGATAACCGAAGCATCATTTAGGTGTGTGTGGATAAAACACAGGAAATCTTTTACAGACACGGACAAGATAAAGCCGTGCATGGTTAACACAGCAGAAACCCTTTTTGCCGAGACTAAGAAAGACATTGTATATGCCTTCAGACAAATGCCTCTGTCTGACACAAAGGCTATTCGGCGCAGTGAGTTAATTGCACAGGATGTTTTTAAGCAGTTGTGTGAAAAAGCTCAGCTGGCTTTGTATGTCCGTTTTTTGATGAAGAAACATTTGTGGAGGATTTGTTGATCCTGATACCACACAACAGTCACACAACAGGTGAGGATTTGTTTAATTCCATTAAAGTCTTGTCCAGAGAGGGTATTGGCGTGACTCAGATACTGTCAATCACAACTGATGGTGCTCCTGCCATGACCGGCAGTCACAGAGGGCTTGTAAAGCATCTGCAAGATTTGAACCCCAGTTTGATTTCCTATCATTGCATAATCCACCAGACTACTTTGTGCAAAGCTTAACAATGAGTATGCTGATGTGACGTCAGTGGTGATTAGAAATGGTTAACTGACTTCAATCCAAGTCAGCATTGCAACACAGACAATTTAAGAGCTTTCTGTCTGAAGTATCTGCCGATTATGATGACCTAATGATGCATAGTAACATCCGCTGGTTGAGCAGAGGGAAAGTACTAAAGGGGATGTGGGAAATTAGAGTTCATGTTGAAGAATTTCTGCATAAAATGTCCTGCCAAAAAGCAGAAGAACTCCATGCATTTCTGAGGGATGGTGCAAGTATTAACATTCTGGGCTTCCTTGTTGATTTAACAGCCCATTTAAATGATTGTAACCTGAAGCTTCAAAGGTGAAATCGCAATGTAGTTGATCTCCACAGTACTATTGCTTCATTTCAATACAAACTAAGTCTATTCAAGAGTGATCTGGAAACTGGGGAGATGCTACATTTCCCGACGTTGCTAAGTTGCAGAGGTAATGCAGATGTTAATCAGATAGTGTCATCCCTTGACATGCTACATCAAAACTTTCAGCAGAGGTTTCAAAAATTGGAAGCTGTTCAAAATATCTTCCTCTGTGTAAGGAACCCATTCATAGTGCAGGCAAATGGCACTTGGTGCACTGAAGCCAAAGCCTTCCCAGAGTTGATAAAGCTCAACTGCAGTTGGAACTCACTGATCAACAAGCGGACGAAGTGCTGAAGGTACGACTCAGCGATGCTTCAGCTGAAGCTTTTTGGACAACCCTTGTGCTGGGTATCCCCATTTATGGAAGGTGACATTTAACATCTTAACAATGTTTGGCTCAACTTATGTGTGTGAGTCTGCATTCCCAACCATGAACATTATTAAGTCGCGTCAGCGTTCAGTTTTGACTGACGATCATCTTTGCAATTGCCTCCGTATTGCCCTGACTGAGTTCACCCCAAACTTCAAGGCCCTTGTCCAGCAGAAGACCTGCCACTTTTCCCACTGTTTGTGGATATTATGATTGGATATTATTTATATTGTAAAGCTGTGTTTCCTTATAAAGTTGCACTTGTTACAGTAATATTCCAGTAATATTACAATATTTACTTATGCTTTTCTTTTGTTAATTTTTACTATTATTGCAGTGTGGTTTATTAATGTTTACTATGCTTTGGCAATAGGTTGTTGCTAAAATAAAAGCATTATAGAACAATACAGTTATCTCCATTCAGCCATCAGCAGACAGCAGTGAAAGACCACTGAAGCAGAAAGCTAAAACAATGAGTAGTCCTGTGTACTAAATATTGACAAATAAATGTCCTTTTGCCGACACTAATGTTAATTTGTAAGAATATAAAATAGTCTTGAAAGTTATTTATATTTTTGTATACACCTAGGCCTGTGTGTTTGTGTGACGGGCTGGTGCAGTGTGAAAAATGTTTCTCTGGACCTTGACCAACAAATTCAGACCCTGACCAAAAATAATTGAGTACACCTTGTCTAGAGTGTTGTCTTTGAGATAGTGGGCTCTATTCAATTGATCCGATAATTGTTAAAACCATCACCATTCAAAACCATATAAAACCTACTCACTGAACTCTTGAATGTTGTAACAGAAAACACAAATGCACTAATTAGTAACTGTCATTGTCAAAAAAGTCAGAAGGGGGGAGTGATAATACAGCAAGCGATGCATTTTAAACCCATCGTTAGCCCTCCTTTAATTATAGATCCAACTCCCATCCTCAGCAAGTAATACCATAAACACTGGGAATTCAAGTTTACGTGTTTCAAATTACACTGTGGTTTCGTTGTGTTATTTCTGTATTCTTTCTACCAAGGACACTCTGTGAACATAATACTTTCTCTCACTAAATATTCTGCAGAAGCTAAAAAAAAACACAGCTCTCAATTTTTAGAAACAGAAATAGTCCCAAATGCACAAGTTGAAAAGCACTTTGCTGGAAAAAAAATATAAAATTTCAATTTAGAACTGCACTGCCAGAATAAATTCTATTTCTGTCTAGTTAGTTAATAAAGTACTAAAATGAAAAAAAATATACATTTATTTTATTTTGAAAGAACTGTCATTACATACAGTATGTATCTATACTTTTAAAAGTGATTTTTGAGGTAACTGTTGCCTTCATTGATTTGTTTTTGTAATTATTTTAATTAAATAAATGTTACTGGCACGTTCTTCTTTAAGCTTTAAAACACACAGGAATATACCCCACCCTGCTGCAGAATCTGCAATACAAACACAGCAAGAACTATTTAACAATGACACCATACTTACCTTCATTCATCAACATATACAGTATGTGGTATTCTTTAATAAATGGGAAGTAGTTTGGGTGGTTTGGGAAAATGGCATTTTGTGGAAAACAAGCAATAGGCACCAAATGAGTAACTTTATGGATGTCTGAAATTTGAATCAAAGCATTTACTCAATATTAGAAATCAATTGTCCTCAGTCATGCCATCAAAAACCATACATATATAATGTAAGAACAGCTGAGTAAAGAGCCATAACCACAAAGCTAATGAATATAAACATGATTTCTTGGAATGAAAGCATAACATTGCAGTATTTATTCCAGTAGATTACAAGAGAACTGTGTGACAGATGACTATATCTCATACTAGATACGATCACAGGTTTTATTCTACTCTTAAAGCACGACTGTATCAAGATTTTACTCTTCATGTCTCGCTGTCTCCAAATACCATGCATTTATTTATTTTGTTTCAAGCATTGGATATATATTGACAAAAAAGGGCCTTATTTTATCCTCGGTTTATAAAACATTAGTAAGGCTGTGTCCCCACCGAAAATGAACAGCAGTGAGGCTGTCAATCATTGCAAACACAAATACCTGTAACTTTATAGCACGGTCAAGTTTTATTGCCTTCAGATATGCAATTTAAAATATTCTGACCTTGAGGGAAGCAGATGGTACTGTAAACTGGATGCATCCTATCCATAAACATCAGACCTTTTCTTGACACATAGGAAATTAGGAGCTTCCACCAGCGAGTAGCTGTTTAAAAATTGCTTTCCTTGTGCAGGCAGCAGTCCTTATCATCAGAGCAATAGAAACAGGCAGACGAAAGGCACATTAAAAGTTGAAATTTTAATTTATTTATATTTTTGGGGGAAATTTCAATTTATTGGGGTATGTCTACAAAATAAAAGGCTGCATTGAATCAAGATTTGACTTCTTTTACCAATGTATTCACATGTGGAATAACAAGACTGTAAAATGCATGTATGCATATGTTTTGTCATATTATAGGAAACATATATTACAATATACTGCTAGCAGTTTTTCACTGCACTGCACTTCTAGCATTAAAAATGACTATGTGACCCCACTGCCCTGTGTTATTGCAGAATAATTAGTATTGATAAGTAAAACATGCATTGCAAGGCAATATCAACAAAACTAATATATAGCCATTGGTTATTTTTAATTCACAATACAAATCTCAAGATATTTTATTGCCAACAGTAAAAAATAAAAAAAATATAATTAATTAATTAGGTTGCTTTTGGAAACAGCTCATATGGTTTTCTATGTGTTCCGTAGTAACAATTACTCTATCTGCACTCTCTAGGGAGTTGTAAGGGAATTTTAAGCTGGGTCCACAACTGAGCGATCAGTTGCGCAACTTAGTTGCTTGCAACCGAGTATCTTATATGTGGACGTCCCTGCAACCAGTTGCTTGAAGAGTAGAGCAATGCTCTACTTTCCAAGCAACCAGCTGAGCGACTTCTGTAGACACAGGCGATCACGTGGCAATTCGCCAACTCTGATTGGTTCTTATAATGCTGACTGCACGGCTTGCATATTAAGAAGCTCTAATTTTAAAAATGTCGGCGGTAAAAAAAATAAAAAATTAAATGGTTTCCTCCAGCTTTTACGCGGCTTTGTTTTTTTCTTTAGGGAATATGGCATTTAAAATAACAGTTGAAAAAATAATAACTCTTCCTCGTTAATTACTGGACACATTACGACCTGTGTCACCTCAGTTGTCAAAAAATAGATAAAATAAATATGATTCTAAACTTGTAGACACGGGAGATAAAAAAAAAAATGTGTCAACTCGGTTGTCAAAACCAAAAAAAACTACTTCACTTTGTAGATAGTATAAAAATGTAAAAAAAAAAAAAAAAACCTGTCACCTCAGTTATCATAAAAAAATGAATCTTGTAGACGCGGGAACCGTGTTGCACAAGTAATTGCTCAGATGTGGACACTGCAATTGCTCGCAACTGAGTTGCGCGATTTCGCGAGCAATTGGGTTGCGCAACTGATCGCTCAGGTGTGGACCTGGCTTTACATGTGTCCTTTAGGCAAGGTCAGAGGTCACGAGCAAGGAATTTGTTGATAGAGCATATAGGGGTTACTATATCTGTTCCATAGTAACCATGGCCCTATCTGCACTCTATAAGCAGTTATTAGCCAGTTTTGTATGTTGATGATGTCATCCAACGTGGCCGCCATGTTTTTAACCCTTTGAGTAGTGAGTTCTGAAATGCCCTGCTGGCCCTACGGGAGTGAGTTTTTTTTCTGTCTTCTGCATGCGCTTGATTATTACGAGTATAGCGTACAAACAGGCTGAAAGGTATATATTTGTTCAGTATGTATGTAATGAATACTGACGAAATACAGACAAAAGAGAAATGTATTGATTACAATTAATTAAATAACTATTTACACACATCACAGACAGATCTCGATACATTTTGTTAGTAGGCTTATTAGCAGTTTATTTAAATTGCTATGAAAAGATATAAACAAATAATTTTTACCGTAAATAATCAAATCAAATAAATATTAATTTTTATTTTGTCACAGGGAAAGGTTTTTACTAAAAAAACAACATGTAGGCAATAAACAATAAACAACAGGGTGGAACAACCACAACAACACGTCCTAACAAAAAAAGGTCTGAACTAGCGCGAGAGAGATAGACATGAATAAATCATATCCGGATAAACAGGTGGTGGGGGCGGAGGGAGTGAGAGTGTCAATAATGCTTCAGCATATGATACTCCTTGAAGCATAGAACAACACACAGAGCTGTGTTGCACTCTATGCACATAAATCGTGTGTCCTTTCTCTGCCTGGTGTGGCTACAGACAAGACAGCTGCACTGTGTATGACTGCCCTTTGCTTTTTGGTGTACGGGATGTGGAAAATGTCGGTCGGTGAGCCTTGTGGAGTTGTCTGAGCTTGGCCGTCCTCGGACTTTCGCAGTGTGTGGTATTTTTCTACCAGCTGTGAGATGAGATTGTGCGTGAACTTACTGAAAGTGACTGTTTTTCTGGATGCAATTTTGTGGAGGATGAAGGCATTCATCACGGCCATGTCAAGCAAGTGGAAGAATAACTTTTTTGTACTACTTGAGAGACTTCCTTGCACAATCAACAAAACTTATTTGCATGTCCGATTTGTCCACCGAGCCCATTTTCTGGTTGTACTCCAGCACACACTCTGGGATTTAATCAATAAACATAAACAAAAAGTAAACAATAATGTCATGTGATGCTACCAGCGATGGTAGCGCACAGAGGACGATACATGACTGTACAAACACTCAAAATAAAACACAATACAACAAACTATAAATCAAAGGTGTCCTGTGAAAACGGCAGGCCTTGCAGCAGCCCCGATCACAGTGATCTCTATATTTTTATACTAACGCTCTGCCGAGACACGCCCACCTGCCTGCTGGAACAGCTCATTGCTTTCAGCTGCTGCTCCACGCAGACAGGTAATCGCCCACGGCAGAGCGCAGCATCAGTTAAACAATTAATTAAATCAATTTACAACAATAACACAAAAATATACAATAAAACTACATATTTCCCATGTGTAGGGCTTCCGCCCTGCCACAGGAGGCTACAGCCACTTTGCTGGGCAGCCTGTCCCGCTGAAAAGGCCTGGGGAGAACCCTGTAATTGTGTAACACTACGTTTTTGTTTTGTTTCCCATGCTTTCTTATTACATTTTTTGGTGGCCAAATGAGGCAGACTGCACTTGCGGTTATTCAACATAACCTAAAAACTTAGTGGAAACCCAATTTAAGAAAGCTGCACTATATTGGTCGTCGTGCAAGGCCAAATTGGAACAGAAACATTTAAATATACCTGTGGTGGGGTGTGGTAAGAAGTGATGACAGAGTCACAGATTTAGATAACAACACATGTTTTACTGGTGCAAACACAAGCCTTTACAATAACAGTGCACAATCAATAACAACAACAACAACACGTCTCTTGCTATCTTCTTTGCCAGATCCTGGAATCACCTCTCAGCAGCACTGCAAACCCTGTGGTTCTCTGATCCTTTTCGTGGTTTGTTGTTTGTGTTGCTCTGCTCCGCCTCGCTCCCTCCCGTACCACACTCCCCTCACTGAACCCACACACTCAGCTACACAGTTCCCTTATATGCACCAAGACTGCCCCGTTAATCCACTGCAGCCAATCTCCACTCGATATAACTACTCCTCAAATCCCAGTCTTAACTGGTACAAAACTCAGTATACCTGAGGAGGCTGTGTGGTCCAGTGGTTAAAGAAAAGGGCTTGTAACCAGGAGGTCCCTGGTTCAAATCCCGGCTCAGCCACTGACTCATTGTGTGACCCTCAGCAAGTCACTTAACCTCCTTGTGCTCCATCTTTCGGGTAAGACATAATTGTAAGTGACTCTGCAGCTGATGCATAGTTCACACACCCTAGTCTCTGTAAGTCGCCTTGGATAAAGGCGTCTGCTAAATAAACAAATAATAATAATAATAACAATAATACCTGTGGAGCTGCCCTCCCCAAGATGGCTGCCGCAACCGGGCTCTATACCTACTGTATGTGCCAGCTTGTTGAGGTCACGTCCGTCAGCCAGTCTCGCACCTCCGTCTGTCGGGAGGCCAGTTTTCCCCCCTCCATCTCCCTCCCATATTTTAATATTAATTAGGAGAGAATGTCTCTCCCTAAAAGAAAAGTACATGGAAACCCAAATTACCTGAAAGGTACTACCAAAATAGCGTGAGAAAAAGGTGAGACTTTTATTTTTCCATGGAAATCCTGCCAGTGATATAGTTGTATGTGACTATTATATATATAAAAAAAAAAAAAAAAAAAAAAAAAACATGATTATGTAACTCTTGTGGGTGGAGATGCAATATATAGAACAGATTTATTATTTTATTAAACAATGTTTAAGTGAGTTTTAGTATATCAAGTCCTCATACATTTGATAGAAGGAAGTGTGTGGGTGTGCATGCTCTTAGTGTGGGGAAGGAAACAGGGAGTGAAACAGAAAGACAGAGAAATAGCAGATTCATACTGCAGTGTATATGTGAGAGAGAGCACCCACACCTGTGAGTTACTTATTTAATATTGGGATGGGAAATAACCTTGCCAGTGGGCAGAGTATTCTATAACAGAATGACAAAAACAATCATAGTTTAATTTATTTATTACTGCTTGAGAGTAGATTATGGTGTTATGGATGTTAACAAACACACTTTGTCATTTTAAAATGATAGTGTCCCAGTCCACTTCCTCCTGCCAATACCTGCTGTTCAAGTCTCAGGTTATAAACAAGGATGCTATTGCCAAGTACTTTAGAATTGCACTGAAGGTAGAGACAATGGATGGATGGGAAGCTACATTTAGGTAATAAACCTGTGCTCAGTAACACATGAAAGAGCATGTACAGTGATATTATATTTACACTAGTTATTTCAAGCTGTGGCTCCAAATTACTGAGGATAGACAATTCTTTGTTTCTTATTTATTATTATGAAATAGTATTAATGATATAATATGTGTGTAACAGCCATGCTTTCTTGATGCAAGCTTGGGTTATGATGTGGCCAGTGAATTAAATTTTCAGTCCCTACTTCTATTATTTAAGATTTTGTTTTGCCGGAGGAACTAAATTATTTTTGCTTTTCTTGTAATTCAAGTAAAAAGCACCACTGTCTGTAAATAATTTTGATGACTAGGGAAATGCAGAAACTAACCTTGTTTAAAAACAGAAGAAAATCCTCAGGGCTCAGCATAACCCAAATATTTCGTTTTTATATTAGTACTTGAGGATTGGAAAGGATATGCTCAGTAATTTATTTGTGCCTATTTCTGTCCAAATATAAAAGTGTGTGTAAGTAATACAATGATCATGGAGCAAAGTCAGAAAGTATGTAAGAAAGTTAGATCATGCTATGTTCTTATAAGATCAATAAAGTAGTACTTCATGGTTCCAGTGTGTGAAAGGAATGGCTTGTGGGTGACGTCAGAACTGGAAATGCAGTGATGTCAGAACAGGAAATGCAGGACATAGTATTGTGAGTGAATGCGCTGGTGCACAGATTTATTATAAAACAAAATGATTTGACAAAACACAAACACATCACAAAACAAAATGGCACGATGGCCAAAAGAAACAGACAAACAAAACAATGAACAAACCCCAAACAAGTTTCATGCTGGTCCTTCCAGCACGAGTAGCAATTGTTTTCTTTTGTTATTATTTCTCCCGACTCTCTTCCGTTCTCCACTACGAACACCCAACCCCGATTGAGTGATCAGTGCCTCTTCATATACAGCTGTGCTGGGGCTCAATTGGTAATCATTCAATCTGGCCCCTGCCCAGTCTACATGTGAACTAATTGTGCATTACCCGTGCCCACATACAAATATACCTTTTAACTCACCTGTGCTACATAACCCAAGCTATACAAAATAAACCAAATACACCCAGGGGTGGGAGGGTACCCTGTCACACAGTGAAACAATGCTGTTTTTCATACAGCCAACATGAACCCATCACCATTTAATTCAAACCATGCTGAAGAAACAAATAAAATAAACACCATAAATATGTTGTTTTTAATGTATAATGTAAATATATTTATAGTCCTTGCTAATCTATCCTCTAAGAGGCACTATGACTCCATGGTAAACGCTCATACAGAAATTACTGAATTATCAGCTGTAATCAGAAAAAAAAAAAACTGTAATCATCAGCCCTTTGTTATTGTGACATAAATTGAGAACATAATTGAAATAAGGAGCTCAAACTGTCTTGAACTGCTTATTAATTAAAAAACATATAACCGGAGGGCACATCTGAACATTAATAAAATCATAAAAAAGATCTAATATATGCTGATGCTGGCATGCAGTTTCATCTGCTTCAACAAGGTAGGTAAATGTTCATGACAGCTTTGTTTAGGCAAACCACTCTTAAGAGAACCATTGTGCGCTTGAAAGCCTCAGACCATTTGCTTGCAAAGACCATCACTGATTGTTCAGTAAAGTATAGTAAATAGCTCTCATTTATTTGAATACCGTATGGTAATAGAAGAGTGCAATCAAAATAACAGTGTTCAAATAAAATCGTTCGTAATCATCTGGCAATTGCCAGTAAACATTCAGGGACTGGTCTTTTGTTACGGGGGAGGTGTTCTCTGACAAGCACATTTTTTTGGTTTATTTATTTATTAATTATCTTTAATATGCTGCTGCCAGAAAGCTATTGCCTTTTCATTGTGCAATCACTGTGCTTGAATGAACTATAACCAAATTACAATGCTGTGTGGCCTGGGGATGCTGTTTTACAAGGGTACTCAGCAGTGCTTCATGAGGTCATGCTTGTATTGGGATAGTCACACACCAGTGAGGGAAGGTGGCCAAAAACAATAGGGAGGCAACATTGTATTATTGTATTCTGACTGACAACACTTTTCATGTTATTATTCTTATTCTTCTTATTATTATTAGTTTATTTGACAGACACCTTTATCCAAGGTGACTTACAGGTGCTAAAGGGCAGTAGAGGGTTACAATGCAAGCTCAATATTTAAATAGTGTGGTTTACAGTAAGTGCAAATAATACTACTAAAATACAATATGAAATAGGATGCAACACGCTAGGATTGCAACAAGTTATACCTACAATGACATATTAGTAGTGCAATAGTGTATCAGCTGAGGATCCAGTAGCATGGTGCATAAGTCAGGCAAGTCCAGTGCATAGTAGGAGGGGTAGATCAATCTACATGTGCAATAAAATCAATTTGCCTGTTAACTGCATTTTCTCCACTAGCCAACAGAGAAAAGAAAACAGTAGCCCATCATAGTTTATTCTAATAAACATAACTGTTACACACTGCCAGCGTATGTTTTAAAACGCACTGTATACAACATGAATACAGCATTTAGATTTCAAGACCACATCACTAACATACTTTGCATACAATAATTTCTAAACAAAGTTGTTACGGCTGGAGAAAGGCAGACAAAAAATCAAGCACATTCTATCAACTTAATTTGCTAAACTTAAATAAATGACCAACACAATTATTATATACCACAGCCGAAAAGAAAGTGAAAGAGGCTACCTACGATGGGGAAAATAAACTACTGGCTACAGGCTTCCAAAAAACACAAAAAACAACACCAACAACTTGATTTGTTCTCAGAGAAAGGAAGTGGTATCATAATCTGAAACTTTGAAAATATATCTCACTTTACTGACATTATCGATGTCACAATGCAATGGGCATACAGGTGTGCAGTGTTTTCTGGGAATAGTAGTTTATCTGGTACAGGTTGAAAGGTGTTTCTAATCAGCTGGCATGTCAACAACATGCTGGCCGAGTCCCAACTGTCGAGTCTGAGTCATCAGTGTCCAAGTCTGTGATTGAGTCACTATCATCGAGTCCAAGTCCGAGTCACGAGTCCTTGACTCCGAGTCTGAGTCCTTGAAACAAACTCAAATCAATTTTCATTAAACTAGTCATTGTAGTGGGGGAACAGTTTACCTAACGGACGTTGTCTGATATCCCTCTGGAAAAATGCAAATAATAAAAAAAAAAAAGATGATTTTGATATATTTTTCCAGCTAGACTGTTCAATTTGCATTCCTTTTTTCAACATGTCTGTCACTATCTTTTCTTTTGGAATAGGAATACTGTTTGAATGTACCTGAAGTTTATTGATAAGCTTCAAGTTTAAGTTTGTGGACATTGTTTTTCACTTTGATAGAAGCCGTGATCTGGACTATAGCATCTACATTGATTTCAATTCGGGTAAAATCTTTCAATCTGATTTAGACATTGCCATAACTGTATATGTGTATATGTATATATGGCCCAGAACTTGAAAAAGACAACTGGGCAAAACCTGTTTTTTCAACAGTTTTCATTGAATTTCGGGGCTAGCCTGGGCGAGTCTAGTTTTGTCCAGCGCTTCAAAATCAATGCTGGCCGAATCTGGTTCAATTATAAAAATAAAACATACAAGTGACAAATAAATATGTGAAAAATAACAGGGGCATTATTGACCTTGTTACAATCATAACTATCTTGTAATGAAGATGAAACAAAAGAAGATATGAACACGAACAATTAACATATTATCTCTCTCTCTCTCTCTCTCTCTCTCTCTCTCTCTCTCTCTCTCTCTCTCTCTCTCTATTTTCAATTTCAAGTGTTTTATTGGCATGACTGATTATTACAAGTATTGCCAAAGCAATGAAGGGCAAATTCCATCTTTACAAATAACATTTAAAACATATGTAAATGTTACATTAACTTTAAAGTAAAACAAAAACAACACGGTATACTTAAAACAAATCACAACAACAACAATAATGATGATATACGTATATATTGTGACAAAGTTGGTGTACCTTGCCACAATTCGGGACCTTTTCACCTTAAATTTCTGACCCAGACACCGAACTTGCACAATAAAGCACTTGCGTGCACTTTTAATAATACAAACAAAACAAAACACAAAACAAACACCTAGCTCTTTACGAGCACTAACTAAACTTAGTCCAGTCCCTGACTGACCATTGGGCAGCTAAGCTGTTTACCGATACAATTACAACACACAGTTGTTATTTAGAAACACAGTACACACAGTACTTACTTTACATGACTGGTAGCAGCGCACACAGCTTTCTGCTCCCTCGAACTCAGTAACAATAAATGAAACTAACAAAAAGGTGCCTGCGCACATATCCTACACAGGGAGGATTTTAACCCCCCTCCCTGCTGTCTTACAATATATACAGTATATTCTATAACATTTATTTATTTATTTCTTCTTCTTTTCCTCCCTCCTCCTCCCTGTGCGAGGAGCCTCGGTGTCACTCCTTGTCCCTCAGGCTGTGACAGGTGCTTGTGAATTGGGCTGCCTCTTTAATGCAGCTTGTTTCCTCTCCTAAGAGGATGGGGAGTTTTCATGTTCTGGCAGGTCTGGGAATTGTTTGCAGAGATTTTCTATTTTTTAGGAAGAAGGCTTCCCTTAATGGATTATAATTGGAGCACTGCGAGAAAGTATAACTCTGTCTCGACCTGGTTAAGAGGACAGTGAGCACACAGCCTGTCCTATTTGGGCAGCCATGTCTTCCTGTGTTGGCCGGTCTCGATGGCCAGGCTGTGCTCGTTGAGCCTGTACTTTGTTAAGGTCTGTCTCTGTTTGTTGTCTTTCACCCTGGCCAAATAATCAGCCAGGGTGTAGTGTCTTTTTAGGGACCGATAGCATTCCAGTTTGCTTTGTGGTTTTAGTGTGTGTGTCTGTGTGGAGTGTCCGCCCTATTTATTATTATTTGTATTTGTTTGCGGTGCGGATAAAAGCGCCGCGTCTTTTGTTATTGTTTTTTATATTTATAATTTAAAAACCGAGGGGTAATAAGATAATTAACAACTAGTTAACCCCTCGGCCAGAGTATAAGAACCGACAGCTGTCCGTGCTGCGGTGTTGAGTGTTGGATGCAGAGAGGAAGTGGGGAGATAGAGAGGTACAAGAGAAACAATTGCTAAAACGTGCTGGTTTAGCCAGCACGTCACTACTTGTTTGTCTGTTTATTTGTTTTGCTAGCGCCTTTTTGTTTTCTGTTTTGTTTAAATCTTTTGTTTTGTTTGTTTTGGTTAATAAATACGCTGAGTGCCGTTGCACTCAGCTTCACCTACCATCCATTGTTTTGGTTTCAGTTACTTCCTGGTCCGTGGCGTCATCACACTCACCACTGCGAGCCAGCCTGCCACATATGGTGTCCTGCGTGGGACAAACGCCTCCAGGAGCCGGACCAGGAATACAAAGGGCGTTTTTATTTTTTCGAAAAGTGTTTTTGTGTTTGAAAAAAAAAAAAAAAAAATGGGAAGAAGCGGGCGGAGGAAGCAACAGCAGCGTGGGGCGGTCGCGGGTCCCACTGCATCTCGTCCACGCTGGACGTCTGCCTCACCTGCTTGAAAGGTGAGGAGTGGTGCTTCGCTATTGGCGAGGTTGGGCACATAGCACCTGACCAACCCCTCCATGGCAGGAGAAGGAGGAGCCAGAGCGTCCAGCAAGGGTGAGGAGGACCTGCATCCTCCAAAGAGGACGAGTGCACTCTCCTCCGAGGGAGTCTGGGACTGGCTGGTGGAGCCGGGGAGGGATTATGAGGAAGCCCTCCCTGCAGTGATCAACCTCCTGTGGGCCCGAGATGGGGCGCTGGGAGACCTGGGAACAGCAACACCACCCAGCGTCCCTCCCAGACATCGCAGCCATGGTGCTCAATTACCTGGCTGCCGATATGAGTGGGGTCCTGCCATCTCCAGGGAAAAGGGAGAAGCCCGCTGCCGTCTCCAGCGCCGAAGGAGAGGAGCCACCACTGCCGTCTCCAGCGCCCAAGGGGAGGAGCCATCGCTGCCGTCTCCCGAGGAAGAAGCCTCGCCGAGGTATCCAGAGCCAGCGGAAGAGGGAAAAGGGAAGGTCTGGGGCGATGGCTGGGAGGCAGTTGCAAAGCCTTGCGGCTGAGTTGTGCCCGGCTGTGGAGAGTATGGCCACACCGTGGCTATCTGCCCCTCCCAGTACCGGGAGGAGCCCGAGCGTCCTACGCCTGAGTGGGAGGAGCCCGAACGTCCCACGCCTGAGTGGGAGGAGCCCGAACGTCCTACGCCTGAGTGGGAGGAGCCCGAACGTCCCTACGCCTGAGTGGGAGGAGCCCGAACGTCCCTACGCCTGAGTGGGAGGAGCCCGAACGTCCTACGCCTGAGTGGGGGGAGCCCGAACGTCCCTAAGCCCAAGAGGGAAGCCGGTGCGTCCCACAGCCCAAAGGGAGGAGTCGGTGCGTCCACAGCCCAAAGGGAGGAGTCGGTGCGTCCACAGCCCAAAAGGGAGGAGTCGGTGCGTCCACAGCCCAAAAGGGAGGAGTCGGTGCGTCCACAGCCCAAAGAGGGGGAAGTCGGTGCTTCCACAGCCCTAGGACCCAAGCTGCCAGCAGAGGGAGAATGCCTGCTGTCCCCATGTCCACCAGCAGAGGAAGAATGCCTGCTGTCCCCGTGCGCACCAGCAGAGGGAAGAATGCCTGCTGTCCCCCGTGTCCACCAGCAGAGGAAGAATGCCTGCTGTCCCCGTGTCCACCAGCAGAGGAAGAATTCCTGCTGTCCCCGTGTCCACCAGCAGAGGGTGAATGCCTGCTGGGTTCCCATCCACCAGCAGAGTGTGAACGCCTGCTGGTACCACTTCCCCCACCGTCACCACCCGGAGGAGAGCAGGAGCTGCCTCTGCCTCCACCACCTCCACCGCCTCGCCACTAGGAGCAGAGCAGCAGGAGCTGCCTCTGCCTCCGCCACCTCCACCGCTTCCTCCACTAGGGAGCAGAGCAGCAGGAGCTGCCTCTGCCTCCCCCACCTTCAGGAGCAGAGCAGCAGGAGCTGCCTCTGCCTCCGCCACTGCCCAGAGCAGAGGAGCAGGAGCTGCCTCTGCCTCCACCACCGCCAGGAGGAGAGCCGCAGGAGCTGCCTCTGCCTCCGCCACCGCCTGGAGCAGAGGAGCAGGAGCTGCCTCTGCCTCCGCCACTTTCAGGAGCAGAGCAGCAGGAGCTGCCTCTGCCTCCACCACCGCCAGGAGCAGAGCAGCAAGAGCTGCCTCTGTCTCCCCACCTCCATCGCTTCCACCACCAGGAGCAGAGCAGCAGGAGCTGCCTCTGTCTCCACAGCTAGGAGCAGAGCAGCAGGAGCTGCCTCTGTCTCCACCACCACTAGGAGCAGAGCAGCAGGAGCTGCCTCTGTCTCCACCACCGCCAGGAGCAGAGCAGCAGGAGCTGCCTCTGCCTCCACCACCGCCAGGAGGAGAGCAGCAGGAGCTGCCTCTGCCTCCGCCACCGCCTCGAGCAGAGCAGCAGGAGCTGCCTCTGCCTCCACCACCACCAGGAGCAGAGCAGCAGGAGCTGCCTCTGCCTCCACCACCGCCAGGAGCAGAGCAGCAAGAGCTGCCTCTGTCTCCGCCACCTCCATCGCTTCCACCACCAGGAGCAGAGCAGCAGGAGCTGCCTCTGTCTCCACAGCTAGGAGCAGAGCAGCAGGAGCTGCCTCTGTCTCCACCACCACTAGAGCAGAGCAGCAGGAGCTGCCTCTGTCTCCACCACCGCCAGGAGCAGAGCAGCAGGAGCTGCCTCTGTCTCCACCACCGCGGGAGGACTGCTTACCGCTCCCAGCTCCACCAGCAGAGGGTGAATTCCTGCTGGTTCCGCCTCAACCGCTGTGGGAGGATTGCTTGCCCCTCCCACCTCCACCACCAGCAGAGGGTGAATGCCTGCTGGTTCTGCCTCAACCGCCGTGGGAGGACTGCTTTCCCTCCCACCTCCACCAGCAGAGGGTGAATGCCTGCTGGTTCCGCCTCAAGCGCCGTGGGAGGACTGCTTGTCAGCCTCCCAGCTCCACCAGCAGAGGGTGAATACCTGCTGGTTCCGCCTCAACCCCGTGGGAGGACTGCTTGCCCTCCCACCTCCACCAGCAGAGGGTGAATACCTGCTGGCTCCATCTCCACCTCCACCAGCAGAGGGTGAATACCTGCTGGTTCCACATCCACCATTATGGGAAGGACTGCTCCTGCCCTGCCTCGCACCGCCCAAGGATGCCTGTTGCCGCACCTACCAAGGATGCCTGCCTCACTTCGCCCAAGGATGCCTGCCTCGCACCACCCAAGGATGCCTGCCTCGCACCGCCCAAGGATGCCTGCCTCGCACCGCCCAAGGATGCCTGCCTCGCACCGCCTAGGATGCCTGCTTCGCGATCGCCTGGGGCTGCCTGTTGCTCCGCATCGCCTGGGGCTGCCTGTTGCTCCGCACGCCTGGAGAGCCACCAGTTATAGGGTACGAGGGAGAAGTGGAGCTCCCGCTGCCGCCCCCATGGCCAGGGGCTCCCCTCCCGAAGTTCAAGCCCCGGAGGGTCCGCCACTGCTACTGCTGCCGCCGCCTCGAGGGTCCGCTGCTGCTGCCGCCGCCTCCCGAGGGTCCGCTGCTGCTGCCGCCGCCCCGAGGGTCCTGTTTTGCCTGGGGTCGCTACAGTCCTGCCATGCGGCAGGAAATACTGTGGCTGGAGCCCCATGAAGGGGAGCTGCCGCCACGGAAAAGGGGGAGGTCAGGAGACCAGCTCCCCAGCCGCACTTTCGCGGCAGGAAATACTGTGGCTGGAGCCCCATGAAGGGCAGCTGTCGGCCATGAAGAAGGGGGGAGGTCAGGAGACCAGCTCCCCAGCCGCACTTTCGCTGGCAGGAAATACTGTGGCTGGAGCCCCATGAAGGGCAGCTGCCAGCCATGAAGAAGGGGGAGGTCAGGAGACCAGCTCCCCGCAGCAATTTCGCTGCAGGAGAGGGTGGCCGAGCCCCACGGAGGGGAGCTGCCGGCCATGAAGAAGGGGGGCAGGTCTGGAGTCCACCCCAAAATTTTTGGCCAGAGGAGCCGCCTGTGCGCTGGCCATTGGAACGCTTACGGCTGTTTGGGTGGGAGGAGGACATCCCACCGCGGGTCGCCACCTTTGGCCTGTTGTTGCCCCTGTTCCTGCGCCGGGACTGCTAGCCGGGACTTTAGGGAATAAGGGGGAGGTGGCGAAAAGGCCATGTGTGCTGCGCATTGGGGGCATGTGTGGCGGAGTGTCCGCCCTATTTATTATTATTTGTATTTGTTTGCGGGTGGATAAAAGCGCCTGCCTTTTGTTATTGTTTTTATATTTATAATTTAAAACCCGTGAGGATGCATGACTGATCAGCTACTGATTATTTAACTAGCTGACAGTCATGCATCCTTACCAAACGCTGCAGACTGTGGCCGTAGGGTAATAAGATAATTAACAACTAGTTAACCCCTCGGCCAGAGTATAAGAACCGACAGCTGTCCGTGCTGCGGTGTTGAGTGTTGGATGCAGAGAGGAAGTAACGGGAGATAGAGAGGTACAAGAAAACATTGCTAAAACGTGCTGGTTTAGCCAGCACGCCACTTACTTGTTTGTCTGTTTATTTGTTTGGCCAACGCCTTTTGTTTTCTGTTTTGTTTAAATCTTTTGTTTTGTTTGTTTTGGTTAATAAATACGCTGAGTGCCGTTGCACTCAGCTTCACCCGCCCATCCATTGTTTTGGTTTCAGTTACTTCCTGGTCCGTGGACGTCATCACACTCACCACTGCGAGCCAGCCTGCCACAGTGTCCCAGTGAATAAGGTATTCTTGTTTGTTTTACCCTTGAGCAAGATACCTAGATTGCTCCAGTAAAACCCAACTGTATAAATGGGTAATTGTATGTAAAAACAATGTGATATCTTGTAACAATTGTAAGTCGCCTTGGATAAGGGCGCCTGCTAAGAAATAAATAATAATAATAATAATAGTGTGGGTTAGTGCAGTGAGCTTCAGTGACCAGCTGGATGAAGGACTCTTCTCTGGGCTCTGCTCTTGGTATATGGGGCTTTATGGTGGTAAGAGTTTATATTACTTTTTTTAGATTAATCCATAGTGGGTATTGGCCTAATTTAGCCCTGCATGCATTGCTTGGAGTTTTCCTTTGTATTTGCAGGATACTTTGCGGCATCAATGTTGAAGCTTTTCGGCTAGCCCCAAATTCAGTGAAAACTGTTGAAAACAGGTTTCGCCCAGTCATCTTTTTCAAGTTCTGGGCCAATCTAGATTTGCCTGATGGTAACGCAGGTGAGTGTCGAAAAAAGTGTTAACTCGATTCACACAGAAGCCCTTATTTAAACTAGATTGGCCCAGGCAAAACTAGACTCGCCAGAACTGGTTTCTCACTTTAAGATATATATATATATATATATATATATATATATATATATATATATATATATATATATATATATATATATATATATAATAGATAGCTTCAGCGAGTTACAGGAAAATAATTCATCTAGGGTTTCTGTGACGCCATAAATTATGAGACAGAAGGTTGAGTAATTTATAAACTGCCACAGAAACCCGAGATGGAATTGTTTTCCTGTAACTCACTGAAGAGGCCCATCTGTTATTTTTAGAATACATGGATACCCTTGTGATGCTAATATTAAAGAAGACGAGGTTCAGCAGTACACTTCCTTTTTTCTAAACGTAGTGTTTCAGTGCTGTACAGATCGCTCTATGTTGTTATCCGCTTCTCCAGTTCTCTGAGATATGAATGTACCAGCTTTATATCTTTTCTTTTAACGTATTCTCATTTTGTTGATCATTAGTGAACATTTCTGTACTGTGGGTGCTGTCGAAAGTGATTGAAAACGAGACATTTTGTGTTTGAATTGAAAGTGATGGTCTTGAGGAGTCGAATTGGTCAAAGTTCAAGTATATTTTCCTCTAGAGGAATTATCACTTTTGATCGCCACTAGTGTGGTAGTATGCTTTTTTTTAGAATGGCTCAGGATGCAAATATAGCCTTCATCCATGTATGTATGTTTGTATGTATGTATGAATGTATGTGTGTGTATATATATATATATATATATATATATATATATATATATATATATATATATATATATATATGTATATATAGGATTTTACAATATAAACCACATTTCAGAAAAAGGGTAGTTTTCCTATTCTGAGATTTTATGATTGTGTTAAACTGCTGAAAAAATAGATAGATGCACAGTGTGGTTATAAAAGAACATTTTCTATAAATTGACCTATGAGGGCTTCTAGGCAAATATACTATAATATCTGAAATCGCCATACAATGAATATGCTCCACACATTAAATGTGCCTTGGGTAAAGTGGGTACCAGGGAACCAAATATATAATTGTCCTATTGTTAGGGATACACCTCCGTGAAAAGTATGCTGAGTACAAATTGATAGAGACACAAGAAGGCTTTAATAATGATGTACTCGATGTATGCTTGTATCCTTCTTAAGAACTAAGAACTAATAGTGGATATTAAAGATATGTGTCATTGCATGAACGACTATGATTTTTTTTACAGCTTATCCATGATATGTCTAGATACAGATGTTTCAGTACACCAAGGTATTTAAAACCATAACGTGAGGCAGCTGGCTCTTCACAAAATGGTTCAGTTTTATGTCCTGTATTGTAATACTGTATTGCAAAATAATATAAGAACATACAACTATAATTAAGGATGTGCTAATGTGTGAGAATTGTTTCTATACAGAATTTTCTTTCTGTTCATATGCTCATGTGCTTACATTTGTGAGACCATGGCGCATGGTAGCAAAAAAGATATTAAAACATATAAACAATTTCTGCTAAGATGAATGCCCTTTGGCATCTAACAAATATAATTAGAGAATTAGCAGCACTGCTTCATTTTGAATGTGAATGCATTCACAGTTTTACTTTATGTTAATGCCAGGTAATCTTATTAAAATAAAATGCACAAATGTTTTATGAATGTTACAGGTTTGGGCTACAGTGTGCTGTTCCATGTTGAATTTCGAATTATACTTGTTTTACATTGCAAATGAGTCATACATATTACTGTTGGCTCCCACTCAAAGAAAGAATACTGCAGCCTTATCCTCATGTTGCAGGAATTCATTATCATTGAACAGCTTATGCATCCTGGCAAGCCTCTCCTTTTAATGCAAATGTGAATTAATTCAAAATGTATTACGGGAAAGGAGTTGTGAATTCCCTGTTAAGAATCCCAAATAAGGTCAACGTTATAATTTGCGATTGGTCGACCACGATAAAACACAACAATGATTTGGTTGCAGGTTTGAGATTCAGAAAACTTAATATCATTGAAATGAAAGGCATTATCTGGTGTGGGTGAACTGACATTTGTGCTGTGTATAGCTATTCTTCTGTATTTTGTACATCACATAGTGCTTCTTACAAACATGATTACACCCACATAAGAACAATCAGTAAACAATCCATGCAGTACAGTATATTATCACACAAATAATAACAACCAAGCTATGAGCACAATATCTTGGTTGTCATTATTTGTCCCTTTCCTGGAGCTGTAATTTGCTTTCTGCTGCTTAATGGAAAAGTGAAAAATAAAACTAACACACAGAGGGGTAGTTGACTCGTCTGTCATCTGTGGAAGCCTGTGTTGGAATCTGGCTATAAGTTAAATGAGTTTGGTGGTCTCAACATCACAAAACTACCAAATGTGGCACAACATGTTAACACAAATGTTGCTAAGTTAATAGTAACCAACTGTAACAGGGCGAGGTGCCCTGTACATTGTTTTGTTTATTTATTTTAGATCGGGGTCTCCTCCTCCGCCCCTGTGTTTATTTTGTATTGTTTATTTATTTTTATTGTATTATTTTAGATGACGGCGAAGCCGTATAATTTGTTTAGTGACGGCGCTGCCGCTTGTTTGTTTATGTTTTGTTTAGTTACGTGGATGGGAAGCCCCATCCACGTAGTAATTAATAAACTCGTGCAGATTGTGGCCGAGGGTAATAGAATAATTAATTGCAAGTTAGTTAAACCCCTCGGCCACAATATAAAAGGCTGCAGCTCTCTAGCTCAGGTGGTGGTGGGTGTTGTGAGAGGAGAGCGAGCGAGAGCGAGCGAGCGACGTGAAAGAACATAGGAACAGTGAAGGCAATCTGCCCAGCCTGACCTTTGTTCGTATTTTTTGTGTTCGATGATTTTGTTTTGGTTTAACCTGTTTTATTTTCGCTCTGTGAGCACAGTTTCTTTTGTTAAAACCTTTGATTTATTTTTGTTATTTGCTTAATAAAACGGCACCAGCCGCGTCTCTTTGTTTGGAAATCTGCAGTATTTGCCCTGGTGTCAGATTATTTACCTTCCTGCCTCTGCCTGACGTCACCGCTCAGTCATCCCTTTCACACGTGGTGTCCAGCAGTGGGATTACCAGCGCCTCCTGGACTCAGGCAGAAGAGGGTACTGCAGTTTGTTTGTTTTTTCGTTCGTTTTTTTTTTTCCGCTTATAGCGTGTGGAGAAAAGGAGGGAAGAAGGATGGGAGGAAAGAGGTTGGAGGAAGCTTCGTGGTGCCTGCACTTCGCAGAGGTGAGGCACTACAAGAGGGAAAGTGCTCCACAGAGGCCACCTCTCCAGAGAAGGATGGAGAGGTATGAGAGCTGGCTGAGGGACCCCAGCACCCGCTGTGGCTCAAAACAGAGGGGAGACATCTGCTGGGGACAGCAACCTGGATATCCTCTTGGACTTCGCCAGGCTGGAGCCAGATGTGCAAGAAAAGGCCATTGCCAGAGGATATCCAGGGCTCATAGAGGCCTTGGAGTGGATGACCCAGATGATTAACTGGGTCTACCAGGAGCGAGAGGGAGAGAGCAGAAGGTGAGAAGGAGGCAGAAAGGGAACACGGACCTGGAGAGGAAGTCGGTGCGCCCACAGCCCAAGAGGGAGGAGACTGAGCGCCCACAGCCCAAGAGGGAGGAGTCGGTAAGGCCCACAGCCCAAGAGGGAGGAGGCCGAAGGCCCACAGCCCAAGAGGGAGGAGCCGGTGCGCCCACAGCCCAAGAGGGGGAGGCCAACGCCCACAGCCCAAGAGGGAGGAGCCAGTGCGCCCACAGCCCAAAAGGGGGAAGGCCGAACATCCACAGCCCAGGTACCTGCCAGCAGAGGGAGAGTTCCTGCTGGTTCCACCTCCACTGCCCTGGGAGGACTGGGTGTCGCTCCCACCTCCGCCAGCAGAGGGAGAGTTCCTGCTGGTTCCACCTCCACTGCCCTGGGAGGACTGTGTGTCGCCTCCCACCTCCGCCAGCAGAGGGAGAGTTCCTGCTGGTTCCACCTCCACCGCCCTGGGAGGACTGCGTGTCGCTCCCACCTCCGCCAGCAGAGGGAGAGTTCCTGCTGGTGTCACCTCCACCTCCATGGGAGGACGACGTGTCGCTCCCACCACCACCAGCAGAGGGAGCATGCCTGCTGGTTCTGCCTCCCGCCGCCACCAGCAGAGGGAGCATGCCTGCTGGTTTCACGGCTGCAGCCTGAAGGGGAGGAGCCCCTGCCGCCCGCAGCCTGAAGGGGAGGAGCCCCTGCCGCCTCGCAGCCTGAGGGGAGGAGCCCCTGCCGCCTTCGCAGCCTGAAGGGGAGGAGCCCCTGCCGCCTTCGCAGCCTGAAGGGGAGGAGCCCCTGCCGCCAGAAGGGGAGGAGCCCCTGCCGCCAGAAGGGGAGGAGCCCCTGCCGCCAGAAGGGGAGGAGCCCCTGCCGCCTTGGCCGCCAGAAGGGGAGGAGCCCCTGCCGCCTTGGTCACCCGAGGGAGAGGAGCAGGAGCTACCTCTGCCTCCACCACCACCACCCGAGGGAGAGGAGCAGGAGCTGCCACTGCCTCCACCACCATCACCCGGGGAGAGGAGCAGGAGCTGCCTCTGCCTCCACCACCGCCCAAGGATGCCAGCCTCGCACCGCCCAAGGATGCCAGCCTCGCACCGCCCAAGGATGCCAGCCTCGCACCGCCCAAGGATGCCAGCCTCGCACCGCCCAAGGATGCCAGCCTCACACCGCCCAGGGATGCTACGCCCGCTCCACTCAGGGATGCCACGCCTGGATCGCCTGGGGCTGCCTGTGGCTCCGCGATCGCCTGGGGCTGCCTGTGGCTCCGCATCGCCTGGGGCTGCTTGTGGCTCCGCGACGCCTGGGGCTGCTTGCTGGCTCCGCGATCGCCTGGGGCTGCCTGCTGCTCCGCGACGCCTGGGGCTGCCTGCTGCTCCGCGACGCCTGGGGCTGCCTGTTGCTCCGCGACGCCTGGGGCTGCCTTTTGCTCCATACAGGATACAGGGTACGAGGGAGAAGTGGAGCTCCCGCTGCCGCCTCTATGGCCAGGGGCTCCTCCCGAAGTTCGCCTCCCGAGGGTCCGCTGCTGCCGCCGCCGTCCCCGAGGGTCCGCTGCTGCCGCCGCCGCCTCCCGAGGGTCCGCTGCTGCCGCCGCCGCCTCCCGAGGGTCCGCTGCTGCCGCCGCCGCCTCCCGAGGGTCCGCTGCTGCCGCCGCCGCCTCCCGAGGGTCCGCTGCCACCGCTGCCTGGGGTCACTGCAGGCTTCGCTTTGCTTGGGGTCGCTACACTGTGGCCGGAGCTCCATGAAGGGAGCT
Organism: Acipenser oxyrinchus oxyrinchus; assembly: GCA_030684275.1. Taxonomy (NCBI): domain Eukaryota; kingdom Metazoa; phylum Chordata; class Actinopteri; order Acipenseriformes; family Acipenseridae; genus Acipenser; species Acipenser oxyrinchus. The sequence continues at coordinate 37,709,852 of CM060253.1, read as the reverse complement.
GCCGGACATGAAGAAAGGGGGAGGTGAGGAGACCACCTCCACCACAGCCCCGACCACCACCCCTGTGCCATAGCCCGGCGCCTGGAGGTTGGTTCCCTCAACCTGGGCTCCCAGACACCCAGGCTGCATGTCTGGACCTCTGGTCGCTGGGCCTGACTCCCAGGTCGCAGCACCACCAGGCACAGGAGGTCGCCTGGTCTCCTGCTCCGCTCCCCTGGTTGCCCAGACGCCGCTCCACAGTTGCCTGGGCTCGCACCTCTGCCTGGGGCTGCAGCCGACTGCTCGCCTGCCTGCGCTCCTGATGCCCCATCCACTACGCCTGGGTCCCCTGTCGCTGGTCTCGGTCCCGCCGGGAAGGCCGGACTATGGACTAACCCTCCCTCAAGGATGGGAGAGGAAGGACAATAGGGGACTTGAGGGAGGGTGGATGGCTTTCAAAGGGGGAGGTCAGGAGACCAGCTCCCCAGCCGCACTTTCGCGGCAGGATAGGGTGTGGCAGGAGCCCCGGAAGAGGGAGCTGCCGGCCACAAAGAGTTGGGGTGCCAGAGATTCCACCATGGCCACCCCCAGAAACAACTTGCTTCCCTCTTCCGGGACTTTGAGACTGAGGGGGAGGTGGCCGTTAGGCCATGTGTGCTGCACAAGGGGATATGTAACAGGGCGAGGTGCCCTGTACATTGTTTTGTTTATTTATTTTAGATCGGGGTCTCCTCCTCCCCCTGTGTTTATTTTGTATTGTTTATTTATTTTTATTGTATTATTTTAGATGACGGCGAGCCGTATAATTTGTTTAGTGACGGCGCTGCCGCTTGTTTGTTTATGTTTTGTTTAGTTACGTGGATGGGAAGCCCCATCCACGTAGTAATTAATAAACTCGTGCAGATTGTGGCCGAGGGGTAATAGAATAATTAATTGCAAGTTAGTTAAACCCCTCGCCACAATATAAAAGGCTGCAGCTCTCTAGCTCGCGGTGGTGGTGGGTGTTGTGAGAGCGAGAGCGAGAGCGAGAGCGACGTGAAAGAACATAGGAACAGTGAAGGCAATCTGCCCAGCCTGACCTTTGTTCGTATTTTTGTGTTCATGATTTTGTTTTGTTTACCTGTTTTATTTTCGCTCTGTGAGCAAGTTTCTTTTGTTAAAACCTTTTATTTATTTTTGTTATTTGCTTAATAAAAACGGCGGCCAGCCGCGTCTCTTTGTTTGGAAATCTGCAGTATTTGGGTGTCAGATTATTTACCTTCCTGCCTCTGCCTGACGTCACCGCTCAGTCACCCTTTCACACCAACTTATAAACACGAAAATGAAGACAAGGTTAAGGTCATTAAGGTATAATAATATAAACCTGGGGGTAGATTTAATCTATAACTGAGGCAAATGTGCGTTCTGAGAAGCTGCGAAAATTGAGCAGCTGTCAAGTTTGTGGTTTCTCTTACTCAGCATCAAATCAAACAATTCCTGAAATTTAAAGTGCTACAAAATGGGAGGAGAGATATAATGTGGGGATGTTGGAAGGGGACTGAAGTTACCCTGTCCACAAATCAGACCAACTTTTTGCACACTGGTATAATGAATGACCTTTGAAAAAGTCAAAAATCCCCAAATAAACCTAATATGAACTAGAAAATAAATAAATAAATAAATAAATAAATAAATAAATAATGTGTGTCTTTGGAAAGTATATCCATTGAAAATCCCATTCAAGTAATGCTGATACCCTGAACCTTTGTTAAAAAAAATATATCATATGAAGTAAAAAGCTGAAGCTGGAAGTGGTTGAGTCTGTCACTCCTATTAGTTAAGTGTGTAGACATCATTTAAATGTGTGCTGCATGTACAGATATAATTAAAACTAATGATGCAAAAGTATTGAAAAAAAAAATAAAACGTTTTTTGAGGTCCCGAACAAGAGTAAAACTGGAATAAGCAGTGAACCGGGCGAAGCTGCAGAACAAGTAAAAGGGATGCAATGGACAAGGGCAGCCTCATCCGAAAACAACTTGATAGTAATTTGAGGAAGACCATGCTTACGACCCCAGTTCCAAAGTTAGGTCAAATAAACACCTGGATTCAAAGGGGTGTTGTAGCCTACCACATGAGTCTTAGTGCAAATATCTGGAAGCTGCTTAAAGTAAATCAGATGCTTCTATGAAGTCACTATTTACAGTATATGCACTATTATGTTTTATTGATAAACACATTTCATCAGAAAGAAACTTGATAGGCCCAAGAAAAGTTTTAAATATATACAGTACAAATAGAAAAATAACCTAAGCTTGTTGACTCTCCATTGCCTTTTAAATTCTTCACTCCCTGTGCGCGCTGTATAAATGAATTATATTACAACACAATCCTTTTTCTCAACCAAAAGTAAAATATCATGAACTATGACAAAAGGGAAGGCTCTGTTGTCCGCAGTACTGTTTCAAGCTTTATAAAAGTGTCATCATTTCTTTTTTTTCTTTTTTCTTTTTTATAAAAAAAGGATACGGTAACTAAGGGTTCACTAACCATGACATTGAAGCCAGGGGCTAATTCAATGCATTATATATATATACTGTATATATAATTGTTATGATAATACAATACAGTAGATATTGTCAGCTTAAAATCAGAAATAGACACTGCATGTTGCATTTCCTGAATAATGTAAATGGGCATTTATGTGCCTTATCAGCCTGTTAAGATTAAAGGCACAACAACTAATTGTACTAAAATTTTAGGGGACAATCTGAAGACAGTGTCATTGTTGTTGCTGACTGATACTACATTGCAAGTATTTTTTGGAAAATCTGAATTAATAAATAACAATAGCTGTTTAATATTACACTTACTATGCAGTCTATCCTTCCCGGTGCCCAGCTTTCGTGAGTTGAAACCTTGATCTGGTTTTCAGTATTAGTGGGCTTTGGATCTTCTAGTATTTTTTTTTTTTTATTTGGAAGGAATTCTTGACCTTCAATTGGGATTGTTTTGATGGCCATTTAAAAGGAGAAAATGAACACCATTACTCTGTGGACGACTCCACACCACGTAACAGTAATGGGCAATGTATCCACTAAATGCTGTTCAAATGTCCAAGAGAACTTAGGAAACTTACAATGTAAATTTGTATATTTACTTTTTAAACGTAATATGGAACACCCTATAGGTCCATCTGTACATGTTCATTACGGAGAAAGCTTTCATCTGACAAACAAAACCGATGTGTGTTTTTTCCCCCTACTGATACTGTTTTCACAATTTGATTGTCTGTGTTAGTAACACTAAACAGATTCCTCACTCCATACAATAGAGGTTTATGTCAAAATTAGCTTCCCAAGCTCATACGGGAACAAGGTTGTCAAGCACCCTAATGAGATTCTGATTGAAATATTCAACAGAGCTATCAAGGTCAAAACATTTTAAAATGTAGGTTAAATTGGTTTCAAGGCCAAGATGCTGGATTAAGTTTCTTCGAAGGAGTCAAATTCAGGCTTTGGGATTTGACATCTCTTTACACCATACACGTAAAGTACTTGATTTGGCTCCATTCTGTAGGCAGTGAAAACATCAGGAGGAAGAAATAATTAACCATGTTTCCCCAAAAGCTAAGCCATATTTAACATGTCATGTAGAGGGATTGAGTAAATATCACACATAAAAGCTGACATTAGAAAAAGTAGTATAATTAGTTCTGTGACCTGAAGTGTTTTGCTGCCACAATACTATCTATGTCAATAGAAAAAGTTTAAAATAAATAAATAAATATGAATGGGGTTATCTCCCCATTGGAAGGTATGCATGTCATATATCTGACTTAACCAACATTTCAACGAACAAGATGTCACCAGGATTTTTTTCCAGAAAGTTCTCTCCACATGATTAAGTTCCCATAGGCAAGTGAGACAGAAAGATGTAAGGCCCTTTTCAAGCCCGCACAGGGCAAGCTTCGATAGCAGGTCTGTTAACTGTCCGCAGGCTCCAGTGAGATCAAAAGAGGACAGCAGCTGTGCGAAACTGTGATTAAACATTATTATAACACAGCATGACAAATTATGAAAAGCGCAGCCCTGTTCTCACATAAGGTTGAAATCCAGAATGGGTTGCTGCCAGAAATGGTTGGAAGAACTATAGTTGGCAAAGGGACTGTACATAATTCAATAACATTTTTATTGCTTTTTCACAATGAATTCAGTTTATGATAGTAAAGTGAAACACTGACATTTACACACCATATATGATTACTGTTAAAATGAGGTCTGTCATCAAAGCCACCTTCAGACACATTCCCATGATGTGGGGCATTCATTACAGAGCTCCTCTTTTGTATTAGCACACCTACCTTGGAACGTTTTTCTCTATCACTTTGAGTTGATTAGCGAAGAGCCTCTATTCACTTGTTTGCCCCTGCAGACACAACACAAAAAATGGCACCGTTGCAGGTTCGAGGCACAATAGCAGGATAGCAGTGGAGGAATCTCACATCGCTGTGCTGGACCTGCTGAATAACAAAATAGCCCTCTATAGCTTCCAATAATCTATGTTACCCCTTTCACAAGAAGAAAAAATCAAACAAAATTAAAAATGTAAAAGTGAGAAAAAAAGGAAAATAATACAACTTATGAATTACATGTGGCCCTATTCAAAAAGCTTTATTGTGAAAAAGAAACCTGTTTTGATAGCTTGACTAAAGTTGTTTTTTTTCATGATATTCATGAAACTCATCTACAAAATGTAATTTAATTCATAAAACATAATTTTAATAACTTGTGAGTTAAAGCTTTGAGGGCCTATGGTCAGACTTAGCTCTTTCACAACTCTTATTTATTAGTACAACTCAGAACATTGTTACCCAGTGATGATAATATACAGTACATAGGTAATCTGTTAGTCGCTGCATTATGATCACGAGAGAGTTGGATTATTTTACATCTCTTACCCAGTCCAACAATCAGTCAGGTACTGACATCAGAGCCACTCCAGCCTGCTAACTGACTCATTTTAAATATGCATGTTTAAAAGGCTTCACTTTTTGCTCTTTCCCAGTCCTTTAATGGTAGCCCCCACTTATATGACAAAAAGAAGAATGCATTTTCATAACAATCTGTCTGTAACCTGAGCTGCTTCAAATTCCACAATGTCTTTGTTTGCATACAAAAAGCATGACCCTCTTCCATCAGCTATGCTATAATGTATGATCTATTTGACAGGTCAGGCCTATATACTGTATTTAAGCCCTCTTTATTGAAAATGGAGACAAATACTTCAACATTTTACTTAATGAACTGAAAATGGAAACTGGAAAACAATCAATCAAGTCTGTACTGTACTGTATATACCGTTGAGCTGCTAGAAGCAAAGAACCAGACTCTCTCACACATCGCATAGCAACGTACATTAGCAGCTCCAGCATAATCAGTTGTTTAGTAACAGTTGTATGAGAACTTGTGAAGAAGAAGCATGGAGTGCCTCTGCAGGAGAGACTCATTTACAGCAGGGTATATTTTCAGTATTTACTTTTTTAATCAACTCATTCAAATGATGAATGTTATAAAACGGAGAACCACTTAAATTGAGAGCATTTAACCCTTTATTTTTAAATCTCAGAAAATTAAGTAATTCATAAAATGACATATCAATACAATACATATGAGAATTTGAAATCAAATTTGCAACTGCATATTTTATTTAAACAACCTGACTTCCAAGTCTAAATACACTGTCGTGGTCCTGCGGCACAATAGTGAAATCAGTGGGGCTTACACACACGACTAATGGCAGCATTCCGTAGCTTCACATTTAATTAACTTAAAAATAACATGGTACATGATCCATTGCCAGTTCTATAGAAAAACATTTGCTGAACAATATTAAGAGAACATGTTAATCTCCATCTTCACATTTTCTTTGTATTTTTGTAGATATGTTCTCATAATTACTCACAAGGTTTATATTTAAAGACGAATCAGTAAATGCATAGAACGCTTTTTTTTTTAATAGCTGGATGAAAGATTAGAATGCAATAGACTTTCACCAAATGCTTGCATTTTCCCCAAATTCAAAATAGCAGGCCTCCTGATGTGGTCTCCTGGAACTTCTGGAACAAAACAACCAAAAAAAACAACAACAACAAAAGTGTGACCTGTGCAGCTCACTGTGCTTTTTGCAACTTGGGATTCTCAATTGAACATGATGTGAGAAATGATACCTTATTCTCACCATGTAAACAAACTGCCATTTACTGTGCTCACTCAAAAGGCATGAATAGGTTTTACACACATCCATGCTGTACTGCTTTATCAAAACAGAGGGTTCCTTCCCATATATGGAGTCAAAAATAAATGGCAATAAGAACTAGACCCATTTTTCAAATAGTTTGAATATGTTGGGCTAGATTCTTAAATCCATTTACTACTTGTTGTCATTAACAACAACAACAACAACAACAACAACAACAACAAAAGCAATTACATAAATAACTCAGGCATTTAATATGTTTATTATTTGTTTTAAAATTGTTATTGGAAAACCAAATGAGTGAAATATAATTCCATTGCCATAACCATATTCAGAAAGTGTTTTTTTTCTTTCAGAAACTAATTGTGCTAATGACGACTTAGATTAAATAGCTTTGAGAAGCTGGTGCATTATGATTAGGCGTTCAGGTTTTCAGTGTTTAGTTTTAAAGAGTAGACATAATATGCTGTACAAAGAGTGATGAAGATACTGTGGTTTCCAAGGTAAAAAATAAGGAAAATGCATGAGTGGGAAGGAAAACAATACCCTTTGCCTATGTTCAACTTTCAGCCAGATATATTCTAGCTACTTCTCAGCAGGGGGCTGGTTGTGTAGGAATGCATTGTGATGAGTCCCATGCTAAATAAATACCAGTTTATCTTTAGTTGTTGAGTCGTTTTTTCTGTTTTCTGTTGAGTTGTTATGAGAAGCAGCAGGCAATATTTGTGATTGTGTCCATACCACTATGGTGCAGCTAACAAGCTGAACAAACGACAAATATATAATACACACAGACAAAAGTATTGGCACCCTACGCTTATTATGCCATGATTTGAGGTAGCAGATTAAGGACAAGCATTTTGCAAATTTCAACTACTTTTTAATAAAACACAAACAAAATACACAATTACTATTAATTAAGCAATCTTTATAAAAAAAAAACTGATTGCATTTAAAGTATTCGTTCATGATAAAAGTGGATTTTTTTTTTGTTTTTTTGTTGTTGTTTTTTTTTGCTGCTTGGACGATTCTCCTACCTGCTATACCCATAATTTTCTTTGGACGCCCACTTGTAAGTTCAGTGGTATGTCTTGATTATTGAACTGATTGTGGATTTTGGTATTCCATATTTCTTTGACACTGTTCTGTAGCCATTACCTTTGTTGTAGTTTGCTGCAAGTGCTTTTCTCAAATGTGATATATCCTGCCAAAATATCAATGAATCACCCTATTTAAACCCTGGAATGCGCCTTTATTCTCTGTCTTGCTTTTTCATTGTCCACCATCCTCCCCTCCTCCTCCACTACACTGTGCTGCAATGGTGTCCCTCTGGGGGCAAGTGAAGCCCACTTCCCAACCTTAGAGATCAGCTGTGCCAACCTCATCCTCCAAGTGGAAGGTTTCCGAGTGCCAGATGAGACCCCTGGACAAATCGATCCTAACACTCCTTTGTTTCCCATTCTCTATCACTCCAGGTTCCTCTTGGGGAAAGTAATGCTTGCTTGCCAGCCTTAGAGGCTGATCGGTTCGGGTCTCACCTCCATGAGGGTGGCTCTCTGCGAGCCAAGGGGAAATCCTGTCCCTTTTCTAAAGTCACAAGCACATAATTCCTATTTCAATTCCCGATTGTTAATCCATGCAGCCCTTACTCCTGTTCAGTGAATTACCTCTTTTTCTAGCTATTGACTTTATAATGCAGCTTAATTACTGTGTGATGGTTTTCAATGGTTTTTCAAAGTCAAATGAATCTCCTAGACATCAAAAACAGTGCTGCAGGGTTCAGTTTTCTCCCTAGTAGTTGTTTGACATAAATGTGCTGATGTTTGGAATTTCTTCTCTGGGCTCCCCTCTCAGAAACTCTCCAGTTAATTAAGACCAAACCATACACATATTCAGCAAACACGGTTTATTTTAAAATTATCTACTAAGATAAAACCTCACAATTCACAAAATTATTCTCTCTAAATAAAGAGGCTTCCTTTGTCTGAGTTTCATAACACCTTAGCTCCCAGGGTGAAGGAGGATCAGATCACAGAGGGATAAGATTTGCTTTTCCACCTGTGTCTGCAATAAACTGCACTTCAAATGAAATGATGACACCACCAAGGTTTTAGTAGTACCTTCCCAAAATGAATGGTTCTTGATTGGTGGTCCAAGACTAGTAATATTGCACCATGTTTGGTTGACAGTGTTGGGTGAATTTTATTTGGCCTGCATAATCTCAATGAGCACAGTTAAGGTGGTCCATGGTTGCAGCCCTTTGTTGGTCAAACAGCAATGGTGACATTAAGAACATAAGAATATAAGAAAGTTTACAAACGAGAGGAGGCCATTCGGCCCATCTTCCTCGTTTGGTTGTTAGTAGCTTATTGATCCCAGAATCTCATCAAGCAGCTTCTTGAAGGATCCCAGGGTGTCAGCTTCAACAACATTACTGGGGAGTTGGTGCCAGACCCTCACAATTCTCTGTGTAAAAAAGTGCCTCCTATTTTCTGTTCTGAATGCCCCTTTATCTAATCTCCATTTGTGACCCCTGGTCCTTGTTTCTTTTTTCAGGTCGAAAAAGTTCCCTGAGTGTACATTGTCTATACCTTTTAGGATTTTGAATGATCAGATCACTGCGTAGTCTTCTTTGTTCAAGACTGAATAGATTCAATTCTTCTAGCCTGTCTGCATACGACATGCCTTTTAAACCTGGGATAATTCTGGTTGCTCTTCTTTGCACTCTTTCTAGAGCAGCAATATCCTTTTTGTAACGAGGTGACCAGAACTGAACACAGTATTCTAGATGAGGTCTTACTAATGCATTGTAAAGTTTAAACATTACTTCACTTGATTGAAATTTAACACTTTTCACAATATATCCAAGCATCTTGTTGGCCTTTTTTATAGCTTCCCCACATTGTATAGATGAAGGCATTTCTGAGTCAACATAAACTCCTAGGTCTTTTTCATAGATTCCTTCTTCAATTTCAGTATCTCCCATACGACATTTATAATGTACATTTTTATTGCCTCTGTGCTGTACCTTACACTTTTTTCTATTGTCATTTGCCATGTGTCTGCCCAGTTCTGAATGCTGTCTATATTATTTTGCATAACCTTTGCTGCTTCAACAGTGCTTGCCACTCCTATTTTTGTGTCGTCTCAAATTTAACAAGTTTGCTTTCTATACCCGAATCTAAAACATTAATGTAGATTAGGACTAGCAGAGGACCTAATACTGATCCCTGTGGTACACCACTGATTACCTCGCTCCATTTTGAGGGTTCTCCTCTAATCAGTACTTTCTGTTTTCTACATGTTAATCACTCCCTAACCACTCCCATTATGCCAATTTAACATCTTGGTTGGTAAATGAAGATTTTAAATTTGAATTGCTTGCAAGAAGAAGGGTTTAAGAACTGAATGTGCATAATCAACCATTTCGACTCGATTAAATAATTATGAACCTATCTGGAACACAATCCTGGAATGGACAAAGTGATTAAAGATGTTTAGAGACACATTCTAAGCAAGTGAAAATCTGCCTTGTAAATGTATTTGTATATTTTTTTATTGAACTAAAGAGAAACCAGTGAAATACATATCTTCATTTTTTTAGAATGTTATTTTTATTTTTAAAATAATAATAATTGTCATTCCAGGCTGAGTTATCTTCTGTCACAATCGGAATCAAACCTTTAGACTCAGTTGCTTTTTAATAATGCAACTGAACTTTTACCCAGCTTTATTTAAAAAAAAAAAAAAAAACTAGTGGGAAATCCTGGTCCGATCATACAGCCTGTCAAAATAGCTAAAATCAAGGCAAATGTTCAATCCTTTTTCTACATTTCTTTTTTACAATATCCTTTGCTCAACCAAGTATGCAGAATTAATGTGAGAGGAGAAAATTAAACTACAAAGAAACTGAAGGATTCTACCATGGAAAATTGCCATTAATTTGGGATGTCAGAAAAATTGACAATTATTATTTATCAAAATGGTATCATTAATTTGTGTTCACTTATTTAAGTGTGAAATACTGTTTTATACTTGCACCCTATAATCTGTTGAAACAATGGCTTGAAATGTCAGAAATTATCCAGCAGGCACATTCCTTCTCATGCTTGACTGATCTACAGCAGACTATACATTTTAAATGAGCAAAAAAGATAGAGTCTCATTTCTGTGCAGTGAATTTAGTGTCTAAAGAGACCACCACATATATTCTCACATTCTCCTTAATTTAAAATGACTGACTTAAAAGGTCTCAAGCCACTCAACATCCATTATATTGTATTTAATTTCCTCACTATATTGTACATCCCCCAAAAGGTTCATTTCTTCCCTTTGTTTTAAGATTACAGTATTATTTGCTTAACAACTGCAACTACAAAATAATAAACCTGCCCCTCCTCTCCACTTTCATTACCTGTATGATAATGAAAACCTGCAGGAAAGGTGTACACTGAGATGAGCTGCGATTAGTGGATTCACAGAGCGGACCTGACAAGGGATTGGCTAAGCTGGGACTGCCCCTCCTTCCACCCTTTTCCTGGCATCTTGGAAGTGAAATAAATTATTATTCTGCATTCCATTGCATTCGTAAAATAAAACTACAAAACAATACACTTTACAGTGATGAATAATACTGTGTCATCAGACAAGCTTTAGCTGCCTTGACATACAGGATGCATGAAACACACAATCTCGCTATTTTAAAGGTCATTTATTTTTAATCTCTCATAGTTATGCAAGCAGTACTCAGGAGGAACTCTTCCTGTCTGCAAATGCATCTCAAACTGCAGCAATTACAATATAATCATATTTAAATGGAGTCATTTAAAATAAATGTAGGGGGTAGGAAACGTTTATGAATTTGTCTAGACTCCCCTTTGTATGAGAATGATGCATCATTCTCTGATTAATAGATTTGTCACTGAGGTGTTAATATCTCAAGAAACTTATTTTTAAATTAAGAATGCTAACATGTTCTTTTTTCAATATGTCACTGCTTATTGAGTCAGAATCAAGAAATGAAAACTAAGGGCCTTGACACATATCTGAGGCTCAACTCATGGCTCACTCATGTGTTAGGTTTGTGTCATGAGCAGGGGTGAAATTCTACCTGTACTCACTGAGACTTATTTTAATGCTGGTACTGGGCAACGGGACTTATTTAATCTGCTTTTTATCCAACATGCATCCACTCTTACTCAGTCCACTAGTGTTCCTTTAGAAAGCAGTCTCATCACAGCAACCAAACAATCATTAAAATATTCTCGAAATGAACCGATGGATGAACTATTGACCATGGCAGCTTTGGTGCCAATCATTATTAAACCAAACGGTCAATGTCACCTGGGTATGAATCTATATGATTGGTCAACAAAGTTATCAAAATCACGCATTTATTGGTTTTAATGCATTGTAATTGATACCCTCCCCTGATATCGACTACTAATTATCTGTTAAAGAAATGGAAAGCTGTCAGAGGCTTGTAGTGGTGACGTGAGACCCGGAAGAAATTCACAGCACTGCGAGATGAAATGGTGAAGGTGCTTTTACAATACAGAAAATAAAAGGTTGAACAAAACAAAGCACTCAAAATAAAGGGCACAATGGCCAAACGAACAGAAAAAAAAGAAACAGTGGACGAACAAGTATCGTGCTGGTTGATCGCCAGCACGTATAGCAATTGTTTATAATCATGTTTTAAATTCTCTCCTCTCCCGTTCTCTCCTCACCAAACACCCAACCCCGAGTGAGTGTTTTGTGCAACTATTTATACAGCTGTGCTAGGATTCAATTACTAATTAATTATTCACTTGAATCCCAGCACGTGAACTCATTTGTGCACTTCCCATGCTCACATATTAATACACATTTTATCTATATGTGAAGTGATTGTACAATTCCTGTGCCTAAATACAACTATATATTTTAAATCACTCGTGCTACACAGACCCATTTATATCCTGTGCACCACTATATCCACATTTATAAAATGGGTTGGGCGATATCTGCGTCCTGATTGGCTGATTAAGCATTCCAAGCCACTGAATTATTACAGTACAACCAATGGGTAAAAACAAGTCCCAGCAACTAAGACTTTTTACAAACAGACATTATTGAATAAAATGAAACCGCAAGTACTACAAGACACCTCTCTCTCAGTACTGCTGAAATTAATACAACTGAAGCCGATGAAGATCAGAATACTAAAAAAGTAACTGCTTGGGCTGTTTCAGTTTTTAATGATTGGTCAGCACAAACAAAAATATGGACTGGAAAACTGCACCTAAGACTGAAATAAACACAGTTTTAAGAAGTTTCTTTGCTGAAGTGATAACATCAGCTGGCACACAGTATTTAGTTAGCAGCTACACAAGCTTGCGCGCTGGCCTGAATCGTTTTTTCTTTTAATTCTCCCATTTCTGTCCTGAAAACTTACACGCGACAACAAAAAGTCAATTCACAACATCACCCTGCTGTATCCCAAACAGACTTAAACAAACTTAAGTCATCGGTACTCGGGACACAGATATCTCCCAACCCATTTTATAAGGTAGTTTAAGAAGCTGTTTGGGCACCAGCTGAGAAAGACAGGAAGTCCTAGAATTACATCCTCTCTGCAGTACTGTCGTCAATTCGTAAACAAAAAGGCAGAAACAAACTCCCCTACTCACCAAATAGTGCCACCTACTGCACAATCTGTCCAACTGTGTAACCAGCCATTTAATTTAGAAAATTACATTCCCTGGTACAGTCAACTTCATGAGACAAATACTGAAAATATTCTGATAATGTATTTAATTTATTTGAATTTATTTAGTTTATTATTAAAAAATAATTTGTTTATCTATTAAATTCATTGGAATTATTACATTTATTGGAACTATGTTTCCTAGCGTTGTAATAAAAATGCGTCTATATCTTTATTTCTAAAAACTAGTAACCGATTTTTTAATCACAATAAGACAACTCCAGGGTGTTGGTTGTGCTAGAATAACCGGGCTAAAGGCATTCGGCCTATGCCCTTGTGCCTTACTACGCCCCTGGGCGTGCGGTTATTTTAGCACAACCAACATCCTGTCATGTCTTATTGCTTAAATAACTGACAACATAAACCACACCACATACAACATAAAACAAAAAATACACACAGGGGCAGGGCACACTGCCACAAAAGCAAAATAAAAGACGTTGTTCATATAGAATGACATCTGAGGTAAGTTTACTATTTTGAAATGTTTAATTTAGTCTCTTGATTAATATTATATGTTTGTTTTACACCTTCAAAACAATGAATATTTGTAAAATATAGCCGTTTTCTGGGGCATGAGAAATAAAAATAAAAAATAATAAATAATTGTTACGAAGTTACTGAGTTTTTGAATGTTACTCCCATGAAGATCAAAATTCTAGTCTTGCTTGGGTCCACAAAAGCTACATAAAGTTTTATTGTGTGAAATGGAATTTCCAGTTGGTTAATGATTCAGAAGTTGATTGACCATTCCACAATCTATATATGTATCAATTATTTTATTTTACAATATTGTAAGGATTATAAAAACTGACACAAAAATCCAAAACTATATATAGTAGGTTCCAGCAAGTTTTGAGTCAGATGAATATAAACACACAATAAGGGAGCCATGTCTACTTGTCTTTCAAAAGAATTCCTTTTGAAATACTCTTAGTCTTAATTTGATGTCGGTCTAATATTATTAAACACAAAAAAATATGTTTTACTTGACGGTAAGAGCTGACAAAAGATGGGAAATTGTCAGATAAGGCCGCCACTGCGCCCTTACCTGCCCCATGTTCTGACAAGGCTTTCCAGCACACACTGCTTAACTGGTACAGTAGGTGGGTTCACTTCACACAACATCTGTAGTCACCACTGGGCAGGGCAGGGGAGCCCTAAAACTAGAACAGCCATGGTTGTTTTCATGTTGTCATAGAATTATATGTGAATTGGAAAAGCTAATTTGAATAGTTGGAATATTAACACATGTGGAGTGAGACAAGTTATTTATTTTGTACTTTTCCAAGGACACAAAAACATGTGGTTGAAATGGTAATGTTTTATGCTTATGTTTTAAGGTGTATATAATGTATATAAACTGCATATAAAGACTAATATCTTGGCTGTAAATATTTAAAAGAGGTACAATTTCATTAGTTGCTACATCAACTTGTGAAGTCCCCATTGGAGATAGCGCTGTCAATCATGGTACTGCATCTGGGGTTTAGCTTCACAGACTTAGTTAAGGTCGGAAGCATTTAAAAAAATATAAATAATTAGTCATAAACTAGATGGTAACTTTACAAGTAAAGTTGTGGGGCTTGCTTTATTGGGAAAGTGGTGAAAGTAGCTGATTTGTGTCAAAAGTCACATTGTTTACCAATTGTCTCATGCTTAGAATGTGCTATATTTAGAAATTTCTCAAAGTTCTATGACAGTTAATTCAACAGTGGGAAGTAGCCTACTGAAAGAAGTTGATGCGGTTACTAAAACAGCTGTACCTCTTGATTGATAGATGCCATTCCTGTTTTGATTTCATATTTGAATAGCTGAGAAGCAGAGGAAGATTCCATATGCTCTAACTTTTTGTCTTGTTGGGAAAGTGGTCAAAGTAGCTGATTTGTGTCAAAAGTTACATCGTTTACAGTAAATAGAATGTTGGAAGTCTGGGAGTTTTTACACAATGGGGAGCTTTAGAATGTTGAAAAAAGTCCCATTAAAGTGAATGAAGATGGACAAAAAAAGGACAAAAAGCTTAATAGTTTAAAAAGTATCAAAAAGTTGTATACAAGCACACTATTCCAGACCGGTCTACACGTTTGAACGGCGTTTCTAGCTTAAACGGTGTAAGAGGAGTAGCGTGCCAAAGAAGAAGAAGAAGAAGAAGAAGTAGTATGTTGAAGATTGAAAGTGGGGACTCTTGCTTCGCAAGCCCCACTAAAAATGAAATTGATAAAGTTAGGATCCACAAGAACCACAAGACGTAAGTGACCTAAAGAATTCAAATTAAATTACCCACAGAGAATTATAAAACTGACGGCTAGCCATTAACTTACTCTTGGTGGTGGAGCCCGACTGAAAAAGTGAAATAACTCGCTAAATACTTTATCATTTTTTTCGGTTCCAAAAAAAACACTCCTAGTCAATGAGTGCTATCAGCCTGCCGGATATGGTGTTTAAACGCACACAAGGACCAGGTGTCACAAATGGAGATTAGATAAAGGGGCATTCAGAACAGGAAATAGGAGGCACTTTTTTACACAGAGAATTGTGAGGGTATGGAACCAACTCCCCAGTAATGTTGTTGAAGCTGACACCCTGGGATCATTCAAGAAGCTGCTTGATGAGATTCTGGGATCAATAAGCTACTACCAACCAAACGAGCAAGATGGGCTGAATGGCCTCCTCTCGTTTGTAAACTTTCTTATGTTCTTATGTTGTTCTTCTTATTTTAGCACAAAAAAAACTTGAATTTATCAAAACTAATTTTTTCGTGATTCTGTAACTTAAAAACTACCACGCGGATTTTCACGAAACTTGGACAAAAACATTTTCTGCCAAATGGACACGGAGCATATGAAATGCCATCCCGATCCATTTTGAAACGGCCGAGAAAACATACCCAGCTAAAGTCAGCTAAATTGGGTATGCAAATGAGCTCCCACTTTGTGCTTTCACGTGATTTGATTGGCTCTCGTAATGCTGAAATTTGCATATTTCCTGATTAACATTACAAGAGCCAATCAAATCATGTGAAAGCACTAAGCAGGCAGAGCTCATTTGCATACAAACTCCAGATTTAGCTGGCCAGTTAAATATTTAAATAAATGTTAAATCTTTTTTAGAGATTTAGCTGGCCATTTAAATATTTAGCTAAATGTTAAATCTAGTTAAGAGATTTAAGATTTAGTTAAACATTTAGCTAAATGTTAAATCTAGTTAAGAGATTTAAGATTTAGTTAAATATTTAGCTAAATGTTAAATCTAGTTAAGAGATTTGAGATTTAGTTAAATATTTATTTCTTAGCAGACGCCCTTATCCAGGGCAACTTACAATTGTTACAAGATATGACATTATTTTTACATACAATTACCCATTTATACAGTTGGGTTTTCACTGGAGTAATCTAGGTAAAGTACCTTGCTCAAGGGTACAGCAGCAATGTCCCCCACCTGGGATTGAACCCACGACTCTCCGATCAAGAGTCCAGAGCCCTAACCACTACTCCACACTGCTGCTATAAATCTGGGGAAAAAATACAAGATTTAAGTTAAATCTGGAAAAAAAGACGTTTAAATATGAATGCTTTTTTTTTTTTTTACACATGGCACCCCATAATCACAAGGACTTGTCAACCTGGTCTCAAGGGTTTCATTAGAATCAAAGAAAGGGAAGAACATCTTTCACCCTGCAGGGGAATCTCATAGTGCTGTGTATTCATAGCAAACTCTTAAAACAATGGCCCTATTACATTATATTTGGTTGAAAAGATGTGCCTGTGGAGGGAGATATTCCCAGTGAGCTCATAAGCTTCACATCTCCCTGTTTTAATGTGGCCATTGATGAGAAAACTCTCAGGCGATTGACAACAATGAAGAATAAATGTGACAGGCACAGGAATCAGATGCCCACTGCAAAAAAAAGAAAAAGAAAGAGCCAGACTCGGCCCATGGAAATGTGCTACAAAGAGATTAAAAAAAGAAATAGAAACATCTGACTGTGGTCGAGAAAAGAAGGGATGGAATGATGCTTGAGAAAACCTGAAATCAACTAAAATGAATGGCTTATTGTTTAGTTTAAAAAAAAAAGTGTTAGTTAAAAAAAAAAAAAACATTCAACCAATTTAAATGTAAAGCAAAAAAAGAGCAATAAAATATCCATTCCAAATCTTTGCAGTGGTTGTTGCTGAATTAAAATAATAATAATAATAATAATAATAATAATAATAATAATAATAATAATAATAATAATAAAGAAATCTGATATATTGTCTGCCATGCACTTTAATTTACAATATAGCTTCCAATCTGCAGTTCTGAAAAAAATAAATAAATAAAAATAAATAAATAATGTTATAGCAGACATTTATTTTCATTTTAAAACATGACATTGTACACTAGCTTTGAGAAAGTTCTCCTTCAGGGCCCAAGCATATTAATAGCTTACATTAAAAGCTATATTAATAATTAAAAGCATGTCAGTCATTAAGGGAAGGAGAATGTGCGGGGAATGGGTGAGGACAATTTCACTCCTAGTGAGATTTTTTTTTTTTTATCTAGTGTTGTACCTGCTTTATGTTATTTCCAATCAGAATTACTAACAAAGAAAACCCTCACTAATTCGACTTTACTTTACTTTGAGAAACCACAGGGTAAAATTTTTATATATCCATTCCATTCAAGAACATTGCTCCAACAATGCCCTTATTTGTAGAATTAAGTACTCCAGAGCCTAGTTCTAACACAGTCTTTAAATGTTTAATTCGACAAAGATGTTTCATTTCATAATTATGTACCTAGCTAGAACAAGGTCTGGTTGGAAGGGACTGAAACAGCTGTAAGTGAGTACCACTGATATGTAACAAATAGCCTTTTATTGGTGTCAAGTACATTTCTTTGATTGGTGTTTCAATGTAGATCATTATTTACTGTGCTTACATTCATGCAACCAACCTTTTTTACAAGGTTACCATGGTTAATTGTTACCATATTCCTGTGGCTAAATTTGAGGACCAGGGTTGAAAACGACTGATCACAGGAGAAAAAAAAATACAATAGAGCACACACAGCAGTACTATAATAAACTGATAAGAAATTCAATAGTATGACAATGTTGATAATATAAAGTATCACTTTAAGTTATAGTAATAGCTTGGGTGTATTTTCTTCAGATTATATATATATATAAATTGAGCTCTTTTAGAATGGTAATCATCCCTCTGTCTTTCTCTTGCTCTATCTATGCCTCTATGGATTAAACACGTTTTTCCTATAGTACACCAGCTGATTACCAAGTAGGTTTTTATAAAAAATGTCACAGGAACCTGTAAAATCTCAACCCGTTATGACCTTCTGCTATTTGTCTATACAGTATATATTATATATTGAAAACAGCCGCTAGTTGAGGTGGCACTATAAATTACGTATATAAAGATGTATTTGTTTTGTTTAATTGATAAACCCAGACTTGCCAATGGTTATAATCACAATTGTCAATCTATATGTTGTAGTACTCTGAAAATATTCTTATTTTTGCCATTATTATGTTATTTGAGCCTGTATAAAGACCCTATACATTATAATTTTCATTTAATCATCCACATTATCTGAACTAATTAAAATTTTTCAGCTCCTGTCTCCCTAAGACCTTGAAATAGAATTACCTGGAAGTGTTATTTGTAGAATGATGTTGGTATTCAGGGATGACTCCTAATTTCTCCAGAACCCCTGACAGTTGAGAGCTCCAGAGTCTTTTATCTGACTTCCTCTTTCTTATAATGAAGAAGCTCTCTTTTCAAGGTGTACTATCCAATCAAAATGTATACAATGTAAATGACAGAATATTAAGTATCATCTCCCAGTGATATTGTGATCAAACGCCTGTCAGAAATGTTGCTATTCAAAGAAAAAATCTGATTGGGGAACTAAGCATTTTTTTTATTTCGAGCAGGAATATGGAAATATCTTTTGCAGATGATGGGATGTATTAAATTGATCCAAATGACGACAGGTCTAAATATCACCATCCTATAAATCACCAAATAGGACTGTGTGGCAAAGTGGCTGTTGAGTGAGAACAGGTGCAGAGGTGATGCAGTGCAGGAATACTCACAGACAGAAAAACTGTGATCCGTTTGGGAAAGGGGTCTTTTATTTTTAAATCCCAGTTTGGCGACCAAACAATAACCTCCGTCAATACACACCAATGTGTAATGCACAGAGGTAACAATAACAATGGGTTGCAGCCCAAACAATAAATACACATTATCTGCCCCTCAGTAATACTGTACACGGTCACCAGTCCGGTAGTGCTCGTGGTAACAACTTATTAAGTGACTGTGTTGTTCTGGCTTTGTGCTGGCCCAAGGCGACAGCTCTGGATACGTGTTAGCCATCTGGTGGTTCACAAACAAAGACAATTACTAACAGCGACAAACAAACAAAACACGCACAAATATCTATTTTCAGCTTTCACTGGGTCTCTCATGGTCCTTCCAGTTCTCTATACCAAAAACCAAGAGAAGGAGTAGATTGCGATTCTCCATCCCCTTTTATGCTGCCATGCATGACCCCTTGGTAAACAAGTGCAGTTGTCTCTACAATCTGCAGCTGCTACGTCGTTTCCCTTCCAGGTCAATACATTCTTGCAACGGAGTCTTGCCTTCCAGACTGACTGACTTCACGATCCTGGGAAAGAACTGTCAGGCCAGCCCATCCAAAGAACTCTACTTTCGCTGCTTAGCACCCTCACAGGCCGGGAGGGAGATTTACAATAAAGATTCATTATATTTCTGTCACAGACTGCCAGATGTTTTCCATTGTTTTACTGGCAGACAGTAAAGGTTAGGTGTTCTAATTGTCTCAGTGGTGGTATTTAGATCTGACACTGTTTACTTCATTTAAATAGACCCTGATAAGTTTTCTTTAGATATGAGCTGTAGAAAAAAAAAAAAAAACAATACAAATAACTACATTATACAGTATGCGACCCGGAACTGTCATCGTTTTCACCTGAAGTAAATATCATAATAATAGACCCAGATCTGACACAAACCCAAAGAATAATGAGCGCAGTCCCAGAAATGTAAACTACACATGGCAGTAGAAACACTACGTTGGGGATATAGACAGAGACACACACACAGCAGGGTTAGAGAATAGAACTCCGCTCCAGAGGCTCTTTGCCTCACACACAAACACTGCACAATTAAAAAAAAAAAAAAAAGTAAAGGCATAATGAAATCCAACAAACTAACAAACAACAACCCAGACAAAACATACACATGCACACATACTTGTATATACCTGCACTTTGTTTTATATTGTTGTTCCAAAATAAAAGATCATTTAGACATGCTGGCCCTGAATATCAAAAGCGTCTTCTGTCTGTTTGAACCCGACTCTTATCCCAAACGTTGTTTCCATCAAAAATGAAACACGTTTCTGTGGTTTTCCGACAGGTGGAATGGGTGCAATTTACATAAAGGTGGCAGAATAACTATTCAGTATTTAAATGAGAAACATATATGTTAATGATGCAAATCATTTTAATCAATGGACAGGTGGGGTTGCAAGGTAGTAAAGGTGGAGAAAAAACAAAACAGGCGTGTGTTTCAGGAGATACGGAAAAAGATACATTTAATAGAACATAATAATAAAGCAAGTACATCAGGACAGAGAGAAAAAAGAAAACAAGTAGTTAGGGAGCTCATTTTAATGTCATTTTTTAAATGTGTCCTGTTAATAATAATAATAATAATAATAATAATACTGACATACTGATAATAGTAATAATTAAAATATAGTTTCATAAACCCAGTTGCACTTTTTGAAAATTAATAACACTTGAGTGTATAATATAAACAACCGGTGGCAAAGAATGACAAAGCTGTGAGTGATACTGGCAAAGCAAAATCCTTTAAGTTTGTCACATAAATTCAATATTGCAGCTTTATCCATATACTCGTAGCACTTGCTCTTCTGTAAGGTCCAAACAGGTGGACGGAAAATACTCAATCTGACCACATCAACCCTTTGGATTTTTGCAGGGGGAGTATGTTAATAAGGTACCCACTGCATTTGCATAACATTCCTCATACTGTCGGAATTGGGGTTTTGCGACTTTTCTCATCCTTCAAGGCCATTTTTTATTTTTGCTCGGAACACAAAAACCCTGCAAAAAAGCCCTCCCCGAAGGTCTGAAATGCTTTGATATTCAGGGATGCCGTTTCTTGAGAAGTGCTTTGATTCTCCTGTTAACGGCCGGCAATGTTAAAGGCAGCCTCGCTTGTCACACTTGATGGTAGAACACACATGAGCATATCTCAAAATAATACTGTGAGAAGTCTATCAATTCCAACACGTTTCACAAAAACCATTTACAGTTTGCCAGTTTGCAGTGAAATGCTTCTATTCAACCCTCCGTCCCGTCACAGTGACAGACAAACAGAATAAATATTATCATGAAGTGCTAAAACCGAAAAAAAAACATCAGTTCACGCTACTCAACGCTTTGATTTTATCATCAGAAACATTAGTTTACTAGGGGAAGCAGAGGGCCAGTGCACCACAGAGTGGTTTACGAGGAGCAACCTAAAACATTTTTATCAATTTATAATAAATAAAAATGTGTTTTTATTTCATTGTATTTTAGTGGCACTGCAAAAATATTTTATTCTGTTAAATTATAGTCATCATTTACAAATTGCTTGAGCGTGACACTCAAACAGGGCTCCTGACACAAAGTCCAAGGTTCTGATACACAAACAAGTCTATGAACTGTGACAAGCTGAAGATCCAGCCGGCGACCAACTGGAAAAGAGATACCGTTTTCGGATACTCTAATACGAGATAACTATTCGAGTGTTTGCCTTGGTGTGGTAGTCTGCTGCGTAAGACGTCTTAAACCTAAACGTACTTGTAATCAAATCTCTAACTTAGCTCTGATTGATCACCGGAGAAAGAGTTTGATGAACATTTGAAGTCAACATAAATTTGAAATATATTCAATTTATTGAGTTAGCAGTGCCGGAGTTTTGTGGTGGAATATCCCAGACATAACTTGATAAATAGTGCACATATTGGGGGAGGAATTGCTGTTTCAGTGAAATACCTAAATAGTTAATTACTCTTGTTCTTTGCAAAGACATTTCTTTCGTACCCTGGAGACGAAACGCGAGGAAGGCAGACCCTGGAACCTGGACCTGTCCTTGCCAGCAGGACAGCCTTCGAGCGCCTGTATTGTTGAAGAAACGGATCAGCTGGAAGAGGCAGCGAACATCCGTTAAGTATTCAGTAAGTAGTGTTTTAATCCTCTTGTGAACTTGAGAATAAGCAGACCTTAAAGTAAAATTAACATTTTGTTTTAGGTAGAATATAAGAAAAGTATTATTGCTTTCAAATCGTGCTTTGAAGTTAATGAACACAATAGTAATTGTTTGTATGTGATTTATACAAATTGATGTGGGTTTTACAAGGCAATTATCATTCTGCATTTAAGGCTAGAATCCAAATTTAGCTGTCTTGATAATAGATAATTCAAGAGTGAGAATTGCCTGCTGAACCAAAACTACATATATGAGACTGATTTAATGTTGCTTTGATTATCAAATATTAACGAAATTAAATATTGTGTTACTAATGATACCCCTGTTAAGACCTTTGTCTTAAATAGCTGTCAGGAATGCAGTTGTAACCTTTAAGGGAATCTCCCATAGATTGCATGGGATTGCTGATCAAACAGCGGGAGTGGGGTGTCGTTGTTTAAACTTCCTTTTCTGTACTGTTTAGTTTAGTTAATTCTTCCTTTCTGTATTATTTTAGTTTAGTTGTTGCACCTTTAATTTTTCCTTTATTTAGTTTTATTTTTAATAAACTGTTCCTTTGTATTCACTAGAAACATTGTCTAGAATTATTTCGATCAAGGTGGGTTCTACATGACTTGAATTCAAATAAGGTATTTTATTATGACAATTTAAACAAGTATATACTTTTCACACTATAGTTGCATTGTAGAGGTTTCGTTGAAAAGAGTGGTATATATAATGTGCCCCTATATAAATAATATATATATATATATATATATATATATATATATATATATATATATATATATATATATATATATATATAGTTATGAATGAATATAAAATGTGGCCACTATTGTCTGGCTCCCTAGACAGACGCCCATGTCGCCTACCCCTAACACTGGGCCCGATAGTAATCTAAAGCTTTTTTGCATTATGGAGATGTGATACACTGTAAGACATTAACATTAATTGGTCAGACACGACCTGAACCCGACCCGAGTGTTGCATATCATTTTCTACCAGAAACCCATTCAGGTACGGGTTAGGTACTGGATACTCGGCTTTGCCCAGACCTGTGAAGACCTCAAGTATGCTTCCTTTTTGAAAATCCAATTATACAGTATATACAACTTTTTTTTTTTTATTCTGATATGGTTATATAAAAAGATACAGTATGACAACATTGAAGTGCATGTAACTACAAGCAACTCCTACACTACTACATACAATGTCAAATTCCCAGTGGTCTTGTAGCCTGTGGTTACTAGAATTAATTAGATTATTAAAAATCTAAGCTGTACTTGTTTCTGACACTTCTATTTAGCCCCAGGAGACTGAACAAAAGAAATAATTTACAAATCATAAAAGCTTATTAAAGTGTGTAATTTGCTTCAGATTTTTTTTTTCTGAATAGCCTCATTGAATACATTTTGAACAACATTAAAAATGAAATCTCTTCAGATTTCCCGAGGATGTTCCCATACATATTGTATGGGGGGTTTGTCATGTCCAGGAGTAAGGGGCAAAACAGACTGCCCCGGTCTCTACAGAGGCATTGCATGATCTCTGTGAAGTATTTATGGGATGATTTTGACTGGAAAACAGATAAGGAGAAAACAAACATGTTGTATGGAAAGAATGTCAAGGTTTTTCTTTTGTGTATGTTCTTCATGTTATTACACAAACACTATTTTAAAATGCATTCCATTGTGTCAGTGTAAAGAATTAACTGAAAGAACGAAGCACTAAGGATCTTCTGTTACCAATGCTAGGACTCTTCCGGCAGCAGCTCCTGCAGTCAAGCTGGTTGGAGTATACAGTATAATACAGTCATTGCTTTGGATTAAAAGGTCCATCAAGCAAAGCGAAAAAGACAGCTGCACAGCAAAGCTAAAAGTGTATAGGGAAATGCGTGCACAAATTAAAAACTCAAGGGGATATAAATATGGAAACTTATGGAAACTATAATAAGATCCAAAATGGAAAATTACCTATATGGTAACAGTATCCTGGGAGACAGTCAGCATGGTTTTAGGAAAGGGAGATCGTGTCTAACTAACCTGCTTGATTTTTTTTGAGGATGCAACATCGACAATGGACAATTGCAAAGCATATTGCATGGTTTATTTAGACTTCCAGAAAGCTTTTGACAAAGTCCTGCATAAACGATTAATTCTCAAACTGAACGCAGTAGGGATTCAAGGAAATGCACACCTAGGTTATTAGCAGAAGGAGATGGAGAGAAAGTGATGGAGTCAAGGGAGACTGAGATGAAGAGGTCAGAGGAGGGAGAGGAAGCAGGAAAGTAGAGGAGGTCAGATTTAGAAAGATTGAGTTTGAGGTGGTGAGAATGCATGCAAGTTGACATAGCCGAGAGGCATTCTGAGATTGCGGGAGCAGATGTGAGGGTCAAAGGAGGGGAAGGAGAGGAAAATCTGGGCAATATCAGCATAAAGCTGGTAGGAGAAGCCAAAAGATATGAGACTGACTATCTAGCGGGTATAGAGTGAGAAAAGGGGTCCCAGGACAGATCCTTGAGGTACATGTGTAGAGAGTGCGGGAAGAAGAGAGAGAGCCACGCCAGGAAACCTGGAAGGTGCTGTTAGAAAGATAGGAGAAAAACCAGGCAAGACCAGTGGCTGAGATCCCCAGGTCACAGAGAGAGACGAGGAGAACAGCATGATCAACAGGCAGATGAAAGGTCATGAAAGGTCAAGGAGAATTAGAATGGAGGAGAGGGAGGAAGCCTGAGCAGATAGGAGAGAGTCAGTTACAGAGAGGAGGGTGGTTTCCGTGGAATGTGCAGGACGGAACCCGGATTGAAAAAGGTCAAGCAGAGAGACTCGCTCGAGAGTTTTAGAGAGCACGGGAGGAGCAAGGATGTGTATTTAATTATCTGTATTTTTTACTGGTGAGTACTAAAATTGATTACTCTTTTAAGTAAAATGCAACAATATGGCCTATATCTTGTTCATCAGCAGTATTTCAAGTATATTTATAGCTATACCAGCAACTCTTTCCAGTTTTTCCTATTTCAATATTAGTTACTTGAGGGCATACATTGATGGCTTCTCATTCATTAGACCTCACTGATGTCTTGGCAAACTTGTGCTACCTGATGTACTCAAACAGATTGAGTTAGGACATAATTGTACAGTCACAAATTCAATATTCTGTTTTCACTTTAAGCTTTTAGTACCTTATGTATTTTCAATGTTTCATATTCTCTTCAGAAGGTTCAATGGAACACATGGTTCACTGTTCAGTGTACTGCATTGGTGTATGAAGAGCATGCTATTTTGTACCTTGAGGGGACACTGCGAAAGTCACCTTTTTATGGGAAAAATGCATACTGGATTAGTACGGAGAGAAAAAAAAGAAACCTAATTTAAATGAACTACTGCAAATCGCAAGTTTAAAAACTACGTACCTTAATTCTGTAGAATTACTAAGTATCTTAATGCTTTTTTTGTATTCCTTCCTTATTCTGTGTGCATTGTGGGTAGGTTATGGAATAAAATATGGAATAAAATGTTGATTTCACAGACCTGTTTAAACATTAAATAAACCTAAGTAGATAATACTTCAGATTAGATAATACTTCAAAGCCTAAAAATATTGGTACTGGCTTCTTTACTAAAACAGAGTGCTCTCATTTGTTAAAGGCAAGCATACAACACCAGCAGTTGCTGCTGACATTCTCTGTCTCTATGTTGTGAAGACTTGTCCATACATTGAGACTGTATGTTCTGCAACCACTGAATTGTTTGGAAGTGTAAGGCAACGCTTTGCCAAGTTATACAGATGTGAAAATCGATTAGCAACAGTCCAAAAATTTGGTTACCCTCAAGGGCATCTGGCATTGCTTAATAAAGGCCATATATGCAGCACGTTCGTTGTCATGTTGTTTGTCCCATCCAGGAATTAATTTTATTAGTACCGAGTCAAAAGAAAGAAAGCGGATCTAAAATCCTAACTGTGTTTAAAAAGCAGTGGGTTTTTTCAAGCGAGGTGGCTGTGCTAGATCGTACCTGTAGTGCTGATTTAACTTGGATACAACTGACAGGAATACTTTTTGTCTGCGCTGACTTTCAAGTTTGTTTTCTGAAAGCTGTTATTTGTTTTACGTTCTGTTTTAGCAGCATCTGTAGTAGCCTTTCGTTTAATGTGTGATTCTGAAGCTAAATAGCGATCGATCATATTTTCTCCAAAGTCACATTACAAGATGTGCAAAACAATTTACCTCCATCTGCATGTAAAGTTTTTTTTGGGAAACATTTGACACGCTCCTCAGCTGAAATATACTTAGCTGTTTTTGCTTTGTTGTCCATTTTAATCCAATTGTGCTCCTGTAGGTGAAGGAAAAGTTCAGATTCCGGTTTCTGTTTTCCTCGTGTTTCGTCTCCACTTCAGGGTACGAAAGAAAATGTTTTTGCAAAAACAAGAGTCATTAACTATTTAGGTATTCCACTGAAACAGCAATTCCTCCACCAATATGTGCACTCTTCATCCGGTTATGTCTGGGATATTCCACCGCTAGCTAATACAAGACTGCTAATATAATTTCTGTCGACTTCAAATGTTCATCCAACTCTTTCTCCGATGATCAGTTGGGGCTAAGTTAGAGATTTGATTACAAGTAGTTTTAGGATTTTAGACATCAGCACTGGTGAAGATAAACCACTTGTCCAGTATTTAGTTTATGACTCTTTTTAAAAGCATTCTGTGTCAGTGGGGGAGTTTGTGTCAAGAAACCAAGTAGACACAGAGAATGGCTTAGGAGCCCCCTCTGTATATTACAATTCTTTTAATTTCATAATGATATTGTAACGTGCACGGGGGAAGGCAGCAGCAGGGCTGGTAGGTGACGTAATCACACACAAAGACATAAGCCCGATATACGCTCCTTGCAAGTGAGCCGGCTCTTTTGTACAGCGGTATCGATGCTATGCTTTAGTGCGAGAGGTCCCGGGTTTGCGCCCGCCCTCCGCCTGTGTGTGGATTACCTCATCCTGTGTGATGCGACTGCCTGCGGGAACCAAGATCGCTACAATATTATGCCCCACTCTGATGCTACAGTGCTGTAACATGAGTTACAGTTGCATGCTGAAGTAACACTACAGTTATTTATTTCTCAATATTAGGAACTTTTAGAATTATGTGGGACGAAATATCTCATTAGGAAACTTAGGAAAGTAGTCTCCTCATACTTAGCCCTTGTTATTATACAGGCTCCCTCTCCAGGGTGTATTATCCTGGTCTGTAGTGCGAGGTCTGTTGACACACAATTTATCTCAACCTGGCCACATTTTTTTCCCTACCAATTTACCAGGTAAATAAAATGTCAGCTTTCTTTAGTCAATCCAAAAAATACTGCACTGTGCAAATTAAGCTTGTTAATGTGCTCAGGCTCTGCAAAGAACCAATGTATAGGTCATGTCAAACTGCATTAAATCGTTTGTAATGAGCTAAATGAATGGCATTAAAAGCTTTTGGAATCTTAACGCATGACCACTTTTTCATTAGATTCCTTTGTTTGCTGCAGAATGACAGACTGACTAATTTGATTGTTGATAACATGCTGTGTTTATGTGCGATGTAACAGAAACTGTTAGCAAAGGTCACACAAATGATCAGTTCTTGACTTCAAAAAGGTGAAATGCACCTGTGGCTATTTAGACACAAAAGATTTCCATTACATGAGAGTAGATGTTAAAACTTCATGCTGATTTGAACTTGGCTCTCGCCAAGATAAGCACCAACTAAGACGTAGGTTCACAGTAAACTAATGTGATCCATATGTGTCTCCATCCATTTGCGCTTCCTTCCATATGATGATGTAGATATCCTTCTCTCTGGTGTTGATGGCTGAAGTGTAATGCTTGCTCCAGGGATCAGCTTATTGCCTCCCTAGCGCATCAGCACACACAACGGCTGCGATGCTGGCTCCGGGGATCAACCATAGTGCGGTCTCCCCAGCGCATCAGCATGACAACCGTCTGGATTGAGCTAAGTAGGGTACATCTGTGGGGTCTTCAAGTGGGCACCTTCCATCCTCGGTGTTTCGTCGACTAGCCCACGACACCTCAAGAGGGCTCGACGGTGATTCTGGCATCCCAGCATCACCCCCCTCTGTCCCCCACTCAACTCAGCCCAGCTTACTTACCTGTACATCAGCGTTTCTTTCTTTCTATTGTGCTTGAGATCCCCAGCCAGAATCTTTCCGTCTCAACCACAGCCAGTTGCTGCTCCTCTCTGCTGCTTCAGATAAGTTCTTCACTGTGTGACGCAACTCTTGGCCATTAAATCCGACATCTCTGAGAAACCGGGTTGTAGAGTGTGCCACAAATCCTCGACAACCCACTTCCACTGGGTAAACCCAGACTCTCCATCCTCGCTGTTCCGCTTCAGTGGCTAGTTGAGCATACCGCAGTTTCTTCCTCTCATACGCCTCATCTACAGCATCCTCCCATGGCACTGTTAGCTCTACCAGGTGAACAAGGCGTGCTGATCTAGACCACAAGACAATATCTGCTTGAAGGTTAGTGGTGGCAATCTCAGGTGGAAAAATAAGCCGTGGACCAACATCTGCCAGCATTTTCCAGTCTCTAGCAGCTTCCAGTTGTCCTGGACGAGGATTGGTTTTAACACCTTTTCTTGGTGGTTGCTCTCCTGGGCGGAGGAATGTTGTCTTTTGTGTGTAATGTTTTGATGGAACAGGTGGCAACTTATTGGTCATGTTACGCTTGTCTTCCAATGCTAACGCCAAACATCACAGCACCTGGTCATGGCGCCAAGTAAACCGTCCTTGGCTAAGAGCCACCTTACATCTTGTCAAAATGTGCCTTAATGTTGCAGGTGATGAACACAAAGGACATGAGGGATCCTCTCATGCCCAGAGGTTTAGGTTCTGTGGTGATGGGAGAACATCATATGTTGACCTTATAAGGAAACTGATCCTGCTCTGTTCCATTGACCATAGGTCTTGCCAGCCAATCTTGCGTTGTTCCACACTCTCCCATCTCATCCATTCTCCCTGCTTGGCCTGGGAAATGGCCTTTATACACCTCATCCTCTCCTCCTGCTTTTGCACCTCGTTGACTACCAGCTTCCTCCGTTGAGCTGGGGCTGCCTTGTGCCATGTAGGAGGAGCTGAACTGAGACCAAGAACACCTCTTCCATGCTGAACTTGCCCCATGATATCACCAATTCAAAGGGCAGCCTTTGCATCCTCCACAGCTTTCTTTGCCGCCCACTTTCTTCCAGTTTTCAACACAGGTGCTGCCTCCCTTACGCATTTGTCGCGTGACTCTACTAATGTCATTCCTTTGTTTGCTGCAGAATGACAGGCTGACTAATTTGATTGTTGATAACATGCTGTGTTTATGTGCGATGTAACAGAAACTGTTAGCAAAGGTCACACAAATTATCAATTCTTGACTTCAAAAAGGTGAAATGCACCTGTGGCTATTTAGACACAAAAAACCAGCTTAATGGATCGTAATAGAACCATTTTAAGAAGGTGAAGGTGAAATGATTTTGTGTTTTTGACCCGAGGGAAGACTATTGTTACCGACAGGGGGCTATAATGCCCGAAGCTGCAATTCACTCTGGCTGAGTCTGCAGTACATTTTTAATATATGAATCAGTCAAGAAAATAACTGAGGCAAGGTTGGACAGTAAATACGACTTTATATATTTTGTTTAAATATAGCTGATATAGCATACTTAAATAAATATTGACTTACATATTGTGTTTAAATATAGCTGATACAGCATAAGTAAATAAATAAATACCAGAAATAAATAACAGAAAATGTTTCTGAAGTTCATACCGCATAGTTATCAAAGTTATTTTTGGCGTACAGCTCTCCATCAGGTTTGCTTACTGCTGTATAATCCAGTTTGTATCCCAACCGTCATATTTGTTTACATCATCGAGTTGAATTTGTTTGAATTTCAGAAAGTCAGTAAACAGTGACAGTGACATTTTAATCACCATTTTAGAGTTTGGAGCATCTTTCTGTTGTAGTATGTTTTGTAATTAATTTTCTGTTAAGTCACAGAATTGCTATTGAGCAGTTTCTTCACATTCAGCCTAATTTTCTCTTGTTGTGAGGAGTGGAGATGAAATGTGTTTCTTTGAAAAGGGGTGGGACTGACAGTGATGTGAACCAATCACATGACAGACTATTGCCCGGTGGTGTAAGGATGTTAGGGCAATAGTTCGACCTACAAGTAGTGGACAAACAAATTGAAACACCTGGGTAAATGACAGACACCAAGTATATTGAAAGCAAGGGCTTCCACACAGGTGTGGCTCATGTGTTAATTAAGCAAATAACATCCCAGCATGCTTAGGGTCATGTATAAAAATGCTGGACAGGCCTGGTTGCCTATAATTATGGCTAGCATGGCTGCAAGAGACCTCAGTGAGTTTGAAAGAGGGGTGATTGTTGGGGCGCGTTTGGCAGGAGCTTCAGTGACCAAGACAGCTCAACTTGCTGATGTTTCACGAGCAACGGTGTCTAAGGTGATGCCGGCATGGAACTCAGAGGGAAAGACATCATCAGCAAAGGGCAACAGGATTAATTTGAAGTTCAAGGCAAAACAGGCGAGCAACTGCAGATCAATTGACTGCAAATTTCAACCTGGGGCGCGAGCAGCCAGTTTCATCAAAAACGGTCCGCCGAGAACTCCACATAGCGGGATACCATAGTGGCACAACGTCCTATTTAAGTGACTTTGGTGTTTCCATTTTTTTTGTCCACTATCTATATTTTTGCTCCTATGATGTTTTAACCAATCACAGGCCAGAATTTCCAACCACTGATTCAGTGCTCCCCCTTTATAATGCTGTAGTCAGGAGCCATAGTTAAGAGACTGTGCTGTTTGTGTTCCTTATAACGAGAATACTAGTGTTAGTGTAATGGCATTATGGGGCAAATGGGATCTATGACCGTACCACCTTATAACCTGTTCCACAATATAAAGGGTCGTCTTAAAGGTTTATAGATAGATAGATAGATAGATAGATAGCTAGATAGATAGATGTAATTGCTGTGTTATTACAGTGTAATGACATTACAATTTAAGTTACTTGTAAAAACATAACCAAATCCAACCCGTCTGTTGTTGATTATTACATCACCAACACTGTTATTCCGTTATCCAAACCCCCATTGTATGAACTATGAACTGTATCACAACATTGCTCACCCGTTTCAACTTTTTCCTTTGAGGAAAGAAATCATTAAATGTAGGTAGCTCTACTCTTACCAATATGGAAGGTATACTAGAGCCATTTCAGGCATTTTATCTATGTTACTGTGTAACAGGGCGAGCAGCCCTGTACATTGTTTTGTTTATTTTAGTTTAAAACGCGGGGTCCCCCTCCGCCCCTGTGTTATTTTGTATTGGTTTATTATGATTTAGTATTTAAATGTATGATGACGCCGTATGTTATTGTTTTGTATTAGGACGGCATGGCCGATTGTTTGTTTTGTTTAGCGTGGATGGGTAGCCCCATCCACAACATAATTAAACTTGTGCAGAAGGTGGCCATCTCCCGAATTAATTAAGTGATTAATTTGGTTGCTAATCGGGAGATGGTCACCTGAATATAAAAAGCCTGCAGCTCTGCAGCTGGAGGTGGTGGGTGTACAGAGGAGAGTACGGGAGAGCGAGAACAGAGAAATCTAAAACGAAACAAAACGAAACGAAAAAGCTATAGGTTCCGTGAAGGCTACTGCCCAGCCGGTCCTTAAGGATTGTTTTGTGTTTGAGATTTGTTTTTGTTTAAATCTTTTATTTTCGCTCTGTGAGCAAAGTGTTTTTATTTAAACCTTTTGTGGTATCCTTTTCCAGTTCCTGCTTCTGGTCTGATGCCACCCACTCCGGCCGTCTTTGTGACATACTGGTATGCACATTAATCTGGTCTATACACAGTAATTGTGTCATGGGAACAGTGTCAAGAACAGTATTTTAAAACAATGTTAACAACATATACAGTAGTAAAGTCTGTATCATGTAGACCAATTTACCAAATCCTATATAGTCCCTGAAAAATCCCCAAAATAATACAACTGCATCTACCAAACAATAAAACACGACTATAGCATATCAACAATTACATCTATTTTACTTATTTATCATTTCTAAGACTGCAAATCTCTTAATGTTGCAATAGGCTTGGCAATATAACCATCTGTAACATTGAAACTTGCCTTACTAATGAAATTCATATTGAGCTGTGAAACTTGAACAAACTGAAGCTCTGTACACTACAGAATATTTGCTCAATGGAGTCTACATTTCCCTTAATTACTACAACTAATGTTTACGAAACGTGCAGATTATATTTACTGATAATTAGATGCTAAGTAGACAAACTTTAATTTTGCCAGATTTTAAGTTTCTTAAAAACAGTAGTTTTCCCTTATTAGGTTACTGATTATAACCGTTCACCACATGTAGAAACACTTCTCTTTATTGGACTAAGTCATTTAAATGAAACTGCGATTCCTCAACATTTTCAATGTTGATCCATGAATATGCCTCAAGTCTAGCCTTCTTTATATGCCTCAAGTCTAGCCATCTTTATCTTCTCTTTTTGAGTCATATTGTGTGGTGGCTTTGTTATATATTATAGTGGCTTACACTGCAATGCAAAATACAGGAGGGATATGAATTAGTTCTGAAGTTGTTACTTACAGTAGCATTGCATAATAATCTTGGTCATGTTCAGCCTAAAATTAGGATTTGCATAGTTTATTCCCTATTATAAATTAAATATGCGAGTTCAGTTCATAGATTTAGATCATCAGAACATATTAAGAACATAATCACAAAGTTCAGAAGGCCATAGAGCCCATCAATGCTCTTTCGGTTACTAATAATTCATTCTGATAATGTATCCATTCAGCTATTGAAGGATCCCAACGAATCAGCAGCAGCAATGTTTCACGTCAAGATGTCAAGCTTTGAACAGAGCACCAGGATCCAAAGTAAATACTCCAGCAACATTGTCATCTGTTAAGGTAACAGTAGACACAGAGCCCGCTGCTGAATCCACTAAAAACCAATAAAATGACTAACAGGAAAAATATATATGATGAAGTGATGAATTCTCAAGTTTGTTATACATTTCCACATATACTATTTATTTTGGGGTTATTCATGCAAACCATAGCATTTTCTGTTTTTCCTACAGCTCAAGTTAACTATTTCACAACCACGACTCAATATCAAGGTCATTAAGGCTGCTGTATGCTGTATCCACTAACTTTGACAGTAAAAACTACTGAACTAAAGTTGTTCAGTAAAAGCTGTTGTGGTAGTTCTTGTTTACATTTAAGTTACTCCCTTCGTTGTATAAATAGAATAGCAAAGTCTTCTGAGACTGACATGCAAAAGTTGTGCAACATAATAATTTCAACATTTTGTGTCTCGTTGGTTATGTGGCCCTTCTGAATCATTCATCAGGATCAGTAAGGTGTGCTATCCTCTATTAAAACAACATTGTCTGGGGTCACCCTGCACAGCCACATGGTGAGCAGGGTGAGTCATACAGTGCAGGTTCATGTCCTGGCTGTGTGAAGTAGGCCAGTCTCTGCTGGCGCTCCCATTGGTTAGTTATTTACTACTGTTTGACATTAGCTGTGGGGTGGTCACATTTAGGGAATGTTAAAACATGTATTTTTTTTCTGAATTTATTGTTTGTGTGGCATGCCAGCTCTCATGAAGGACAGTGTGTGTGTGGGTTTTACATTTTGACCACTTTTTTAAATTTTTAAATTGCATTCCCTGCCTCAAGATGGCTTCCCATGTACCCGCATGGACTTCACAGAACTAGATTTCCCATCATCCTCCTGCTCACCTATGTAACTGAGATGGATTTACCAGTGAGCAAGAGGATGATGGTAAATATTTATAATCACATTAAACAACATGACGGTGTGAATTAAGTGCATAAAGTAACAATCAACTGAGTCAATAAATTAACCTCTGAAGCCCTATTCACACAGCAGGACTGAGTTGCCTCGAAATTTCTTATGAACACATTCATACAGCACGATTTGTGCCTGCTCACTGACACCATATAACTTTCACAGAGGAATAAATCATTTGGGTTTGGCTGTCTATTTGCATCTTATAAACGTAGACGTGTAAAAACTTCAAACTCACACTTTTCATCTTCACATCCACTATCCATTCCTTTAAATTGCAAGTTCTCTTTGTGTTAATTGTACCTTATACAAAAGTACTATTCATACATTAATAATAATAATAATAATAATAATAATAATAATAATAATAATAATAATAATATGGATTAACATTTCACAACTTAAATTAAAGCTATACAGTCTGAAGCAATTAATTATTATATGAAATCTTAGGAAAATGATTCAGAATACTGTAGTTAATGTTAAAAGTGAAATATTGTGTTATGATTGTGAAATGTGTACCACGTGTATTTAAGAAGCATCTCTATCTGCAACAAATGTAATTGTTGCTTTTTAACACACTTTATTTTAACTACAGGTAACCAACCTACTTACTGTTTCTAGTTCATTCAGACCTTTCAGCGTTGCTCTACTATTAGATTCAACTATATTTCAAATAACATGTTTTAAAGTAATCATAATAAGTTGTTGTTATTATTATTATTATTATTATTATTATTATTATTATTATTATTATTATTATTATTTATATAGGCTAATGCCCTTACAAACTATTCTTAATGTAAAATAAATATTGTGATATAAATGGAACAAAGAGCAGATCTGTAGACTGCATGTGTTTAAAAAATGCAGGTTGTCAAATGGTAGCTCAACTTCTGATGATACAGGGATCTGTTTCACTGCATAATGTCGTATGTGGCATCCTAGCAATTCACACAGTGAGAAAGGCATTTTTCAGCACCGGCACTCAGCCACCGCTAAACCATCCCTTCCATTAAAATGTGACTGGGTTATGCCTGCAAAAAGCATTCACGAAAAGAAGAAAAATATACCACATCAGTACGCACACAGACTGGGGAATATTCTGTTTAAACAGGACTTAAGTTGAATGTTGCAAGTTTTGTAACATCAGCAATCAGTTTGATTGTATTGGTGCAAATTGTGTTAAACCCACAAAATAGGAACTATTAGAATGGCAGCTCAGCTGAGATCGTTCTTTCTTGTGTTAATATGCAGATTAGTTGTTAAAGGAATTGATCCATACTATATATCTGAGCAGTGGCATTCAGCACCACCCTGGGGAAATGTAATTGTCTAATTAAAATGGCCATTTTCAGGACAGCAGACTGAATGTCTTTATAACCACATGGTGTGACATGTTGATTTGTGTAATTATGTTTTAAGGAATATGTTCACAACAATAGCTGGCAGTTTCATTGTGCATTAACAAGGCACCAGAGCAGTAGATATAATAGCGTGTTTGTAATCCAAAGATTGATTTGCAGCACAGCAAGATTTTCATAGACAGTGCTTTCAGAAGCAAAACAAAAACACTTCATATTGTATAACATAAGAAAGGGTATGAACATACAATTAGCAACCATATATGTCTTAAATAACTGCCTGCAGGATTTAATTATCAAAAAAACACACCTCCAGAGCATAAAATGAGAGTGAACTTCTCAATGAGACAGAGTGAAATGCTTTGATAAAATGTCTTGCTTATTCACTTCAGTGCAATCGATCTCAATACTCATTCATCTCTATTTTGAACAGTGGTTATTTGGCAGATTTCAATGTGGATTAATGCTAATAATGTACTGATCTAAAATCATCTTTCCTACATCAGATTGATTTTAACCTTGCACCCCTCACTTGCCAATTGATGGGTAACAAGATTTTATGACCACTACAACCATGGGTCATGCAGGCCCTGTCGCTGAGGCCCTTACTGTAAGATGACTTATATTAACTGCCTAATACAAGAGCACCAATAAGGAATAAGGGTTCTATTGTCGAGATTAATCAACACAAACAACTGAATGCAGCATTTTCACAAGGGAACACAACACCCCTTGAGAGACAGTATGTTTAAAATTGTTTAGTTTTTTTATTTTTATTTTTTTATTTTATAGCTTTCAACCTGTGAGGGCACTGTGTAATGGGAACAGAGTACCCTTAACTAGGGTAGGTGGAAGTTGGTCATTTAGGAAAGGGGAGCAGCTACGGTATCCAAACTCAATGACCCAGATGGTAAACGTTGTGGCATCCGAGGATTGGAGGAGTGGATGTGCTTGTTAACCTAGGGGTCATGAGCGAGGATATAAATAGGGGACTTAGCGTACGTGATCTGTTCCTTGGTAAATGGTTAGTGATAAAAACCTACAAGGAGTCTGTGTGCTGTTTCGTGAACCATGAGTTTTGTCTTGTGTTTGTTAGTGTTTTGTTAACTGTCGTCTGTTTTTTAATAGACTACCAGTTGCACGATCCGGAGCTGTAGCGAAAGCCAGCATAAACCTGGACATCACTTTCACCCCTGCATTTCACGGGGAACTATATTACACCACTTGTACGTATTCACTATCACTAAGAACTGTGTTTGTGTTTTGTGTTTAGTGTTGGTGTGTAAAACTGGACTTTTGGTTACGGGTCAAACCCGGGGAATTACAAATACCGAGTGATACACACCGCTGTATCACTCCAACATTATTATTTACAGGTGTTTGCCATAAGGCTCTGGACATTGTTAGTTAAATCAATAAACACCCTTGCACCTGGAAATCATTGTCTGTCTGTTTTGTATCCGCTCTGCACTGCACTCACCTGTATTCACTTACCACTTTGCCACACAGCTATAAAGTAGTCTCTCGCTAAACCGGACATGTCTGGAGAAAGACAGGTTGTCCTAAATAACGAGGTGTCCAGTTTAAAAAATAAAAATGACACATATTTATAATGTATTTCAAATGTAAAAGTCTTTGCGCTGAAATAACAATGTGTTCTCTGTACATATTACATTATGTCAAAAATATAAATCTTGAAAATGGGCCTATACAGTATGCAATACAGTAGTAAAATCATAAAGAACACATTCTCTTTACTTTAGCATAGGCTACTGGTAACACAAAATAAATAATGCTGCTGCATTATGTGTACATATTACTGAAGAATGTATCCTATGCCACCTATTTTTAACCCTATCACATAATGTTAAGCATCAGTCCAGAAGTATAGTGAGGTTAAGGTTACATCTAAAGAATATTGGAGTTGACAGAATTGAGTGAATCTCTGCCAATGTCAATAAAGGCTGACAAACAGAGATAGTCCCGCAAATGGGCAGCTTATGGATCATGGTGTGGTAGAGATCTCAATTCAGTAAAACTGTGACAGAGCTTTGACCCGCTACAAATTAAAATAATTCCTGGATTGTTTTTAACTGACAGTTAACCTGTTTGATGGATGATTAAACAGAAAACCAATTGCATCACACCAGTGATTTACTAATTACATAGGTTCAGTAAAAAGTTCATCAAGGCTTTTTAGGGAACCTGATAGACCATGAAGGTCAGCTCTGAAACTGTCTTCTTAATATATTAACCTGTAATCATCTGAGGTTGGGGATACCTTTTCACATACAGACTCTCGAGTTTGAAGAGCGCTTACCTCTTCAGGCTTGCAGATTCCACATTATTATATCTATATTTTAATAATATATCAGTAACATGACCTACATTCACTGTAGAGAAATATGTACATTTAAAAATGTAGATTTGGCATTGACACAAACATTGCTTCAAACTGAGCCAATTGGAATGGTTTTGGAATTCTAATGTAATCTTCAATTGTAATGGGTATTTAGAGTACTTTATTTAGTAGTGATTTGTACTGAAAAAAACAATGAGCAGATTTGTTGAAAGATGGGAGATTAATTCTACCTTAGTAAAATAGTGCTGAACTGTAACCACATGACATGAATCAACCCATGTCCAAGTGGACTGGCATAATTAAACACTAAGGGGATTTTCAAAAGGTTGTAAATGATAACTCGAGTGTTTATCAACAAATCAATATGTAGCATTGATTTGGGCATTTTCAAGCGGTTGTTATGCCTATTTCGTTATTAAATAATTGTGCTAAGGTGTTTTCCGAAATCATGTTGATTTACGAAATAATGTTAACATCTTAACAAGCAGTGATTCTTGCGACTATTTATTTTGTTTGCGTGGGAATTTAAAAGGAAATCTGTGTTAATT
Source organism: Acipenser oxyrinchus oxyrinchus (assembly GCA_030684275.1). Classification (NCBI taxonomy): domain Eukaryota; kingdom Metazoa; phylum Chordata; class Actinopteri; order Acipenseriformes; family Acipenseridae; genus Acipenser; species Acipenser oxyrinchus. The sequence goes on along the minus strand of CM060253.1, from coordinate 37,671,373 downwards.
GTCATAATTTATCAGAAGCTAACAAAAAAGTATATAACTCACCTTGAAACAGCATTTAAAATATTTGGTGTTAAAAACATTGAATAAACAAACTACAATATGGCTTTGCTGGGAGTGGCAGCAGTTGCATCAAATGTAATTTTTGAGCTTGAGTGCGAGCCTGAGATTGACAGACACCGGCTGCAACGCCAACAGCAGAGAGAAGGTTTACAGGACCAGGGTTAATTTCTTAGATTTACCAGATGGCGATCTAAAAACTCGATTGCATCTGGATAGGGCAGCTATTGTCGACCTCTGTCAGACTGCGGGAAGACCTTGAATTGCCTATGAAAAGGGTTTGTGCTGTCAACCGGTTTTATAAAGCCAAGCTTCACCAGACCTTCCTGGTTATTAAGAGTGGGGGCAGCCCGCCCGCTACTGGGTTTACATACCCGTACTTAATCCAGTGAGTCTGCAGCTACACTGTAGTAGTGGGGAGCACATTTCGCTACATCCTATAACATCTGGAACGCATGTGCAAATTTACCTGGCTCCTGTCATGACTTACATTTTGACAGAATCTGCTGTGTTTAATCATTTCAGAGACCCAATACACCAGATGGCATATTAGTAGATCAGTATTGTAAGACTACCTATATAATTAAATATTTGTAGTTCTGAAAATATTTTAACCTTTTCTGTACTTGTGGTTATGAATGAGTGTGGCAAAGTGCCCCCCCTGTGTGTATTTTGTGTTACGTGTTGTGTGTAAATGTTGGTGTATAGGCATTGGTACACGGGATATAAGCGGGTCTGTGTTTCACATGTGTTTAAATTGTAGATTTGTATTTAGGCACGAGGAGGGCACAAATCACATCACGTGCAAGTAAAAAGTAATAATATGTGAGCACGGGGAATTGCACTTTAATTAATTCACGTGCAGTTGTACCGAGATTCCAATTGAATGATTGACTAGCAATCGAGTCTCGCACAACTGCATAAAAGTTGTATGTTTTCACTCACTCGGGTTGGGTGTCGTGGAGTGGAGAACGGGTAGAGAGAGAGAGAGAGAGAGAGAGAGAGAGAGAGAGAGAGAGAGAGAGAGAGAGAGAGAAAGAAATATTTATAACACTATATCGCGGCTGGTAGTACCAGCACGATACTTGTTTTATTTATTTACTCACCGTGTTTGTGTGTCTGTCCGTCCACCGCTTGTTTAATTGTTAGTCCGTTTTGTTTATATATTTATTTTGGCGAAAGTGCCGTGGTCCTGTTTCTGTTTTGTGTACAAACCTTTATTTTCTGTTTGATTATTAAACGCTGAGCGATCACGCGCCAGCTTCACCAAAACCCCAAGTCTCTGTCTGTACTGTGTTTCCTGGCTCTGCCGTGACGCCACCGCCAGTCGCCTTTGTCACACGTGGTGTCAGAACTGAGCTACAGCGCCCAGGACTCAGGCCGAGCAGGAACCGCAATTTGGGGTTTAAAAAAAAAAAAAACAACCAACAACAACAACAACAAAAAAAAAAAAAAAATGGAAGGCTGGAACTGGAGAGATGGCTGCCAGGATCTGGAGGTCCTCCTCGGTGGTCTAGGAGGACCAAGGCTGGTGCCTTGCCTGTGGGGAGTTCGGCACCGTGGTGCGCTGCCCCTACCAAGAGGGAGAGGAGGAACTGGCCCAGGAGAGGAAGGTGAGGAGGAGGCAGAGAAGGGGAAAGGGGAAGAGGAAGGCTGAATGTCCACAGCCCAAGTGGGAGGAGCCTGAGTGTCCACAGCCCAAGTGGGAGGAGCCCGAACGCCCCACGCCTGAGTGGGAGGAGCCCGAACGCCCCACGCCTGAATGGGAGGAGCCCGAACGCCCCACGCCTGAATGGGAGGAGTCGGGCGTCCACAGCCCAAGAGGGAGGAGTCGGGCGCCCACAGCCCAAGAGGGAGGAGTCGGTGCGCCCACAGCCCAAGAGGGAGGAGTCGGTGCGCCCACGGCCCAAAAGGGGAAGGTAGAGCGCCCACAGCTCCAGTCTCCACCAGCAGAGGGTGAATTCCTGCTGGTTCCACCTCCATTGCCATGGGAGGACTGCTTGCAGCTCCCACCTCCACCAGCAGAGGGTGAATTCCTGCTGGTCCCGGCCGCCACCTCCATCGGCAGAAGCAGAGCAGCAGGAGCTGTCTCTGCCTCCGCCACCTCCACCGCCAGGAGCAGAGCAGCAGGAGCTGCCTCTGCCTCCACCAGCAGAGGGTGAATGCCTGCTGGGTCCCTGTCCACCAGCAGAGGGTGAATGCCTGCTGGGTCCCTGTCCACCAGCAGAGGGTGAATGCCTGCTGGGTCCCTGTCCACCAGCAGAGGGTGAATGCCTGCTGGGTCCCTGTCCACCAGCAGAGGGTGAATGCCTGCTGGGTCCCTGTCCACCAGCAGAGGGTGAATGCCTGCTGGGTCCCTGTCCACCAGCAGAGGGTGAATGCCTGCTGGGTCCCTGTCCACCAGCAGAGGGTGAATGCCTGCTGGGTCCCTGTCCACCAGCAGAGGGTGAATGCCTGCTGGGTCCCTGTCCACCAGCAGAGGGTGAAGGCCTGCTGGGTCCCTGTCCACCAGCAGAGGGAAAATGCCTGCTGGTCTCCCCTTCCGAGGCGGAGCCGCACCAGTCCCCTACAAGAGAGGGGCCGCACCAGTCCCCTGAAACAAGGGTAGACTACATGCCGCCTCCCACCTCCGCCGCCAGGAGACTACACGCCGCCTCCCACCTCCACTGGCAGGAGCAGAGCAGCAGGAGCTGCCTCTGCCTCCGCCACCTCCACCGGCAGGAGCAGAGCAGCAGGAGCTGCCTCTGCCTCCGCCACCTTCACCGGCAGGAGCAGAGCAGCAGGAGCTGCCTCTGCCTCCGCCACCTTCACTGGCAGGAGCAGAGCAGCAGGAGCTGCCTCTGCCTCCGCCACCTTCACTGGCAGGAGCAGAGCAGCAGGAGCTGCCTCTGCCTCCGCCACCTTCACTGGCAGGAGCAGAGCAGCAGGAGCTGCCTCTGCCTCCGCCACCTCCACTGGCAGGAGCAGAGCAGCAGGAGCTGCCTCTGCCTCCGCCAACCCCACCAGCAGAGGAGGAATGTCTGCTGGTATCACTTCCCCACCAGCAGAGGATGAATGCCTGCTGGTATCACTTCCCCCACCAGCAGAGGATGAATGCCTGCTGGTATCACTTCCCCACCGCCACGAGGAGAGGAGCAGGAGCTGCCTCTCCCGCCACCAGAAGGAGCAGGACTAGATGCTGGCGGTCCTCAGCAGCCCTTGCATAGGCTGCTGAGGAAAGCATGGGAAGAACCGCCCGGCCGCAGTGGCCGAGAAGAGGGCCAAAACCCGCACCCCAGCTTGTCCTGACTGCCTGCCCGCTGCCCAAGGATGCCTGCCTCACTGCGCCCAAGGATGCCTGCCTCGCTGCCCAAGGATGCCTGCCTCGCCGCCCAAGGATGCCTGCCTCGCCGCCCAAGGATGCTTGCCTCGCCGCCCAAGGATGCTTGCCTCGCCGCCCAAGGATGCTTGCCTCGCACGCCTGGGTTGCCAGCCGCCCGCATCGCTTGGGTTGCCAGCCGCCCGCACGCTTGGGTTGCCAGCCGCCCGCACGCTTGGGTTGCCAGCCGCCCGCGACGCTTGGGTTGCCAGCCGCTCCGCGATCGCCTGGGCTGCCTGTCGCCCGCGACGCCTGGGGCTGCCTTTGCTCCACACAGGGTGCAGGGTGCGAGGGGAAGTGGAGCTCCCGCTGCCGCCTCTATGGCCAGGGGCTCCCTCCCGAGTTCGCCTCCCGAGGGTCCGCTGCTGCTGCCGCCGCCTCCCGAGGGTCCGCTGCTGCTGCCGCCGCCTCCCGAGGGTCCGCTGCTGCTGCCGCCGCCTCCCGAGGGTCCGCTGCTGCTGCCGCCGCCTCCCGAGGGTCCGCTGCTGCTGCCGCCACCTGGGGTCGCCAGGGATCCTGCTCGCCTGGGTCGCCGGGCCTCTGCTTTGCCTCGGGTCGCTAGACTGTGGCCGGAGCTCCATGAAGGGGAGCTGCCGGCCATGAAGAAAGGGGGAGGTCAGGAGACCAGCTCCCCAGCCGCATTTCCGCGGGCAGGAACACGGTGGCCGGAGCCCCACGGAGGGGAGCTAGCGCCACAAAGAAGGGGGGAGGTCAGGAGACCAGCTCCCCTGCAGCAGTTTCGCTGCCGGAATTGGGTGGCCGGAGCCCCACGGAGGGGAACTGCCGGCCATGAAGAAGGGGGAGGTCAGGAGACCAGCTTCCCCCGCAGCAGTTTCGCTGCCGAGATTGTGTGGCCGGAGCCCCACGGAGGGGAACTGCCGCCATGAAGAAGGGGGAGATCAGACCAGCTTCCCCGCAGCAGTTTCGCTGCCGGAGATTGTGTGGTCGGAGCCCCACGGAGGGGAACTGCCGCCATGAAGAAGGGGAGGTCAGGAGACCAGCTCCCCAGCTGCACTTTCGCGGCAGGAGATAGTGTGGCTGAAGCCCCGAAGAGGGAGCTGCCGGCCACGAAGAATTGGGGGTGCCGGACATTCCACCATGGCCACCCCCAGAAACAACTTGCTTCCCCTCTTCCGGGACTTTGGGACTGAGGGGGAGGTGGCCATTGAGGCCATGTGTGCTTTGCACAAGGGGGTATATGTGGCAAAGTGCCCCCTGTGTGTATTTTGTGTTACGTGTTGTGTGTAAATGTTGGTGTATAGGCATTGGTACACGGGATATAAGCGGTCTGTGTTTCACATGTGTTTAAATTGTAGATTTGTATTTAGGCACGAGGAGGGCACAAATCACATCACGCAAGTAAAAGTAATAATATGTGAGCACGGGAATTGCACTTTAATTATTCGACGCAGTTGTACCGAGATTCCAATTGAATGATTGACTAGCAATCGAAGTCTCGGCACAACTGCATAAAAGTTGTATGTTTTCACTCACTCGGGGTTGGGTGTTCGTGGAGTGGAGAACGGTGAGAGAGAGAGAGGAGAAAGAAATATTTATAACAATTGTTATCGCGTGCTGGTAGTACCAGCACGATACTTGTTTTATTTATTTACTCACCGTGTTTGTGTGTCTGTCCGTCCACCGTTTGTTACTGTTTAGTCCGTTTTGTTTATATATTTATTTTGGCGAAAGTGCCGTGTCCTGTTTCTGTTTTGTGTACAAACCTTTTATTTTCTGTTTGATTATTAAACGCTGAGCGCCATCACGCGCTCAGCTTCACCAAAACCCCAAGTCTCTGTCTGCTCTGTGTGTTTCTAGTTTCTGGTCTGAGTTCCTCCCTGCAGCCATCCTGTCACAATGAGATTTATTCTTGCTTTAACCATGTGTAACCTTACGGGACGTTTGTTGTATTGCTAAAAGGATATACTGTTATTTGCACCCAGTGTAATGTTACTACCAAGAAATTAGCAATGCAGCTGTAGCCTGAACTGGATACGTAATGCTTTTAATACCTCTGTCTAATCCACACAAGAGCAAAGAACAGGCGTACAAGGACACACAGATCCACTAGGAATGTGATCTAGCAGACTTTGGTTTACTAAAAATTAGGTTTCGGTGGCTCGACAAATCAGGTGCTGTGGTTTAATGCGACCCCCAAACCGTGGATGTTTGTAGCGCCTTGTATCCAGGAGGAAGAACCACCTCATCTTGAACCATTGGCGCTTCCTCAGGCAACAGACCATTGACATGGATTCTGCCTAAACGTATCTGTAATGTTGTCAGACTCCCCCCACACTTTATGCACAATGTACACTTCAATTGCACATGTTTGTATGCATATAAAATGTTCTTATAATACTGTAAGTGTTTCATGGCTACTTCTAATCATGTTGAGTTTTTTTTTATTGCGGAGGCGAGCAAAGAGTAACAGAGACAATGCAGGATTAGAGGAATTCATGAACAATTAATTATAAACAAATTGTGTATTGAGTTAGGGAGTTCTATTGTAATTTTAAAAGCTTAATAAATATATAATGAAGTGTTACATACATGGTATACATCTATAATAACTAACAACACACAAATGGCACTTCAAACGTATTTATTTATAGCCTACAATCATACATACTAAAATACATACAAAACAACATAAGAAAATAAATTCCAAGCCTACATAGATGGCTTACCCCTCCCCCCCCCTCCACGCCCCATCCAAAAATACCATCCAATATTTACCCACACGCCAGATAATGGTAATGGTAAATGGTAACATTAAATTTAAAAAAAAATAATTAATTAAATCTATATTCTGGATAACATAATGGACAATTTTAAAAGTTCACAAATTATACACAAAAGAGATATTCCCATTATTTTTTATTTCCATTTGGCTGCTGCTTACTAGTGGGAGAGCCGTCTCCCTGTACACTAGTAGTTTCCATAACAACTCATTTGTTTCTTGTTTTTTTGTTATGACTTTCACTCCGTGTGGAGTTTTGTCTGCCTGGAGTAAGAAATAGTAAATAAAAATATAGTGAGAGTAAATCAGTGCGTTTACATGAGCATAAGAATTCTGATATTTTTTCGGAAAACTAAGTTTTCCAAAAACTAATTCCGATATCAAAAGTCATGTAAACACAGTTTTCGGAAAATGTATCGGAATATTCCTTAGGTCAGTTTTCGGAAAACAGCACCGAGAAATTTCCGATTCAATTCCGAAAATGAACCAAATGTATATCATGTAAACACACTTTTCGGAAAACTTATTCCGATAGTCTGCATGGATCCATTTGCTCCGTTATTGAATCGTATTTTGTCATATACTTATATTTGCTAGAACCAAAGTCATTGTATTTTATCTTGCTCTTAATTGTATATAATACTTGTACTGTGATTCTTGAAATGTATTTGTTTACGAGCGTAAGTCGCCCTGGATAAGAGCGTCTGCTAAGAAATTAATAATAATAATAATAATAATAATAATAATAATAATAATAAGTTAGGGATCAAGTAATATTTGTCCGTATGTATTTTTTTTAATAGCCTATACTGAAGCAGCACATGTTTTCCAGCTTTAAAATTACGTGATAATTTAAAATAATGTCTGCAAAAGAAACTGGTAATATAGAACAGGATGAGCTGTTGGAAAGGCTGATTGCACATTGTGGGGAATCTGAATAGAGGTATAGGATAGTAATCTTTGAATTTAAGACCCGACACTTCGATAAAGCACTTGTTATTGGATTGCTCTCCGTTCTATCGCAGAAAAAATGTCCGGTTTGTTCAAATCGTACTTAGGGTACTACAATACTTTGCATGTGAAAATATCCTGTGTTTTGCGAAAACTTCAATCCATGTATACATTTGAATTCTAATTAGACTTTCTATCATTAATCATGTAAACACAGAAAAGTGACGTTTTAAGAAAATCAGTTATCTGATTCGGTTTTCCGAAAACATTAGTTTTCGGAAAACGCTTTGTCATGTAAATGTACTGAATAAGTCCCCACAAATATAGGAATGCAAACGTATGTGTGTGTGCTTTTTTTTTTAAATATGTATATGTCTTTGTACTCTTTGGAGTTGCTAAAAACAGTAAGATGAATCTCAAGCAATGCACAGTAATTGCTTTCTGTGGATAAGATCGCCATCATCATTTTACAATATATCTTGTGATCCAGGAGAGAACAGATTAAATTAATAAACATTTTTTATGAAGCGCTTAGTAAAATAACAAGAAAGAGCAGGTATGTTATGTAGCGGGGACTAACTGTGGTGTTGCTGTCAGTTTTGATAAAATAATATCAATGATTCACCTTCAGATCTGAGAGGGAGACGAATAGGCAATGATAGCTAGGATAAATGAAGAGCCAATGCAGTTGGACAAACACTCATTCTGAGAGGTCTGCAGAATCCTATTAGTATTCATCCCACAGTTCTCATTTTAGCAGCAGAATGTTGAAGGCGTGTGTAAAGGGCTATTGATGCAGCATAGGCCATGTTGCAGTACCTGCAGTATATTGTTTTATGGATTAAGATTGTGATGGTTTTGATGTGAATTCCGATAAAACAGTCCATGAAGTATAACTCACCTTCGGGGGTTCATCTGATCTGTGTAATAACCAAATGCCTCCAGTGACCTGGAGTTTCATTGTTACCTGCTTAAAGGGTTTATCAAAAAAAGTTGTATCCTATTCAGCAGATGTAACGCCCATTATGGGGCCTTCAACATCACTCTAAGCTAGTTTGTGACTATTAAATCTTGTGGACTTCAAAAGGACTAATGGGTTTAATCTAGTGAGGTCCATAAGAAGGAGTAACCAAATTACTATGACCCCTTCCCTACCCCTATAATAATTCCCTCAACTTTAAGAGGATTTCACTTTTCTTGCTGTCCATTGTTAGTAGAGTTTCAAGAAAAAAAAACATGTTATAATTAGGTTCCAGACCAGAAGTTTTGGACTATAAGATTCTAAAGTCAGCCATGGCTGTTCAAGGGAGAGTCAAGGGAGAACTTAAAAGTAATGGAAGAAGGATAAATGAAATGCAGATTTTGCATACACTATACAAAGTACATAAATACATTAGGTTAGGTTAGGTTAACCACTTCACTGCTATTTTGACAGATTGGGTCTGTAATGAAAAGCAATCCTCCATTGCACATCACATTATTACGTTACAGTACATGCAGGGATGTAAATCAGGTGTTCTGCATTTGAGCACTTTAGAGATCTATGAGTTGTTCCGATCTTGCCCCATTTAGATGTTGATCTGAACGTGGTCTCACTCTGCGGACCTGAACTGAAGTGGACCATTTATATTAAAATCCAGGACCTTGTGTGACCCCTTCTACTGTTCTGAGGAAAAACCAAAGCACTCATATAATACCTCTAACTAGATGACCAGACAACTGTTATCTCTTTTTTTTCAATCAGGGCACTATGTAGTTATTGCTTATGTACATTTTTTTTAAAAAAACTATATAAACATAATTTAGATATTTTATTTAACATCATCAGGCCCGGATTAACCTATTGTGAGGCCCTGTGCGTCACCATAAATGGGGCCCTGTGCCCAGGGTTGTCTGATCTGTATGACATTTGTAACCAAACGCTCAACCAAAATCTGTGAAATATAGCCAAAAGCTGATTCAAAAATAGCCCAAAAGTAGCCCAGATTTTTTTTACTACATTTTATACACTATTAAATGAATAGTAATAAAGAATAAAATTAAATAGATGCTTAATTTATATTCTTGGTGAGATTTGAGAAGAAGCTGGCTGGCTGACTGGAGAAGCTGGCTGACTGTTTACTTAAAGGGGACATCCACTTGTTTTGTGTGTGTGTGTGTGTGTGTGTTATATAGGAACATGTAACACACACACACACACACACACACACACAAAAGTGGATGTTCCCTTTAAGTGCCATGTACCTGCTGAAACAAACATATAATTTACTTGTTTATCTGTTACTTGCTGCCTATAGTGTAAAATATCTTACATCCTGCCTGGACCAGGACAGAAACTGAGTAAATACTAATGATAATGATAGCGATAATGATAACTGATGATATAACTTTATACAATTTCAAATTAGAAAACGATTCAGTACTGTCAGCCAATCAGCTTCCAACATTAGTGTCACGAGCAGTAGATGCCTGTTGGAACATCTCGGCACCAACTGTAAATCAAATTTAAAATCAATCCGCTTGTACACTGTTTTTAAGAGTAGGGGGTTGAAAAGCTAAACAGAAAAGTAAAACAAAAACGATTTTGTGAATAAAAACACATTGTTTTTTTTCTCTTTAAATGTGCTTCATCCTTGTTTTCTAATCAAAAAATGTTCAGGACCATCTTTTTAGAATGCCGTTGCACTGCGGAAGGGTACCCAACGAATCAGTACAAGCTCAAGGTAAATCAAGGTGAAAATGTTCCAAAGTCAGTGTCTTTTGACTAAAAAATACGCTCAGTTTAGGCATTTTGCTGAGCAGATCTTTGCCCCGCTGTTGCTTTTCTTTCATTCATTTTCTTGTGGCAGAACCGCTTTCATATTTTCGAGCAGCAGACATTGTAAAATAAAATATTGATATAGGTTTGCGCGGAGTCAAGTGGCTTCTCCATAGCAACCGGTAGCCACTGAAAACAAACCGTTGTCAAGCTGTGTAACATACGACCGGTGGCTAATTATGATGACAACGTACGTGACCAAAAAAATAATAGATACAAACTAAAATTAGGTGGTGTAGGTTTAATGCAATGCCCATACAACCTGCCGGCCGATATCGGGGGATTGTTAGTGTTCATTTGTTGTTCGGTTTTTAATTTGTAATGCTCTTTATTGTGTGCCCTATCTGTGGGTGTTTCTGACTGCATGATAACCAGTGTGTCCAGTTTGGGCACCGCACCCTAACAGGGTTGGCTAGTGATGGTTAGCGCTGCCGCCACGTTAACCTTGTTTTGGGTGTTTTACCATATATATATATATATATATATATATATATATATATATATATATATATATATATATATATATATATATATATATATATATATATTTATTTGGGTATGTACCTGTTAAACTAGGAACCTGGGTGATTTCATATGGTTTCACTACCTGATGTTAATGTAGGTAAACTAGTATGTACTACTAAAAAAGGCATTAAGTAAATTAATGCATAATGCTCTTATTGCTAAAATTAATCTTCACACTACTAACATGTTACAATATTGTGCTTATTATTTTTTGGTATGTTATAATTGTGTATTACTGTAATTTATACTGTAAGTATAACTATGTTTACAATGAATAAAACGTTTGCTGCAAATGGTTCTTGAGTCTGGTGGACTTACACCCATCTTCATGCTGCTGATGTATAGCAGAAAGCCACTTAGCCCGCCTATCTGGGCTTAAACGCCTCTTTGGAAGTTTAAAAATTGACAGCCGCTTGTCTTTCGTGGTTGCGGCATCCAACACTAGGTGGTAAGAACTCTTCAATTAATAAAGGAAACAGCATCTGTCTTGGTTTGTTTTCAGAGGCTCCGAAGTTGCTATGCGGTTACTATGTGCATGTGTATCAAACGGAAAGGTGCCTGAATGCGTATTGTGGTTTTTTTTCATTATCAGTAACCGGGGCCTTTGAGCAGGGGGCCCTGTGCAAGTGCACCTAGTGCACATCGGTTAATCCAGGCTTGAACATCATGTAATCAAAGAAACTACAAAATTATATTACAAAAGTTTACCGGAAACCATAATAGTCATACAGTATTTCATGTTGGATTTCAAACATTTTACATTTTTTGTCAGTGTTTAAGTATATGGAAAACTACAACGCGGTATGTAATTCAATATGTTGATGCACAATTAGTTAATTCTATAGGATGATGCAAAACTTTTGGCCATAGCTGTATATATTTAATAATGAAATACAGTTTTGCAATTACATTCTTTAGTCAGTTAAATGTTTGCTGTGTTTGGGAGGAATGTCTTCCAATTTTGTCCTAGAGGAATTAAAGTGTAACGTAGCCTCTCTGTCGTCGGCTTGTTTGCCCTTTAAAACATAGACCCAGACACAGAACTGATTTTTGAGCGCTTTTGCGCACTTTTAATTTTCACAGCACAAACCAAACCAAACAAAAGCCTAGCTCAAACGTAGAGCCTACCTTCACTTAACAGGTCCCTGACTCACACACAGGACAGCTAAGCCGTTTACCTGTCAACAACCACTTTACCTTAACTTTTAAGCAGCCACCCTCTTAAACCAGCTCCCTGGAGATCTCTCTCTAATGGAGCTGGGAGCTGTCTTTTATAGTTTGTGGCTGTTCCCAATCAACACCAATTACCTCGTTTGGGAAAAGCCACATTCGCACATGTTTTTGGGAGGGAGAGGAATTAACCCCGTCCCTGCCAACCACCACCAAAACACACAACACCCAGACTTTATTTACATGCAGAGCCCTTACTGTGTTACAACAGATACTAAATGTATTTACTTATTTACAGTGATTTGATGCTGTTGTGCCTTGACGAGATTTGTTTGAGCAAAATTTAGATCCAAACAATGTAAGAATGCTGAAGAGACAGTGAAAATGTCAGCGCCCCAGGTGACTGGAAAATATTCTTCAAATTGCCTTAAAACACTCAATGTGGAAGTTACTTGCCATTGATTGGTACTCAATTGTAAACTGAGGGAGGGACTGTTTTCTTGTTTTGAGATCAAAACATTAATGAATGGATGTACTGCCCACTCCCAATATATACAGTGGTAGCATCACTGTTGAGACACATTGAGGCTTGTCAGTGAATATCAAGATGGGTGGTGCCTAGTGTTAGTCAGTTAGTTAAAACTGAGTCACCCCAATAATTGTGTAGCAGCATCAAGGGTGTTAATGGAAGAGGGCTGTACTGTTGTATTTTGTTGCTGATGTCCGTATATCACCATCCATAGTCATTTTGTCTCACTTTAGTTGAAACTGTTGAATTAAGTGTCAACTCCAACCTGCTTTGTAGTGTTTTTGCTTTTAGAAAATGTGTCAGAGAAAAATTAATTCAGTCACTTCCTTAAGATTAAAGGTCCCCAGAGATAAACTAAGAAAACTGTTATAAAGAGACAGCCCTTTCTTATCAGTGAGCCGAATGTGGCCTAAATAAATTACATTTTGGTTATTTATTAAAGATCAATTGGTTTTCTGTGAAGGTACAAAAAAAATCTGTTTCTTGTTCTTTCATCTCATTTTTCTTAAAAAAAAGAAATAACCTGCGATGCTTGTCACATCATTTATCATCACTGAAAGGCAATGACTTACAAAGCTGTTTAATAAAATTATCCTTTAGTTCTTGACAGTTGCTTTGCAGTTAGATGCATCCACTGAAAGTAGGCCGGTTGCATTGCGGGTAGGTAGGATCTGACGACTGCTTTTCAAGAAAGAAAATGCAGCGCCACCGCTTCATCATCCATTTGGTGATGTTCTATTATTCTGACAACAGATTGTATTATTCAGCAAACAGAAGTCATATGTTACAGAAGCACACAAGAAAAATGAACTGTTTTCCAACAATGGTTATCAGTAAGAAAAGAAAAAAGTTAAATGGGTAAATTGTAGCGGTAAGAGTAAGAGAGAATCCAGTTAGATTGAAAGGTAATAACTGTGAGTAGGAATGGAAAGAGGTAACAGTGAGAAGGAACAAGAACAGGAAATGCAAGGTGTGTGCTGCATATACTGGGGGTTACATAAGTGGGAAATATACAGTATGTTCTAATGGTGTTATTTTGTTTATTCTGAATGGGTTTTGCTTATAATAGTTGAGCAATTATTGTTGCGCCTTTGTTTTTTCTTTCTTGCAGCATTTTGGTTGGGTATGGAACTGCTACTGTTGCATGCTGTTTGCAGCTGTGACCATGTTGATTGACGTGTAATATGACTGGAGTAAGTCTGGAGTCAAAGTGCTCCAATAATATTTATGTTCAAATCTTAGTGGCCACTGATTTGCAAGTTTTGCCAATATACTGAGCAGTACAAGAAACCATACTCTTGTTAACCATCCATATCTTAAAGTTACAAGTTAAGATTTCAGCTTTAGTTTTTATATGATATACAATATTAGACTTATATATTAACCTTCACGAACAATCAAAGTCTTGTAGTGACTTAAGTTACACAGCAACGAACAACTCTTGCACTGGCTGTCTGGAGATGTAATTTAAAGAGCTACAGAGACACATTTGTAGGGTGTTAAGCCAGAGATTAGTGAACTAGTTCAGCTAATTCTAAGAGTTTGGGCAAGACCACATATACACATGAATGAGACATAGGCTCTTCAAATTGGTAAGATGCTTACATTACCAAGGAACCAGCTATAGTAGAGGTTTAGCACGTCATAATAATGGTAAATAGACATGCTTATGACATCTGTAATGGGTTAGTAATAAAAAAGGTCTTGAATGTTCACAGATTTTTAAACAAAATTTGTAACTTTTATTACTGTATGTTTTTGTTTTTCAATCATAGCCATTACTAGTCAAAGGGCATCCGGTGAAATATCAAACACACAGAATCTCAGTGCTTGTATGAGGTACGTTTTAAATGTATTGTGTAAACCTCATGGGTCTAACCTTGGCACTTTCTGAAATGAAAAAGGGAAAGATTTTAGATGAAATCAATATAAAAAGATAACACATCACTTCAAAACCTCCCTTGAACATTCCACAATAGAGGAGAAAACACAGATAATGCTAAAGCAACAACTAGCTTTTTCAGTCTCAGCCTGTTCATCTTCAAATGTATGACTTGATCCTTTAAGATTTGATTTCACAAAGTTTTGAGACCAACCAGCTACTAGGAACCAGAACATCACTGATGGGCTGAGTGGCCTCCTTTCATTCTTATTAAAATGATCTGATGCATCAGCCATAGGACTTGACATGAGAGGGCTCTTTTTTGCCATAAATTACATCAAATTCACAGAACAGGGAGTTCCTAGACTTTTATGGTAAGAGAACTTACCATAAAAGAGTGCTCGTTTAACTGTATTATAAAGATAAGAGTGACTGAAAATCAATGAAAAGGAGGGGTTGTGATCATGATGTCTCAGAGAATTTAATTCACAGTATTGATTTTAATTATACATCTCTAGCACAAGGTTTGATTAGTCAATCTTGCAGCCAATTACTTTGATGGCTTCAGAATAGCCACCTGCCCTCCTGTTAGATTACTAACTATACAGATAAACACAATAATAGACTATAAAGTAAATAAATATGTGCTTTGATTATACCTTTCATCAAGACTTAGTAGAATAGCAGGAATTGAATACTAACCCCTCCTATTATTGTTTGTACTGGATTGGTTGTATATGAATAATAGAGAACTTGTAAAACGTACTTGATTCTGGGTGCATATAATATAACTTTTTTTTATTGCTACAGAAGTAATAAACATAATTGTACACTACCCTGAAAAAAAAAATTATTGTTTAGAGATCTTATAATACAACGGAACTGAATGTGTTAGAAAAAATGAAGGTGTTAGAAAATAAATCAGTGTACTTTGGTGTAGGATGTAAGGAATATAAATTAGTTGTATTGATTTCTATCTGTTGACAAAGAGTGTTGTTGGAGAGAAGCATAGCATTAACTAGATTTAATTATTAAGGATGCATTTTCGAATAGGTTTCTCCGTGAATTAAGCATGGCCTCTCTTAAACACACCACTTCAGTAGCAAAACAGGCAACAATGCATTGATATATACTTAAAGGGGTATTATTATTATTTATTTCTTAGCAGACACCCTTATCCAGGGCTACTTACAATTGTTACAAGATATCACATTATTTTCACATACAATTACCCATTTATACAGTTGGGGTTTTACTGGGGCAATCTAGGTAAAGTACCTTGCTCAAGGGTACAGCAGCAGTGTCCACCACCTGGGATTGAACCCACAACTCTCCAGTCAGGAGTCCAGAGCCCTAACCACTACTCCACACTGCTACACAGATTTAACCTTCCCCAAGCTACATTTGCACTTTCCATCCCTCAAGCAGCTCTCCTCTTTTACTCTGCTGGGGTCAATGTAATTAACAACATCATTTCCCCCTTCTGACTTCCATGCTCTTCTAAGAACATAAGAGCATAAGAAAGGTTACAAACGAGAGGAGGCCATTCGGCCCATCTTGCTCGTTTGGTTGTTTGTAGCTTATTGATCCCAGAATCTCATCAAGCAGCTTCTTAAAGGATCCCAGGGTGTCAGCTTCAACAGCATTACTTGGTTCCAGACTCCCACAATTCTCTGTGTAAAAAAAGTGCCATTTTGTTTTAGATTTGTCTACTTTTGGCATGGATTTGTTTTGCACCTCTACGACTACATTTTTGAAAAATAGCCATCCATTCTCTGTGGATGTTTTCTCTATTTTACTCCAATCTACTTCTGTTAGTCTCTGTTTCATTCCTTCATAGTTTGCCTTTCTAAAATTGTAAACCTCAGCTTTAGTCATTACTTTTGGGGTTTTAAAAAGCACTTCAAATGAGACCATGTTGTGAGCTGAGGTTGCCAATGGTTCTCTGACCTCTGTTTTAGTTATTCTGTCTTTGTTATTTGAAAAGACTAAATCAAGGCATGCACCTCCTCTAGTTGGTGCCTTGACAAATTGCATTAGGAAGCAGTCATTTGTCATTTGTACCATTTCAATTTCGGCTGTCCTGCTCCCCACTGGGTTTTCCCATTTTATATGGGGGCTTCTCCTTTGCTACATGCATTTCGAATATCAATGTATAACAGATTATTTTGCTCGGTATCTGAATTTGACAGTCTATAGCAGGGGTGGGTATCGGTCCTGAGGGCCGGTGTCCTCCTGGCTTTTGTTCCAACTGTGCTCTAAATTACTTAATTAGAACAATAATTGGTAATAATTGGTCCAATTAAGTAATTTAGGGCAAAGTTGGAACGAAAGCCAGGAGGGACACCGGCCCTCCAGGACCGGAATTGCCCACCCCTGGTCTATAGCATGCCCCTATTATTGTGTCCATTATTCTAACCCATATTGATTCTGCGTTGCTTTTTTTCTTCCAGATTTAACACCTGGGCTTCAAGACTATTTTTGATGTATAGCGCTACCCCTCCACCTTTTCTGTCCTTCCCGTCTTTCCTATAGAGTGCATACCCACTAATATTATATTTGTCTCCATCACTCTTGGATAACCAATTTCTGTAACACCTATCACATCGTAGTTACTTGTTAGTGCAGTAGCTTCAAGTTCTAACATTTTGTTTTTGAGACTTCTAGCATTTAGATAAATACATTTAACGGCTATCTTACCTTGGCTATCTTGAGTTGTTGCCCTTTTGTTGTTTTGATGTAGTCTCCCTTCTGTTTTTTTGTTGATTTCTCCCCCTTTCTTTTCTAGTTTAAATCCTTCTGAACCTCCTCGAGGATCCATTCTCAGAGTAGATTGGTTCCCTTTTTATTTAAGTGCAGTCCGTCCCACCTATATAGTCCTTGTTGTAGAATGTGGTCCAATGTTCAAGGAAGTTGAAGCCTTCCTGTGTGCACCACGATTTCAGCCACATCTGAATCAAAGTAAAGTACAGTTTGAATTTAATATCCTAAAATATACTATGTTGACACGTAATCTGTCTGATTATTTGAAATCCTGAGGCACATTCAAAGTTCTTCAGCTTTACAACTTATTTTTTTGAAGAAGAGGAAGAATTTCTTTGGTCGGGTGGGGAGTGAGATGTAAGCTATGCAGAGATATGTATTAATTATTTAATTAACCACACCTGTGCTGAGGCTGGTCTCAGCCCTTATAAACCCTGTAGGTACCAGTTTGATACAGGGAGAGATTGACCATGGAGAAGGGAGAAGGGAAAAGAGAGTTTGGAACTTGTTATCTTTTGAGCTAAGTACAGGCTGTGTGGTCCAGTGGTTAAAGAAAAGGGCTTGTAACTAGGAGGTCCCTGGTTCAAATCCCACCTCAGCCACTCATTGTGTGACCCTGAGCAAGTCACTTAACCTCCTTGTGCTCCGTCTTTCAGGTGAGACGTAGTTGTAAGTGACTCTGCAGCTGATGCATAGTTCACACACCCTAGTCTCTGTAAGTCGCCTTGGATAAAGGCGTCCGCTAAATAAACAAATAATAATATCTAGTTTGGTTTTGTTGTGAGAAGCGTTTTACAGGTCCCATGTCTTTTGCTGTTGTGTAACGTGAATTGTACAAGAGGACACAATAGTTTTTGATCCTGATTTAACTAGTTGTGCAGATTACTCGCCACTCTCTGATAGATCTGGAGTGGGATTCTGGCCAAATCCACCCATTTATTATTACAACTCTAAAGCGCTCTGTGCCTCCTTCTCCCTCCAGTTTCAAGTATGGCATATTCTTGTGCATTCTAGTCTGTACCAGTCACATACAAGCTCACAGTTACATGTGTGCTTATTTGTTAACCTAGAGCCGCCACGTGGGTCACTGTGACCCATACATTTTTAAACTGCTTCGTTATGAAAATTAAAGACATACTATCAGATACAACTGAAAACTTTTATTCATGAACATCATATTTAAATAGAAAATTAAACATAAAGGCTTTATTTTTAAAATGAGCGTATATATAGCATGACTACAAATAGTGAAAAAATATAATAAAATATACATTTCAAAAGAAACAGGTATGTACATATACCCGTGTACAGGTGTAAACGGGTACATGTACACGCAAAACTATAAAACCGAAATCATTGTTTCTAATACTACATAAAAAGAAAATATAACACTACTTCCGGTATGACGGCTGCATTGTACTCTATGGAGGAGCCGCATCGTGTTCTGCCAGCTGACTGTGCCTGCATCCAGGAGCTGTGTTGTAAACACAGAAGCAGTTCCATAGAACACTATTGTGTAAACACGTGTACACTGGTACAGACAAACCTGTAAAACCAAAATGTTTTTTTTTTCTAATAGTAATATAAAAAAGAATATATAACATATATTTCATATTAGGCACATAAGTTGTTATCCTACCTGTCATTTCAGTTTGCTGTATGCATCTGAGTGCAGCTTGCCGTATTCCAATCAAAATGACTACTTTCAAGATTAAATATTTCCTTCTGATATATTCCCAGTTGCATTTGTGGAACAAAACGAAGGATTGTTGTCTCCAGGTACATTGAAAAATAAGCAACTAGGCTTTCACTGAATTTGCATCTTGACAAATCCACAATCATAGCAATCTCTGTCTCGTAGTCAGTCTACAAACAAGAAAATCCTGAAATAAAAAAAAAATAAAAAAAAACATGTGTGCTAGGAGGAGGGGGCGTGTCTTGTTTGCTGCATTTACAAAAAAAATAGAATATCTTACGTTATATTAAAAAAAAGACATGTATTGTAATGCATGGGTCACATTGACCCACGTGGTGGTTTTAGGTAGAACTGTTTATAACTTTATAATTTTTTGTGATTCTGGCTATCAAACGTCGTCTGGGTATTTAATTCATATATTTAGGAAAAGTAAAAAATGGACATACACATACGATTTACAAAGGAAGAGTAATTAACATTTTAAATCCAAAATGGGCCACATTGACCCACATGGCAGTTCTAGTGTTAATTAATTAATTAATTTGATTTATTTTGTTATTTGTTATTTGTTATTTGTGATATTGTTTGTTGTCTTGTTTTAATTAATCTACCACATACTTTACAATGTTATGGTTATTTGCACTTTGTTTCCATTGATTGGATTTGTATTGTGTTTATTGGGGTGTTCTGCTGAAGGAGTATCTGATAACTGCTGTGATGAGACTAAATAAAGCCAGGCTGGAACTGTATTACAGTTTCTTTGTTTTATTTCTTGAGGGACATATATTTGGAGGGTCTGACCAAACTAGTGCCGCAGATATTTTTCTAACTTGGTTTCTGTTATTTTCCCTGTGTGAAAACCATGGGGTGGCGTAATAATAATAATAATAATAATAATAATAATAATAAAATAATAAACTACATTTATATAGTGCATTTCATGCTAAAAGCAGCTCAAAGCACTTTACAAAGAAAATGCATTTTAAATACCGAGAAAATAAACATGTATACTAAAGGACAGAATTAAAAAAATAATTAGTACATAAAATGACCTGTTTTCAATTTAAAAAATAAATCTCACTGGGATATAATGGGTTTAAAATTGAGTTTAAACTGCACCTAAGTATTCACTAATGATTCAATTTACACAGTCTTAAAACAAAATCATAATATTATTATAACATGTTCTGATCATAATCAGATTATAGTTGTCAGAATCTCAGCTTGTGGACTGGGCCTTTTTTTCTTTAATGCACTTTTCTCTTATTTGCAGCACAGTGGCTGTCAGATGAAGTGGATTGGCTCAGTGATAGTGCTGAGTACATTTTGAAGTATTCTACGATTTGCTCGCCTTACTTTACTGGCAGAACTGCAGTGAAATGGTCTTTTCTCAGTTGCAGTCGGCTATTGAGACCAGATAAAGTGCTTGAGTGGCTGCCTTGAGCTCACTTTAAAAAGCTCAGCTTGTCACACACATACAGATGAACTCCCCATACAAACTAAAATAGTACAATTCAATGGCTAACCTTTACCGTGATCATTATGTTTTCAAAAAAAAAAATGGACCAAAAAAGCTTTATTTTGGAGAACACTCACAGGTAGATGAAGCATGATGGAAAATATGTACATAAAGGCTAAAATAACACAATCTATTTTTAAAAGAGCCATTATGTTAATTCACAATTCAATAATTAATACATTTGGTTAAATCAGTTAGGCCATGACAGTAAATTGTAAATGTACTATATTAGGGCCCTTCACTAATTCATATTGTGAATAATCGGTTTATTTGTTGGTAGAGAATACCGAACCGTCAGTATAAAAGAGGACTCTTAAGACAAATGCAGTTTAAGTGGGCACTTTTATTATATTTTTGACGTAGCACACAGCAATACTTAATTTAGAAAATGAAAATAAATAAAAGAAAACCGGCCCACTTGGGCCCTGTCTAAACTTCCTGCAGGCTCTATACTCGGCCTTGCATGAGCTAATCTCAGTGCAAGTAAAACACAATCTTTAAACAGAAATTGTTTGTGTCCAGTCCAGGTTTTCCCGGTTGTCACCAGTCCTTCTGAGATCTCCAGCTACAGGTCCACTCAAGGTAAGTATCGCGCTAACCAGTCATTTTGTAATCCACAAGTGTCTGTGTAGTCACAGTAGTTTTGCTCCTTTCAGAAATCCAGGTAATCTCCAGGTTTTGGATCTGTCTTCACAAGAGAAGTTGGCACCCCTCTGGTCTGAACAGGAACAGGTAAGTTTAGGTTTAATTCTTGCTACACTGTCCTTTACTTGAATAAGTTACTTTTATTTCCCTTGGCAGGTATTTTGGAGACCCCTGCTGGTGAAGAGCTGTAACCACAGTCCAGCCCTTGTTACAGTTTCCTGGTGGACTTGGAATTCCCGACTAAATTATAAAAAACAAAACAAAAAAAAAAACTAAAACAGTCCGTGTTGGGTATCGATTAAACTAATGTGATTCTGTTCCTTATTTAAAACACACAGTCCATTAGGAACAGGTCTGGTTTACTTCATTCCAAAACAATAAGCAGTTTAAATAACACAAAGTATTTTTTACAAAAGATGTGCTGGTTTAATACGAGATTCCACACCAACATGGATACAGTCCATATAAGTGCTCCTGCACTGTTTAAAATAACCTGTGCAGTCCAAAGAACTTAAACGCATATTTATGCAGTGTTGTATTTATGACCGTGAGTAAAAACATTCACCCATATAGAATGGTCCTCTTAAAACCTTGTCACACAGAGCTTTGGTTTAATTCCATTCTTAATTAATTCACACAGAATAATTGCAGGTAAGTTTTTAGTACGCACCGAGATTCCTTCGGTCAAACTGGAACACAGCACTGCTAGCCTTGTTCAAGAAAATCCACACAGGTACCATGGAACAATTAATGTGATGTGACCACTCTCTTAGCTACAAGTCAACTCAGGATCTTTTAGTTCTGATTGCATTTCTGCTTGCAAATCAAGGCCAGATGCCATCAATAGCCTGTATAGCCACACCTCTATCACTCTATCTGCAGCTACCTTTTTATATCCCATAATTCCCACACAAACAAGGCCACCTGACTTTACAACCCAGTGTGCTCATGGGAATTTAAGTTCCAATATACATTACGTTATATACAATGACAAAATGTAACTCTTTAGTTTGGCTGCAAAGGCAAGACATCAGCCCTCCTACTTGTTTGATGTTTTCCCTTTGCCTTAAAGCCTGACCATTTATCACTATATACAGTGCCTTGCAAAAGTATTCAGACCCCTGACCAATTCTCTCATATTACTGAATTACAAATGGTACATTGAAATTTCGTTCTGTTTGATATTTTGTTTTAAAACACTGAAACTCAAAATCAATTATTGTAAGGTGACATTGGTTTTATGTTGGGAAATAATTTTAAGAAAAATAAAACCCTGAAATATCTTGCTTGCATAAGTATTCAACCCTCACACATTAATATTTGGTAGAGCCACCGTTCGCTGCAATAACAGCTTTAAGTCTTTTGGAGTAAGTATGTACCAGCTTTGCACACAGTGTCTGAGTGATTTTGGCCCATTCTTATTGGCAGATTTGCTCCAGGTTGTTCAGGTTGGTTGGACGACGCTTGTGGACTGCAATTTTCAAATAGTGCCACAGATTCTCAATGGAATTGACATCAGGACTTTGACTGGGCCACTGTAGGACATTCACCTTTTTGTTCTTGAGCCACTCCAATGTTGCTTTGGCCTTATGCTTGGGATCATTGTCCTGCTGAAAGGTGAATTTCCTCCCAAGCTTCAGTTTTTTAGTGGACTGAAGCAGGTTCTCTTGCAGTATTTCCCTGTATTTTGCTCCATCCATTCTTCCTTCAATTTTAACAAGATGCCCAGTCCCTGCTGATGAGAAGCATCCCTACAGCATGATGCTGCCACCACCATACTTCACTGTAGGGATGGTGTGTCTTGAGGCATGGGCAGTGTTAGG
Source organism: Acipenser oxyrinchus oxyrinchus (assembly GCA_030684275.1). Lineage (NCBI taxonomy): Eukaryota > Metazoa > Chordata > Actinopteri > Acipenseriformes > Acipenseridae > Acipenser > Acipenser oxyrinchus. The sequence goes on along the minus strand of CM060253.1, from coordinate 37,648,897 downwards.
TTTGCGCCACACATAGCGCTTTGAGTTTTGGCCAAAAAGCTCTATCTTGGTCTCATCTGACCACAAAACCTTTTCCCACATCGCAGCTGGGTCACTCTCATGCTTTCTGGCAAACTCCAGACGTGCTTTCAGATAGTACTTTTTGAGTAACGGCTTCTTTCTTGCCACCCTCCCATACAGGCCAGTGTTATGCAGAGCTCTTGATATAGTTGACTGGTGCACCATTACTCCATTCCCAGCCACTGAATTCTGTAGCTCCTTAAAAGTGATTGTTGGCCTCTCTGTGGCTTCTCTCACAAGTCTCCTTCTTGTTTGAGCGCTGAGTTTTGAGGGACAGCCTTTTCTTGGCAGTGCCTGGGTGGTGTGATGCAGCTTCCACTTCCTGATTATTGATCCAACTGTGCTCACTGGGATATCCAAACACTTGGATATTATTTTGTACCCTTTCCCTAATCGAAGCATTTGTATTACTTTATCTCTAACTTCTGTAGAAAGCTCTTTGGTCTTCATTTTCCTTCAGATTCACAGCCTGACCAATGATCCTTCAACAGTGGAGTTTTTATCCAGAAAATGTGACAGCAACTTTAATGGTTCACAGGTGGAGGCCAATGGTAAGGTAATTGTGTCTTGTTAGGCAATTTCTTTCATCGGTGTAAACTGGGAGCTTCCACAGCATAGAGGTTGAATACTTATGCAAGCAAGATATTTCAGTTTTTTATTTTTCTTAAAAAATATTTCCCAACATCGAACCAATGTCACCTTACAATAATTGATTTTGAGTTTCAGTGTTTTAAAATAAAATATCAAACAGAACGAAATGTCAATGTACCATTTGTAATTCAGTAATATGAGAGAAGGCACTGTATATATGTGGCATCATGTGGGTCCTGACACATGTTTGAAAATAGTTTTAGGAAAAAATAATATCCTTGCTTTCTCATTTCACATCTAGAAAACAGCCTTATCCATAATGGCACAAGCCAATAAACCCACTAGTACTGTTTTTATATTAGTCTTTCATCCCAGTTGACTGCTCACATTGTTATTATTGAAATACATTGGTTCTTGGATAAAGTTCTGTTATGGAGCTGTGAAGTAATACAAAAAAATATATTAGACCTTAATGGGGGATGACAATTCTTCAGCTCTCAATTTTCTAAGCAGAGTTGATGAGTAAATTATTTTCCAGAATCCATCCAAGGCAATCTGTGAAAGAAATACAGTCATTTCTCAACTGACTTGATATAGAGGTTGGGGAAATGTTGGCATTCAATACAACGTAGAATATAGGTATATAAAAAGGTTGTCTGCCTGTACTGTAGATTTATGTCACACCACAATCAATATATATATATATATATAGAATGAGAGATCATTCAATATCATCAAGAATGCAGTGCCATTGCTGCATTTTATTCTGACCCCCCCGTATCTTATCCATGATATAACCTGTGGATTGAAATTTTGTTGAGTTCCGTTGCTCGTTGTCAGAAAGTATTGAAGTGGTGCGCTTTTGCCAGAGGTAATTCACTCTCTATTAGTAGTATACTGTATCTGTTAAAAATCTTTCTTTGCCATCAGGCCGGATGGCTGTAGACAGCTGATGAACTGCCTTGGTAGTTGCCGAAATGACATCAAATTCGATGCTAATTCGGCATCTGCCCACCACAGCTAGGCACTTCGCCAACTGCCCAGGCATTTCGGCAACTGCCCAATTTCGGCATCGGTCCATAACATATATACAGTCAAACCTGCTCATGCGACCACCTGGTCTAAGCGACCACTTTAAATTCCTCCCAATGATATTTGTGCTTTTATTTAACTGTATTAAGCGACCACCTGTCTAACGCGACCAGTGACCACAATTCTCTTACCCAGCAACGGACTCAAACCTGTATTAAGCACCCTTACACAAGGCTATTGTTATAAGAAAAGTATGGTTTTAAATGGTACGTCCTAAATTCAAAGGAATACGGTAAACATTTTAGCGGTCTTTTATCCGTCATCAATAAAACAACAGCGCTTTCTTGTAAAGGAAGAGAGAAAAGGTGGAGAAACAAAAGGTCCTCCTTAGATGACAGAATTAAAGTTATTAAACTTGTAAAGACAGTAAGTGTCAGAAAAACTGCTGAAAAATTCAGCACTAGAAAGTCACAGATACAGCATTTTGAAATGGAAAGAAATAGGGCTTGAAGTTTTAGGTTTTTATTTTTGTTCACGTGACCGTGTTTTGAGCCGATTCGATATCTTAATTAAACTGTTAATTACTAAACAAAGTCAGTTCTTTTTACCTTGATGTGATTGACTTGCTGATTATGTTTCACCTTATTATTATTCAGAATAATAACTTAATGTTACATTTTTGCAAAACTGTTTTTATCTAAGAAAATGTCCCTTTGCACTCGCTTCAAAATGTGTTCAATGTCTAATTAGGAAAACAACCTGAGCTGCTTTAAACAGAACAGCCTGTGGAATAATCAGCCAGGAATGACCATATCTGCAGCAGGGCAGGGTTTGTTAGTCATGGAAGTGAAACATTAAAATAAGCATTTACAAAACAATATTTTATTTTGTTTTATTTAAATATATGCCAACGTTGGCCCAGTTTCCTAACCACCAAAAAACAAAGTTGCACCAACATAGGACTGGCATATTTGAATATAATGTTGGCGCAACATTGGCCCACCTGAGGATAATGACTAAATGCCAACATTGTACCATGGTTGGTTCGATAAGAAAAATCATGTTGGCCCGTCGTCAGTTGCCAACGTAGGGCCAACCAAACTGCTGACGTAAGCCCAACGTTGGCCAGACTAAAAATTGCTGTCTAGGTCTATATTGTCCCCTGTAGCAACTTCATCTGAATTTATTGTCTCTCAGCATGACACCCCTTTCTTAAAATGCTACAAAAAATGGTTTTAGGAAAATAATGCATTTTCTGAATGAAGGGACTAATTTTCAAACAAGCCAATGCAAAACAATATTAAGTCAACCAAATTATAAAAATCACTACACTACATTAAAATACAACATGGCAGTTATGGGTTGTCTCAAATTATTCACAGCTGTTATAATATTCAATTTTTCAATTTTTTCAATGTAACAAGACATGCATGTTTGTCCTTTGTGCAAAGAAATGAGCCAGAATATTTTCTTGTCACGTTGGATATATGTACTGCTTCTTTAAAGACTGAAATTGCACCAATTTTAACATCGTAATTAGCCCGCAGTGTTTCTACTGCTGCCACTTTGTAATAAAACATCTCTGAAAGTCTCTTCAATGGCATTGCTGAATGCCAGAAGACAGTACCTCATGATTACTTTTTCATTCAAAATCCAACATGACAGATATAAATAGCTCCTGTTTTCCACTACTCGTTCCATTTTTATATTTTTTATCATCTCCTTGTATTTCCCTTTTCTTATTCCCTTTGAGGAACATCGAGCTTCAAGGACACATTTCTATTTCTCTAATTACAAGCGGCAGTGCTTGAGCATGGTGTAGGCAGGGGAGAAGGAGGCAGAGGCAGAGGCGGGGTGCTAATTTAGGAAGAAAATATGTTCTGTGTTGTTTCCTGTATTCTGCTGTGGCTTGTTTTTCTGAGTCAGTTCGAGTGACATTCAGTATCTTTCAGATCAGACTGTCTGATCACAGCCCCTGTCTTCAAAGTGCATCAAAGTATGACATTTGTTCCTTGTGCTTTGCACCGCTGCTGGAGTGGACAGTTGTTCTGGCTCTTGATTATGCTGCCGTAAGTGGTATTCTCATATAGCTCAGTCATCTCCTGTCATCTGAAAAAGTAATTTAACTTCTCATTAGGAAACACAGTTATATAAAGAAATGGGCTTGTAACCAGGAGGTCCCCGGTTCAAATCCCACCTCAGCCACTAACTCACTGTGTGACCCTGAGCAAGTCACTTAAACTCCTTGTGCTCCGTCTTTCGGGTGAGACGTAATTGTAAGTGACTCTGCAGCTGATGCATAGTTCACACACCTTAGTCTCTGTAAGTCGCCTTGGATAAAGGCGTCTGCTAAATAAACAAATAATTAATTAATAAATGAAAACAGTCCTCAGATGACACTTCTTCTCATCCAATCCAAACAAAAAAACACAGAAAATTGCAAACAAATTGTAAAAGGCACTTCGTTTAAAGAGTGAGTAACTTACTGTACATGCCATACTCTTGACAGAGACCACCAGAGAAATTGGGAAGGTTTTTTTGGGGGTGGCTGAGGGGTTAACGCCTCCCCTGCCCACTTTATAAGCATGTTTTATTACTTGGTTGTAAAATATGGCACCTTGATGAATTAAGTGTTATGGATCTGGAAGATGAGTGCAGCAGATATAATGCCTATTCCATATATACATGATATATAATACGTGCACACAATATTTTAGCTACTGCCTGTCAGTGCATAAAATTAATTTGGTGGTTCATAGAGCCTATTTAAGCAGTCTAGACAGATATCGACTTACCTGGAAAACATCATATGTTACAGTTTTCACCATATTGAAATGTTTGAGGGAAAATGAAGCAGTCACACAGGTTTTGCAAGTTCTCTCAAAGCCGGGACTCTATACTTCACAGGTAAAAGCATGCTTTACCAGCCAGTGGTACATCTACAGCTGAGCAGCATACATTACTGTTGGCTAGTAATCAACATCAAAAACACTTGAACAATAATCTTCCAGTTGGACAGTTACTCCGTATTAAGATGATCTGTACTTCCAAGAGATGATTTTCAGAAACATGCCAGTATTTTGGCCGAGCACTTTATAGCGAGGGTACATACAAGGCTGACAGTTAAAAGAGCATGGGACAGGGCTGAACCTACAAATAGGGACAATCTAGTAAAATAAAGATTTAAAACATAGGTCAGAATCATCTTTAGTTTTCTCGACAACATTTTCAGCAGGATCAAACATCAAACACCAAAGATTTTTACCAAAAGATCTATTGTATCTTTTAGATGGGGGCAAAATATTAAAGATAAAGTAGTGCATAGTATGCCCACTGTGGAAAGGGATTCTGTACCGACAATTACACTACTCCCTCCCCCAGCATGTAATCATAGATGTGGTAGATGCGCACAGTGCAATAATACACATAAAACTGAGGCCCAAATTTATAAAGGGAAAAACCGACCGCAAAAAGCCACGTAACGTGCGTGTTCAGTACGGCCGAACTCAGCGTCAAAATAACGACCTATTTTATAAGACTAATTAGGTGAAACAGGCAATTCCACAATCAAACAATTTAAATACCCCTCACCACAATTAGCGGTGGAGAATTAAACACCTCTCACAATAAATAGCGGGTTTGGGTCAACCCTGCGTGTGTAGGCTACACATTCCAAAAGAAAATGAATGGCACACAAAGACCTCAGCCTGGTACTAGCCATGGTGATGAGGATGCTCGGAAGCAAAAACTGAAATTTATCAATATGGAAGTGGAGATTCTGGTACAAGCAGTACTTGTAGCATATGAAGATGTGTTTCAAGCTTGAAATGCATCACCAGGACAAATGAATAAAATATGGAATGTGTGGTGGCTTCTTAATAAACAAATGTACCACTTCAGAGTTTGTAGTCTAGGTTGCTTATACATTACGACGCATCATCCAGTTACTGTGCTTCGCATATTAGTTCAACTTCTTATTTCGTATAGAATAATTCCAGGCGTATAGACTTTTCAAACTTCAGAAACAATACGTTTCATTTACTTACATCCATGGCAGTCAAACAGGTGGAAAATCCTTCCATTGTACAGCAATATGTTCAACAACAATAACTCCATACAGCTTCACACGAACAGTCTTCAGTTTTACTACAACTTATATGTTCTTAAATGCTTATGCAGTTCCAACTCTCCTATTTCTTATGTACAGTATGTCTGTATTTCTGACTCTGTGTATGATTTTAAAGCATATCTGTATGGTCTATAATATAGCTACATTATTCAAATGTGCCTACAACCAGCTGTACTGTATAGCTACAAACTAACTGTGTCATCTGTCCCTCTGTCCTTTTTTTTCCGTTTTCTTTCAAACTCGAATTTAACAATACTGCCTGAACCAGTATTGTTAAATACCAGAATGCCATATTATAAAACATAAATTCTGTAGACATTACTAGAATAACGATGGAGGATGAGCCCTCATTGTGTATGAGACTTTCTTTCGTGCAGCTCGGAATATCGTTCCATCTTTTCTTAATCTCCTCCATCGTTCTTTTAATAATGCCTACACTCTAGAAGTAAAGGCTCTTGTTAGAACCTTGCTGTGCCACTGTGGGGAGACCTTTTTTAGGTGCTTCTAAGATCTTTTTTTTTACATGGATTCTATCTCTATTTGCAGACTTTCTTTTTTGTCATGTAAGCTATGAAACATGTCTTGAAAATTGGAGTTTGCAAAACAATACGGTATTATAAACCGCAATTTACAAACTGACTTGATCAGAAGGGTTAAAAAATTAGCTCTTTGCAAAATGTTATTAAATGTTTCTTTGTCCTTGAAAATGATGTCTCCTTCTTGCTGCAGACAAGTCTCCCACATCACCTTGCCTTTTATATATACTGTCTGACTGCGGCAAATTAACACCTACTTTTCAGAGTTCTTAAAATAATCAAGTAAATACGAGGCACGCAATTACCGGCAGCTTTAATAAATTAGACAGAATATTTAATAGACCTCATTTACAAAATCCCCTCCCAATTTTAACGGTTTCGTTCAAAAACGCCCCAGAATTACATATGTATATAAAAAATTACATATGCATCAAGGGCTAAAGCGCACAGAGACATTGCCCCCGCAAATCACGTATTAATTGCGTGTTTATACCATTGCGTTGGTTTTGTAAATCCCATCCAATAATTCAAAACACTCATCGCCCGTTTTATGGTGTTAAACATGCACAATCCTTTTATAAATCTGGGCCTGACTGTTTTAACCATCCTATTCGGCAGTTTATTAATTGTGGTTTATTTTCTGAAATGAGGATCTCAGAACATATAAGTTCTATTAGAAGGAAAGATTATCCGGTAGCTATGCACTTTACTGAATATGCACACCCAGTCTCCTCTTTGCAATTTATTGGAATAGAAAAAGTCACAATGTCTGTAAAAGGAGGTGAACTTGATTTGAAATATATTGGATTCATACTCTAGAAACTTTAAAACCAAAAAGATTAAACGATGAACTAGAACCTTTTTTGAAATGATTGATTATTTGCCTTGAATGATGCTAATTACTGTATTTATCATTTATTAGATGTGTGTATCAAGCTGAAATTTTATAATATGACTTGAATTGAAACATTAAAAAAATGAAAAGACTCAAACAATGAATTGTCCTCTAAACCTCATTCATTATGATTACTTGGAGATAATTACTATCTTGATTTATATGACTTAGCCGCTGAGGTCTGTGATAATTGAGTGTGTGGTATCTTAATTGAAATGTGTACCTTATTTGTATATGGTCTTGTATTCTAAGTTACATTTTGTTATGCATTTGGGTCATTTAATAAAGACTAGTGAACGCATTTGTAATAAAAAAACAAATGGATCTCTTTTAAAAAATAGAAAAAAATGAAAATGAAAATATCTATTTAGAGATTTGTATAATTAAGTGGATAATTAGGGTGTTCCCTGATTGTCATCTGAAAGGATATAAAAATGTATTGAACTCTGAAATGTTTGTTTGTTTGTTAGTTGTCTTGAAAAAGGCTGAGGCAGAAACATCGACAAAAGACTTTGTTTCAAGTCCCACTTGGTGATTTGGATTTTAATAATAAAGTACTGGAGCTATTTTCAACAACTGTTTTTTTTTGCATTTCAACTGTTTTGTTTTTGATTGATTTTTGCCCTGCGGCAAACGCAATGCTAGATTGTACTTGAAATATAAGGTGATGCGCTGATTGACCATTGACTCAGACTGTGACAAAATAAAAAAAATAGAGTACTCAGTCCAAAGCACACTGTTGCAGCCTTGTGCTACAGCCAACAAAGTGCAGTCTCAGATTTCATTCCTGTCTGTTCTCCAATCTTTCTGTCAGTCCAGCAGCAGCTCAATCGTCTCAGCAGCAGCCTGTTACTTATCCCAGCGTCCAGGGCACTCTCCCGCTGCACCAGCCACCAATCCCAAGCAGACACGGCTTCCAACTCTCGATCCCCTGATGGTTGCAACATCTCTTCCCTTGATTTGTGAAAACAATGTTGCAACCACTCACGCGGCAAGCCGAGCTTCTGGTTGGAGGAGATTCTCTCGTTTCTGACGTCCCTGAACACCTGCTGCCATTGAACTGTTAAACCTTCCCGTTTGTTACAATATAAAAAAATGGCCTGATGTGGATTTTTAAACGAGAAAGAAAAAAAAAATCTTGGCTTTTGTCCAATGATGAATTTAATACAATTTGCTATACAGTGCTTTTTAAATTGTATACTACTGTACAGTGTGCACACACTGACTAGTGAAAAATCTATATGCACATAATGACAAAAGTAGAGCTGCACTAGCTTCTTAGTATTCAACCCAAAACTGTCTTGAGTCTCAAAAGCTTGATTCCTTTAGCAAAACAGGCTCCTTTCAAGCTCAGTAATAATCTATGGGGATTCTAGCTTGAGCTAAAGAATAGACAAAAATGAAGTCACTTATTATTAACACTTTGTAAGAAATAACACAAACGCTAGATAATGAAAATTATTTTAAACATCTTGTTCATCAATAATCTAGTTTGGAAATTCTCACACGGCAGTAAGATTCTAAAAGTAAAACTAGTCAATACACGCAAGAAATAAAGTAAATTCACTACGGTACAATACCTTTTTGTCCAAATTATTATTTTAGATACCTTGTTTATCAATAATCTAGTTGGAAATTCTCACATGGTTCTCACATTTTAGAACTAAAAGTAGCCTATATATGCAAGAAAGAAAGTAAATCCAGTATGGTACTGCAATACCTTTTTGTCCACATTATCCAATGATCAGTCATCATTTATTTAGCCTAAATATCTTCATAAACAGCAGATCCATGCAATCTGTTTTTTAATTGATTAAAATGGAAGTACCAGAAAGCACAGTAGCAAGCAGAAGCCAGTTTCTTTTCCAGTTTTCTAGAGACATAAAAGTTGAGGTCCCCCCATCCATTCCCATGTGTCACAAGATAAGGGTTTGCTGCCCCAACATCACCATTAAAGAAAACTAAAATATACGCGCTTTATTGTGCTGGTCACAGAAGGTGAATGACAGGATGTACTGGACTGTATCTACAGAATACACACTTTTTTTTAACGTTTTGTCATTTTTTGAATATTTATTTTCATTGTTGACATTAGTAGACATTTATTTAACATTTTCTTTCATTTTTTACTTTTTAAAATATATATTTTTTACTTTTTCAGGGGTACTAAATGCAAAAAAAATTGCTTCTATTGGCCTGCAGCTCAAAAGCTGGATATCAGGGCAATAAGCTCAAAAGTATCTTAAACTTCCTGGATGCAGGGGAAAAAAGTAATCCAGCTGTACAGTTTCTAGAGGTTCAAGTTCGGATTTGAGATGCCAAAAGCTTGAAACTTTCCACAAGCTCTAAAGGGCTTGTTCATGGGATGTTCAAATTCCAGGCAAATATGTTCACTGCAGCTCTAGACAAAAGTAAATATGGGAATTATATTCTCAATTAAGTTTTAATATACAGTCTATTTTCTGAAGGTTGTACACTGACAATGCTGAGATTATTGCCAAGATAATATTTAAGGTTGTTGTCTTTTCTATCTACTGTCTCCACAACAGAGTAAGACTGAATTACGAAAAACCTTGAAATATATGATAAACAACACACTGCTGCAGAGGCAACTTCTCCCTCTGATTTGTTGCAATGTTAACAGAAACGCCAAAGAAAAGTGAGAATTCTTTCTTTTTTCCCCTCACCTATTATGGATAGGCCTGCATTTTTAAGGCATCAATGCTCTAAAAATAGTCACTAATCATTTCTTTAAAACAGCCACGATATGCTGAGGTTCAAATTGGCAATTTCTGCTGTTCTGAAGGCCGAGTGAGACTCATTTTGTAGAAATGAGTCTCACTCATTTCTGCAAAATGAGCTCATTTAGATGGCTCATAATTTCAATGGTTCATACCTCCATCATTATGGCAGTATCATTTTACAGTATTTTACTATAGTAAGATACTATTTTTGGGGAGGAATTACTCTTTACTCATTAATATCAGGGCTGAAGAAAAAGAAATGGTGTAGTTAAGGGAAAGACGGTAGTTCTATTACAAATTAGTGTTCAAAAAACCAGTGCTTGAGCTTTTCAATGTGTCTTTCTTTATACAATAAAATCTCAGGGTGAAGACTTGTATGTGTTGCTTGAGTTCGAGATCAGCATGCTGGCTTATTATTGTATTGTAAAACAAAATAACTGCCATAACAATGGCGCTATGTAATTTTGTCTTGACAAAATCTTTAAGACACAAAGAAACACAGATCAAAAATGTAGTTTTAGCAGTGGTTAGACAACAAGGTGCATATACAGTACTCACTGGCCCTAGAGCAGTGGTTCCCAACCTGTGGCCCATGACTAAACTCCAGATAGTCCGCAAACAACTCCCAAGACTCGGTTATGCAGTTCTAAGCAACACAACAAACAGCTTGTGATCGTGTAAACACGGTCATACTGAAGTATCATTCTGGGTCCATGATCGGGTAAAGACGATAAAAAAACAATACTTTGTTTCTTTGACTTGTTGGGCCACCATAATCTGCAGTGCAGCTTGTTAACATATATCACTGGATAGGGAAGGAATTGAATTTCACTGTCTGCTTGTTTGTTTTTTCGTGTGATGTCACTGAGATGGGCATTTTATTTTTAAAGGACAGAGACATTTTCAGCAGCACAGAGAAACAAAACATGACATGACAGCAAAGAAAAAAATGGGAAAACACTGTAAATCCGATGTTTTTGACTTATAGTTATATTAGCACATTTGTTCTGTCTCATGTGTTTTAATTAGGCGTGCTACTATTCAATTTTTATTTATTTGCCAAATCGACTATTAGTGTCAACGTTTATTTTAGAAAGAATTTACCTTTTTTTCTATCTTTAATTTTTCAATTCAAACAGAGAATGGGTGAAATCGACCTTTACGCTTTAAAAAAACAAACAAACAACTTTTTATGCCATTAAGAAACGTCTCATTTAGCGAAACACCTTTATCATATTCAACATGCAACAAAACCATGGTTACCAACATTCTTAACACTACCTTTGGAAATAATGACGCTGTCATATTTAACCAAAATGCTATAAATCCTATTGACTGTTTGCCACCAATCCCATTTAATTTACATATCACGGTCCACTAGAAGTGGTATGTAACATCCTGTACAATCTCCGGTCATTTTTGAAATTTTTCAAATAGCTTCCCGCCCACCTCGTCTTCGTATTCCGGTGTTTTTTTTTATATGTACATCGAGCGAAGTTGATGACTCAGTGAGTGCAGTAAGTTATGTTAGAAATGGATAGATTCATTTGCTCCACGAGGTAACGGTTGCAGGGACCAGCACTGGTATTTACATTTACTGGATCTGAGGACGACCCAAGCCTCAGTGCATTATTTGTCAGCTGGTTTTGTCAAACAAAACTCTTAATCCTGCAAAATTGAGACACCATTTATCTACAAAGCATTCGGAATGTGAACTTTGCCATCAGCAACTTTTAATGCGTAAAATGACAACATTCCTTGATAAATTGGTAGTGAAGATTCAAGCTCCGGAATCTCTAAGTTAGGTATGTTTTATAAATACTTTCTACATTTACCTACATATATGCATATACAAATTAGTTTCAAAATGCTGTTGTGAAAAAATGTGTGGCAAGTGGTTAGTGGGAAAATCCAAACACCAAGGTGGTCCCTACATTGAAGAAGATTGAAGAAGTTTGTCCTAATAACAACATTATTAAATACCGTACTTATTTGTTTATTCATTTATTTATTTCTGTTATTTAGTTGCAATGTTTCTTGCTGGTTGTATTGTGTTTTATTTGCTGCAACATATTCACATTTCACAAGATCATTGCCCTTAGTAATTCCTATTTAGCAACTGTTAATGCAATATGGAAAGTAGGAAACTGTTTATAGTTCTGTATCTTTAATTCTTTGTAAATGTCATGTTTATCTTATCAGTATGGTTACTCCATCTTCATGTATATTTTATTATCTTGCTCTACATAGACTTTTTTTTTTAGTTTGCTCAAGCGTTTCTGTTGATTTTTGGTCATTTTATGATTTAATAAATGGATATTCTTAAATGCTAGCAATGGCAGGATAATACAGTATGGTGTCATCTTGGCTTAAACTTCATTATGTTAATATTTGTATGTCTGTGTGTCCATATTACTACAATACCATTGGAATGCAATATATATATATATATATATATATATATATATATATATATATATATATATATATATATATATATATATATATATATAGGTCAGTTCTTTGAAATTCCTCTGAATTCTAAAAGATTAGTGACCACATTTATTTCAATTGAGTTAAATGCATTCTTGTCATCAGTGAATGCAATATACAGAAGTGAAATGCATTCATTTGTCTTTTTGACAAATTGGTTGCCAAAAAGGAGTTTGTTCATACTGGAAAATCCTCCTCCAGATTCTTTGATTATTATCCAGTTTATTTTTTTGTCTAGTTTTTCAAATTTGACTTTGATTTTGTGGATGAGTAATGTTATAGTATTGTTCCAGTTGTTTGGTATTTCCATTCGCTGGCAGAGTTAAAAAAATATCTATGTTATATTCTTATTCTTGCATTCTGATGTCTACTTTATCTTGATTAGTTCACTTCTTCAAGGTCCTTTTTGTATTTCAAGTAATGCTGTGTCTCTGAAAATGACTGCAGCTTACTCTCATATTTTGCAACAAATATTGTAATCGTACTGACATATTTACCATAGTTTACTGTGGTATTCTATGGTAAATACTGCACTTTACCATAGTAAACTGCTGTAAAATGCATTTTAGGAGTTATGTGGTTTAGTTAACCTTATTGTATCAACCTAGCAATATAAAATTTGGGCAAACGTATATGTCATAATATGTGACATTAGGAGTGCACGGTATGGTGACCCTGCAGTTTATTTCATCTGGGGGGAGATGTCACAAATGTGAGTCACAAGCATGACTAAAATGACTCTATCAGCAAAGCCTAAAGACTTTACTGGCATACAAGATTAATGAATTCAGCAGGGTCTCAGGTCTCGAGTGATAGCAATAGCATCCAGGTTTAATTTGCTTCATCAGGAATGCTGGGAAAGGTTTTCAAAGTAGTGAAAAAAAAGGGTTCTTCCATAAGCTATTTCTATGTCTCTTCTCTCTGGTAAACTTTCCAGTGCTTCAAGTTGAAATGACCTCAGGTGTTTTGTTTTCCTTTTTTAAAGCAGGTTAAATGGCCTACTGTGTCCTTCCAAGATATATATATATATTGTACACTTTACTGGAATAAATATAACAAGGAGATTAAATACATTTAAATGTTTATGAAAGAGTAAATAGTCTGTCTTCATTAATTTCCACCAGACAGAGTGAGCACTGACATGTCAGGTGCAATGAGCAGGCAGGGACCATGAAAGCCTGTGCCTATCTAATGAGGCACAGAGTCAAAGGTTACTCAATCATACCATTTTACCAATATACCTAGATTTTCTTACAACTTAACACCAAAAAATATTGCTTGTGATTATGCATGCATTTTGTTTGGGTTCTGAACAAAATTTAAATTTTGTGCAAAAACTAACAATGTAAATAAACATTTCTATGCATGAACCATGTTTTATTGTTGTCATAACATGTGTTACTATAATGGGTACCTTTACATTGTCTTTAACTGTACTGTAATTATACTTACACAATAATTACACAACAATACAACTACTCGTGTAAATATACTGCCATTACAATCACTAGCAACTAACATTCATGTCAGATGTGTTATTGTAGCGATACTGTACATGGCAATGTTGTTTTTGAGCAGGTTTTGTTCCATTGGAAAGATAAAGCGCTGACACCATTTCCAATACTTTTATACCATATATGTACTGTATTCTCAAATGCCATTTGCACTTACAGAATACAGTATGAACCACGTTGTTTAATGGAAATGTAGATGTTAATAGAGTATGCGCTTTTATACTTCTCTGATGAAAGTCATTAAATAACAGAAGCAGAGATTCCTGTTTGCTTGTTTTCAGCAGGGTTTTCAGCAGCAATCAGTTATACCGGTACTAATGTTGTGCCTCTTAAACTGTGATCAGCAGGACCAAGGTATTTAACTGAGGTGTTTAATGTACCTAGACCATTTTAGTGGTGCACTACTGTATACATTAATCCAGGAGTAGAATAGAAACATTCTTATGACAGCGAAAGGTGGTAGTAATGTAGTGGGGAAATACAGGAATGAGTAACAGTTCTTACCTTGCGTCTGTATGTCTCTTAGTTGGTCTGTAAAACTGTAAATTCAGATACAATAAAAAAAAAACATGTTTGAATACATTTTAAAATATAGCTGCATTCATGCTCATATGAAACAATATGAAAAGAGCTCCACCAGTCACAAGTTATATAATGTAAATATCCAAACCAATTTGAATTCTACTATTATACAGATACATGCATAAAGGTATAACAGTATCCTTGGTTTTGGTATCCAAAATATATAAATATATATACTGTTCAAGTTTCATTCACTTCAGATCCCGCTGCTACAACTCCTCAGTCTTCAATTTCATCTGATCCTTCCTCCGATTTGCGTTATCAGGTTTTAACGTTATCAAACAACTCATTCATCCTCTTTCCACCTCAATTTCTACTGTATCTGATCGCCTGGGTGTCCTAGATAGCAGGATCACTCTCTTCGAACCGACAGCCATTACTTCCTCATCAGTGGCACCAGCAGCAGCGCTCGTCTCTCCCGCTGCTTCAGCCACGCCCACTCCTGCTCCTGTTCTCGAGCTGTTGTCTATGCTCTTAAATCTCGGGATCCTTGGCTGTGTAAAAATCTTACTCTTGGAGATTTTGTGCTTGAATTTTCTGATTTTCGTGATGTCCTTTGTGAAGTTTATGCTCTCCGACGACAGGAACTTGAATTTAACATTGTTGATCTCTCATTCAGATATGGCGGTACCATTTTTTAAGAGTATCAAAGATTTTTCTGCCAAAGCAGCTTCTCAGTTAGCATTAGACAATACACTGATTGACTGGTCTCAGCCCGATCATGATCTCTTTAATAGATTCTTCAGCGGTCTCCATGCATACGCTTGCAGAGTTTGTGCTTCCACCGGCCATTCCACCTCTCTGTGTCCACAAGCAGCCTCCTCTTCAGCCTCCTCATCAGCCTCAAATTATTCTTCAACTGCTCTCAACACCTCTCCTTTCTTCAGGAATCATTGTGTCTGCAATTTCTCCTATTCATTCTTCAGCTCCGTCTGCTTTTTCAACGAGCAAAGATTCTCATGGAAGACCCATGGAATATTCAGGTGGCAGACAGTTGTGCAATAATTTCAATTCCTCATTCTGCTTTTCCAAAGGATGCTGTTATTTACGTATGTGCAGTTTCAGTGGCGCTGCTCATTCGCATTCCATCTGCCCTCTTTCATCTGAATGATATTCATCATTACTAATAGCCTCTACCCCCATGTGACAGGGTGCACGTGTCACGTGTGTGGGTAGCCGCTGCTTAGGCAATACAGAGAGACATGGGAGGTGGAGTTGAAATGCCAGCACAGGCTCGCAGGATTTATTAATACAAACAAAGTAAATAAACATAGGGGTCATGTGACATTACCAGCCATGGTAACGCACAGAGGACACATACAGCAAGCTGTACAAAAGGCAAAACAAAACACCGTACAAAAACTACAAATAAAAAGGTGCTAGACAGGGCAAGCGCTAGCCTTATAAATGAGGCGTCCTGCTCCAGGAACCGGCTACACTATGTAACCCTCGCTGTAAATTACTTGGGATCACTATCCCCTGAACTAACCTACTTATGAGCCGGTATTCATACGACGACTCCTGTTGCTTCATACGGCCTTGGCCTTGCCTTCACAAGCACCGCTTGCAGTTTCAGGGTTGCATAGCTGTTGTTCCTGCAGAGTGGACTCTCTCCTCCTGAGTATACGCAGCTCCCCTCTGTAGCATGGCGTTGCAGTCTTCCCAAGCGATCTCCACCAGATGTTTTTAAACTGACAGACACTCGGTAGAGACCCGCCCACCTGCTGATTGAGGACCGGCACAGCCAATCATCCACTGCCCCTCCTCTCAACCAAACCCAGCAGGCAGCAAAGTCTCAATCGAGCGCCCGTCTGTAAACAATAAATTAATCAAACAAATCAACTTCAAAAAGACACACAATAAACCTATTTCCACATACAAATGACACCAACACTAATTCCTACCTGTGCAGGGCAAAATCCTGGCTCTATCAGATGCTCTTCAATATCACCCTGATCGTTTTTTTGTTAATTATCTAATTTCTGGCCTTACTAATGTTTTTTCTACTGGTTTAAAATCCATCCCTTCTTCCGCTATAGTTTGTAAAAACCTTGAATCTGCTATAAAGACCAGAAGTCATTGACTCTCACATTCCTCCATTCAGCGAACTGGTTTTCAACTACATTCATCCATTTGCAATCTTCTGATTCAAGCTGCATCTTGCCCTGGGAACTATCAAAACTTATCTAGCTGGAATTAAATACAATTATCACCTGTTGTGCATTTCCTGTCCTCCTCTCTCATCTATCCCTGCTGTTCGCCTTCTATTTAGGGGAATGGCAAGAAGTTTCCCTCCTCCTTCCCCTTCCTGTCTCCCTATCACTTCAGATATTCTCTATCATCTCATCTCAATTCCTCGTCGTGGCTTTTCTCCTTTTGACGATCTAGTCATGGAAAACCTTTGTATTTCTGCATTCTTTGGTTTTCTTTGCTGTTCTGAATTTGCTGTCCCCTCCCCTGCAGTTCTCCATCCCTGTGCCTTCATTCCTGTGACCTTTCTCTCATTCCTGACTCTCACTATCTCCTTTTTTCTTTGCATTTCTAAACCAGATTAGCTATGACAGGGACAGGGGCAATTTGTTCAGCTGTGCAAACTCAACTCACCTCTTTGCCCTTATTCCTCTTTATCCCACTATCTTTCTCGTTGCAACCCCTCTAACCCCTCTGATCCTCTTTTTATCAACTCTAGCAATTCTATTACAACAATAAACTGGTTTTCTACTCATCTTTCCTCATTCATTTCTAAAGCTGGTCTTCCTCCTCAATTGTATTCCCCCCATTCATACCGTATAGGTGCAGCAACATCAGCAGCCAAAAGTTAAAATCAGTCAGTCCTACCTCAGCAATGGAATCTTACATTTGCTCTTCTCTCCTTGATATTATTTCTACTCAACAAAGTATTGCTAGCATGCCAGGAGTGGGGGCTATCTCTCCACCAGGACCACCAGAGATTTCTTCCCATAAAAAGTGGTGTTTTTCCTCTCCATTGAGCGGTTAGATTAGTCATTAAAATGTTTTTCTTTTTTAATTGTAAATAATCACTAACTTTTATAACTAACATAATATTCTCTCTTCTTTGCATTGGTGGCGCAGTTGTGGGGAGCCGGGGGTCCTCTTTTGGGGGCAAGTGAAGCTCACTTCCCAACCTTAGAGGCTGACAGCGTCGTCTCGCCCTTTGAGAGGATGGTTCCTGCTGGTCAGAGGGGACCCCTGGCCAAAACTTTTGTACTACATTTCATTTTCCATTCTCTTGCTTAAATCTATTCATTTGCACCATGCCAGTCTCCTCCTTCGGAAAGCAAAGCTTGCTCCCAACTTTCAAGCTAGTCATTGACAACTTATTGAAGGTGGCGAACTGGGGGTAGCTATCTATTAGCTATCTATTCTTACATGTGTTTCTATGTGAAGTAACTCTAAACACTTTGTGAAGTGTGATTATTGGACATTTTAAAACATTTAATTTCATATTAATGTAGTTCTGAAAAAGCCAAAAGGGTATAAAGCAATTAACTTTATATTAAGTCTACCACAAAGCACAGTTAATTTTGTAAACCATATATAATTGAAGTCCTAAGAGATTTCCATCCTGTGACTTTGATTATGTGAAAGGATTCCCTTGGCTTATTTGAAAGAGGATAAAGAATCTAATCCCATTGATGTGATGGATCAGAGTTTTATGTAAAGATTAAAGCATCCATGATAAAAGATGCAGCTCATACCTGTGTCAGAATTAAAAATGCTTTTTTTGGTTTAGTTTTTAGTTTTTTTTCATGTTTTACCTTGTACACCAGTTTTGCAGTACAAAAATACTGAGCCCACTCTCGCTGAAGCACCCTTTCTTGTTGCAGATCCCAGTCAGTTTTGAATGAACCAGTTTTCTAATTAATATAAGCCTCATTATTTCCATAGTTTGACCAGAAGAGTGGAAAATGTTAGTAATTTCAGCATACCCCAGGTAAGGTGCAGTAGAAATCAGTGTAAATTGTGTTCTGGAATAAACTGTCTGCTATCCACAGTTCACAATTTCCAATTACTAGTGGAAGACAAAAATAAAACTAAAATGTGTACATGATTTGTCAGCATAAAACAAATAATTAACATTTATAAATCGCAAGGCAAAAAAATGCAAACAACAATAATGCCCAAGTATGGTACTTTTTCTTCCATGAAATCCAAGGTGGAGGTCTACACAGCTTTCAAACTAAATGAAGATATTCCAACAACTGATAATAAGTTCTGCTTTGACTGTTTCACAGATCCCCATTGTTAGCTAAAGAAAAAGCTATATTAGTATGAAAAAAATCAGTTTTGTTCTATTTGCATCTCATAACAGCTCATCCTTGCATGGAAACCCAAACCATTTTTCACTGTCATGTTTTTCCCTTACACTGCTGTAACCTACTGTAAGTTACCCCCACACAACCCTTACCAGCCATTCACGCTGTAATTATCTGAACAACCGACAACCTGGTGATTTATTGTCATTATTTTAGCTCGGGATGAAATGTAAATCTGGATAATGGCTGTCATTTTCAGGTTCAGTGCTAAAAACTTAACATACAGATGGATTTTTAACTCTCCATTTCCTGGGCTAAGCAGTGATTAATTTTCTTTCAGGGATGAAGGTTTATCTCGGCAGACACAACACTGTCAGATGAAATTACAAACGGCTGTCCTGAAAATGCTTT
This sequence comes from Acipenser oxyrinchus oxyrinchus, assembly GCA_030684275.1. Taxonomy (NCBI): domain Eukaryota; kingdom Metazoa; phylum Chordata; class Actinopteri; order Acipenseriformes; family Acipenseridae; genus Acipenser; species Acipenser oxyrinchus. Next base: position 37,629,633 of record CM060253.1, on the reverse strand, counting down.
GGCCATGCACATGCTGGAAATCTTTTCTTGAAAAATATCTGCTTCTACCCATCTATCGGTTTACCTTGGTAAATTTGCACAGAAGTAGGCTGTTACCCCGCTTTTCGCATGCTAATACTTAAATACTGTACGGTCCTATAGTTAACATGATTTATACCATGGTAGCTTGTGCTTTACTGTGATTACACTACATTTTACTACACCTTGTTATGCTTTTAATGTAATGTGCTTTACCATCATAATGGTTAAGAAGTGAAAGCCTTTATAACTATTTATAACTCTTGCTATGTGGCAATCTTTTATTCTAAATCTCTGTGACGTTTCCCCGAAGAATTTTTTTTTTTAGATACAAAACATGTCAGAATGCGTTTCTATTCTTGCCTAGGGGATTTGGAAACTGTAATATTCCACACTTGTCAGGGATGGGAGCGTGAAATTCTCGTGGGAGCATTATTTTGTGCTTGTAGTGATTTTTAATCGAAATGATGTGAAAATATTCCAAATGTTTTGATTATCTTTGATTATAAGGATTAATTGGAACTGTATCCTTTGTCCTAACGTGAGGGGCGTTATTGTCTTTTTTGTTTGGTTAACATTTACCAGCCTGCAATCACCGTTCTTTGCTGCTGACCTGCCTTTGTTTGGTATGTGTCTGTTTCAGTGGAGATGTTACTGTAAGATAAGAATCACCAGACCAGACCAGAGTGTCTCTGTCTCTACTTTAGTTGAAAGAATTTAGAAATATTTTGTTGATTTTGCTTAATAAATCTGTATGCTCTGCACTCTGCAATGCTGCTTGAATAACTTCCACCATTTTTGGATTATAGTACATGATAGTACATTATTTATATTTCTAGATTATTATTTTTCTTTTCTTTTTGCAACATTTTTTTTTAAATATATAGGCCTACATACTGTGGGAGTGAGGGGTCTGACCCAAGTGTTGGTGTTGCCCTGAAAGCATATTTATTTAAATATATTGTGACAAAGCATACTTTCTCTGTGTGGCTTTGATCAGTTGTTCCGGGATGTTTGACACTGTCTTTCATGATACAACACTCTTGACAATGGCAAGTAAGGTTTAAACAGGATGGTACTTGGCACCCCTTCACAGAAGATTAGCCATACAAATAACCAAAAAATCAAAACAAACAAACAAACCAAAACCTAGCTCTGTGCTGGTGCGCTACCTAAACTTTATGTAATAATACTTTATCCTTAACTGTCAGATGGCTAAGTCATTTACTGATTCCAAAGAAACAATGTTACAACCAACAAAAAATACATTCAATATATATCACACCGTTTCAAAGCCTTTTCAGCACGTTATAATCCGGTCTATACACGACTCAGCCTTCACACAGACAACCCCTGATTCACAAAATCAGTCTTATATATATATTTCCATTACATTGCTTTCTCTGGTCACAGAGGCATTCTGGGAAATGTAATCTTTCTCTTCCTTGTTAAATGACAAAGACAACATTTTCCTCTTTTCACTGATTTCAAAGCCCACCTCCTCTTACAGGATATAAATTACGCAATATCCAGGGTTCTATTCCTTCTAAAACTTTCTCCCAAAATCTATCACAACATATTTTAAACACAAATGAAGAGCAGCATTTTAAACAAAATGTTGTCCAGTACAGGGATTAAAACTATCACTTTTTCTGGTCAAACTAAAGAAATGAACAATCATTTGATCTCATGAATTTTACGCCCTGCAATAATGAAGTGCTATCTGTTTCAAGTGGCTTTCCACTATTGTAATGTATCTGTGTCATCTAAGCATACTGTAGCTTAGAATAATGAAAAAAACAGCGACATTTGAAATCAATAATAGTACAAATCATAGTAACCTTATATAACCGTATTTACCTGTCTCTGGATAAACCAGGGGGGACAAATTATACTAGAATTGCCAACCACAAATCCCCTCCAACATGAGAAGCATGGAGTAAAATTTAACACAAATTAACACAACCATTTTTTTAAATCTGTGTTTAGCTTTTAGATCAACACTCTGGGTCAAGGAGTGACATTGTAATAAACCATGCAGTGTGGCAGCTGTTCTTATAAGGCTTGTCCAGACGGAAGTGTTTGAGCTGTGTCTATCATTAAAGGGCTGCCAAGTGCTGACTGCATAGCTGGTGGAATACAACTGCAATAGACAGCACCCAGTGGACACTTGAAAGCCATCTGGAGATGTTTTTAAATTGGTGGTATGAGCTATACCTGAACTGTCCCTAATAGCATAAACAGAAGGTGTTTAAGCAGGTTGCAGTTCATGAGTGTATATCCAGTGGGATCATAAGGCTTTATAATGTTCAAACAATCCAAATGGTACTCAATCATTCTCACTGGGAAATGCCTACTAATGGAGTCAGTAACGTATTGCCATATCCTCCTTTCTCCTTGCATTCCGAATCCAGTTGTTTCTGCTGCAACAACAGACAGGACTGTTTTATTCATATCATAATGTGTTAAACTATGAAACATGTTTTATAGCGATTACACGCCATTGCCAAATGGGTTTGGTGTTTCCACGGTAGGGTTATTTTGGTAAGTTTTAAAATGTCTGTGCTAATTTTACAAACTACAGTGTAGCTTGCGGTTTTTACAGTTTCATATACTTTAAGTCAAACTTATTTATTGAAAATGTACTTCTAAGCAGACTCGACAGCAATATTTGTTGAATATTGGTGAACTCACCGAATGTCAGCTTGGGATGGAAATGATTCTCTCTACCTTTATTAATCCAGATGTCTTGCATTAAAAGGCAGATTGCCCTCAACAGTTCTATTCAGATTCAATGTCCTTTACACACATGTGATGCTCTTGCAGGTGTGTCTAAGAAAATTCTGCATATCTAGTCATTAGAACACATTCAATTGACCAAAAGTGTTTATGAAATGAGGACTCTGTCTGATCACTGGGTGCCATTGGTTGTTGTTATTGACACATAAATACTACAATCATTCACTTTCCCTGGTCTGTCAGTTCCATTCAATCACTTTTCAAGTTTGAAATATTTGGACTTTCTATGCAACTATATAGATTTAGTAAAGAAGCTCACAATATCTCTGGTAAGATACAGATCAATGAAAAACTGGAAACAGGTAGATTTTCTGGAGTGGGAGCCACCATTAAATTCTCACTGTTTTAAATATCTTATCACAGCACAATTACTTTACTTGATACTACAGGTCTTTCATCATCATTAAAAACACAACTGCACAACTCCTTCATGCTCTACCAACTTAGAAAACGTCTCATCAATGACTCCACCTGCTGTAAGACCAGCTATACTAGACTTTCTATTTATACATTATTTTCTTAATACCGGTATGCTATTTTACAATTGAGATCCACCATCTTCTTTACAAGGCTTTCTGAGACACATCAACATATACCCTTAGTATGTATTTGCATTGGCACCTTAATGATAGATATTCAGAAAAAGCATTTGATTTAGACTAGCCAATGTACAGTTCATTCTATATTTGATATTTGGATTGTACAGTATACCTTTTATATAAAACAATGCTACACTGGCAAAATCATACACAGAAGTTACAGTTGTATACCTGACACAAAGAGTCACTGATGATTGACTTCAGATGGTTTACTGTATTGAACTTGACATTAATTTCTGGAAATTGATGCTGTGGTTTGCTCAATATAGCTTGTTGAAATTGTATAGTGTGTGTGCTGCTTAACAAAGCACATTATATGCCACATGTATTATAATGTAACCCATAACAGTGATATTTACTTTGTTTTTGTAAATTAGTTACCAAATGTTCCAGTTTATCTTTTTTAGAAAAAAAAAATGCAGTGATTTTTCGAAATGTATCAAGAAATAAAGTAGACATTACACCCAATTTCTAACTGGTTTAGTAGTTTTATGTTTCAATCATAAACACTTTATAGGAACTGTAATACTGTGCAGGTTTTAGAACTGTATTTCAAGCCAGTCAAGTGCTTTCTAGTTTATTGATCTACTCTGTTCATGGTAGAGTTTTTTATGGTCAGGGGCATTTTATATACATTACCTCAAGAGAGCAACACCGACTGTGTGGCTAAATACAGGTCACCTTCTTTAAATGGCTTCAATCATCTCCATAGCCTTGACCACGTACCATGAAACAAACTGAGTATTCAACATTGCACTGGTTGCTAATAATGGAATCTATTCAATTGATCGAAACAGTGACAGATCTAAATAAGATCATTCTAAGATAATTAGAATTTAAGAACAAAGGTTATGATAATAACAGTCAATAAAACAGTCAATTTACGTATGTTCTAATATTGTCTACACTGCTAAATGAATCTGATTGGTGTAAGCCTGCGAACCATTTTTTTTTTTAAATGAATCAGCTAGGTGACCAATAACCAGAAAATATTATTTTCCAATACCGAACTCCTGTTGATCACCATCTCAACAACAGCAGCAATTGTATATTATTCATATTAGGAAAAAAATGCCATAATTGTACGATCAATTATCATTTGGCTATCATTTGGCTAAAGACACCTTATTGTAATCTAATGATATGTAAATACATTGGTAATACTAAAAAAAAAAAAGTATTTTCTAGGCTTAAAATGTTGTTAACTGAAGTGTTTAAGAGATGATATCCTCAGGCACTAACATTTGTGGCATTAGCATTTTATCATGTTTTATGCATTACTCCATTACATCTTCTCTGTGAAATGAAGATCAATCCATTTTGTACGGTTGTGAAGAGTAAAAGTAAAAAGCTAACAACAAATATTGTTGTTACAAAAAAGCAAATACTTAACATTAAAATATATTTTTCAGTTGTGAAAAAAAAAATGTATTTAACCCATTAAGGGACAGATGACTCCCTCTGCTCAATGAAAATGCCCTCCATTGACATGAGTGAAAATAGAACCCCACAAGACTGTACTTGAGCCAGCAATGCAATATTATTATTATTATTATTATTATTATTATTATTATTATTATTATTGTTCCATTTTACAGCTTAATGGAGAGGAACAACCCCCAGCATAGGAGGAAACCTCAGAGCAAAACAAATGTTGATAACAGACTCTTTCTTGCATTAAAATAACTTCCATCTGTTGTGGCCTAATGTACTAAGATCATATTTCTGCCAGACTATTTTTCTTTTCAGTCAGTTCCTCATCTATTTTTGATGTGATTCTTTGAATCTACTGGATGATAAGGAAATCAAATGTGGAAAAGACAACTCTGAGACAGGTAAGGTTTTGAACTCACGGCACACTGGTGTGCAAAATACTGAACCAGTCCTCCCTTTGCCCTTCTTCTGTATGAATGTAAACATGTTTGTCAATACGGTGCTCTGGAAAATGCAACACACTGACATAAAACTGTACTGCATTCATTTTAATTAAATCCAACCCTGCATTTTTTTCTGCAGCACACCATTATACTATTTGGTATGTTGTTGAGTTGTGGCATTGCAACTGTCACACAGAGGTATTTCTGTCTTCAATTGGAACAGTGTCAGAGTACTAAATGACCTTTACAGCTCTACTGGTTTCAACTGCTGGCAGACCCATAGCGTACCTAACACTGTGGTACAATCACAAATCTGGTGTAAAACACAGAAACAAATATATGTAATATGAGTTCATGTAAATCTTGCAATGTGGGCCACAGACACCCTCTTGGCTTCTTGACTATGGAGATGACATTTCTATTTATAAACTTCGGCACAAAGCTATTCACATAAGTTGGCACATTATTTAGAAAGCTTACTTAAAAATAGTATAGCAATTCTTAAAAAGCAGGGATCCCCCCCATAATACTACATAAACAAACATTTCAACATGAAAAGGTACCGTATGTATGCGTATTAAAAAAAAAATGTAATAAAAATGAAAAGATTTGTTAAATACATTTTTAATAGGATTAGCTGAAATGTGTATACAGTACTGTGGCAATGTGCCCTTGTGTGCATTTGTGTGTTATATGTTGTATGTTACGTGTGTTAATGTTGGTGTATTATATGCATGGGATATAAATGGGTGTGTGCAGCACGAGTTATTTAAAATGTATAATTGTATTTAGGCACAAGGATTGCACAACACTTCACGTGCATTTAAAGTAATTAATATGCGAGCACGAGGTTGCACATAATTAATTCACGTACTGGGATTCAAGTGAATAATTAATTAGTAATTGAATCCCGGCACAACAGTATATATAGATGCACATTTCATTCACTCGGGGTTGTGTGTTCGATGAGTGGAGAACGGGAGTGGAGAAGGAGGTAAAGTTAAGGAAAATAAACTAAAATAATAATTGATACTTGTTTAAAACTCACCATGTTTGTCTGTCTGTTCGTCCAGTCTGTGTAGTGTTAATCCATTTTGTTTGTCTATTTATTTTGGTGCAAGTGCCGTGTCCTGTCTTCTTTTTTGTTCATCCTTTTTATTTATTTGTTTATTAAACACTGAGCGCTGCCGCGACTCAGTTTCATTCCTCACCACTGTGTCTGTGTACTGCTTTCTGGCCTGACGTAATTCACAAAGCCACCCTGTGACACGTACGCTTAATTATTTTACCATGCTACACTACAATTAACTTTTCTAAGGATTATAACATTATAATGCCCCCTGCAAAGAGCAGTGGGGTTTTTTAAGTTCTTATACTCACACGTTGCAATGCAAATTAAGGATGCCAGATACATAATTAAATTAATGTACCATTAAAAGATGATTCACCTCCCCATTCTAAGCTTTCTACAAAGTTGCTATACACATATATTCTCATAATATTGTGTGAAATCATGCCAGTCAAAAATGCTAAATTCAATTAATTCACACATATACTGTATCTTAGTATGTTCAACTTTCCTATTATAAAGAGGCAGGAAATCTGTGACTTTTTTTGTCAAAGTAAAACATAATAGTGCTCAGCAAGAATAACTTACATGCAATAAAAAAGCTCCAGATTTATTTCATGGCATATTTATAATACTGCCATAAAATAAAGGATCTATTTTAAATATGAAATACACTTACTATACAATTAAGTGAATCACACCATGAAACTTTGTAAGCAGACATTTTATCTACTTCCTTATGCCAAATCTTTTCAATTTGAAAACACGTCATCAATCATCCCCTATATTCAGAGAAAGACTGTGTCTATAGCTAAAGATTTGGAATCCCCAGGTATTATTCATGATTCAGTTTCTATACAAGCCAGAGTCCTAAATGAAAAATTGCCTAAAGCTTAATCAGTTTTTCACTTTCTATCAAAGAAACCTTTCACCAAGTCGGCTCGATCTCCCAAGTCATTTAACCTAACAAGCAAAACCACAGCAGAGGTGATTTATTTGTTTCCTCCATACCTTGGGTTCTTCTATTAGCTGCTTTCTGCAAGCATACATCTTTCCTGATTGCAATGAATTACATCCTTGAATGGTTAACTGAGTTCCCATGCAAGTAATTAAAAGGCTTCATCTTCTTTTTTTCAGTACAGAGGAGAAGTACGAGAGAATGAGAGAGAGAACATTGAGTTTAAACAAAACCTATAGGAACAGTGAAGGTGATTGCCCAGCCTGACCTATTGTTTGTGTTTAGTGTTTGTGATTATTTTGTTTAAACTTTTATTTTGCTCTGTGAGCAAAGTGTTTTTGTTTGGATATTTATTTTATTTTTTGTTTGAAAATAAACGGTGCTGCAGCGTCTTTGCACCGCAGTTACCTTGCCTTTGTTATTCTTCCTGCATCTGGCCTGACGTCACCACACAGCTACCCTGGCACAGTAATCAAAATATGCCTGGAACAATAGCTGTAGAATCAACTTGGTTAAACAAATGGTAAGAAACCCAACAGGTTGTAATAGACACAAATCAACACAAATTGTATTTCTCCTCACGCAGACCGCTTACTTATGTCCTCTTTAAAAATATGCAAACAATTTTAATGAGCAGTCTGTCCACCAAGTGCAGTGGTACCCCAGATATGACCCACTTACTACCAAAGGTGTCAAAGGACTGAAAAGAACACCACTACATATAATATTGTACCAGTCTTTGCAATGACGCAAAATCATCCACTGCTGGGAATTAAAAGCTCTACAGATACAGCACACAAGTCAGAGAAAAAAATATATAGAAAAAATACTCACATTTAATATTTTAAACACCTCTAAATTAACCATTAAATTGGGATATTAAAGCCCGAAAGCTACCAGACCACATATAGAATTCTAAGCAAACTGCATTACTCATGGAATATTGAGGAAAATATTTGTATTTATTAGCAACAAAAACTGCATAAAATCATGAAAGAAACAAACAGAAAAACATGACATATTATTTTTCTTATGATGCAGCAAATTTCTAATAGCAATAGAACCCTCAAATGAAGGCTTTACTGCCTGGTAAGGCTTTTCTCATGTTAAATGCCCTCACCTTCCACTCGGGACATTTAACTGCATGAGGCAGGTCTTACCAGACGATAAAAACCCTCTTCTTCGGGTTCTATTGCCTAATTCAACTGGTTTCACACAGTACAATGTGCATTGTTCACTAAGGTTAAACTTTTAAGAAACCCATTCAACTATGTATGTACAGTTATGGCCAAATGTTTTGCATCACCTAGAATTTTAGGATTGAGACATAATTAAAAAGAAAACAACTATAAAACAATATGAATATAATTTAGATATTTTATGTAACATCATGTAATCAACCAAACTACAGAATGATATGGCAAAACTCTACTGGATGCCATATTAGTGGTATAGTCTTTCATGATAGATGTTCGTTAAGTTTATGGAAAATTACAATGCAGTATGTAATTCAAAATGTTAACGTAACATTATTCTTTAGGTTTCAATCAACTTTGTGAAGCAAAATTAGTTAATTCTATAGGATGATGCAAAACTTTTGGCCACAGCTGTATATATTAGTATGGTTGTACAACATATGATACCTCTGTAATTAAGCATTCAACTACTGCATCTTTGTGCCATGTATGATATTGTGTTGTAATAATTTAACTTAACTGCATTTTTTCTTCAGCCTCCTCAAAGTGTTTTTTTTTTCTATGTGGACCCAGTCCAGCAGGATCAGATGTGGGACTAGAATTGCTTTCCAATGTGCTTCAATCAATGGTCCTTCCCAGTGCATCGTGACCTTGAGTTAAAATGCAGGTTATTAATGACAATTTACTTTTCCTTTTGGTCTATTAAATTAGCTGTATATATGAAATGTACTGTATGTTTACATTACCAGTAATGCAAAGAGTAGGATTATATGGTTTGCAGGCTGTATACTGGGCTGCTATCAGTCGGCAAACTTCCCCTCATAGCTGTCAGCACATCTTCTTGCAAAGTAGATCTACTGGGACATATCCACATACAAATATTTAGAGAATAAAACCCAAGACATCTTCTGCAACAGGACTATCAAAGAAAACCTTTTGGTTTGTCTGTTCAGCTACTGTGTATAGCAAATTCCCAAAGAACCGAAGTCTTCTTTTTTTTTCCTCATATACACTAACTTATTCTAAAATAAAAGGTTATCAAAAAGTCTTATTAATTTTTAAATCCTATCAATATGGTGAAGGACCTGTGGTCTATATTAGCTTGCTCACTTTCGAATTGAAAGTTGATCTCGTACCCCTAGGAGGGTTTCCATTTTCATCTGAACCAGTTTAAAGAAGGATTTTTGGACAGACACATTAAATCTGTTTTTGTTTTTTAACCATACAGGGCTTTGTATTGTAGGATTTACACAGAATCAAAATAGATATTACAAAATCGATGTTACACTGCAAATAATTAAACTGAAATGCCAAGATCAATGTTACTCTGAAAAATGTATTTAATAGAATTAGAGTTGTCCCCTGTTATGACAGTTCTTGTCTGCAGATTAGATTGTACTTTTTATAATGTTACCTAAAGAATCTAAACCAAATCCAAAGATGCTTTAAGAGATGTGCACCTGGGTAGCAATAGTCTGCTTTTCATAAGTTTCATGAACTCACACATTTTGCACTGTACTGGGCAATTTAGATACATCATGACCTGCATGGCAACCAAAAAGAGTGTTTTAGTTTACAACATCAGTGTGTAAATACAATACAGCACTGGCATAACGCTAAATCTAAAATCTTCATAACCATTTTTTTTTTATGTTGAAGAGTAAGTAGAGGGGGTTCCGAAAAATACAGTGTTACATGTGCTCAGGTGTTGCTACAACTGCTTAAATAACCTACCTGTAATATGTTTTTTCATTGTTAATATCCTGACAACTTTTTACACTTATAACTTTAATGTCTGTTTCAAAGCCCTTTTCAAAATAGCCGCTCTAGTGCACTTATAGTGTAAGGATTGTTGCTCACATTGTCAAACAGGTAACACAGCAATAATGATCCATGTGGTACAGAACAGAAAAGCCAGAGCACTTCTTGTTATGCTTTTTTTTTTTTTTCCTGCAGTGATTAAGAGGACAGATCTGAAACCCCAGTGCACTAGAGTGGCCATTTTGAAAAGAACTTTGAAACAGACTTTTATCAGAAAGTTGTCAGGATATTAACAATGAAAAGAGACATTACAGATAAATTATGTAAACAGTTGGAGCAACACGTGGGGACGTAGAATGCTATATTTTTCAGAACCCAGCTACTTACTCTTTAAGCCAGATTCACTATTGTAAAAAGAAAATTAATATGCATCTGTAGGGAAGCAAACCAAAACCAGCTCAGCCAAGTGAGACAACAGTCAACTTGGATATAAGCCAAGTCATAATCATCTTCAAAAACATATACATTTTATCTGTTCAAGTTTCAACCCACTGTCAACATCCATGTCCTATTTTGTGATCCCCATCTCTATCCATTCCAGGATGTTTTATATGGCACGGTTTAATGACTTTAAAAATATGTAAAGTGTTAGAAGGTAATGACTGCTGAGAAATTGTCTAGAGGGTAATTTAATTAAGTCTGAATAAAATGCTCCTCAGTAAACCATAAGTAAGAATCTATACCTTAGTGTGCTTTTACAAGGTGTAACAGGATGATGTGTTACATGCGTGTTTCGTCACTGAATAATACTGAGGCAGACACAGAGCACTGGTGTTGACACACCGCACAGGCGCGCAGATTTAATTACAACACAGGTGCTGCCACTAGGGTACCAGCAATGCTAGCCCTAGTGTCACATTGAATAAAGAAAACAAAACAAAAATACAAATAAAAGTTTGCCACACAAGGCAAACACTAGTCTCACTAGACGTCCCGCTCCAGGAACCTGCTATCCTACGGTAACCCTCTATATACTTGGTTGGGATCAACATCCCCTAAACTAACCTATTGCTGTGCTCCTGAAGTCCCGGCCTCCCAGCGACTCCAGGTCATTGTGGCGGTCCTGGCTGAGTAGAGCCTTCACAGGCCCAGTCTTACAGTTAAAGGGTTCCAATAGTAGTTTTCCTGCAGAGCGGACTCTCTCCTCCTTGATGTAAACAAAGGTGCCCCTCTGTGTGGCAATGGCCTTGCAGTAGCCCAGAACTGTGGCACAGACACTTTTTTAACTCCGCACAGCTTCCCTGGGCCTGCCGCCAAGCCAATATGGACCTCCTGATTCTCAGCGCTGGCGAGCCTAACTGCCCAATCAGTTGCCTAGCAACGCGTCTCAGCTGCACACACTTGTGCAGGAACCAGCAACAGGGCTCCCTATCACACAAGGCAATACTATTACATTTCAACATGTCACATTTTTGATGCCTGTAAATATGAGAACCTTATCCAAAAGTGATAAGGTCATCTTACATTTTAAAATCAGGAAGTAGTTAAAGATTCCATGGTCTTAAAACAATTATTAACTTGAGAAATTAAAATATTATTACCAGAACTGAGAAGCTATTCCCCAACTAACTGATGCTATATTTAAAATGCAGGAAGTCTGTTGGTCCTGGTATTAAAAGGCAGGAAGTCTGTTGGTCCTGGTAGTTTACTTGAGATCACATTTCCCCCCAAAAAAGTACAATTAGTATATCATGGTGTACAGGGCCTGTGTTCCTGGCTAATCAGCGTGAGACTGCATTGAAATGTGACTTTTTTATTTCCGCATTCTCAGTCCTTATGGCCGTAGCTCATCAGAGATTGCTGGGTTAGTAAACTGAAAGATTGGATAATTAGTTTCTGTAAATAAGGTAAATTGTGACCAGAAGCACTGGGTCACTGCCAGGTGTAATAAGCTAAGTTGTAGCTGAGCATTGGTGCTAATTCCTGTGCTCACTAACTAATGTAAGTAAAAACATATGTCCAGGCGAGACAGCAGAGTGGCTGAGTTGCTGTATGATCTTTAGTCCAACACTGCTAAGATCTGGTTGTCAAGGCAACCCAACCTGTAGCTTAGTTAGGTAGTGTAGTCTTCCTGCTGCAGGACTCCACATTAGGTGGATAGCACACAACAAGATATTTTGTTCATCCTTTACACTTATGTTATCTTCATGATCGGTCATTGGATAGCTGATTGCTTTAAGCCTAGAATTTTCTGTCCCTTAGCAATAACATGCAATGGGTACCTACCATTGACACAAAAAAGTCACGTTTGCACCCCAAAATGTATTAAATTAGCATAAGTCTATTATTGCTGCGGACTATACTGACAGCAGCAGCCTTGAGCGACCATAGAGTTCAAGTAAAATCTCCAAAACCTAATTCTTTGAGCAATATTTGTTTTAAGAGAATGAAAATATGAAGAAGAAAAAAAAAACCTGTTGTTTCCACAAATTTGTTCCAAAAGACAAATATGGGGTTTAACATCAGCTTGCTGCAAGACTTACAGAATGAAGTTCCAGAAAGTTACAAAAATGCCCGGGTGGATTAGCATCTAGTGAGAAATGTGTTGAACTCATAAGGACTACCAGTGTACTGGATCCCCAATAACAACAACAAAAACAACACATATTTGAGCCTTGCACTGTCCCTGCAGAATTCAGATTCATATATTATTATTATTATTATTGTTGTATGACTAGTATGTAGTTGGAAATGTAGGCTAGTAGGGTACACTATTGTTGATTTACTACCAGTATTTTGAAAATGTACTGTACTAAACATTCTGACTGGATCATTTTTATATTGTTAACCTAAATAGCTGGATTCTAAAAATAGGTATTTCACGATTAAACATAATATTTATTAAAGCAGAACAAAATAGTATTGTTGCTTTTAAAAGGTTTAGTTTATTCCAGAGTTATTATTCAACAAATGTTCCTACATATTGAAATGGTTAAAAACAGTAAATGCTAAATAGTAGAATGTTTTAAATGCTTAATACAGAATACAAAATCGTTTGGTAAGAAAAAAAAAAAAAAAAAACTTTATTTCAGCTTTAATTAAGATTTATTATCACTTCCACCTGGCTCTTATTTGAAAATACATATCCTTATATATTTTTATGAGTTTTCAAAAACCACATTATTCTTAATTGTCAGTTCTAACACACTTTAGTGCTGGAACTCTATCAAGTATCTATAATTATCTTTTGGGCAAAAATAATCTGTATAGTTTGCAGTTTTAAGATTGTCAATTGATGTTACTTTCCAGCTATAGAACCAGAGGCACATATCTCTAACATGAGAAGAATTACATTCTGGAGAAGCAAACTCAATTGTGTTTTAAAGCTTTGCAACTGAATTATTTTAACACGGTTGAATTTATAAATATACTGAGTTGCACAATGTCTTCTTGCTATACTTTCACAAGGGCAAACTTTTGCAGTATTGCTAAGATATTTAGGTTGGTGGTTTAGGTTTCCATAATCCAATACAAAAAAGGCTTACCCATCTGTGACAGGGAGGACCCTGTTGTTGGTTCTTGCGCAGATATGTGCAGCTGAGACATGTGAGAGGCTCACCCGGCACTGAGCTGATCGGGAGGTCCGGATTGGCTGGGGGGCGTGCCCGGGGAGGATGTGCACAGCTCAAAAAGCATCTGCACCACAGCTCGAGGCGACTGCACCGCCATGCTACACAGACGTTCAACAGCAAGATGGTGCCTGTGAAGGCTCTGCTCAGCCAGGACCATCGCAACGACCCGGAGTCGCTGGGAGGCCCGGACTTCGGAAGCAACAGCAGTAGGTTAGTTTAGGGGATATTGATCCCAAACAGTACAGAGAGGGTTTCATAGTGTAGTAGGTTCCTGGAGCAGGACGTCTCTTTTAGTGAGACTAGCGCTTGTCTTTTTTCTTCTATTTTCAGCTTTTTTAGATTTTTCTTTATTAAATCTGACACTAGGGCTAGCATTGCTGGTACCCTAGTGTCAGCACCTGTGTGTTATTAAATCTGCACACCTGTGTGGCGTGTTACCCAATGCTCTGTGTCTGACTATTATTTAGTGATGACCCAGGCATGTAACACTTCCCTCTGTTACATATGGTGGCAGGGTGGGTGTCACTGGTCCTACTGAGTCAAGGCAGAATAGGCTGCCAAGATGCACAGGCAGAACCAGGTGAAGATCAGCTGCCACCAGAAGCATTGCTGAAGGAGCAACGGAGCAACTTTATTGTTAATAAACAGCCCTATGTGTTATGCTGCCTAACTATTTTATTCATTGACTCTTATAATTCAAGGAGTTTCAAAATCAGACTATTCCTAGCAGTTCATTGTAATTAAGTAAGTTCATTGTGAATGGTATGATGAATATATATACAGTACTGTGCAAAAGTTTTAGGCAGGTGTGAAAAAATGCTGTAAAGTAAGAATGCTTTCAAAAATAGATTATATTTATCAATTAACTAAATGCAAAGTGAGTGAACGGAAGAAAAATCTAAATCAAATCCATATTTGGTGTGACCACCCTTTGCCTTCAAAACAGCATCAATTCTTCTAGGTACACTTGCACAAAGTCAGGGATTTTGTAGGCATATAGTCAGGTGTATGATTAAACAATTATACCAAACAGGTGCTAATGATCATCAATTCAATATGTAGGTTGAAACACAATCATTAACTGAAACAGAAACAGCTGTGTAGGAGGAATAAAACTGGGTGAGGAACAGCCAAACTCAGCTAACAAGGTGAGGTTGCTGAAGACAGTTTACTGTCAAAAGTCATACACCATGGCAAGACTGAGCACAGCAACAGGACACAAGGTAGTTATACTGCATCAGCAAGGTCTCTCCCAGGCAGAAATTTCAAGGCAGACAGGGGTTTCCAGATGTGCTGTCCAAGCTCTTTTGAAGATGCACAAAGAAACGGGCAACGTTGAGGACCGAGACGCAGTGGTCGGCCAAGGAAACTTACTGCAGCAGATGAAAGACACATCATGCTTACTTCCATTCGCAATCGGAAGATGTCCAGCAGTGCCATCAGCTCAGAACTGGCAGTAAACAGTGGGACCCTGGTACACCCATCTACTGTCTGGAGAAGTCTGGTCAGAAGTGGCCTTCATGGAAGACTTGCGCCAAAAGCCATACCTCCGACGTGGAAACAAGGCCAAGCGACTCAACTATGCACGAAAACATAGGAACTGGGGTGCAGAAAAATGGCAGCAGGTGCTCTGGACTGATGAGTCAAATTTTGAAATATTTGGCTGTAGCAGAAGGCAGTTTGTTCGCCGAAGGGCTGGGAGCGGTACACAAATGAGTGTCTGCAGGCAACAGTGAAGCATGGTGGAGGATCCTTGCAAGTTTGGGGCTGCATTTCTGCAAATGGAGTTGGGGATTTGGTCAGAATTAATGGTCTCCTCAATGCTGAGAAGTACAGGCAGATACTTATCCATCATGCAATACCATCAGGGAGGCATCTGATTGGCCCCAAATTTATTCTGCAGCATGACAACGACCCCAAACATACAGCGAAAGTCATTAAGAACTATCTTCAGCGTGAAAGAAGAACAAGGAGTCCTGGAAGTGATGGTATGGCCCCACAGAGCCCTGATCTCAACATCATCGAGTCTGTCTGGGATTACATGAAGAGAGAGAAGCAAATGAGGCTGCCTAAATCCACAGAAGAACTGTGGTTAGTTCTCCAAGATGTTTGGGCCAACCTACCTGCCGAGTTCCTTCAAAACTGTGTGCAAGTGTACCTAGAAGAATTGATGCTTGATGCTGTTTTGAAGGCAAAGGGTGGTCACACCAAATATGGATTTGATTTAGATTTTTCTTCTGTTCACTCACTTTGCATTTAGTTAATTGATAAATATAATCTATTAACATGTCTATTTTTGAAAGCATTCTTACTTTACAGCATTTTTTCACACCTGCCTAAAACTTTTGCACAGTACTGTATATATTTTGTGCCACGTTTTATTATGCAATATTGAGAATTATGTAACTTTTTTATTTGTATTTATCAGTTGTGGTATTAATGTATTTCTGAACATACACATGGAGTTATACAAATGGTTAAACTGTCAGAATAATTAACCTGTAAAATTGTATTTGTAATGTTTAACTATTGTCTAATTTTAGTACAATTATATTAATATGCTCAAAATACAGAGGAGAATTAATCATTACTGGCTTTCATATAATTTAATTGTTTGTCTTAATAGCATTACGGACATGTATAATGTAAAATATTATTATCAAATATGAATGGAGCCAGACAGCTTGTCTCACTTTTTGAAGGTAAGCCGTTGCAGCTTACATCCTGGAGCACATTCCCTTATCAGCCACACATGAGGCTAAATGTTTGGTGTATGTTTTTTGGAATTAGCGATCTGTACAAAAGTACTGTGTATTCTTTAAGTACATTGTTTTAATTGTTGCTTGAAAACTTTTTTCCCCCTTTGTGGGAGAAATTTGTAGTTGTAATTGAGTGTACTTTATAAAATGACATTTCAAATCTTAAACTATGAGACTTGAGATGCGGTTAATTAAGTTTGTCTTCCCCCTTTCTTCCCCCAGAGCTGTTGATCTACTTCAAAGGACTAGATATTAGTAACAGAGGGTTGTAAAGATTTAAATTGGAGAATAGTGAGGTTACCTACTGTGATGATTTTTACAGTCTGGTCTAAACAAACAAAGCTGATTCTTACCTGTTAATTAAGAATGTCTGTCTGAAAGACAATATACAATCTTCTTCCTAAAGGGTTAAGAGGTGCAACACCTGGTGGATACGAGGTGCCATGACTTTCTCCCATGAAATGAATTGTTACTATAAAACATGGAACGTTTAAGAAAATAGAAATGACGAATTTCCTTATAATAAAAGTTAATTGAAAAACAAATCTTTACGAGGGTATAATATTGACTTGTTTAACAATCTCAGGGTTTTAGATTTACTAAAACTATGCGATTCAAACGTAGTTTGACGAATAAGTAGGCTTTTCGATTGTAATCGGTAAAGCTTGTTAAACGTCGAATTCCCCAAAAATATGAGTTTGACTGAAACAAATTTATATAGGATAAACGTCGGTAAAACCACTCGCTTTTTTTCTTACCAAAAATAATAATTTAAGAAATCATCTCGTATGTGTAGTTTTTATACTTGCTGTCTGTCCTGTCTCTGTTCCGCTCTGAATGGCTAGGTGTTACTGTCAGTCAAATCAGTGGATCTTAATAGGCTAGTGTAGTTTTACTATCAGTCATTTCATCCTGTCCTGACAGATCTCGTTGGCTGAAGCAGCGCTAGAATGCTCTCATTCGTTTAAATGACTGTCAATCATCAGACCGACTGTGCACTTTCATTTCCCAGCTATAGCCTGTCATTCAAAGCGCCTACTTTGAAATTAGTGGGTTAAGGTGTAAGTAAGCGTTTGCTATTGTAGGTATATACAATGACAGTTACTTGTTTGATTTGAAAATGGGGCGCAAGAGGAAAACACTTAATTAGTATTGTGCACAATACCCTGATCGACGGCAGAAGTCTCCGCGGCAGGACGATGCGGGCCAGTCTGCCTTGCCTCCAGTGAGTCCAGCTGTGCTTAAGGAGAGGGGCGGAGCTCGGAATAAGTGCAAGTTAGTTCTGTTCAACTCTGTAATGTTTTGTTCTGTCTGTGCATATTGTTTTTACTTGTAAATGTATGCTATAAAAGCCTGTGTAATACACTTTATATGCTGCGTTTTCTACGGTTTATTTGAGACTTTTATTTTTTTAATTTAATTGTGACCAAACTTTATTTCAATTAGAATGTTGGTAACCATGGTTTTGTTGCATGTCGAATATGATACAGGGGTTTCTCTAAATGAGACGTTTCTCAATGGCATAAAAAGTATTTTTTTTAAGCATAAAGGTCGATTTCACCCATGCTCTGCTTGAATTGAAAAATAAAGATTGAAATAAAACGGTAAATTTGTTAAAAAATAAACGTTGATATTAATCATCGATTTGGCAAATAAAATAAAAATTGAATAATAGCAAGCCTACGAATAAGTAACAACTGATTTAAATAGGTTTTGGAATCATTTTAATAACTAATCTGGCGGACGCAAGTTTAAGACATGTTTAAGTATGTTTTCCCAATAATATTGAAATATTTATTGTGTTTTAATGAAGTTTAAAGTGAAAATAATTGTTCCATTATTTTACTTTAATTATTGTACATAACATATTTAACATGCTTGTAATGGTAATATAGTTTGGAGAATGAAACTGACATTTGTATTCTTCTATGATCAATATAACTAAAGTTAGAACAAAATTAGGTTTTGTTCTATAAATGGTACAGTTTTCCTGTTATCTCTGACTCCATGGAGAAGGGGACACTACCTGTATTAATGATGCACATTGCTTGTGTAAAAGGAAGCGTCATTCAAATTTTGTAAGCCAATGAAAGGACTGATTTTGGTCAGGCTTGGCTTCCTGTTTTACCCGGAAGTGATAGGATCACCAAAGTAAACTCTTTTGATATATATTTAAAGCGAAACAAGCATGGGGTCATTCTCTGGGATCCGGACTCTCATCTCGCCATGAAGTAACCACTGAGCCTTTGCTTGAAATGGGGATCCATCCAAGTGTTGTACCTATCTTCGTCCTGAAGATTACAACGTAATACTAAATGCAATTTAAACTGCTTCCAAACGGAACTTAATTTTGAATATACTGTAATTTTATAAGAAATATGAAATTTGTGAAGGACTAAAACCCTATTTTTATATTTAAATATTAATCACATAATGGAAACGTATATAACTGTATGTAAATAAATTAATATTAAATAATGTTTGTATATTACCAACATAGTGTGGGGTGGTCTAGGATACTGAGGTATTCATGTTAAATATTATATCTTCATAAATATGCACTACACCTTCTAAGTACACTTTTCCACTTATAATAAAGACATAATTCTTGAGACTGCATTATACAGCAAAAGACTGTCTACGCAGTTCTAAGATTGACTCGTACTACCAAGGAAATGAGGCAGAACAAGTCAGTGGTGCATAGCTACACACTTTCACCTATGTTGAGAGAAACAGATTCCTCCCAAGTGGGAAAGATTTGTGGCCCAGAAACCCAGTGCTTTTTTAGAACCAGATAGAGAATCCTGGTGATCATAATGACCCTGTCCCTGTAGAACCTCTACCTGTAGTCTAGAAAATGCACCACTGGCCATGTAATTACTGAACAGGTGTTTATGAGAGAATGAGTATAATATGAACATGCATCAAAGACAGCTTATAGCAGTAAAATAATCTGCTGGCAAACTCAAGAGCATCATCTTTTTAAGCTTTGCTTCTTAACATGCAAGATAAACGTAGACAGGCAGTTCAGTTTAAAAAAAAAAAAAACCAAACAAATGTACTTACCCTCTCATTCTATTTAATTAGGCCCCCTGTGATGACACACAAGGGAGTTTTATGTTTCATTTCAAACATGTGTTTTTTCATTTTAGTATATTCCATTTTCTCACAAGGGCAGGATAAACTGACAGTCATTTATTTATTAATATAAATTTAGTAGTCAGCAGTTGATTTTTACCCCATTTTTGTCCCAATTTGAAATAGCCAATTGTATTATTTTAGGCTCAGCTCACCTCTACCACCCCAGCACTGACTCAGGAGCGGCGAAGATGAACACACGCTGTCCTCCGAAACGTGTGCCATCAGCCGACCTCTGTTTTTCACTCTGCAGGCCTGCCATGCAGCCACCTCAGAGCTACAGCATCGGAGGACAACGCAGCTCTGGACAGCTTACAGGCAAGCCCGCAGGAGCCCGGCCAGTCTACAGGGGTCGCTGGTGCATGGTGAGCCGAGGACACCCTGGCCTACCTAAGCCCTCCCCACCCAGGCTCGGCCAATTGTGCGCCGCCCCTTGGGAGCTCTCGTCCATGGTCAGCAGTGGAATAACCTGGACTTGAACCGACGACCTCCAGGCTATAGGGCACATCCTGCGTTCCATGTGGAGCTCTTTTACCGGATGCGTTTGAGCAGCAAAAACAAACATTGTGGACTTCTGGTGTGTTTACAATCATAACTCTGGCAAGTCTCTCTACACCAATTACTCTAAACAGAAGTGCACTTTTAAGAATGTACTCTCTGAAAATTAATTTTAAAGTATGCCCTAAATTATAAAACAAATGTTTAATCAGCTTTTGCAGAGAATGTAAAAATGCTGAATACCTGAGTCGACTATTATTTGCCACCATTATTTTTTGGTTCTATCAAACACATATCTGATATCCTATTTAAATCCAATCACCCTTGGTCAAAGAACAACATATATAACAACATATTTAGATTTCATTTTAAATAACAGTCTAAAAAAAATGTGACATGATTTTTTTTGTAAATGTACACAATAGTGCTGTATATTTTATGTTTGAGGAAATACTACATTTTTACATATACTGAATCACCCATCATGTACAGTACTGTGCAAAAGTTTTAGGCAGGTGTGAAAAAATGCTGTAAAGTAAGAATGCTTTCAAAAATAGACATGTTAATAGATTATATTTATCAATTAACTAAATGCAAAGTGAGTGAACAGAAGAAAAATCTAAATCAAATCCATATTTGGTGTGACCACCCTTTGCCTTCAAAACAGCATCAAGCATCAATTCTTCTAGGTACACTTGCACACAGTTTTTGAAGGAAGTCGGCAGGTAGGTTGGCCCAAACATCTTGGAGAACTAACCACAGTTCTTCTGTGGATTTAGGAAGCCTCAGTTGCTTCTCTCTCTTCATGTAATCCCAGACAGACTCGATGATGTTGAGATCAGGGCTCTGTGGGGCCATACCATCACTTCCAGGACTCCTTGTTCTTCTTTACGCTGAAGATAGTTCTTAATGACTTTCGCTGTATGTTTGGGGTCGTTGTCATGCTGCAGAATAAATTTGGGGCCAATCAGATGCCTCCCTGATGGTATTGCATGATGGATAAGTATCTGCCTGTACTTCTCAGCATTGAGGAGACCATTAATTCTGACCAAATTCCCAACTCCATTTGCAGAAATGCAGCCCCAAACTTGCAAGGAACTTCCACCATGCTTCACTGTTGCCTGCAGACACTCATTCGCACGCTGTCCAGCCCTTGGCGAACAAACTGCCTTCTGCTACAGCCAAATATTTCAAATTTTGACTCATCAGTCCAGAGCACCTGCTGCCATTTTTCTGCACCCCAGTTCCTGTGTTTTCGTGCATAGTTGAGTCGCTTGGCCTTGTTTCCACGCCGGAGGTATGGCTTTTTGGCCGCAAGTCTTCCATGAAGGCCACTTCTGACCAGACTTCTCCGGACAGTAGATGGGTGTACCAGGGTCCCACTGTTTTCTGCCAGTTCTGAGCTGATGGCACTGCTGGACATCTTCCGATTGCGAAGGGAAGTAAGCATGATGTGTCTTTCATCTGCTGCAGTAAGTTTCCTTGGCCGACCACTGCGTCTCACGGTCCTCAACGTTGCCCGTTTCTTTGTGCTTCTTCAAAAGAGCTTGGACAGCACATCTGGAAACTCCTGTCTGCCTTGAAATTTCTGCCTGGGAGAGACCTTGCTGATGCAGTATAACTACCTTGTGTCTTGTTGCTGTGCTCAGTCTTGCCATGGTGTATGACTTTTGACAGTAAACTGTCTTCAGCAACCTCACCTTGTTAGCTGAGTTTGGCTGTTCCTCACCCAGTTTTATTCCTCCTACACAGCTGTTTCTGTTTCAGTTAATGATTGTGTTTCAACCTACATATTGAATTGATGATCATTAGCACCTGTTTGGTATAATTGTTTAATCATACACCTGACTATATGCCTACAAAATCCCTGACTTTGTGCAAGTGTACCTAGAAGAATTGATGCTGTTTTGAAGGCAAAGGGTGGTCACACCAAATATGGATTTGATTTAGATTTTTCTTCTGTTCACTCACTTTGCATTTAGTTAATTGATAAATATAATCTATTAACATGTCTATTTTTGAAAGCATTCTTACTTTACAGCATTTTTTCACACCTGCCTAAAACTTTTGCACAGTACTGTATATGCATATATACTATTGACAACACACATAAACCATATTTTTAGATGAATATGTTTTTGTTTAACTTCTATAATACTTCAGAAATCTGTATAAACATAAATCATAGGGATGGGTGCCCTGTGACTAATTCAGTAAAGGCTCTATCATCTAAGTCACAAGATTACAGTTGGTTCTGCTGGGCTTTATTTAGGTACCGGTACTACAAGTCCAAGCAGAGATTGCCTTTGGTCCTTACTTCCAGGGTTTAGTAGGTCGGAAACATCAGCTGATAAGAAAAAAAAGCTGGTGAAAAGAGGAAATTGATTTAACAGCAGCCCATTCATCTTCATTCCGCAGGCTCGGGGCTCTATGTTAGAGATTCATTACAAAACTATAGTACTAAAACATTAAATAATGCTAATATAGTGTTTTGCTTGGATCTCCATCTACTAAGCAAAAGCGGTACAGCAGGACATCAAGTATATACTGTACTTTTACAGAACACTTAAGAGCAGTTTATTGTTTTGCAGTACTCAAACTCTGCATGAGAATAGTTCATGTAATATAAACTACTTTACAACTGCACTAAATGCTGTTTTAATGATGAACCTCTCGTTTGCAATGCAAATTATATTCTATTTATGTTTCCTGTTTGTGCAAATGGATTCTAATTAAATCTTTTTGCTTTTGTTTGGATTTTAAGAGGTTTTCATATGCCAAAAAAAAGGTCAGTATAATGTAATGAGGAAGTAAAATCTCCGTCAAAGACTGCAATTTGAGCTGACAAAAAGCTATTTAGACAATCTTTGGATCCCAAGCGTTTAATTTTAGATTAAAATGTGTGAAGACTGACAGCATAATAAGGCCTATTTCTTCTTTAACCTTAGTCAAAGGCAAAAAAGTAGTGCAAACAAAGGTTTTAAAATCAATTTATACATAATCTAATCAGAAACAGGGATTAGCTATATAAGATTAGATATCTACAAAAAAAAAGAACCAGCCATAATCTGACTTCACTAATATGCTGAGAAAGTTAAGAATAATGGAATTCCAAGAGTTGGAACAACTGTAGAAATATCTTAGATATGCCAAAAAAGTTGAGTCACATGTTTTTCTCCCCCCTTTATTCTAACTTGCACTATCACCTTGCATTTGTTGGCAATTAGTATTCAGATCAACTTCAAGATCTTACTCCTGACCTATAAAGCTGTGCATGTCTTCGCGCCTGCATATCTAAATGAGCTGCTCACTCCATACACACCCTCTTGGTGACTTTACTCCTCTGACCTTAGTTTACTTTCCATCCACAGGACTAAACGTTGGACTAAAAGTGGTTTCAGAATCTAGACAGGCTTATTTTTTTAACTGTTATTCCCTTAAATGAACCATTCTGTCATTTTTATACTTAGCTTTATTTATTCAACTGTATTCTTCTTTTCAGGTGCTTCTTTTGGGATGGCTTTGGTTGTGAAAAAAACGTGAAATATAAGTCCAAGATTGTTGGTGTTGTTGATTACATAAGATGTATTATCATTAAATGTTCTGCTTTATTGTGGTGACCAATAAATTACTGACAAGAATTAGAAAACTATTCAGTACCATCAGCCAATCAGCTTCCAGCTCTGAGCGGGCTTCTATCAGACGGCAGATGCCCGCTGCTATGTCATAGCATCAGCTGTGTATCGAATTTAAAAACAATCTGACCAGTAGATGGAGTTGTTTTTTTCTCTCAATATGTATGTCTCATAGTTTTGTTTTGTTTTTTAAATTGAAATTTACAGGACTTTCATTACAAATTCAGGGTAAATCTGGGTTTTAAAATGTTGTTCAAAACAAAATAATGAGAAAAAATGTTTTCTAATAGTTTCGGCTCAGGATGCATAACTCCCATCGCAGTCCACTACAACATGGTAGAGCCTTCATCAACGGGCACTATTGCATTAGTACAGAGAATTCCCTACATCCCACAGGCTGTTCACAAAGTGGCAGGACAGCTAAGGAAACAAAACATTCCAAGTGTTTCCTTGCTCATCAAAGCCCATTCATCCTAGGAGTCCACAGGCTCAACTGACGTGTTTCACAGATCAAGTTTGCTGCCCACAGTGAGTTCAACAAACCAATCACCACATGTTTAACAGTGATGCCAAACACCAAGATATACTTCTTTTTTTCCCTTCACACGATGACATGGTTTCATGTTTTGCTTCAGCCTGTGGGTTGATGTAATCGTCCATAGCTAAAGATTTACTGTACAATCCAAACCTACTGAATGTTTAATCCTAACCCTCACTCCTGCATCCATAATATGGACTGATGACTTGGCTGCATTACATATTCATCATGTAAATTACCTCGGTGAAAAATAGCTCTGACTACAATCAATGCCTGCTGCACAAACACATTAGTGTGCTCTAAAATTAATCAAAAGGATCTAAATACTGCCACCATTTAAATTCAGACAATTAAAATAGAGGCAAACTTGGTATTTACATACTCTTAAATGCACAAAATAAACTTGCATGTTCTGTTGGAGTTGCACTATTGGTGCATGTTAGTGTGTATTAATAAGTGCAGAGATGCCAATGTCTGATAATCTCCAAGAGTTAGACTTTTTCTGAAGGGCGTATGTCATTGCTGAAGGTGCACGGTGAGTTTTAAACTGTTTATGCAATTAAATCAACAACAGGTTCTGTATCAATAGCAAATAGTACTGAACCAACAAAGAAATGTGACTGCACTGTTAAAACGCCCCCCTTGCAAGTTAAACTAATTCATCTTGTGGATGGAGAGAAGGAAGCACATATTCATATGAGGATCACTTTACACTTTGTTATGGCAAGTTTCACTCAATTTGTACGTATTTATTTAGTAAATGTATTAATATACAAGTTCTTAATTCTCTATATCAAAAATGTTCTCGTGCTTTGGAACAATATAAACAACGGTTTTGTTAATATTTGGTTGCAGATAGATCGGCCCGGCATCCATAATGATCATAATTAAAAGTAGAATAAAAACCTAAAATTCAGTTCAGATACTTTATCAGTCAAGAGATCCAAAACTAGTAAAGAGGTAAACTAAAATCGTTCTTACACAGGTGTGTTGATCTACAGATAATTATTATTATTATTATTATTTATTTCTTAGCAGACGCCCTTATCCAGGGCGACTTACAATCGTAAGCAAATACATTTCAAGTGTTACAGTACAGGTAATAATACAATAAGAGCAAGATAAATACAATGACTAGTTCAAGCAAGTACAAGTGTGACAAAATACAATTCAATAATACAGCAGATAAAAGTGACAGTGATAGTTACATCAAGATATGATTAAATACCAAATACTACAGTTTAAACACTTGGCAGATTACAGTACTCTGAAGTACAGGATTAAATGCAGTAAAATAGGGGGCAGATAAGAGTAAGTAAAGCATAATTAAGGAAGGGTGAAAGTGTCCCAGGGGAGAAACAGAGGAGTTCTACAGGTGCTGTCTGAAGAGGTGAGTCTTAAGGAGGCGCCGGAATGTGGTCAGCATCTGTAGGTAGGTCATTCCACCACTGCGGAGCGAGGGTGGAGAAGGAGCGGGCTCTGGAGGCAGGGGAGGCGTGAGGAGGTAGAGCCAGTCTTCTAGTGCAGGCGGAGCGGAGAGGTCAGTGGGGGTGTAGGGAGAGATGAGGGTCTGGAGGTAGCTGGGAGCAGTCTGGTCAAGGCATCTGTAGGCTAGTACAAGAGTCTTAAACTGGATGCGAGCGGTGATCGGTAGCCAGTGGAGTGAGCGGAGTAGTGGAGTTGCGTGGGAGAAGCGAGGCAGAGAGAACACCAGGCGGGCAGCGGAGTTCTGGATGAGCTGGAGCAGACGGGTGGCGGACGCAGGGAGGCCAGCCAGGAGGGAGTTGCAGTAGTCTAGGCGAGAGAGTACCAAGGCCTGGACCAGGAGCTGGGTGGCATACTTGGTGAGGAAGGGTCGGATTCTTCGTATGTTGCTCAGGAAGAATCGGCAAGTGCGTGCCAGAGTGGAGATGTGCTGGGAATAAGAGAGGCAGGGGTCCAGGGTGACTCCGAGGTTCTTAACGGAGGAAGAGGGAGAGAGTGTGGTAGATTCCAGAGGAACAGAGATAGAGAGATCAGAGGAGGGGGAGGAGGAGGAGGGAAAGAAAAGGAGGTCAGATTTAGAGAGGTTGAGTTTGAGGTGATGCAAGTGCATCCAGGAGGAAATAGCAGACAGACAGGTAGAGATACGGGAGGAGATGGAAGAGTCAGAGGAGGGGAAGGAGAGGAAAATCTGAGCATCATCAGCATAGAAATGGTATGAGAAACCATAGGATGCGATGAGGGGGCCCAAGGAGCGGGTGTAGAGAGAGAATAGGAGAGGACCCAAGACTGACCCTTGGGGGACTCCTGTTAAGAGAGGGTGAGGTGTGGAGGTTGCTCCACGCCAGGTTACCTGGTAAGTGCGGTTGGACAGGTAGGAGGAGAACCAGGCCAGAGCAGTGCCAGAGATCCCCAGGTCAGCAAGAGATGATAGTAGAATAGAGTGATCAACAGTGTCAAAGGCAGCAGAGAGGTCGAGGAGAATTAGGACAGAGGAGAGAGAAGCAGCTCGGGCAGACTTAAGTGAGTTGGTGACAGACAGGAGGGCGGTTTCAGTGGAGTGAGCAGAGCGGAAGCCAGATTGGAGAGGGTCAAGCAGAGAGTGGTTGGACAGGAAAGCAGTGAGCTGGCGGTGTACAGTCCGCTCGAGGGTTTTGGAGAGGAAGGGTAGGAGGGAGACAGGACGGTAGCTCTGGAGGGAGGTGGGGTCGAGGGTAGGTTTTTTGAGGATGGGAGTGATAGAGGCTTTTTTGAAGGCAGAGGGAAAGAGACCAGAAAGTAGAGAGGTGTTGAGAAGGGAGTAGATGAAGGGAAGTAGAGCAGGAGCAGCAGCTTGAAAGAGGTGAGTGGGGAGGGGGTCCAGGGCACACGTGGTGGGTTTGTGACCCTGGAGCAGGGAGGAGAGGTCAGAGTCTGAGAGGGGCAAGAAGGTGGAGAAGGAGGGTGAGTTAGTAGGGGATGCAGTGGGTGTAGGGGTGGGTGTTAAAGAGTTTGCGGATATCTGAGATTTTAGAAGAGAAGAAGGAGGCAAAGTCATCAGGGGAGATAGAGGAGGGAGGAGGAGGGGGGGAGGGTTTAGGAGGGAGGAGAAGGTAGAGAATAGTTTACGTGGGTTGTTATTGGAGGCTTGGATTACAGATTGGAAATAAGTACATTTAGCCGAGGAGAGAGTAGAGGAGAAGGAGGAGAGGAGAGTGCGGTAAAGGTCTAGGGCAGCAGGGAGTTTGGTTCTCTTCCATTTCTTTTCAGCAGATCGCAGTGTGATTATTGCGGCGGAGCTCAGAAGAGAGCCAGGGATGGGGAGGGAGGGGCGAGCAGGTCGGGAGGTGAGGGGACAGAGGGAGTCGAGAGAGGAGGTGAGGGAGGAGAAGAGGGTGGAGGTAGCAGAGTCTACGGAGAGTTGTGAAAAGGAGTCGATAGGAGGGAGGTGAGAGAGAGCAGTGGAGGCAAGGACAGAGGGGAGAGAGACGGAGGTTACAGCGAGAGGTGACAGTGGGGGTAGGAGGAGCAGGGAGAGGGGGGAGAGACAGAGAAAAGAGATGAAATAGTGATCGGAGAGGTCCAGGGGGGTGACAGAGAGGGTGGAGGGAGCAGGCCCTGGAGAAGATGAGGTCCAGTTGACGGCCAGCTTTGTGGGTAGGAGGGGATGGAGAGAGACAGAAGTTGAAGGAGTGAAGGAGAGGGAGGAATCCAGCAGAGTGGCTGGGGTTGGAGAGATGTATCACATCTTTTTCTCTTGATTGCTGCATGTAGACAGCTCCCGAGAATGGTACAGTTCAGAAATTAATACAAAGGATCCACTCTGGGCTCTGAATTAAATCAGAATTAGAACTTGGAAGCACTGCAGAACTAATAATTAGCTCCACAAGTAATTTTTGGAAAGAATATCACTTATGAAGTGACACTGGGCAGCACCAGCATTAGTCTAAGAGAGACTATGTATTTATTTTAACTTGTTTTGTTCAGTTACACAGGTTTTTAATACTCTCACGTGCCACAGTTGGATTTAGTATAAAACATGAACATACAGGTAATTGCCTGTTTGTTAACATCTAGGATCACATTGGTAAGGTTTCCATGGAAAATTCACAGAACAGGAGCAAGGGCTTTGTGAAGTAAAACTGGGACTTGAAATAGGAATTATGTGCTTGTGACTTTAGAAAAAGGACAGGATTTCCCCTTGGCTCGCAGAGAGCCGACGGCCTTCAAGACTGGGAAGCAAGCTTACCTTCCCCCAAGGGGAAATTAAGAGAAGGATAGTGGATAAATCGAAGAGGTCTCCTCAGCTTACAAGGGTCGCCTACACCTAGGGGGTTCAGCGCAGCCATGCAAGGAAACAGGAATGCTGAAAAGAAAGAATAAGACATGCAAAGGAGGGGTCTCCAGAGGGAGCCTGGCACAGATATAAGTAAGTCGTTAGTAAAGAGTACAGGGTTTCCCTATGCTTGAGGAGAGTCGTCCTTACGGAGGTGAACCCGAAAATACTGAATGAAGAGGTCTCTAAACCCCTGGAACTACATGCTTGTTTTGTCCTATTTAGTCAAAGAAGCTTGCAAGACCTACTTCCAGCAGATCTCAGTCGTTAATAAAGAATGTCTTGGTACGGCCTTCAGTTATAGTAGAAAGTTACGCAAACTGGATATTCGCTGCTGAAGTCTCGTGAACATAAGCTACAGCTTTCAGACTTGAAATGATTGCTTAAACACCACTCAAAATGCTAGCATTAACATTATTCCAAAATATTTTAAAACTAAGATAAAATATACATTTCATATGATACATCGTTTTGGTATTAGCCAGCCAAATGCATGTTCTTTCAGGAATTAAAATGACAGAGTTCATAATATTATTATTTTATTTCTAAAGGTCAATTTAGTTTTGAGTTTTACAAACAGAGACATTTTTATGACAGACTACAGTATTACTTTTAGCAAATTAATGCTGGTTCTCTGTGCAGATCTATATAACTGAATCAGGAATCTTAGTCATGTCTCTCTGAGAAGGTATTTGCTGCAACTACACCTTTAGTTTTGTGTGCATCCTTGACAAAAAATTCTGAACAAAAGACGTTACTTGGCTACTTGTCAAAATACATTATTATTATTTATTTCTTAGCAAATGCCCTTATCCAGGGCGACTTACAATTGTTACAAGATATCACATTATTTTTTACATACAATTACATTATTTTTTACATACAATTACCCATTTATACAGTTGGGTTTTTACTGGAGCAATCTAGGTAAAGTACCTTGCTCAAGGGTACAGCAGCAGGGATTGAATCCACGACCCTCCGGTCAAGAGTCCAGAGCCCTAACCACTACTCCACACTGCTCCACAAATTCATGCATATGTATCATGCATAATTAGTAAATACTCAATAGTGCTCAATTTAGAAATACTAAAAGAAACAATAAATTCAATGACAGATGTTTCCACTTGAAGTCTTACTAAATGTCTTCAATGCCGTTTAGAAACTCCAAATTCTCTCTCCGTTGTCGTGAGAATATGAGGTAGTATGCATATATCACGCACATTCCTCGCACTATAGGATGTATGCGGCTAAAACATGGAACGACTTAAAAGGGTGGGTAAATCGCCTTCTTGCACTAAAAACGTACACCTATAGTAAAATCTCTTAAACCTAATTCATTGAGCAAAAATTGTTTAAGAAGAACAAAAACATGAAAAAAAACAGTTGGTTCCATGAATTTGTTAAAAAAAAAAAAAAAAAAAAAAAAGACAAATACGGGGCTTAACATCAGCTTGCAGCAAGACTGGCAATAGCTTTGCACTGTCCCTGCAGAATTCCGACTGAGTTATATATTATTATAAGAATATTATGTGGTGGTAAATGTGAGTGAGTAGGGTAGATTTACTACTAGTGTTTTGAAAATGTACAGTACTAAACATTTTGACTGGATAATTTTTATATCATTAACCAAAAGTTCAGGATTTTAGCTCCGTTCGTCAACAACCATATGGATCAGAATTACTGAAGCTACAGTTCTATAGGAAAACTTGTATATGTAAGGGTATAATAGGTTTATAAGAAATATATATGCAGTATAAGGAATTTTGTAATAGTTTTTGTATTGGAACTAATGATGCAACTCTGTTCATTCAAATTATTCTATTTTGAGCTATACCAATAAACATATATTTGACATCACTAATATTGTTTATCAGTTTCATATTTCTTACAACAGTCAAAAATGTTTAGCAAATAATACATGGCTAGTACATAACACTTTTGCATGGCATTTTTGTATTTTTTAATCATTATTTATTTATTTTTGTATTTGTGTAACTATTTCTGGAGTTTTGTTTTGTTTTGATGACACTGAGAAAGACTTGAAGAAAGACTTCAAGTCAAAACATTTGGAATGACGTTTATTTCTTTTAGTATATCTAAAATGAAAAGTAAATGATTGTGAACTTTGAATTCTGTTAATTATAAAATGCACTTTCTTTTCACAGTGATTCAAATAATTATCAAAACTGAATTGTGTGCATAGTTTGTCTTCCTTCTGCACTCTAAATTATTTGACCAAATTAATTACTAGGGTACTGTACCTATGAGGTTAAAAAGCTCTACAACCACAAATGCAGACGAGCCTGGATCAGTTCATGCCCAGACTGCTCTCTGTTTCACCTGCACCACTTTGACCTTGACTGAACCATTTAATTTATTATGTAATATTTTGATCTTTTCCTTTCTGTTTAGATTTGTATGACTTCCAATTTTCTTTTTTTTTTAAACGTCTTCCAGAGATACATATCTTGCTGAGAGTGACTTATCTTGCACTATTTGTGTGACAGATCCAACTCCCAGGTATGATACAAGGAGTTTGTGAGGAGACACTCTCGTCATGATAAGAGGTAGCCAGTGAACACTTACTGTATGAACATATATAAAGTTACTGCAGTTAAATCAGCATTTTAAAATAGGTTCAGCTGAGGGATTAAAACACATGTGGCTGAGTTTACTCAGCAGTACAGGTATATTGCATTACCTAAATAACAGAGTATGTTAAAAGTATTGGTAAGGTATCATTTTTTGCACATTTATTTACATATTTAATATTTAAAAAGCAGGCACATTATTGTTATGTTGCCCATAACAATAAAGTGCCTACATTATTAGCATGTAAATATTATAAAGCACACATTTTTAATGCTGCCCTGTTTATTTTTCAGTGCTTTGTAGCAGTAGAAAAAAGCTTTAAATAAATTTAAAAAAAACTGGATATTGTTATGCTTCTATTCTTTTAAACTAGATTACTCAAATAGATCAGTCCTTGCCTTATACATACCAGTAACACAGTCAGTAAAAGGAAACATAACAGCCCACAAACCTAAATCAGAATATCTATGTTTGCTTTTTACAATAAATGTAAATATGAAAAAACATGTTTGACATTTTTTTGCTTGCTGTGAATGTCAAGTACTGGAGTTTTTGGTCACTCTTCTATGACTAGACCTTAACAGTTTAACAGCTCCTGGGAATATTTATTTAAATATTTCTGTGTGCGAAGAGTAATTGTAAAAGGCAACAGTGCATGTCCCCTGCTGACTCACATCTGTAGACTGAATTACTGTTCTTCTGCCCTTTGACAGTGCATTGAGATTTGTAAAGTTTATGTCACAAATGGCCAAAGTTGTAATTGTTTTATTCACTGGTGGTTTTATTGTATACTGTTTCAGTTGCTCTGTTTATTGTATTTTTTACACTGTGTGTTTTAATTATTTTTATACCCAAAGGGAGACCGCAATAAGGGGTTACATTTATGTGTTTCATGTAACCAAAGGGAGACCCCAATAAGGAGTTTTATGTATGTGTTTTTACCACTTTCATTATTTTATCACGGGCATGGTCATAAGTGATTTGGACCTTAATTGTAGTCAGGTGCAAGTCATCAGCACCCCTTGATTAGTTCCTCTATATAACTGGAACCAAAAGAACAGAAAGAGAGAACATAGATAGGGAGGGGAGGGGAGAACGAGAACGAGAACGAGAACGAGAACACATTAGAGTTGAATGGTGGTCATTTTGGACACAGACGGAAGAGAAGCAGCACTGGAGCCCAAACAACACATACATTGAAGAGAAGCAGAAGGAAACAAAGTGGCACAACTAAATGCAGTGAAGACTACATCACAGAAAAGAAAGTGAAGGACTCTTTGCATTGTTGAGATTAAGAGAAGACTGTTTCACAATGGACTGCGAATATAACCTGTATTGTTTATGTAAGCATCCCGTTTGATGGATACTAGTTATTGTTAACTGTTACACGACTCCAGTACATAGGAACTGTGAATGGAATAAGTATACTGTTGGACTGGAAGATATCTCTGTTGTATTATGAGTGCTGATGCATTGTAGTTTTGTCTGTCTCCAGGGCTTGCCTTCTCTCTCCCTCTGTTCCAGAAGGACTGCTATATTACCTGCAGACACCCCGATAAGTGAGGCTGTCGCCTACTAGAGTTATCAGTGGCCGGGTCGGAAGACTAATGCTCTGTAGCGAGGGGCCGAATGCAGGGTATGTGAATTAAACCTGTTTAGAGTAAGACGGGGAGGGGAGAGCGAGTATTAAGGATGGATTATTTTCAATGTTTCTCTAGGATTGATGTCATGGAGTGAGGAAGCACCTCCTGGAGGTGGGGGTGGGATCTGTATGCCAAGTATTGGCAAGGAGCCAGTTGGACTTTTGTGGACAAATTAAAATGCTTGCATTATGGTGAAGACCACTTTGGAGAAGATTGCTTTTTGTCCTTTTGAGGAACGAGACACTCCGCGGCCATTGAAGATTAGGTGACACTAATGGTATTGTGGACATAACTAATCTACCTTCTAAACAGTGTGGGACATTTTTAAATCCTCCAGTGGGACTGAACTATACTGTTTGTTTACCTGAATACTTAACTGTGTGGATATTAAACTATGGAATCCCTGGGAAAACCATTGTTCTTATAGGGGGGTATAGGTGTTCTTGTTTTATTTCTGTGTGAAGCTGTTCTATTGATTTTTGTTTGACGTAATAAAGAACAACCATTTTACATACCTGTCTGTGTGGTTCCTGTGCACTCCTTGGGTGGTCCGATGGTCAGTCTGAGATCCAAACAACCTGTGAGGTATAGAAGATAAGGTTATTCTAAAAATATATACTTCCCTGTGAAGTCACACAAACATAACCCTGACATTTACAACCAGATAGCTATATTAAATGGTTGTCATATACAGTGGTACCTGTGTGTATTGACACAATCAGTTACTTTCAATATTATTCCCCTGAGTAACAGGAAATAATTTGTGGCTTTTTAAACACTTAAAACCTTGAGCAAGTAGAACCTCTGCCAGTTGCTTCAAGGCCAGCCCTGGGAGATCCCGCCTGCATGGATCTCTCAGTCAGGCGCAAGGCACCGTCTGGAACCCAGAACCTGGCAGTTGGAACCCAGACTCCAACTGTAGATCTGGCCCCTGAACAGGACCATCTGTCCACCTTAGGGCTCTCAGATGCAGTTGTCAGTACACTGCAAAACACTAGGGCCTCCTCCACTGGAGCGTTGCACGCCTATAAGTGGAAGTATTTTCAAAATTGGTGCATGACCAGAGGTCATGACCCCAATTATTACTATATAGCAACTATTTTGCAGTTTCTGCAAGATCTGTTAGAGGCAGGTTGATCTACCTCTATGTTGAAAGTGTACTTAGCAGCCATATCTGCATGCCATGTACTCGTTGACTCGGTTTCCCAAGTGCTCATATACTAGCGACCCATTTTTTGAAGGGTGCTCGGTGGTTATACCCTCCAAGGAGGGTCATTCTCCCCGAATTTATATTGTACTGGAGGCTCTCACGAAGGCCCCGTTTGAGCCTATACACTCCATAGAGTATCTGTCTATGAAGACAGCCTTCCTCTTGGCTATCACCTCCGTAAAGCGGGTCAGTGAGCTACAGGCGCTGTCGGTACACAGCTCCTGTATGCGTATTTGGGAAGATGGCAGCAGGGTGTCACTTTGTACAAACCCTGCTTTCCTCCCTAAGGTGATCACAGCCTTCCACATGAATCAGTCTGTGGAACTGGAGTCTTTCCATCCACCTCCGTTTTCTTCGGAGGAGGATAGGAGATTGAACTTCCTCTGCCTGGTGCGGGCATTGAGGTGTTATGTGGATAGGAGATCTTTGCGTCATTCTGACCAGCTCTTTGTCTGTCACGGTATACGGACCCTAGACAGCCCCTCTCGAAGCAGCGGCTGTCGCACTGGATTGTGGACACAGTCTCGACTACGTATGATAGTGCTGACTTGCCCCCACCTGGGAGGGTTGGCTACATCTTGGGCCCGCTTCTGAGTGGCCTCGCTGTCCGATATCCGATACTTTTTAAAAAAAGTCTTACGTAGGAGATACAAAGTACTACATAGTAGATTAAAAAAGTTCTACATAGGAGATAGAAAGTCCTACGTAGCAGATTAAAAAGTCCTACTTAGGAGATACTTTTTTTTTTTTTTAATTGGCACTAGGTAATAAAACTTGGCTCCTTAACAGCAAAGTGTACTGTCTGAAAGTTTGCATAAATGTCTGTGTCCAAGGGCAACTCAGATTTGCAGACATAAAGGTCAAATCAAACCTGCAGAAATCAAACCTGGCCTCATTCTTCTTTTTGATCATATACACAAAGAACACAGTTGGGTATAAAAGTACATCCTTGTGTTTACTTAAAGTGAAAGCGTTCCACAAATAAATATCACCTCAGTCTAAATTAATTAGAGAGTATATGGGATTCTTCCCTGTCAACTCATTGTCCAGAAAAAAAAACAAAAAACAAATGAAAATTCAACATTTGTCCATTTCTGAAAAAATCTAAACACAGTTTAAGATGCTGTATAACAACGCCATGTATAAGGATCTGTTGGAAAGTATTGTGTCTTCTGGTTTGGATGCTAACAAACCCTAATAATTGTATTAAAAGTTTTTCACATTCTGTGTTGCCTAACCTACAATTGCAATTAAATCACACAAATTGTGCTGTGTGCACGATTCTGTTCTATTTTTTATGTACTGTAGGTCTTTTTATTTTACTTGTTATATTTCATTGTAATTGATTTTACTAATTTCAGCTTGCCTGTTTTCATACTTCATACACTTCCTTTCTAAAACTCAAAAGACCAAAAACATGCAATCTTTACACTGCTGTGCATAGGAATGAACATGACAAGCAACACACCCAGTCAAGTAAACCCAAATGCAAAATTATAATGCAGTCCCCATTACTCAGATTTTCAGTAGTACACAGGGTGTGCGAGGAATAAAATGTGACTGCTATTGTGGGGCACATTAAACAAACAAAGAATATATATATATATATATATATATATATATATATATATATATATATATATATATATATATATATATACTGTATATATATATATATATATATATATATATAATGTGTGTGTGCGTGTGTGTGTTGATATGGTTATATAAATAAATAGCATTACACTCAATGAAATGAAAGGCCATACACTGTGGAGCTTCTCAACACTGAAACATCTTTCTGCAGTTGCAACTGTAACAGGTAGCGTGGCCAAAAGCACCAGTATGTCGAATACATGATCAGGATACAGAAGTCCAAGG
Source organism: Acipenser oxyrinchus oxyrinchus (assembly GCA_030684275.1). NCBI lineage: Eukaryota > Metazoa > Chordata > Actinopteri > Acipenseriformes > Acipenseridae > Acipenser > Acipenser oxyrinchus. Next base: position 37,593,533 of record CM060253.1, on the reverse strand, counting down.
TCATGTTCTTTACAGACCTTCATGAGTTCTGGCAAAGACGTTGCATTGCATCGCTTCCCAAGTGTTAAAATAAGCTCAATGTGGTCTACAAATAAATTGTACTGCATTTTAGGAACTCTGCATTCAGCTTCACAAGTACTTTCCCTTTACTATATTAAGTTTTCAGGTTTTCAGTTTAACCGGACTGGAATTGATCTTGAGGGCCAGAGTTGAGTACCACTGCTGTAGAGCCTTGTAACAAGTAGACAATTATTGCTGAATTTACTAACAAAGTATTGATAAAGGAACGCAGCATAAATAGATGGTTCAGGGAAATCGCTAACTCAGTTTTACTCTGAAACATGAGGCATTGTTTTGCTGTATGGTCATGAAAATGTCTTCCTTCATAAATACATTTCACCACATACACAAGTAAACAAACCACAGGTTTCCATTTTTTCTTAATCTGTTATGTGTTTTATTCCCCATGCCCTTACTGGGAGCCCTAGGAATAATAACATATCACTTTTGGAGAGTTTTAAATGGAGTATAAGATTGTCACAAACAAAAGTAATATTTCTCTGTTGGGCATCTTTCTGCTTCATTTACTCCCTGCAGTTTACCTTGGAATAATGTTCTCAGAGTGATTGCAGTAATTACTCTGCCCTGCTGCTCCAATGTATTATGCAAACAAATGCACAGGACTGAACAATGGAAAGGACAGTCCAGTCAGCTTAAACCATTAGTTTTACTACCCCTTGCTGCAATAAAACCAGGTCCTATTGTGAGCTAACACCATTTATTTCCATCCCTGGTCACATTACATGTGATCAAATATAATTACCGGCAGTTATTAGAACTCAAAAGAAGTGTCAATTTATTAATTTATTTATTTTTTAATATTAAACTTGTTAATATCCTCCCATTGTTTCAGTGATATAGGAATCAATAAAATAAAAAAAAAAATGATCAGGAAAATGTATTTTAGCAATAAGAAAGAAACACATTTTAACTGACATTTGAATACATTGTTACCCCCATCCATAACCTTAAACAGTCATAAGATATTTAGTAATAATTAAAAGATATTCAGTACGGCAAGGTTAGCACAGATCAAGACACTTGCCAAATGTTGGATTGCTTACTGTCTATGAATCGATGAATGGCTTTGAAGCTATGGAGGGAGTTCTCTATATATGCATACCCTCCCCCATTATCCTTTACATGCTGCCCTACAGAAAAACAACCAGAATTACACATTAGCAGTAATTGTTCTAAAACCCCATGACATCTTTGAGTGTCTTTTACCATTTTCACACAGAAATGCAGCTACTGTGCCATCTCTGAAACGTTTTAACGAGTGTGTAAAATACCCTTTCACACAGCATGAAATTGCGCAATCTATGCCGGTGTAATACCGTCATAACCCTTTCACACAGCCAAAGAGATCGCGCGAGTACAACTTTCAAACCTGTCAATCAACAGATTGTTCTCACGGCAACAACAGATTGTTCAGTGACAAGACCTAACACATGCACCCAGTGCTTAACTTGTAAAGAAAGAGGCGCCGGGACGCAAGCAATGATAATAATACCGACCCTAAGAAGAGCATATTCAAAATCATAACACGTTTATTTGAAAGAGTATTGTACGTACTTGTGTTATTAGATGTTTACAATCACGTATTCTACATTAAAAAAGTCCAGAAGGACGATATTGACGAAAAAACGCACCCCAACACGAACATTGGTTTGACCCACGGTTTGCATTATTATCAGCGATGTGTAAGCAACAGAAGCTGCTGGTAGATTACGAAAACGATTAATTAAATTTAGGGTAGGTAGTTGTTAACTTAGTATGTTTTATTCTCTATTAATTAAATTATATTCATTGAAAAAGGCAAGAGAACCAGATTGATATTATTTTTATCGTTTTGGTTTAATATAATATAGCAGGCTAATGTTCCTATTGAAGTAGGCTACAATATTTTTTTTTCATTAAAAAGTTGCTGTTGTTTTTTGTTGAAAATAATGTTGAGCTTTCATATTTTGTTGTATACTACTCATTTAATCAAACCAAGTAGTGTAAGAAGTTGCTTGTATCGTTCATGACGTTTTTCAAATCTAGTAAGCTTATTTGTGTATAAAAAACGAAAATAGAGTTGCAGCCAGTGTGATCTTACTTAAAGGCACTCAAGCTGAAATCGTAAAGTAATTTAAAGTAGGCTACAAACGTGGCAGCAGACTGTCTCTCTTTAACGCGCACGCAAAAACTTGCAGACTTAATACAACTGTGTTGAGATTTTAAAAAGAAAGCATTTTATGAGATTTGTAACTATTAAAAAGAAAGCATTTTATGAGATTTTTAACTATAGGTACTGGCACTATGACTCAAGCTGAGGCACAAATTAAGCACTATGCTATAGTGACGTGGCATGTTGACTTTGAAACCACACCCACTATAGCGCTTCAGTGGCGGTATAGCATTTCACACAGGCAGTTAATGCGCTTCAGTGCCGTCTCTGAACCACATCACAAGGTGGTTTAGAGACGGCATAAAATATGACGGTTCTGTGGCGGTATAAGCAATTCACACAGACCTATAAGCTGTTACAGTGGCGGTTCTGAACCGTCATAACTCCTCTGTGTGAAAGCACCTTTTGAGTGTAATCCGATCGAAACCAATTTCACATGCTGCATCTGAAACCCATGTCATTTGTAATTATACTGGCGCCATTTTTAAATGTAGTCAGATTTATAGCTGTGGTTTTCATAGTCAGTGAAAATATATTTATTATATTATATTTATTATCAGGGTTGATAAGGAGCTGCAATCTGTTATTTTACTTTGTTTCCATCAATATGTTTGGAAAATAAGACACGTTTTTCATTTTAGCCGTGTAATATTATTTTATGAACAAATAATTTAGAACTTGAGAATGTTAGGTTACTTACTGTAACCCTGGTTCCCTGAAAGAGAAGACGACCACCAAACATACTTATGGGATATGCCTGCCAGCATTGGTAGGTATTCACTGAGCTGCCGATAGGCCCTTTCCTGGGGTGATGTCCTCGGTCCCGCCTACCGAGGGATCAAAATAGCCAGCCCACGGAAGCCTTTTCTCTTTTTGCATTGAACCCATAAGGGTGACCGATGCGACCTTTCAATTCCAAGACGACCACCAAACATACTTTTGGGAAAGTATACCAGAGCAGTCGTGAGGGAGAAGGAACGGCAATAGATGAGGGACGCATCAGAACCGTATAACCCAAGGTTAGCAGTTCGAGCGTGCAACCTCAAGGACCCTCATGCCTACTGAAGGCAAGGAAGGATCTATAACATTAAGGTGATAGAACCTGGAGAAAGTATGTGGCATAGCCCAGCTCACCGCAGTACAGATATCGGACAGTGAGGCCCCTCTGAAAAGGGCCCAAGATGTAACCAACCTTCTGGTAGAATGTGTGGCTACCGTCCCAGGAGGCACTATCATACGCAGTCGAGACTGTATCCACAATCCAGTGCGACAGTCGCTGCTTCGAGAGGGGCTGTCCTAGGGTCCGAATGCTGGTCAGAATGACGCAGGGCTCTATCCACGGAACACCTCAATGCCCGCACCGGGCAGAGGAAGTTCAATCTCCTATCCTCCTCCGAAGGTAACAAAGGTGGATGGAAAGACTCCTGTTCCACAGACTGGTTCATGTGGAAGGCTGTGATCACCTTAGGGAGGAAAGCAGAGTTTGTAAGTAGTGACACCCTGCTGCCATCGTCCCAAATACGCATACAAGAGCTGTGCACTAACGCAGCTGTAGCTCACTGACCCGCTTTGCGGAGATGCTATCCAAGAGGAAGGCTGTCTTCATAGACAGATACTTCAACTCTGTGGAGTGTATGGGCTCAAGCGGGGCCTTTGTGAGAGCCTCCAGTATAATATCAAGCCCCAATCGGAATTGTAGCGCGTAATCTGTTTGCATGGTGGTGAGCACCCAGGTGTCTGAGGTGCAAGCGCGCCATTATTACAGCTGGTGTGTTGTGAAGGTATGGGTCTGAGGCCGCAACCCTTCAGGGTCCCTGCTGAGGTTGGAGCGTAACATGCGAGGTGGCTGCCTAGGGCGGTGGCCCTGGAACTGCCTCCTAGAACACTGTTGCATGGACGCACCACGCCCTGCGTTCCCCCTGCCTTGCGGAGAGGCCCGGTTGCCTGCAACGGAGCCGTAGGGACCGGGACCGTTCTGGTGATCGTGTGCACTTGGGGAGACTGCCAATGGCTTGACCTGTCCCGCGCCGGAGGCTTTTTTTTAAATACACCAAATGAGAAATAAATAATTAAAAACAGGCTGAAGGGTTTAAAACACAACACATTACTTTTCATAGTTTCCTGCTTTGTTGTACATATTCTTGCAATGTCTTTTTCAACATAAGTTTGATTGTTTAGATATGTTTTTAACATATTGCTGGTGTCATGAATCACTTTTGACAAGCTATTTTCATTTCACATCGGTTATGCTTCAGGTCGTCACATTAAAATGTCTTCTGTATTCCAACCTGTTCAACAGAAACATTTCATTGGTTCCCAACTCCTTTCCCAAAGGTCAGCATTTTGATTGGTTCAGCGCGCTCAGATTGAGAGGGGCTGGTTTATGAATATGAGTAATTTAATAGTCATGTCATACACTGAGGTCTCTTTATCATATGGGAAACAAGCTATTAACTTACACATATGAATATAAAAAGTAAGAAACTTTTGTCATTTATAATGTGTTCCTATTTGCATTGTTTTGTTTTATCATAATACTGTAGCTGTTGTGTTAATAATCATGGTTGACCTACACAAACGCGCACAAAACAAAATATGACACTACTGTACCAAATGAGCGAGTATCAAGTGTAATATATGAAATTTGTATGCATTCGCCTTTTAAGAAATAATTAAAAACATAATGTTGCAAAACAAAAGGTAAAGGGTAATTTTATTGTATAAATTATGATACAAAAGCCCTGTTTTGAAGCTTTAAGTAACTGTAAATCAATTTCTCATAGATATGTATATAGACTGGCAGCTGAAGACCCAGCAGAATTCATTTTAGACGTCTTTGAGTTTGAGCGTTCGGCTCTGTTTGAACAAAGCGTAATTAAAAACTGTTTAACTTCATGAAAGACACATACCATTGTTGCTGAGAATGAGAGACAGTTACCCTCTGTCTTTTTCAAGTGAACTTGTAGCTGAAGATAGCTGAGGACACTGTTATATATACAGCTTTTTACATCCAGCTGAAGAAGGACTTGTAGTCTGAAATGACCTGATATAATTCATTTTTATTGTATTAAAACGTACCCAGAGCAGGAAGCTGACACAGAGGCAGGACTGCGGGTTGATGCGCCGATGTGCGCAAATGTATTTAAACAAAAATAAATGAAAAGGTTGTACAATACCTCCACCCAAAAAGTACAGCGCTGGTCCATCCAACATGAGCAGCAATGATTACTTTTACTTTCGTTTTCGATTCTTTCTCCCGTCTCTCACACACACGTTCCTCCTCTTGAACACCCATCCCCCGGCAGTTCAGTTTGAAGCGATAGACAAGCAAACCAAGTGTGAGAAGGAGAGCGGATCGGGAGAGGGGGAGAGGGGAAGAAGGAATGGGCTCGCCCGAGGTTCGCCTGCCAGAGCCGGCTGAAGCGTCTCATCTCCCAGAGAAAGCTGCAGTTCCGCTTGCAGCAAAAAAAGTGAATACATTAGGAAAGATAGCCACGTAATAGGCCTAATATTTATTTATTAATAAAACAAATTCTGAATAAAATGGCTGTGTTATAAAGTGTCAGTGCAGCTTTTCTTCAGTTCAAATACTGTATCAAAAGGGAGACAGAAACTATATATATACACACACACACATATACAGGGGCAGCAGTGTCGAGTAGCGGTTAGGGCTCTGGACTCTTGACCGGAGGGTTGTGGGTTCAATCCCAGGTGGGGGACACTGCTGCTGTATCCTTGAGCAAGGTACTTTACCTAGATTGCTCCAGTAAAAACCTAACTGTATAAATGGGTAATTGTACGTAAAAAAATAATGTAATTGTATGTAAAAATAACGTGATATCTTGTAACAATTGTAAGTTACCCTGGATAAGCACATCTGCTAATAAATAAATAATAATACACGTGGCCATCTCTGAATTAGCAACCAATTAATCATTTCGGAGACGGCCACATTCTGCACAAGTTTAGACAGGTTTGCCAAACAATAACAAACAAAACACTTGTTTTAAATAAACATAAAACAATACATTTTAAATCATAATTCAATATAATTTACAGTACAGTTTAGCTCATTTTAAATAACCATGAACCAATACAACAATAACTCATTCCTTTTTAAATCATAATAATTAAGGTGACCAGATGTCCTGTTTTGGACAGGACAGTCCCACTTTTGGAACACTGGTCCCAGTCCCTGACTTACTACAGTACAATGACACTTGATATGACTAGAGGGAAGGTTGAGCGACCAGTAGCATTAAAAATCGGCTGCACAGCGTCATGCAAATCTGGAGAATTATTGAACGTTCATATTTGCAACCTAGCACAGAAATTGCAGGTGGGTTTATCCATGTTGCTAAAATGAACTGGCGGCTATCATCGTCTGAATCATCACTCTTGCTGCCTGAAGAGGTTAGACTACTGTAGTCTAACAATAACGGCTCATACAGGTACCATTGTATTGTGGTGGAATTATTCTCTTCATCCATGATATTTGTATATCTGAGTGCAAACAACTTTGCTTCATGTGTAGCTATAGGCGACAATTGCGGAAATCAACGCTGTCATGTTTACAACGCAGTGCACTGAAGCTTGTCGTGTTTGAACACTTTGTGCATCAAAATAGCCCATCACAACAATAGGAGGGGCTGTAAAATATGACAAATGTATTTGAAAACATATTTTCTATTGAAATAAGTCTATATTAACTTTATTCACCACAACCCTCTAAGAAATGAATGTTAGTGAATACATCAAAATAATTAATGAACTACGGTAGTTATTTTTGCATTTGTGAAATTCATGTTTCAGAACATTTTTTATTTCTTTAACTATACATTTTATGTTATTTTTTAACAATAATGAAAAACAATAGTTTCAGGTCTCCAGGTGTCAATTTAATTTATTTAAAAAAATGTTCCTTTCTCCTTTAAAAGATATATAAGTAAACTACCTTCCAGGCAGGATAAATATCATTTTAATTTTGGCAATCCCTTATTTTTATTTCTGTGTTAACTTATAGAAGAATTTTATCCTGCAAAGTTTAAGAAAAAAAAAAATTAAGATTAATGTTATCTGTTGCACACGTGTGATAGCTATGTAAGGTATAAGTATTTTACTTTATCACAGGCAGCTATTAGTTTAATAGAAGACAGACAACACATTGATAAAAACATATGCTTTCCTTCAGCAAAAGAGGCAAATGGAGGCTGTGTGGTCCAGTGGTTAAAGAAAAGGGCTTGTAACCAGGAGGTCCCCAGTTCAAATCCCACCTCAGCCACTGACTCATTGTGTGACCCTGAGCAAGTCACTTAACCTCCTTGTGCTCCGTCTTTCGGGTGAGACGTAATTGTAAGTGACTGGAGCTGATGCATAGTTCACACACCCTAGTCTCTGTAAGTCGCTTTGGATAAAGGCGTCTGCTAAATAAACAAATAATAATATATAAATGTCAGGGCTGGGGTTGATCCCTTTTAAGTTTTATTTCCATTTTAACATATTTTAAGCTGACAAATATCACTTAAAACAGAAAGCAACCTGTTAAAAACATGTTAATTGTATGATGACATTTCCTGCCTTGTCTATTTTTCAGTACCAATCAATGATACGTTTTCAGTACTAATCAATGATAATGAGAAAGCATCTCCAGACAATCTGAAAACTTCTCTGCACATTTTACATCGGCTAATGCTTATGCTTATATTAAGGAAGATTAAATAGTATTCATTTTGTAAATAAAGAACAATATTTCATTTGATCAGAAAATGAATATGATTTAATCTTATTACACCTTGATCCATGTCTCAGCCTATACTTTTGACTAAAAAAAAAACTCAGCTCAGAAAATAGCCAAAAATAAGCACTGAAAAATGTAATTCATAAAAACTGAAAAAACAGAAGCCCTATTTATAACGTACAGGCAACTGCAGCGACTGGCCTTCATGACACTTGCATACATCACCCAGTGCTATTTTGCAATACATTTGTTCCCTAACCCATCTAATGGAAATACATCAGTAACAGGGAATGGAAATAATATCAAAGGAGGTTTTACATATGAGCGAAGAACTGCATCTCCTTTTTCTTCCTAGTTTTAATCACTTGTATTTCCTCTCAAAAATATGTCTTTGCCGTTGAACAAGATAGGTCCCAACAAGTAATTTCTAAGTCATATGTCTGAACCTATTGTATGCTTTCAGTGATTTATATGCTTTACATTAGAATTCATAGGCATTTTCCTCAGAAAGCCTAAGCGAAATCATCTTGCTAATGAACAATTCCTAAAAAAGCTCTCTGATGACACTCTGGTGGAAAACGAAAGCATTGGTTTTACACTTTAAGCTGCACTGCACAATAAGCGCGGTATATAGTGACGTGCCTTGAGGTACCACAAGTTTACTGTGTCACCAGGGACATTCTCCATGGAACCCACTGTATTCACCTGATCAATATATGAGGAAACATTTTTGTGGAAACGTGTTTCCTTGTGCATGCTCTACTATACAGGGCTTAAGAAAGTAGCGGGATTACCAATGCAGTTTAGCGCTATTGATGATTGGCTGGAAGCATCATTAATTTGTGATATTCTTCATACAAATTAAATCTTAAATTTTAAAGTAATACATTGTACCCTCTGAATTTGCATAATATGCTTTTTCATCTCTATTATCTCATTATAAGTGTCCTTAAACATAATGTATTACTCTTTATGCTTTCATTAATTTTGTGTTTAATGAAGTCACCATTGTATTTTAATATTGGGACAGTATCTTAGTAAGCCTGAGTAATGAGGAATTTGTGTAATAAGGCCTGTGTTAACTGTGCCTCGCGTGTGTGAATGTTATTTTGTGGATTAACCCAATTAATCAGCTCACTATACCAATTTAGTCAAACAAGCCTATAGTATGTATGCATAAGATATGGTCCTTACCAGAATTTTGCAATGCAGCTAGTGGTGCAATCGGCAACCTAATTTCTTATTCGATTATCGTATAGGCCTTTATCAACGATAATCAATGCATTGACGTTTTATTTTTCAAAATAAAAAAAAAAACATTTTTTTTTAACTGAAGATCCAATAGCTAAAAACACTGTTGTGCATAATAGTTCAACAAAAAGGCACAACTTACATTCAAATTAGAACACTTACGATTATAAAAAAAAAGAAAAAAAAGGACTTGAGTTTTTAACAGCTGAAAAGAATATGCGTGCGTCCGCTTTAACATTGTAATAATAATAAAAAATACTATATTTCAACAGAAGTCATTTCTGCGTGAACTATGGTTGTTCATTACTGTTAACATTTTATGTCCAAAGCAAAGCAAAACATTTTAATTAATCTCACAAATCCTGACTAATTTAATTACGGTACTAAATTCAGCTTCTTTTTATATAATATTGCCATATATTCCAAACATACTTTGAAACAAAAGAAGGTAATCGGTAGATTTAATATTGGCATTCTTTTGAAATTATTACTCAAAACATCAAAAGGTATGCTGTGTTCTTGTCACTTTTTAGTGCAAAAAATGCATCGACACCAGTGAAGCAACACAACTCATTTTACACGGGGTATATCCAACACAAGAAGGAAAAGTTCTATTAATTCAGGCCACTGCATATCCGTTCATGTTATGTGCATATTCTTATTCAAAAATATCAACATATCAGCCTTTCCCTAGACCGGTTTGCTGTTCTAATATTACCAGCAGCAGAAAAGACCCTCTCGCTAGGCACACTTGTTGCTGGCACATTCAGGTAGTGCCTCATTTTTAAATCAAGAAAACGTGAATACAATAGGCCTACTCGGACGGAGATAGCTTTTCATGCCAGGGGGGGCGAGTCTTACTCTAGGGGCCCATCGTTAAAATAGTTTTTTTATAATTTACTGGTGCTGTGATCGTATATTGTAGCAGAAGTACTGAATTACTCAGTGAAATGCTGATGTGCATAAAGTAGACTTTTAAGACCGTAACAATGCTCAATTAAAAGTTGATAAACTTTCAAAAACTGTATATAAAACATAACAGAAGATGCAAATATTTGGCATAAAGCAGATTCTTTAGGAATACCATAAATGTAAACAGTGAAGGGTTTATTGAAGTAAAATACAAGGGCATTGAAAAGAAATTGGTTTTCCTCACATTTCAGATAGACTCCTACTCCCCTCAACCACCGAGTCGTTTCCTTGTGTTGAGGCGGTGAAATGAATACATACATTAAATTAAGTTTTTTCAGGTACTTTTGAATTTTCTGTATATACAACACCAAAATTATTCCACACAATGGAGCTCTGACACAAAACAGCTAGTTGCTTTTTCAAATCACTCCTCTCACACAGCACACAGACACCGCCACAGAAGACAGACCAACAACGCAACGCCAACTGAAACGGCCACAAAACCACCTGATTTCTCATTATCCAATAGCCAAATAAATATACAAAAACTTTCATACAAGCATCATCACTGGGCTTCTGGGTAGTGTAGTTTTGAAAGCAATCCGTTCATTTTAAATAGGAGAATAACAGCGGTAAGACAGTGTGCAAAGACAAAGCAACATTTCAGCCAATTAGCTCGGCCCCTGCCAGTTATAGAGTTAAGCATATGATGGCAACAGTATACAAGTGCGTGTGTGGAGGTGTTTTTTTCTAAGTGTGTGTTCGGGCAGTCATGAGGGGCCCACCAACCTTCATTTTCGAGGGTGTGCAGCTGTTGGCTCCGCTACTGGGCCTACTTCTGATCTGGCTTGTCGAATGCGAATGTAGAGGCCTAATGTTTGTATCCTAGCAATGCGCTGATGTTGTGTATCTGCCATACACGCACAAAAAGAAGCATTCTCACACACTCAAAGTTTTAACGCAAACCAGCAACAGGAGACTTCAGACTGGGTTCTAATTTGATGCATCTATTCAGCAATGTGTAATCGGAGCTCGGGAAATTTAAAGACAAATGATCAATAATCGATGCATCTTCACAATCAATTCCTTTGGATCGTTAAAGCACAAATTGATGGTTTACAAATAAAATGAAAAAAAAGTTAACCCTCAGGAAAAATGGCTAATCTGTTAACTTATTTTCACTTATTGATTTTGAAGAGGGGGGCTAATGGTATGTTGGATATTTTACTTCACATAAATTTTTCTTGCTTGGAAATAGGACAGTTTGATTGCTAATGCATAAGCAGTGGGCGAGGTGAGGATTTGCTCCTACTAGTAATCTCGTTATACTCAGGTGGGTGGCTTGTTTTGGTCTGGCTTCATTGAATAGGACTATGTCGGATAGGGGATGTTGAGACGAGTGGACAACTGGGTGTGGTTCACTGACATTTCATATTTTACCGGACTCCTTGTGTTACAGCTAAGCACAAACATTATTTGTATTTTTTCGCCAGCAGGAGGGGATTACCCTAGTTTTCATTACGGGTTTTCCCTTGTTTTTAAATTCTCTTTTTTTCTGTGGTTTGAAAGATTTTTTATCACCCTGTTGAGAAACAATAAAAATTGTTTTTACCTACCTAAGGTCCCAATGTGTGTGTGTGTTGGACCCCTGGAGATATAAAGTACTTGCTAAGGGAAGGTTTACTATTACTTGGTCGTAAAGGTCCTTGCCCTTTTCAAACACAAAGTGGCATAGTCGGTACAGATCAAGTTAAATACTTATCTACGGTTACCACTGGTCTCTCCACCCGTGACATAAACAGATTTGAGAAATTAGCTTAAAGTGAGCTTTTGATAAGAAACAAATATGGAGAAATATGAGTATCACAAATATTTGCCAACAAAATATAATTTAAATAATCACACCAACCTAAATACCAGAGATAAAAAATGTAATCTCTATCTTGTGAATTTTGTGGAAGATTAAAAGATAAACAATGCAGTTTCCTTTTTTGCTTCCTGGTGCGACAGCAAAGCTTCCAGATGACACAAAGCCCCATGATTCTCCAGGTATAGCAGATTCATCCACACATGATAGTTATTAGCAGACATTGAAATATTTGGCAATAAATTAATATTAAATTAACAAAGTCACATGCGCTATACGGGTTGATGGGCATTCAAGGCAGGTAAACGGCAGTAAAAGCAGATGCTGGAACCACAAAAAGTCAGATAAGCTGTTAAGCCCTGGGCATGCATTTTTTTCAAATGCAAAACAAAAGGTTCTTACAAGGCTAGAGAGGGCAGGCACCTATTCTTCCTGTCTTAGCTGGCCTGGCTAGGAGACTAGCCATCTCCCTTATATACAGATGGCCAGGTTAAAATGGCAATTCAAATGAGTAAACTTGGCCACAGTCTTACAGGGCTTTTTAGTTCCCACTCTAATCAGGTCAGACTGAATGTAAGTCCAGCCACATTCTAAACTGTCTGACTTGCCTGGCAACATTTGTTGCAGTCAAGTCGAAAAGCCTACTTGAAACTTTTTATAGATAGGGAGATAGAAAGGCAGTATAATACACACAGTTAGAAAGCAGTACCCACTACCCGTTATTACTTTTGTGGCTCAAAGCTGTATATGTTAATTATTTTACACTTTAGGAAATTAACCTGTCAATGGAAAGGCAAACTGTCGAGTGTTAGACTGATTAGAGTCAACTGTTACATGTGTTGAATTTAGATTAGCATGTTAGTGGTATTTGGGGTTGATCCAATTTATGTATTCTGCTTTTATTAGATCTAAAACAGATGGCTTACTATGTTTATACATAATGAAAATATAAGTCTCGTTATGTTTGCCTATTGATCACAATACAGGTTAATGAGGATACAGTAAGTGTGAAATCCAGCCAATTCGTATTTGCATCTTTAAATGTAATAGGTGAGTTGAATCATAATCTTAGACTGTCCCTGTATAAGCTCGTTCTTACCTATATATGTAGAGTAAACAGACACCATTCATCAATCTTCAACCCACTGGACATACGCATAGTTTCTCATTTAATGTAGTAAAAAAATGAATTAAAATAGGTCTGCCTTTGAAAAACATTTCAAGTTAAGAATGTGGTGTAGCATACTGATTACCTGGCTGACAGTGATACTGTTGCTATAGATTTTGTTTATAATAAATCACCTAAAAGCTGCAACTAGTCGTGCCAGCTCATATGATTGAATCCTGTTGAATGTATGCTACAGTCATTTTAATTTACATTCAGACAACATGAAGCCAAGGGTATTATAACAAAGAAAGTACATTCCCAGAGCTAGGAAACACAAACTATATTCAATAATGAATTCAATATAAAAACACAATCTCTTGTTTAGTTTTAAGAAAAAAAAGTCTTCTGGGGAGTGAATCTTTATAGATTCTGCAAGATGATTTCAAGAATAATATACATAGCCCAGATGTGTTTGTGAAGGATGAAGGCTTTGACATGACAAGGTTATCGGAAGGGATGGATGGGGTCTGAATACACAATGTGAAGCAGCGCTCATTAATACTAAGCACAATGGTCATTGCAGTTGTGAAATACTAATGAACGTTATTTTCTTGGAGGAGAAGCACTGGTGTGTGAAAGTCAAGCTAATTCCTGTTTCATTACATTGACTGTTGCATCATACAATTAAGTGGTGCAATAACACAACCACAGATAATCCTATAAATAACTTTCAAAGTAAACAGCCTTTAAGCCGTATGACTGAAAGCAAATTTTCAGGTCATTTGTTACAACGCATAGGTAATGTTTCATCCAGCACATTCACATATACTGGTAAATGCATGGTGCCTATAGAAAAGAGAAATCATTTATATAGGAAGTTAGAAAGGCCAAGAGAGAAATATAAATCAATATTGCTAAGGGGGCTAAAACCAATTCCAAAAAAAAACAAATATATGAAATTATTACTTTTCACAGGTTTTTACAAAGGAGGACACGGACAACATGCCCCACATGTCAACCTGTTCCTATCCAATTTGAAATAACTTTAGCATAACAGAGGCAGAAGTGTTAAAGGGACTAGGAGCTCTTAAAATAAACAAATCCCCTGGGCCGGATGAGATCCTCCCAATAGTACTCAAAGAAATGAAAGAAGTTATTTACAAACCGCTAACCAAGATCATGCAACAGTCTCTTGACACAGGGGTTGTACCGACAGACTGGAAAATTGCAAACGTAATACCGATCCACAAAAAGGGAGACAAAACTGAACCAGGTAACTACAGACCAATAAGCCTGACTTCTATTATATGTAAACTTATGGAAAATATAATAAGATCTAAAATGGAAAATTACCTATATGGTAACAATATCCTGGGAGACAGGCAGCATGGTTTTAGGAAAGGGAGATCGTGTCTAACTAACCTGCTTGACTTTTTTGAGGATGCAACATTGACAATGGATAATTGCAAAGCATACGACATGGTTTATTTAGATTTCCAGAAAGCTTTTGACAAAGTCCCGCATAAAAGATTAATTCTCAAACTGAACGCAGTAGGCATTCAAGGAAATGCATACACATGGATTAGGGAGTGGTTAACATGTAGAAAACAGAAAGTACTGATTAGAGGAGAAACCTCAAAATGGAGTGAGGTAACCAGTGATGTACCACAGGGATCAGTATTAGGTCCTCTGCTATTCCTAATCTACATTAATGATTTAGATTCTGGTATAGTAAGCAAACTTGTTAAATTTGCAGATGACACAAAATAGGAGGAGTGGCAAACACTGTTGCAGCAGCAAAGGTCATTCAAAATGATCTAGACAGCATTCAGAACTGGGCAGACACATGGCAAATGACATTTAATAGAGAAAAGTGTAAAGTATTGCATGCAGACAATAAAAATGTGCATCATAAATATCATATGGGAGATACTGAAATTGAAGAAGGGAACTATGAAAAAGACCTAGGAGTTTATGTTGACTCAGAAATGTCTTCATCTAGACAATGTGGGGAAGCTATAAAAAAGGCCAACAAGATGCTCGGATATATTGTGAGAAGTGCTGTATTTAAATCAAGGGAAGTAATGTTAAAACTTTACAATGCATTAGTAAGACCTCACCTAGAATATTGTGTTCAGTTCTGGTCATCTCGTTACAAAAAGGATATTGCTGCTCTAGAAAGAGTGCAAAGAAGAGCAACCAGAATTATCCCGGGTTTAAAAGGCATGTCGTATGCAGACAGGCTAAAAGAATTGAATCTATTCAGTCTTGAACAAAGAAGACTAAGTGGCGATCTGATTCAAACATTCAAAATCCTAAAAGGTATTGACAATGTCGACCCAGCGGACTTTTTTGACCTGAAAAAAGAAACAAGGACCAGGGGTCACAAATGGAGATTAGATGAAGGGGCATTCAGAACAGAAAATAGGAGGCACTTTTTTACACATAGAATTGTGAGGGTCTGGAACCAACTCCCCAGTAATGTTGTTGAAGCTGACACCCTGGGATCCTTCAAGAAGCTGCTTGATGAGATTCTGGGATCAATAAGCTACAAACAACCAAACGAGCAAGATGGGCTGAATGGCCTCCTCTCGTTTGTAAACTTTCTTATGTTCTTATATATATATTTCTTAGTCGACACCCTTATCCAGGGCAACTTACAATTGTTACAAGATATCACATTATTTTTTACATAGAATTACCCATTTATACAGTTGGGTTTTTACTGGAGCAATCTAGGTAAAGTACCTTGATCAAGGGTACAGCACCGGCGTCCCCCACCTGGGATTGAACCCAGGACTCTCTGGTCAAGATTCCAGAACCCTACCCACTACTCCACACTGCTGCCCCTGTATATGTGTGTGTGTGTGTGTGTATACATATATAGTTTCTGTCTCTCCCTTTTGATACAGTATTTGAATTGAAGAAAAGCTGCACTGACACTTTATAACACAGACATTTTATTCAGCATTTGTTTTATTAATAAATAAATATTAGGCCTATTACGTGGTTATCTTTCCTAATGTATTTACTTTTTTGCTGCGAGAGGAGCTGCAGCTTTCTCTGGGAGATGAGACGCTTCAGCCGGCTCTGGCAGGCGAACCTCGGGCGAGCCCATTCCTTCTTCCCCTCTCCCGACCCGCTTTCCTTCTCGCACTTGATTTGCTTGTCTATCGCTTCAAACTGAACTCCCGACCGCCGTTTAGTGAGGCTTTTTATAGTTTAAAAACTGCTAATTCACGGAAAGTTACATTTTTGCTTCACTATATATGCATTATAGAGATGGAGTTATTTTATTTTGTATTTTAGTCAGATGTGTTTTGTTATGTGTCCCACGGCGCCCCTCCCCCATTTATAATGCTCTTCGGTTATAATGTGTTACAGCGAGGGAGCACTATACATATATATATATATATATATATATATATATATATATATATATATATATATATATATATATATATACTGTATATATATATAGTCTGGTGAGGCATACAAAGAAAAGAAAACCATACCTACTGTCAAGCATGGAGGTGGTAATATCCTTCTATGGGGCTGTTTTTCCTCTAATGGCACAGAAAATTTAGTTCCAATACATGGTAAAATGGAGTTAGACTTTTGTTTTGTTTGATTTATTTTATATATAAATACATATTCAGGCACTGTCCTGTTTTATTTCCTATGGTTCTGGAGTGTTCATTTTTTTAATAGAAGACAGCGTGAAAAGGGTTTATATAGAATTTGTATAGTCATCAACAGGGTTATGTAAGAAAACTACACATTACCTATAGGCATTGTAACTCATCTTGTAAAAATGCTGGCTTCATTGTACAAAACAACATCATACTATTGATCAAAAGGCTGATATGTGGTGTATGCTACACAATGTTCTAGAGCAGGGGTAGGCAACCCTGGTCCTGGAGCGCCACGATCCTGCAGGTTTTCTAGGTATCTCTTAATCATAACTTGCTAAATACCTGGAACACATGGTAATTCTTACCAATTAAGCCAATCATTGAATCAATTAGGGCTTGGGTAAAACAAAAAACCACAAGTGTCTGTGGCACTCCAGGATCAGGGTTGCCTTCCCCTGTTCTAGAGAGTTGTAATTGTATCATTTTCAGGGAAGGTCATTTGATAAACGTGGTTTGCAGTGTATTTAAATTCTGTACCAGCACTCTGCCGGCTTGTTTTTTATAACTTTGAACTTAGGCATTTTATAGCTCAAGACTAGAAAGCTGTCTACCTTCAAGACAGAAAACCTTTTGAATAATATTAGTATTGGCATTTACAGGCTGTCTCAGTGGTTTCAACAAAATGATCAAGCAGATATGTCCTATGCCTTCACATTCCTTTGTAGGTTTAAAATCCTGTTAAATTGTATGTAATTATGTTGACCAGTCTGTGATGCTGATCCTTGCTCAGGTACTGTTACAGGTCCTCACACTATAGCTACCATTTACTAATGTTCACTATATTTACTTTAAATGGTAGTAGTGGTAGTGGAAAAACCTACATTAACAGCATGTACAGTATGTATTCATTGTTATCTCTTGATCATAGCATTTTCTGATAAGTGAATATACAAAATAATATAAGATGTAACTGCAGGGTATTTTGAAGTGCATCCTGAAATCCATATAAATCAAAACTATACTTTGTGCTATGTCCTACATGTATAGAAGCTAAAGGTACTGGCCCTGCACTACATTATACAGAATAAACCGTTTGTCTTTGTCATGGGGCGCAATGAAACAGCTATGGTTAAAAAGTAGTCCTTGGATAGGGTTGTGGTATTCAACAATAAAGCAAGGTGTAACTTTTATCATATCATAGTTATATTGAATTTTGTCCAATGCACAAATATTACTGATTTTAAATTATTTACTTTGCTTTTTTAATCTATAGAATTCTCCCCTACCACCAGGGGTGTAGTGCTGTATTTGAAAGTGGGGGGGTCGCTATTTTCTACCCTCACGTGTCCCGTGCCCGTGTCCCCAAACTCTACCAGGCCCCCTGACCAGGCACGCTATGTTCAAACTTTTTCATTATTTATGTTTCAAGGGTTTCTTACGGCTATTGTATTCTTTGTTTATTCGTATGGATTATACACATGTGTATCTATCTTCATATATTAATAGAAGCAAAACAAATATTCTACACATGAGCAGTGCTCTCCCTGCTCAAGAAGTGAGGGGTCGGCGCTCCCTGCCGACCCGCAGCACTGCACCCCTGCCTATCACCTATAATAATCCTGCTTTTTACTTTAAATAGTTTCTAAGCACACCTCCTACATACTGTGGCAATAGTTTGTGTACACTATAGTGTTATCTTTGTTTTGAGAAAAACAAAATAATAGTGGCTGTATACAAACTATTAAGACAACCTTGAGTTTTCTTATCAGGTACCTACAGTGCAAATCTATTGTACTATAAATTAGGTAATGCTTTATAATACACTGGACCACTACCTGTAATTACAAGTGGTATTACCAGACTGAAAGTGGAACTTTGGTTCCCCAGACAAAACAACAATTGGGGGCTCCAGAGTGACGCATCCGGTAAAGGCACTCCGCATGGAGTGCAGGATGCGCTCTATAGCCTGGACGTCGCCGGTTCGAGTCCAGGCTATTCCACAGCCGACTGTGGACGGGAGCTTCCAGGGGGCGGCGCACAATTGGCCAAGCGTCACCCGGGGGGGAGGGAGGGTTAGGTCGGCCAGGGTGTCCTCGGCTCACCGCGCACCAGTGACCCCTGTAGTTTGGCTGGGTGCCTGCAGGCATATACTGTAGGTAAAGAAAAACATTGGGATTGTAACCTAATGATACAGACTTATGTGTAGGTCCCTAAAGTCTAAGGAGACACTCGTTATATCATGCATATTGTACTGTGCCTGTGTAATTACAAAATACTAAACACATAGGGCTATATTTTCAAAGCATTTACTCTAATCTATTTTCTGGAGGAGAAAATAAAACCCCCGATTTTTATAAAACTAGACCCAAACAACTTAAGTTTTACTACTCCTGGCTTTTTATACACATTACAGCTCTTCGCTTCTCAGTTTTATCATTTACATTGGAGTTCAAGATTGAAAAACAGGAGCTCAAGATTGAAGCAAACACTTTAAAAATATGGCCCGTAACATGTAATCTTTTTTTTCCACACTAAACATCGGAACACAGCTTTTAGTCAGTCTACTGTTTTCTCCTAAAGCTGTCTGGTGTCCCTGACTCTGGAGTGGTATGTGAGTGAAGACCTGCTGAGTACTGTGTGTAAGAGATCACTTTCAGCCTGTTAACTTTTATTATTTGTAACTCCCTAGAAAGAAAGTGCTCATGGCTTGCTACATGTTCATTAGAGAACGTGTTCTTCAAGCACTTTAGCTTTAGTTGCAAAGCCTTTCCCGTTTATATTACCAGCCATCTTTGTATTTTCCCTTATGCAGCCTTAAAAGGGGTTCATTTACAAGTTAGGATACCTCAGGGAAGGTATGTGCAATATATCATTATTGTCATTTATATAGCTAATTTCTCTAAATTAACATAAGCTCTCCGCTTATCCCCAAGCAGTCTCTCAGCAATTTCCATAACAAGAACTCAAAAGGCAGAAACACGTTAGAAACAATTCTGCAGAGTGTGATAGGCTTCAAACAAGCATAAATGTATGTAATTTGTATTTAATGGATAGTGTAAAAAAGAGGGCCTGCCACCAGTATTATCTGATCTTTATTAAATAAGTTGGATTTAGGGCTGCCACAACTAAAACACAACCAGTCTAATAAAGATATGAAGAGCTGACTTGATTACACCTTTGGTACTTTACTAAAAAACAGCAGGGAAGGTGAAGAACGCAAGCAAGATTTACTGTATAAGATTAAATTAACACTGATAGCAAGGCACACTTTTTAATATGTGCATAATTAGAATGAATGATGGTATCTCATGATTTTTCGCCCAGCTCTTTCTGTACTTTCTTGCTGCTTTAGCCTCACACTCAGTGGTCTTAACCCTCAGTTCACATATACATATACATATATATCTGCATATATCTGAAACAAAAACACATTGGCAACGTGAAACAACGCCAAGTTATCAAAAGTGCCCAGCCATTTAAAGTGGAGATATCAAAAAACACAAGCCAAGTTTCAAGAAACCATTGGAGCACCTTGCCCAGCACAAAGCAAATAGGCACAACTGTCAAAGCATTGGGGGTCAAGGCTGCCCCAATTGTTTATACTAACTTGGCTTGTGTTTTTCTGGCACAATAAAAGCAAATCGAACGTGCATGAAAAACACAAGCCAAGTTAGTAGAAACAATTGGGGCAACCATTGTTTTGGGACTGGTTTTGATTGTACTTATATAGTAATGCGAGCACATCTGAACCAGAACCATTTTGTTGGCGGATTACACTGTTTTATGCTCATTACTTATTAATTTAAAGCTCCTAAGAACCACAGAAGACTTGGCAACACGATCTCTCAGTTTGTGCAATTAGGCAGGCTTTGTGAATTAGGAGGGCGAGTGGGAGACAGAGCGAGAGCAAGCAGAAGCGAGAAGCAGAACGAGCGAGAGCGAGGGGGAGGAGAATGAGGAACAGGGCTGCCACCACCAAAAGCTAAAAGTGAAGTCTATCTTCATTTAATTACTAAGTATACTAATTTAATTACCCAGGGATTGGCTTGAGACTCGGATAGAATACTAAGAGAAAATGAAGTTGAAAACAATTGGATTACATTTAGGGATATAATGTTAGAAATGCAGGATACATTTATCCCAAAAATGAGAAAAGGTAAATTTAAGAAAAAGTAATCACGATGGGTAAATTGATATATTAAACTGGGTATTAAAAAGAAAAGACAATTATATTTCTATTAAATCAAAGAGAGCAGCCTCACAAATATAATACAGAGAGGCCTGTAGAGACCTAAAAAACAGACTCGGAGAGCAACAAGGGAATTAGAGAGACAAGTAGCGGTAGATAGTAAACTTAATCCAAAAGGGTTTTTTCAATATGTTAATGCTAAAAGGAAACTTTTGGAGAGATTACAGAGGAAAGCAACATGATTAATTCCAGGATTGAAGGGTATGTCATATGAATATAGACTGAAAGAGCTGAATCTGTCTAGCGTAGAAAGAAGGAGAGCCAGAGGCGACTTAACAGAGGTATTTAAAATTGTCAAGGGGTTTAACAATGTAACTGCTGAGAATTCTTTTTCACAGGTCACAGAGAACAGAACCAGGGGCCATGGGTGGAAGCTGGAAAAGGGCATATTCAGAACCGAGGGGAGAAGGAGCTTTTTCACGGAAAGGGTGGTGAACCGTTGGAACAAGCTGCCAGACAGAGTTGTTGAAGCAGAGTGTGACAGAAAAAGAATGAATCTTGGTTATAAATCTCCCTCGCGACCTGTGAGGGTGCTGGTTAAAGGGAACAGAGTGCCCCGGACTGGATGGTCTGACAATTCATTCCAGGGAAAGGTGGAAGTCGGCCATCTAGAAAGGGGGCGGAGCTACGGTACACTACGTCATCCCCCCTGAAGGGAAGCGATGTGGCAACCACGGATTGGAGGAGAAACAGTGGCACTCGCTAACCAAGGGGGCATGATTGATAGTACAAAAGGGGACGTGGCTAGGCGATCTGTTCCTTTGTTATGGTTAACCCTTTCAGAACCAAGCATTTTTCAGTGGGATGCTCCCCCAGGACCAGGCGCTTTTTGGCTGTAGTTGACTCTCTTCCTATAAAAGTTCACTAAAATCTATTTTTACAGTAGCAAATTTTTATCTTGCAAATGGCATCTTTTTTTCAGAACACTCTGGGAACGTTATAAACTTCAGAAACCATACAAACCTTTCGCTTTTTTTTCAACACAATATTTTGTAATTTTTATTATGTATTCTGCTTAGAGATACATGTATAAAAACTCGTTATACTATGACCCGATGGTCCTTACAATACTTCCTGAACGTTTTGTTGAAAAATATTGCTGTTTGGGCAAATTACAAGACATTGTTTCACCTGAGTGATTACAATGACATAATACACATTTATTCTCAGGGTCTTTATAAGCAATAATGGACACTACTGTCAATTTACTTTCTCAAAAAAAATATTTATAAATAAAATAATACTTACTCATTATTATCAGTAATAAGGACACAAAAAGTACCTGATACATTTAGTTCTTGAAATAATATTTATAAATGCTGTAAATACATATGTATTAAAACACAGGAGACAGAATGTTGTAATATAATTATAAGTCAAATACATCAGATTTACAGTGTTTCCCCTTTTTTATTCACTCTAAACAAGTTCCTGCTTCGTTTCAGCTTTTGTCTCTGTGGGCTGCTGTAAACTGTCTCCACCCTTTAGACACCAAATGCCCCTCTCAGTGATGTTGCACGAAAAAAAGACTCACCAGGAAGTGAACGTCCGTCCCTCCCCTATCCATTGATGTGTGTTTCAAGCCTGTACTGCAAAGTACGGTCGTCCTGTAAGTCATCAAAACAAAGTGCTTTTTTATCGTGTTTACACAATTGCAGTTGCTGTGTATTGCCTGGGATTATCATTTGCAGTTATAACAACCTGGATCATAAATGGGATCAAATAAAACATTGTTTGGACCATGAACTTACGTGTTTGTCATTACTTGAGCACCGCATCACCTCTACAGCTGCACACTGCAACCCACTTTGCCACACAGAGACTATCAGATCCTTCAAGAATAGACTGGATGCTGTCATGAACAATACTGTATAACCCTCTCTGTGACCATAATAACACCTTTAGCTAGCCGTCTGGAGGAAGGGCAATCCGTTTAGCCATGGATTCCCATAGGTTTAATTTCTCCCACTAACCTGGTTAGGGTTTTTTTTTGTTTTTCCTCTCCTGAGTGCTAACTGACCACGCTTGTATCAAAGCAAGCGAGCATAGGTGGGGCGAATAGCCTTTTCTCGTTCTAGAAATTCTAGTATTTATGTATATGGGGTGTAATAATGTAACGGAGTTGCTGTCCTTTCTGCATGAGACCCAAAATGTTTGTTAAATATGTAGTGTGCTGCTGAGATCCTGGATCTTGCCTAAGGCATTCCTTACAGCAAGGTGTTTTTGTGCAGTGTGAAGGAAGATGTGCATTTCCATAAATAAATGTATTAAGCTCTTACACTAACAGCATTGAATATTTAGAGATCTGATAACACAGAAGTAAAACAAATGATCTGTCAAAGGACAGCAAGCATAAGCCACGTGGACACTATTGACTAAAATATAAGCTCACCTTTTTCAGTGCCTACCTAGACAAAAAAATTAAAAAAAAAAAAAAAATCTCAAGGGCCCCAAATTAAATCTTTCACCTAAAGCAATCCAGGGACACACATATTAGAATAGCAAGATAGAAGCATGTGTGATTGATGTAATGATACAATTAAGGAAAAGCTTCTACATTGCATTTTGCTTTGGTGATATCCTTTTACTGGTATTGCTGGTACATAGCAGTAATATGAGGCAAAGGTAATGTGAGGACACTTATCAAGGTAGATTGATCATTTTGTAAATGGTTATTTGGGAATAGTGAGGTTGTCAGTATGTGCCTAGCCACCCCCTCTGTTGATCTAGTTTTTTGATGCAGCACCAAACTGTTTGTTCCTTTCAACACATGTAGGTGACTCTCTGCTTTTCATGCTACATTAGAAGGACTTATCTGTTGTGGGCAATGAAAACTTGACCGTCCCTGCCCTCTCTTTGCGGCACTGTATTCTAATAGTATACTATGTCGGGGGTACCCATATTTTCTTGGCTCGAGGCCCCCCCATGCCATTAGGCATTCTGACTGAGGAGCCCCAGCCATAATTTTGATTTTGTGAGGCTAATTGGTCATTTGCACAGGTAGGAGCACTACTGTTTTCATTATGTTCAGTGTCATTTCTCAGACATTTGAGAAACCGCTCCATTATCGTACTCAGTAAGTTGTACATTGTCTGATTGCAAATGCAACATAAACCTGCAAAGGTAAGCAGGATCATGTACTATGTAACATGAAAAAATCGTAAGCTCTCCACGAGAGATGTACTGTGATGGTTGCTCTATAGATTGATCACTGGGTAGACATTCAGTTTCTGAGCATTTAAAGCTTGAGTTATTATTTTATACCAGCAAACAAACACTCTGGCTACACATTTCCCTTTAATAACTTTGTGTGGGAGAAAGCATTGGCCTTTCAGTCAATGTGAATTCTAATTGTGTTGGATTTACTTGACATTTTCCAAGGATCTAGGGGAAAGAAGATGAAACTCCGTCTCACAAGAAACTGGAGTCTCTGACATTCACGTAGTCTCTTGAAGTCGGAAACTGCTAAATTGCAGGATATTTCCCTGATAGGTTATTATGAATCAGAATCTGAGCTTCTCTCTTATACTTTATTAGGGGTCTGTAATTATTCATTCTAAAGTTACACTAGTTGACATGCAGTTTTAAATAAACATTTGTTTATTAGCTCAGACATTCACTATACTTTATGATGAGGATAGTAATAAAAACAGATCAATTTGTAAGATCTGTACTTTTTAATCTTTTTTATAACTTTTTTTATTCACTTTTAATCCCAAAAGTAAAACCCTGTCATTTAACTTAACCAGTGTTGGGGAAGTCCCTTTTAAAAAGTAATCTGTTACAGCTACAATTTACTTGAACAAAATTGTAACTAGTTACAGTTACTTATAACATATAATAAACATGTTTTACTAGTTACAGTTACAAATACTTACTTCTCAGGCACAGTTTACATTTACATTATATATATATTTGGCTTGGTTAGGCAGCAGCTCGAAATATTCTTTGAAGCTCTCCTACCCACTCTGACACAATATTCTAGCAAAATGATAAGAAGTGTGTTCATGTGACATGTGTGGTTTGACCTGCACTGCTGAAGCCCTTTCTGATTTCCATGTTATGCATTAGACGTTGTCCTTTTTTAAATTTAAATGTAACTAATATTAACTATGTTATTTTTTGCATAACATTTAATTTGATACATTTAGTTACCTGTCTGAAAAAGGAACTATTAAAATTACAAGTTACTCAAAACTGTAATCCGATTACAGTAATGCGTTACATGTAAATGTGTTACTCCACAACACTGAACTTTACTTTTTCAATGCAAATATTGAATAGTGCACGGTTCTGATCTGCAAGACGATAGTGTGTTTCAGTTCTATTTCAGCTCCTGCTTCAGTAGTTGAAACTAACTAAACAATTCCATACATTATACGTGTGGTGTACTTTGCTATTTAGTTCTTTAATATAAAGTTTTGATATAAACCAATGCTATTGCAAACATGCATGTTCATTTTTGATAGTTAACCATATGTTGTAAGCTACAACCATTTTTATAGCCAAAAAAAGTTATCATTGAGGGTCTGAAAATATACGATAGATAAATTTCAATTAAAGCAGAGGCAAAAACCAAGCAGACAAATACTTTCAAGCAATGTGGGCCACTCTCAGGCCAGGTGGCAGATCTCAAACCCCCAGATTGAGAGGAACGGTAGTTCCTCGTATAAGTTAGAAAAACTTGTTTGAAACTACCAAGAGTCTCTATACAGCTCCAAGAGTTTTGCTGTTTTCACCATGCTGCAGCAGCAAAACTAAATCACTTAGAATTACCATCTTACCAGTACCAAAAGTCTGAAACTTTCTTAGATTTTCTCCAAGGTGTCCTTTTTTAAAACAGCTATCCAAGTTATTTTTTTTTATAATACAAACATACTCTAAGTTGAATCTGTATGTCTGTATTTCAGGTGATTGTTGCCAGTATGCTGTAATTCTGAATATGAAGGAGTCTTTAGTAATGTAAATTAGTGGATGTTTTATTAAGAGCATGTATCCACCTACAGTACGTGTCTTCTTCACAAGTTTGAAGTGCATCAAAGACATTGAAGAGATCCCTTGCTCAGGAGATAATTGGGTCTAGAATGAACAGTTCTGAGCTGTCTGCCTGTGCAAACGGTGACTATTTCCAATGCAAATTAATTTGATATGACGTTTTATTTATTTATGTATGTATGTATGTATGTATGTATGTATGTATGTATGTATGTATGTATTTCATTGGTACTTTTCAGATGGTTGGTTTAAAACCAATTGTAAGACCAAATGTTTGTTTATTTTGATTGTGAGCTATTTCTGCACAGTTTGTTTACTAGACAAATGTGCCAGATTTGTTGCTTGCAGGACTGTGCTACAAGCACTGTCTGTGATTGTGTACTACAATTTATTTCAGGTTTTGTGTACAACCTAAAATCAGTTCAGAGCAGCCATTTGTAGCCTTGCAATGGGCACCTCAAATGATGTTAATGCTTAGAAAAACATAGTGCATAGTTATGCTAATGAATCTTTGGACTTCGGTGCAGTAAGAAAGCAATTTAATCCCTCTCTTTTTAATTTTTTTTTACAAATGATCTGTGACAAGTTGTGTGTTTGTTCCATTATATTCATTACATTATACACCATCATCTCAACTGTCCAGATAATAAACACTATACATGCATAGGAGCACATTCATAATAAATGTCTTTATTATGTTTAATTTTATGGAACATTATGGTGTTATAAACAACCATACTTAATGTTCTAGCAATTGATGATCAATGAAAAATGTATCTTCTGTGAAGCGGATCTTTATTGGACTATTATATGATAAAACTCCTCATGGATTTCCATCTACTGTCAATCAAGAGTGTATGCAGTGCTCAGTGAAAAATAGAACTTGATAGTTTTCTTAAGTAAAAGGGAAAATGAATTCCATCCAAAACAAGTGCAGTTATGGCCATGCCATATAAGCCACTTTAACATAATAATAATAATAATAATAATAATAATAATAATAATAATAATAATAATAATAATAATAATAATAATAAAGTACAAGAAGCTTACAAACTGATTAAATTTCAAGTACACTATGGTTTGTTTTTCTCTTGAGGATATTGGGATACCTCAGTTGTTCTAAGGTTCTCCCAAAGCCTAATTGAACCTTAGAAAATAATTTGGTATGGGTATGACATATCAGTGTTAAACCATTAATTTAACCTGCTTGTTAAAAAAAATAAAAAAATCTTGCAGTACTGTCCTCAAAATGCATGCTATTGACATCAGTATATCAAAATGGTTACGAGATTTAGTTGTGCTACAATGTATTTAAAATAAACAGCAGGGAGAATTTTAATAAGGTAGAATTGGAAAAAAATGCAGTACATGCAAATATTGTAAAAAGAGTATTTGTAATCTGGTTTCTCAACCATACAGCAGAGTTGTCACTTTCACTGAGTGGCCTACCATTCTTTTCAACAGTGAATGTCCACGATTTAAAGACGTATTGCCTGGGTTTTTTGTCTGTTGTTGTTTTTTAGTCGGTATAGGAGACGCAATTAGTGCTGCCAAATTTCTGTTAAGATCATTAAAATAGAGTCTATCGCATGAATTGTTATTAAAAGAAGGTCTTTCATACATGCATATAATTGAATTGTTTTGTTACTTGATGTGAGTTATTTTACAGGTCATGTAAATAGCGGTGACCCTCCCCCCTCAATGTCTAATTGAATTTCAAATAATGAAAAAGTGAAGGTTGTTACAGGTTTTAGTGAACAGGCATTAGCAATATTTTCAGTTCAACAAAAGCCCCAGTAAAGTGTATTTGAAAACTTAGGCCTGATTTTCATATCTTGGTTAGACAATACAGCTCTAGAAGTAAAAATACAAAAGCAACACCTTTTAACTATAAACTACGGTAGCTTACTAACTTGTTTACAAATGTATTTTTTGTTTTGTTCATTTTAGTTAATATATTGTAAAATACTTATTAACTAATAAAAAAATCACTGCTCAGGGATTATCAGGTCAATTGTCTCAATGGGATTTATTTGTTTAAATGTCCTTTTAACATTACTATAGCAACATTTGACAAATTAGATTATATTTTATTATTAGTTTATAAGTTTACTTTACAAACTGTTAAAACAAAATGAGCACTGCTTCTGAACAGTTAATTAGCAAAAAAAGTGCCCCTTAAAATAAAGCATGAGGAAATGCAAAACACATTTTTGAATGTTTATGTGAACAACATAACTTCACTGAGTAAAACAGAGCATTAAATTGAAATATAAATAAATAAATAAATAAATAATGAATTTATATTTTTGAAATTGTTAAAGATGTGATCAAATTTACTCAAAATACAATCCAATTTACTGAAAATCCAAAGTTGTTGAAAACAAAGCCATTATATAAAATCAGATGTTCGTATTAATATTACAAAAATAACTTAAATTAGAAATTAATATATACATATCAACACAGGAGCTCTTGAGCCTCTATTTAAAAGTTTTAGATAGCAAAAAGTAAACAAACCAGATGCAGGAAACAGCACCATAGTTTTACACAGTGGTGCACGCATGTATTGGTCCTTTACATCAGTCTTACTTTGAGTGTTCTTCATACCATTGTGATCAAGCTACAATTGGAACCCATACTAGATTTGTCGTTAGTGGGAGCCAAGATAATTACAGAGGGTAAAACACCATACTGCGTAATCAAAGCACTTTACACAGATGAAGGAGTGTTTGTTTCTAAACTGTGATTAATATTTTATTTTTAAAGGATATTTACTCTAGAAACTAGTTATACTTCTTAACTTTCTGAATAGCTGATCCACTACAGGCAAAAAGTTGTGATAAGGAGAAGCTGTGCAGACACAGCAAAAGTGTACTCTGGCTATTTTCTTATCCAAGGGAAGACAGACTTTAAGCTGGCAGTGTGTTAATCATTTTAGTCTTTGGTTGCTTGTACCTCTTAGGCATCTCTGTTCATTCACCAGTTAATATTTATGACACAGGCTGCAGTTTAAAGCTTTCTAAGGATGTTCCTAGCTATTTATTCAAGCCGGTTGGATGTGCCTCAGCTTACATAAAATTAAACCTTTTCTACTTACGCATGAAGGTCAAGAATCTTCACACGTTTAACGTATTGTAATTTCCAATTATATATACTATGCTGTGAGTTTCTTTATTATTATTATTATTATTATTATTATTATTATTATTATTATTATTATTATTAGTCATAGTAGTCATAGGATTATTCATAGCATTGGTATTCTTTTTGTAAAACAATAGAATGAAACATCCATAACTTTCAATATGTTATCAAAAGAATCAAGTAGACATTTTGGCTAATGACAGTCTTCAGTGTAAAGGAACATCAGTTAGTGGCAAAGTTGATGACTGATATCCTGTTTCAAATGAACAATAACACCACAGCAATGTAAGGAATCTATCCTACTTCACCATCTATCTTTCCCCTTCATCTTGGTTTTACTTCTCTTTCCCTTCTTGCTGCGAACCACTTGTTTACTACTCCCTCTCTGTTTTATTTTTAAATTGTATTGGTAACACTTTATATTAAGGTGCTGTTTATTGATGTCTTATAAATGTTTTACAAATATATAATAGATCCTTAATAACTGTTATAGAGTGTTAATAAAGCATTACAGATGGCTTATAACCATGCAATAGCCATAGGTGGAATTTCAGTTTTATAAAGGGGGGCAGTTATTAACCACCTATTGTACTTGGGATGTTTAAACATAATTCTCTATGGCTACTGCATGGGTATAAACCATATATAATGCTTATTAACATATATAGTGGTTATTAACACTATATAACATAGTCATTACTATGTTTATAAAACATTAATAAGCAGCACCTTAATATAAAATGTTACCATTGCATTTTAGTATTTAACTTGCATCTCTACCTTTTTCTCTTCTCAATTCAGAAACCTTGGGAGCCAACAAACACCTGTCACCCAGAGGGAGGGCCAATGCTCCCTCCAGCCCTCAACAACTGCACAAAACAAATCCTGTACGACCTGGGTCAAATGAGACAATCCCATGAGATCCGTTTGCCATTTACCCATGAACATGTCCCCATGGTAATTCTATTCAATATGCAATCAAGAGTGTTGCCAAAAAAAGCACATGCCCAGCAAGAGACTGCACCTTCAATATCATGTGACTGCTTGCTACTGAAATAACCACTGCTGTAATATTCCTCTTACCTTAGTGGTATGAAATGCACATCATAACCAGAGTTTCTGTTGAATATCTCCATAGATTGCTATCCAAAAATCACAGATTATTGGTGCTCTGCATTAGTGGATTAGTCATCTTCTTTCAGACATGTTACATACTGTAAAATAAGAATCTTCAAAGCCTGGCTACATTTAATATTTTGTGATGTAGTTCATATATAACACAGCAGGGAGTACTCGGCCATCTATGGTTAGGCGTTATATTACACAGTATTCTAGGTGACTGTCATGGAACAACAAACTTCTAAAAAGTGAATTGTATGAGATATGGGATGCCAAACCGTGTTAAACAATGGCAAATGCATTTGTCATGGGTGACTATAAAATTTATTTATATTCTTTATTACATGTGGATATTGAGTTGTGTTTTCCTTTTGGCTTTTGTATTATTATTATTATTATTATTATTATTATTATTATTATTATTATTATTATTATTATTATTATTATTATTATTATTGTTTCACTGTTTGGATTGCTTAAGAACACTTTATTCTGATTTGTGTGAATACGTTATGATTTTTGAGATGTTGTTGTTTTGTTTCCACACGGAGCACACACACAGAGAAGGGTTGTTAGTAATGGGGAAGCTAATGAGCTGATTCAGATTGCCTACAGGTGCGGCCAATTGAACACCGCCTACAGAGAACGAAGAGACAGAAGTAGACGGGAGGCAGGCAGAAGCAAAAAATAAGAGGCAGAAGCGAAAACGAAGAGGCAGAAGTGAAAACGAAGAGATAGAGGCAGTGAACGAAAACGAGACGAAAGGAAAGCAGCAGCAGTAGAAGCAGTAGCAGCAGCTGTGGCACTGGAAAGAAAGCAGGACAGAGAAAGACCCTGAAAAATAGAGGACAAGACGAAAAGAGATCGGAACGTGAGGCATGGAATCTGTGCTGGAATTGAAAATAGAGACGGATTGAAGTGTCAGATAGTTCGAAGGGAAACAGCTGATATTGCAGTGACCAAAGCACCTGCGGAAAGGGCGTGTTCGGGATCGGCTGATAATGAGTGGAGCTAGTATTTGTGAAGTTAAGTAAACCAAAGTTATTTTGCATAAGTTATAATACCTTCTGCTTGCTGTATCATTTAGGTGGACCAATGCATCTGCCCTGTCTATAGATGTATTAGATGCATAGTTGTTGTTTAACTAATGCCTGCTTTTAATTAAATTATTGCAGTAGCATTTTATTCAGTTGGCTGACAATCTTATTGTGTTTTACTTTGATAGTATATTGTGTGTTATTTATATAAATAATACAGCAGGGTTTGGGTACTTTGTTAAAGGCATTGCCTTTAAAGGGACAAATAAGTATAGTTCTCCTGATAGTAGATTAAAAACCAGAAGTGATTATTAGGATTCCAACTGTACTATTTTGCCTCTTGATCTTTGAATTAGAGCATTGGGAAGACCACAGCCACTCGAGTGCCATGACCATTGTTGGTGTGCTGCATGACGGGAATTAGCCATCCTGGACTAGAGCTCTGTCGGGTGGACTTTTGTTGTGCCAACTGAAAATTGTACACGGCTGATCCATCATAGTCTGTCGGTTGGGCTCATTGGCGGAGTGGCGCCCCCTGCTGTGGGTGAGGCAAATTAGGTAAAATTATTATTAAATTGGGGAGTAGGGAATTGGAACCACGTCCGTTACCGATTTTAATTGTGTCTGTATTAAAAACTTCATTAGCGCCTGTATAATAAAAATTATTAATTACTTACCTGATTGTCTTGTCTGGTGTGTTCTGCTGCTGCTCTCCTCTGTGGATGCCTCAAACCTGTGAGACCAAAGAAAGTGGGTTAAATAAAATTATAAATATTGTCCTGTTGCTATTAGCACAGGACTGGCGTAGTCGGACTACTTTATAGCGCCCAAGGGTATTGGACTGGACTACCAGATTGGTTGCGGTGCCATCTCACATTGTATAGCAATAGGAAAAGCATGGGAAAACTGCAAACCTACCATGCAAAAATACTGTGGTGAACTTTTATAAGGGAAGCGCTAATCTTATACGACTGTACCTTACCAAGATTTGTGAAACCAGATGATACTGTTCAGACACTATTTGCGTTTTAAATCATCAATAATAAAAGTAAAAAGCATGCAATTTAGCTATCCTGGGTTTGGTTTGATGAAAGTTATTTAGATTGGTTCAATGAAAATAAAATAAAAATTGTTTTTTTAATGGTAGTCTATAAAAAAATAACACATTCGTTCTTACTTGTAATTGCTTTTCCTTTTATGCTTAAATAAATGAAGCTTTGGCCAGTTATTTTGAAGGGATCGTTCATTTTAGTTTTGTTTTCTTTTTATGTACCTGACTGTTGAACAGTGCTGGATCATCAGTCGTGAGTCTTTTCCATGTATTCAGTAGGATTCCCCACATTGCCCCATTGCTATGATATGACCACCATCTCAATCCACACATTTTTAAGATAGTTAATATCAGTTCACTCATTGTGACTTAAATTGGAATTAGACACAGTTCTCAGGTCAAAAACTAGTATATTATAATATAACCTTCTAACTCCATTTGATTTTGTTTTGTAGTTAATCAATTTGCTTTAAAATATTTGTACAGTATCACATGTACAGCAAGGACATTGATATGATAAAACATTTTGTATAAAACATTGACATTGTTTTATACAAATAAAACATACCTACCACCTACAGTATATGATGTTCAGAGAATACCATCAGTTTTGCTCAACGTAGTGAGATAGCATAGACTATAATAAAATATCTGTCGTATACAATACACTACACTGCTCCTACGAGCATTTCAAAAGAAGGGTGCTGCTTTTAAGACAGGGCTGATCTGAGAATATTTAAAACTCTAATAAACCCCTATCTTTGAGATAGGTTAAGAGTTTCCATTGTCGACAGCTTGTGATGCAAACTGTGCCTGCATATCAAGTAGATTATTTGCTGCATAAGCAGTTCAAGAACACAATCTTTTATACATTGAATGAATAATGTACACCCTTCAATATTTCATTTATTTTCTGTACTTCAAGACTGTATTGATTTCTGTTTATTAAACCCTTCCTTGGCAGAATGCTTGTCTAATTTAAATACAGTGCTAATGTACCAAAAGGGATGTGCTGACCTTAGAATACACAGCAGATTAGATATCAGTGAAGGAAATCCCTAACTGTGAAAGGCACTGATGCACCATGCTGCGACTGCTTTTTTCCCCTCAGGATAAAAACATGCAAGGTGTTTGAAATATCCTGTGCTGCCCAACATTCAATCTATACTTTTGGCAATGATGTGCTTCAAGTATGACTGCAATTGAAGCATTTACAAAGCAACAAAACATATAGGGTCAGATTGACAAAGCATTTGCTCCAGCACAGTTTGTAACGTAGGAAGACAAGTAAAAAAAAAAAAAAACCTCTATAATACAGGAGGTCGCCTATCAATATTTTCTCTACAGTTATTGCTGAACATATTTTTTTATGAATTTATTAAGATAACTGAACTTGTTTTGTTGCCCTTTTCAGTTTGTACTTTGACAGACACTTCCTTTCTGGCAAAGCCTTCTATCACTTATTGGCCTCACAAAATAATAAAGCTTTCCTCAAGCTCAGGCAATTTCCTTTTTGAGGTAAACTTCCTCTCTATCAAAGGTGAATTACCTTTGCAGCTATGCTTAAGTGCTGTATGGTTGTGACAGAAATAGAATGATTCTTTGTGGTAACTCTCCCTCCCGACCTGTGAGGGCGCTAAGTAAAGGGAACAGAGTACCCCGGACTGGATGGCCTGACAGTTAATTCCCAGGGTTAGAAGGAAATCGGTCATCTAGAAAGGGGACGGAACTCTGGTGCACTAACTCATCGACCCGGAAGGGAAACGATGTGGCAGCAGCGGATTGGAGGAGCGGTTGCAATCATTTACCAAGTGGTCATGAGTGACGGTACAAATAGGGGACGGAGCAACATGATCTGTTCCTTCGTTTATGGTGAAGGAAAAACCCGGAAGGACCAGTTGTTTATATATATCGTACCGTGAGTGTTTTGTTTGTTTGTCTCTAATTGTTACTTGTTGTTATTAGTAGACGGCTAACACATTTCAGAGCTGTCGCCTGAGGCCAGCACTAACCCGGACATCACTGCACATGTATCACGATATAAATTGTATTTTGCACCGTGTTTGCATATTGTGTGTGTAATTGACTGTGTTTATTATTTGGGACTGCAAACCCTTTATTTAGAACAGTATTGCCTGGGATTATTATTTACGGTCACCAGACCAGGATTATAAAAATAAACCTCCTTGCACTTTGAATTCTTGTTGTCTGCCTTTCATTGATAACTGCATCACTCCTGCAGCTGCACACTGTTAACCACTTTGCCACAATGATATATATATATATATATATATATATATATATATATATATATATATATATATATATATATATATATATTCCATTTATACACTACCCTCCAACAAGTATTATGACAGATAAATGCAGAATGATTGGGAGTTGGGCATCTGCACTTCACTTTATCCCCTAATATGGATTTCTGCAACGCTGACTGCTAAAACCTGTAGGGCATTCAATGTCACACATATCTTCACAGTCACCAATGCATAAACCCCATTGGGGTAAAATAGAGAATGTTGCTCCAAGATGTTCTGCATTGGTTGTAAATTGATAATATTTGGAATACCACTACCTTTGATAGGTGGAGTTGCTTACTAAATTCCTGTGTTTGATTATCTACTGGAATCCAAGGGATCTAAATGAAAATGGAGGTAAATGAAAGAGGGCAGTGAATTCACAAACTGCTTGCATATTGAAAATGTGCTATATATATATATATATATATATATATATATATATATATATATATATATATATATATATACAGTATATTCTTATCATGTAATACCGTTATATGCTGTAGCTAAGGGGATTTCAAACCTTTTTTTCTTCACTACACTGTTTCTAAGTACTGTAATATACACAGTCGCAGGCTAAGCAT
The DNA here is from genome assembly GCA_030684275.1 of Acipenser oxyrinchus oxyrinchus. Classification (NCBI taxonomy): domain Eukaryota; kingdom Metazoa; phylum Chordata; class Actinopteri; order Acipenseriformes; family Acipenseridae; genus Acipenser; species Acipenser oxyrinchus. The sequence continues at coordinate 37,558,287 of CM060253.1, read as the reverse complement.
TATCTTTTCAATGTACATGCTTTAAAAAATCGTTACCAACATTTACAGTTTTATTTTGAAACTTGTGTGGCGCTGTGCATTTGCTCAACTTATCAATACTCTTTTTTTACCATGAAAGTAAAGAAGCCTCCATAGCATTTGTCTTTGCTGTAAAGAATGTTCCAATTAAGTAGATGGCAGTTAAGCTTCATTACATGATTGCGCCAGGCCATTGCTGCAGAGGGTTCTTCGCGTTATTAAAAGAAAAGATTCAACTTTGAAAATAAATCCTATGAGTAGTGTCTGTTGAATTTATTTTTTAAATGTAAACTTCTCTTTTAAAAGCCCATGTTGAAAGTACCAGCTCTGTGGTCCAGTTAAACAATATCGGAATACAAACTCACCCTTATTTAAAAAATAATCATAAATAATATTTTTCTTTTTCCATTTTCCTTTCTATAATATTTAGAATTATTAAAGATAATGCGTGCAGCAGCACAACTTTTGTTGGGATGTAGAAAATAGAGCATGTTAGCTGGACACTGCAACCTGATCCTTCACTGATTTGCTGATGGGTTTAATCCTGTGTGTTTTTGAGTTAATGCAACATGTATATATTGATCTGCATGCATTAGCTACAAATTGTATTAAGCATTTTAAATTACACTTTATTTTTTAAAAGTTCCTAATAGCTGTTTTGGTTTTCTTTTTCTTTTCTATGTAGCATCTTTGACTTTATTCCAGTAGAGGGCTCTTTAACCTAGCATGTACAGTGCAATCTTGAGTCACTTGTGAATCACATAGAAAATGGGGGGCTAGGTTAGTACCAACTGTGGCCATTTTAATATCTTTATTGAGATAAGCCAATTTAAACGTGTGCATATAACCTCTATAATATGGTAATTTTATTTAGCTGTATACTATTTTACTCACTTGGCTATTACCCTACATGTGAAAGATTTTGGTATGGTGATTATATGCATATGAACAGTGTTTGCTTATTTTTTTATTATTATTATTACTTTTTTTCATTATATTTTTGGAAGGGTCACAATTTACCAAATTTACCTCAAAGGTATGTAATAAAAAAAATTCACTGGTGTATTCAATTTAATAAGCATTGGCTTTACTCACTTGCCCCAAACTTACAAGGGGAATTTTTAGATCACATAAAGACCCTGGAGTAAAAAAATCTAAGAATTTTAGTTTTTGTGTCGTTAACACTTGTATATATAGCTGTGTTTGGTGTACTGTAGTGTGGTATAATGTCCATTCTATAATTAATACAAGTTAAACATTAGAGCAACTTCAGACCAGCATCACTTTATGACACACCCCTACAAGGTGCTGTAGAAGCTGAGAACATTTTTATTTTGAGTTAAGTAAAGTAAGAATTACTGTAGCGATCATTAAAGCAGGAGATTGTTTATAATGCAGTCCTTTATAGACCAAGGACAATGACAGACAAGATCAAACCTGGTGAAAACAAACTGGAGAACGTGTACAATCAATGTAAACAGGGTCACCTCATGTTTAATTTCTTGTTGACAAGGACAGACTAGCAATGTTGACCAATGTGTTGCCTCCCCAGTGTATGCACAGCTGTCATACATACTGGGCAGTGAGGATAAACAGGTGTACTTTGGAATGTCTCATATTCAGCTGGGAATTGAATACAACTAGTTTACTTTCTACTGGGAACAGTTCTCTGTTATCCTTCTGACACCTCTAGCTTGACATCTTTTTCAATCAATGTTTTCCAAATATTTGAATTCTGACAGCAGAACGTCCTGGGCATGATTGAGTTGGACATAACCTCTTTTTTTCTAGTGCGATATGGTGAATTGTAGTGATGGAGGATATCTAAAACATGGCATTACAGAATTTGTATCTGAATTATTCTATTTATGTATCTGCACGTTGTTCACATTTAGTTAAAGCAGTTTTTGAAGCTTCCAAACCCATTAGAAACTGCCTTGAACATTGTGCTGTTGCAAACCAGTGCACAGTGCATATTGTTGGTCTGAATAACAGGTAAATCTCTTAACTGCTCTGTCCAGGGTTCTGAAATGTGATGCCAGCCTCTGACTAAATTGTGTACTGTAGAAAGTGAATGTCTTACACACACTATTCTTGGACTACCTAATTTTACATTAATTAAAGTAGTGCTAAATTAGTTCTAATTAATGTGTTACAGTGTTAGTTTTACAAGAGTTACAAGCAGATCATTTAGCATGTTTTCATTGACCCCACTTTCTGTCTGAACTTTGTCAAATGTATCATCTCGTCTATATGCAGAGAAGACCAAATAGGAAGCCACTTATGCAAACACTCCTCACGGTGATCATTTTTTATTCTTTAAAAGTTCATTCAAATATAATTTCTATTTTTCTTTCATGCATATTTATTATTGCAATGTTTTAGTATTAAAAACAGATGTACAGTCAGAATACATTGAATGGCACTGTGTTTGTACTTCTGCTAATTAATGTTTTAATATGTTTATATACATTATTCTTCTGTTTAAACAAAGAACTGGCACCCCTTACTGATCAATAAATGGGCACAGATAGACATCAAACAAATTAATAGTGTGGACAGCTCTTCCATTTAACATTCAGCAATAGTATGAAGAAATCAATAAACACTGTAATTATAAACTACAATAAAGAAATGAAAACAAACAAACAAACAAACAATCTGCCGACTGGAATAAAGGCTTTATTTAGTTTTATTCTGCTTGTGTTACCACTGATGTACACCCACATGGTCTGTTGAATAATGAATTATGTTTTTATGTGTTTTGTTTTTCAATATCTGTACTGTACTCAGCAGTATAAAATTACTTTTGTATTAAGTCTTACCCATAGGGGAACTTGTATTATTTGTGTAAAAGTTAACTCTTCACTAAGATTTCCTTTTTTTTTCTCATGCTGATGGTATTGTATAGAAGTTCTGCAAAACTAAACTCAGAAGCCTATTTTTTCAAAAAATTTTTTTTAGGGATTATGGGTTGTTCAGCGCTCACCCTTCGTTCTTCTGAAAACTAAGAGCTACCCCTGCAGCACCTGATATAAACATTCTCCAGGATCCCCTGTCCCAATGGTACTATACATCTTGATTAGGCACATACAATTAGAAAATGTTTAGTATTGCATTTCATAGAAGGCTTTGTTAAATGTGGCAGTGTGTATCAGTCATTATATTTGGAGTTAAAATGCATTCTGGCAAACTTAAGTTAACATGTACTGTACATACCCCCCCAGGTAATTCCAAAGTTAATTCTAGTCAGTTGTTGTAATAATTGGTATTTTACAGACAACAGATATATAATGCTGAGATATTTTTGACAATTTCCATTGCTTTAACTGGGTGCAGAGAATAACTGGTTTCTGACATCACTGACTAACAGCAAATAGAAACATTTTTCAAAAGCAGACACCATATACTTTTAATAGAAATGGTGGCTCATTTGTTTGAGATTATGCCACAATGTGCATCTCACACTGTACACACTACACAAGGCACAATACAATTCTCTCTCTCTTTTTTTTCTTGGCTGTGTGATATAATAGTACTAATGTGTGAGTTTTTGTCATTCCTGAATTTTGGGCTCAGAAAATAGCCTAGTATTACTATATTGTTATACAGTATACAGTATGACTTCTCATTCAAATAAATTCAAGTTTTCTAGCTCTAAGAGTCCATCCAGTCAAGCATTTGGGCAAGAACACAAGTTAATTTAAATTCACAAAACTACTGTATTTACAGCAGAAAGAGGGCAATTGTATGTGCACCAATATACCAGGAATTGCTCATACAGTATGTTAATACCCGACTAGTTGGTAGACGTAGCTTATTTAAAAATCTTAAGCAAAGACATGTCTAAATTGATCTCCTTGAGCAACTAACATTTTGCAACTAGAGGGCAGTCTCTACTTAAGTTTTCAACCAGTAGTACATTAGTATACCCGGGCAGTTGGGTACATGGTATTACAACAATACAAGAAGCCCCAAAGCGAATAGCATAATATTGGCAAGGTAAAAGGCATGTTTACCTTTTGTGATTCATCAAACATTAATGAGAGAAGTCTTCTGTCAATACATGGCCTTCGAGTAAATGTCTGAGCTGTCCTTCACCTCTGAACAATTACAAAAAATTGCAGAAAAATGTACTCTGACAGGGAAAACAGCAGCATCTTTTTATACCCAGGAACTTGAGATGGATGTCTGCAGGTTACCGGCCTCTGGAGCACAAAGATCAGCCCAACAAATCTCCGCCCCCAAGCTCACTCGACGCCTGGCCTGTAGGAGTCTCAGCAGAGCAGTGAGGAGAAACAGTCTAAGCCAGATCCCACCCCTCCAACCCTGGGAGCGCCAAAGCCAATGCGGCTCCCCCCCCCCAGAGTCCCCAGCGAAGACCGTCTGCCTCGCACAACCAGGATTCGAACATGCGATCACTGGTTGTATGACTCACCCTGCACGCCACGCAGCAGTAGTTTTACCAGGTGAGCCATTTGGGGACCCATATTTCATATTCTTAAAAAATGCTGTAGAATGAAAAAAAAGAGTGAATTCCAAGGCATGCAATACATGCGCTGCATACACTGGTTAAGGCTCACTTAATGTGCTTTCTCAATGTGAAAAAAATTACCATAGCACACTCCAGTGACACTCACATATTGTTTCTGAATAAGAGTCAGGATCCAAGATAAACCACTGGAGCACACTCTATGAAAATAATTCTTATGTAAACTACTATAAACTCTCCGGATTTCAAGAGTCTGGAACTACAGATTGCAATTTACCCACACTGGTTTTAATAAATACTTTATTAGATTTGTTTGAGCAGATTTACTTTTCTTGTAATATTTTATAACCGTGTTCTTCTATTATTGTAATAACACTCAACTATGAATATATGTGCTGTGCAAACAAATATTCCCTTTAAGTCATTAATGAAGTGTGTTTGCAGAAAAAAAATAGATAATACATTTTATCTGTAGTTATAGAAACAGTGAAACAGCTATTTCCTCTAAAATTTATTCAGCTTGTAGACAAGCACTCAATGCCATTAAAATATATATATATTCAAGACTGCTTGTATGGTTCCTCGAAATATAAAAAATATAGTTCTATAGGTTTTTGAAGTCTGCGATAGCATGTCAGTACAGAATTAGTATATGCTGCAATAAACCCAGTGAACCCATTGCATTGTCATAAATGGTTACACTTAAAAAATAAAAAATAAGAAAAAAACTCAGCACAGCAAAGATACCAGCCTGCACTTAATGACCTGTATTTTCAAAGGGACTGCCTATGTCATTTTGAATTATGCTAATAAAAAAAGATTGCAACCACTATCTTACGTGAGGATAGGGAAAGTACTGTAGCAGTAACCATACAGTGTTTTACTTCCAGCACAAACAGATTCTACAGTTCACTGGCACAGACGCAGGCAGAAATCAACCATCTCCCTTGCTACTAAAAAAGCCCTGAATAGAAGTCTCAGTGGCCAGGTTTCCATGCAGTTTAGAAACTCCAAATTCTCTCTCCACCGTCATGACATATGTGACATAACACGCACATACCATGCACATTCCTCATGTTTGTCTTATTTCTTTTCATTGATTGTGAAATTAAAATGCACTGAAATATTCAAAGCTTGCCAAGTAAATTATACCTGAGAAACGTGCCCCAAGTGTTTTTGTACATGCTTTCAGATGAACATAAAATCAAATTTATGGAAATGCTGATCAAATCTAGCTTGACATTTTTTTTTATAAGACATTGATGGAAAACCTGGGCCAGGAAACATTAAGGTCTCAGTGGCAATATTCTCTTGGAATTCACACAGGTTGTGTCTTTTCAGTTTCTGAGTAGATTACAATTGGCATAAAAGGACTGAAATACACTTAAAATAATCCTGCGTCAAATACAACCAGTATCTCTGAATAACAGTTGACCACTAGTTGTGCTCTCTCAGGCCTAATCACTTTCATATTTGCTTTTTCATCGGTCTTGGAATTATCCTTTAAAGGATTGGAGAAGGATATAAACAATAAAGAATAAAAGGTTGATCCGTGAGGCAGTTTAGCTGTTATACAACCATATACATTTTATAATACTGACAATATTGGAAATTGTTTCCGATGAGTTAAACACATTTAAAAATTGGCCAGTGTATATATTGTGTATGTGATGCTGTCTACTTTACCTTCATCAGCATCATCAGTGACAAACCTTTTAAAAATATTCACAAATGATATTTATCAACTAATGATACATACATAAAAAAGCCAACTTTTAGCTTGTCCTGTTATAAAAGCCCATCACTGAAATGTCCTTTGTATGATCCTTTGTATTCTTGCAAAATTCTAATTGACATCTAACGTATGTTATATTCTGAAATCGTTTAATTACTACGTTTAGTGTCGTTGAAGCCATCAATTGAGGAGTAAAGCACAAGCTGACTGCTTATAGTATTTGTGAGAAAAAAATATTTCCCATTTATTATATTCCAAGGTTTTTTTCATGTCTTTTCATGTAGTTAAGCAAAACTTTTTTTTTTCAATAATTGTGGCACAGAATTGAGATTTATTTTGTGGCAGTTTTGAAAATATGGTACACAAAATGGCTATAAAAAGGTACTGGTAGTACATAATCCTCCAGCAGGAAAAAAAAAGAGTAATAGACAGTTTTGAAAATATGTTTTTGACTTTTATTTCTGTAATAAATCTTTGAAAATTATAATAAGCTTCATTATTATAATTCTAAATTGAGACGCAGTTCATAAAGAATGTTTCTGCACACAGGGCTCTTACAGGGAAAATTCACATTTTCATTTGCCATCGGCCTAAATCTTTGAAACACCAAGCAAATTGAAATGCTTGCTTGTCTTTTAAAAACATAAGAAAGTTTACAAACGAGAGGAGGCCATTCGGCCCATCTTGCTCGTTTGGTTGTTAGTAGCTTATTGATCCCAGAATCTCATCAAGCAGCTTCTTGAAGGATCCCAGGTTGTCAGCTTCAACAACATTACTGGGGAGTTGGTTCCAGACCCTCACAATTCTCTGTGTAAAAAAGTGCCTCCTATTTTCTGTTCTGAATGCCCCTTATATAATCTCCATTTTAGAACCCTGGTCCTTGTTTCTTTTTTCAGGTCGAAAAAGTCCCCTGGATCGACATTGTCAATACCTTTTAGAATTTTGAATGCTTGAGTCAGATCACCGCGTAGTCTTCTTTGTTTTCAGTCATTTGTTTGCTTGCTCAAAGCATATTCGTGTATAAACAGCAAACTCCTGATTTATTGCATACACCATAATGTGCTTACAACATTTGATGATCAATTTTTTAGGCAAAAAAATACTTTTCCTTCACTGTTTCAGACACCATATGTCAGCCTGCTTCTCCCATCGTATGCTAATATATTAAGAAAAACTGTTGTTTACAAAATAGTTCCACTATTCTGAAATGCTAAACATTACACAAGCCTGATTCCTATTACCAGGTCTACAAACTCCTTTATTTATGTGCGTTGATCCATGCCTGTCCAGTTCACCAATATCTTAATACTCCGTCTGGTGTGAAAAAAGCAACCTCCAAACCAAGGGTTGAAAACTTCTCACATTAAGAACTTGTTTTTTACTGTGAACTATATCACACCTTTAATAATGTGGGTTTAAATCTAACTACCAATAACCCAATCAACACCTTTATTTTTTAACACTACTATGTTTTCTAGTGTGACTTCCAGTACAGTATACACATTGCCTGCTTCACTCAGAATGAAATGTGACACAAGATGTCAGCACAAATGGATAGAAACAAGTTTAATTTAAGAGCATATATCCTGTGGGAATCCTCTGCATCCTATTGTTACTCTAAATATCCCAGGAGCTGTTTGGCTACAGTAAACTTTTTAAGTTCATATTCTCTCAATAATTGTAGCTAATCCTGTGGATATATGAAATTGCAATGTATTTTTCTGGTATTTCTATGGTATTACCATGATAGTACCATGCATTACCATAAATGCAAAGGTATTTCTGTTGTGATGCTATGTTTTTTTTCTGTTTCCCTAAAAGTGAATAGATTCAGTTTCCCTTCCCAATTTCAACTCTTGTATGAAATAATCATGTGAAAACATTGTGGTTTTGTAGCAGTACTGGTGTTCAGGAAACACATCCATACATGACAGGATTTTTCACACATTATGGAAGTGAATGATGTTAGCTATTCTAAACTTACTGTATATGATACACATTTGAAATTAGCTGAAATATTGTTTTGGTTTTTAAAATAGTAATATACACAATTAGAAAACGATTCAGTACCATCAGCCAATCAGCTTCCAGTTCTAGTGGGCTCTAATAGACGTTAGATGCCCCCTGGAACGTCTCAGCACCAACTGTGAATCAGATTTAAAATCAATCCGCGCAAGTGCTGGCTTTTTCTTTTTGACTTGCTGTATTTTTAAGTGTTGTTCACTTCTATTGGACAGTAAATACCAAACAAAGACACAACTGATCCAAATTAATTTTCTTATCCACCAAAACCAGCCAATCGGTATTTGCATTGACGAAAGCAACCAATCCTGTACCTGCAACTGCCAGAGCCAATCGCAGAATGTCGACAGGAGTCACAGACATAGCATCTTTCAACAGCAACAAAGAGAAACACAGACAGTTCAGTAATATTGCTCCATTCATATATAGATTCAGGAGAGAAAGGCTTTGGCTGAAGGTAGATACATGGTGAGTTAGGAGGCATTTTACACTGGTGTTTAATGAGAGATTGTATTGGTAGTTTAGACTCCATCGTATACAGGCTGTTAAGTAATTGCTCTGTTCATTCCTCAGGCAATGTCCAGATTATAAATAGGGGTTTAAAACCCTAACAAGTTAATACTAAATCAAAAGAGATTTACTAAATAAAAACAATTTTTTTTTCTCTTTATGTGTATGTCATCCTTGTTTTTTTTTTATTTAAAAAATGTTCGGGACTATTTTCTTAGAATGTCTTTACTCAGCGGAAAAGTATCTGAGAAATCAGTACAAGTTCAATGTAAATCTGGGTTTTAAGGTGCTTTTTTTTAAAGAAAACAATGATAAAAATCATTTTTTCAATAGCGATAGTGCCCTCTTGATCATGGCTCTACCATGTGATAGTTGCATAACTCCCATCGCGATCAACTATCACACTGTAGAGCCATCATCGACGGGCACTATCGCAAGTACATCAATTTAAATTGTATGATCAACTTTGGCTAAATTAATGGTTTATATGTCCACCTCACTGAACATTCATAAAGTCAATGTTTTTGTTATATTTAAAATATTGTAATTAACAGAACCTGTAATAGTGCAATGTAGGAATGCCATTAAACTCACTATATAAAATGTATCAGTACAGTTCTTCTTCCAACCTATGGGATTGTTGCTGTCAGATGCAAACCTTTCTTGTGTAGACTTATTTATTGTTATTTTTTTCAACAATTCAGATAATGACAGTCAGATCACACTTTTATTTATACACTATTTTCAGTTTTTTGGTGGGGTTTCTTTTACAATAAAAGTTAGTTATGTACAATATATATATATATATATATATATATATATATATATATATATATATATATATATATATATATAGATCGTACAGCATGTGGTACATGCATCGAAAAGTACAAGTTTATTAATTAATAACTAAATGTAAAATGTGATGTGAAATTTCAGTGTTTATACAAAACAAATTGTTCCCTATACCACATGTAAAAATGTTGGTTAAATGTTCATACTGCTAGTTAAGGTGTAAAGATTCTAATTAATTGTGTTGCTCATTTCCCCCTTTACTTATAAAATACATTGTTATCCTTGAATAGATACCAAAGTAGTGTCAGAAATACCATGGATTATGTACCATGGTTTTACCATGGTAGTACCAAGGTCATTTTTCCTAAGGGTTCATTAAATACATTGTTATGAATCTGAAATGTATGGTATCTCATGTCAATATCAGAGTCTATCCCATAACAATGGTGCATTCAACGTGTGTTTGTCAGGGAAGTGTTACTGGTAGAAATTAGAAAGTCAAGAAAAGGAAGAGTTCACAATTCCTACATATTAAGCATGTACAGTCCATAACATGTTGTTTAGCTGTGGAAAGCTATTCACCGCAAAGCAATGGACAACAATATTCTAGATCTGGGGCAACCAAACTTCTTCCACAGGGGTACACTTATGCAGAGTTGCAGCCTAAAAAGAGTCAGTACATAACTGCTACCTAATCTAACATCAACAGAAGTGAACATTCCCAACTCCTGAACTAGTTATGTATTATAAACAACACAGGCAAGCCAAATTCAGATGTCTGCAGGGCCACATTTCCACTGAGTCCTGGCTTTGGACACCCCTGTTCTTGGACTACAAAAATGGATGGAATGCTGGAGCCAACACCTGGAAGTGTTATTGCAATAACCGTTCAATATGGCCACCATTAGTGTCAAGGATGGTTGCCTTCCATGGGAGAACATTAAAATTGCAGAGCGCAGCATTTCCATAGGGACAATTAACACCTCTTGATGGATGGTGTCCTTAAGCTGTGCAGGATATGTTTATTTTTTTTCCACAGCTGCCACACAAAGTTATCAAATGACTTTGTATACACCTTTTGTTTACTGTAATTTCATGAATAACACACACTCTTTTCTTGTTAATGAGAATGTCTGTGGGCTGTAGATAGATGTGCAGTGTACTAGGGTTATACTATTGGATATTGTATGCATTTCTGACATGGTAGTGAATGGGAAGTATGCTTTATACAGAGCGTGAGCGTTAGTTCTGAAAACCCCATACCACAGGGTGAGACTGTGGATTTAAGCAGTGGATAACTGCAGCATGTTAAGGTAATATTTCACTATTTCACTGAACAGAAATGTATCACTTTCCCTGTCAATTGCCTGCTGCCCTTGAGTCTTCTGTAAACACTGTGCACAACACGTCAACAAAGAAAACATGAAGACATTGAAACATTTTTATTTTCGTTAATGCAAAAGAGAGCATCTTTATGTATAGATTTGTGAAGGTGCTTTTGCTTGCTTGTTTGTGTTGCTTCTCCATCGCTGCATCTCTATTAGCCAAAACATGTGTCTAATTGATTTAGTTTCCCAGCTAAAATCTTTACCCATTTAAAGTTTCAGCCTGATTTGTAAAGGTTCAATTTAAAGAGTAAGTAGCTTCAAATGTAATTTGATTTTTTTTTTTTTTTTAACATTTCCCTTACTTTGTTTAGTATTTGAAATTGCTCTGAGTGATTGCTGCTCCCAAATTAAATTATTATAATTTTCTCTACATCTGTCTTAACTTGCTTGGAACTTGTAGTGTTACACTGTGACTTTTCAACTCTGCTAGCTCCACCTACAATATAGTTTACAAACGAGAGGAGACCATTCGGCCCATCTTGCTTGTGGTTGTTAGTAGCTTATTGATCCCAGAATCTCATCAATCAACTTCTTGAAGGGCTTCAGTGAGTTAGTGAGTTATAGGAAAATAATTCCATCTAGGGTTTATGTGACGTCATAAACTACGAGACCGTTGGGTCGAGTAGTTTATAAACTATCACAGAAACCTTAGATGAAATTATTTTCCTTTAACTCACTGACGCCTATCTATTATTTTTTATAATACATGGACATTAGTATCTGTAATAAAAAAAGACAATAAACGGGTGTTAAGGTTCAAATTGCAAGTGAATTTAATGAATACTAATAACTAGGTTTGCTAGTTTTCGATTTTAATTGGTAAAGCCTGTTAAAGGTCAAATTCCCAAAAAGTTCGACTGAAATAAATTTATATCCGATAAACGTCGGTAAAACCACTCACTATTTTTTTTTTCTTACCAAAAATAATAATTTAAGAAATCATCTCTAGTCTGTGTAGTTTTTATACTTGCTGTCTGTCCTGTCTCCGTTCTGCTCTGAATGGCTAGGGGTCGCTGTCAGTCAACTCAGTGGTTCCTTAATAGGCTAGTGTAGTTTCACCGTCAGTCATTTCATCCTGTCCTGACAGATCTCGTTGGCTGAAGCAGCGCTAGAATGCTCTCATTCGTTTAAATGACTGTCAATCATCAAGACCGACTGTGCACTTTCATTTGCCAGCTATAGCCTGTCATTCAAAGCGCCTACTTTGAAATTAGCAGGTTAAGGTGTAGACCTACACCTAGGCTTTTGCTATTTTAGGTATATACGGTGAGTTACTAGTTGATTTGAAAATGGGGTACAAGAGGAAAACACTTAATGAGTATTGTGCACAATAACCTGATCGATGGCTGAAGTCTCCGCGGCAGGACTAAGCGGGCCAGTCTGCCTTGCCTCCAGTGAGTCCAGCTGTGCTTAAGGAGAAGGGCGGAGCTCAGAAAAATAAGTGCAAGTTTAGTTCTGTTAAACTATCTAATGTTTTGTTCTGTGCATATTATTTTTACTTGTGAATGTATTTATAAAAGTCTGTGTAATACACTTTATATACTGCATTTTTTACGGTTTATTTGAGGCAATTTTTTAAATTTGTGTAGGAACTTTAGCTTTATAAGGTATAGCTTTGCTGTGACCAAATGTTATTTCAATTAGAATGTTGGTACCATGGTTTGTTGCATGTCGAAAATGATAAAGGGTTTTTTCTAAATTAGACGTTTCTCAATGGCATAAAAAGTGTTTTTTTTTTTAAGCATAAAGGTCGATTTCACCCATGCTCTGCTTGAATTGAAAAATAAAGATTGAAAAAAAAATGGTAAATTCTTTAAAAAATAAATGTTGATATTAATCGTCGAAGCAAGCCTACTAATAATGTACATTAAGTCAATATTAAAGAATCTTAAATATAATTTTCTTCTTGATAATTCAGTAACGGTGAATTAAACTGGGTCAATAATGAACTGCAAAAAATAACGTATTTTTAAGGAAAATGTGTTTCAATGGGGTATGCTTTTTTTTTTAATTACTTTTGTCAGAGTGTAAGATTTGTGTCACTCGTTTGGTTGGTGCTCCCGTTGGTGAAGGATGATTGTAAATCTTTACAGAGACAGATTTGTTAAAAGTGCTGAAAAACACAAATTGTGGGTGTTGTCGAGTGATTGAAATTCTGAAAGTCATTGACAGGAATGTCTTTAATTTCCCCTTCCTCTCCAGTTTTACTGAGATACGAATGTACCTGCTTTACATAAATGTTTTTCTTTTTTCAAATTTCTGTTACTCTGTATCAAGGTTAATTAATAAACTCTAAAACCTGATTACTGTGATTTGAAATTGTTAGCTGTGTCTGGTAATTTCTGCTCTCTTAGGGCCCAGGAAAGTGTAAATGGAAGATGCAACTAACAACAGTCTTTACAGTCAGGCGATCCTAAGTTGACTTTGTAAACACATGACAAGAGTCAGGGATTTCCTGTTTAAATCAACTATTCCTGGTCAGTTTATATGTGTTAGACTTCACTGGCTCCAGGTTAGCTGTGCTATGCTGATATTCTCCTGCCTCATGTTTTCTCCACGTTATTTCTCCCTTTTGTTGACTCATCAAATTTCTTCTGCTGATTCATAATCAGGCCCAATACGGACTGGTAAAAACTTTACCAGTTTCACTGCAATAAAAAAAAAAAACTACACCTACAAGCAGAGAGTACTGCAGTACTGTTTCTCTAAGGCAGCAAATAAGGCAATTACCTTGGAATGTCAACTCTTGAATTTAATAGGAATCTCTGTTCCATTGCATTTGGAACACAAGACATTTCAGACGTTTCATTTTTTGTTTACCCTGAAGATGAGTTTCTAGCACTAATTATAGTTTGCTTGGAGTCTAGCTCAGACCGAGAGGCTGAGCACTTGCCATGCCTTCTAATGAAAAAGAATAGAAGAAAGGAATCTTCCAAGAGCCTAGACCTTGACCTCTAAGAAAGGAACTGTAAATCATTCAGAAACATCATTCCTTATTTTGCTTCCAGTTTCCAGCATGGATTAGCTATACTCTAAACTTAATTAGGATTATTATAAAAACTGTATCATATTAAAAAAAAAAAAAGAAAAAAAAAGGAAAAACTGGGGGTCATTTTTCATTTCAGCTAAATGCCTTACCTTGTATCTATAATGAAGGAGAGTTTGAATTAATTTCAAAATTTAAAATCTAGAGAAACCAACCAAACCATGAAAGAAAACATGAATAGCTGTTGTTTTGTTTTCAGGGTGACCTTTCATATTCTCCTGGTCGCAATTAATCCTTCTCACTGTAACGCTCCTTTTTATGTTATAAAACAGGAATTTAATTATGTGATATACCACTGAAAATACTATCAGTAGTAAAAAATAAATAAACTGCCATTGAAAACACCACTGAATGAAGGCACAGTGATTTAGCCTAACAAAAGCCACTGAATCAAGAAATTATTAAATCAAGGTTGGGTAGCTGAATGACAGATATAAATACCTATTTTTAACAGCTGGAGGCTCTCAAATTGTATGCACTGGAATTGTATGCTTAGAATGAAAACTATCTAAATACTTGATGGAGTAAAACTAGTAATAAATCACGGTTCCTTTCTGGAGAAATGTCATTAATTTATCTGACAATAAAAGGTAGACCAAGATGGATCTTAATACCAACACCCAATTATAAACCTGATATTTTTACAGCTCCTTTCACTATCTTTTAATTGTATGTTATTCAGTGGGTAAATAAATTAAATTGAAATAGATACGGTATCAAGATTGCAGCAACAGTAGCAGCCCAAAGTTACAAACACATTAGGTATGGAGGTTGTTCAAAATACTGAAGTGTCATTACATTGTCAATTAAAAAAAAAAAAAAAAAGTCTATGCATTCTTTCTTTATTGTTCATTATTTAAAAGCGTCACTGATAATTTAATTCAGTAAACCGTTTTCTAATTACAGGCTCACTGTGATACCTGATTCTGTCCAATTCATCTGGTTGTGACTGTTAATACCATGTAGTTAAAAATTTGTATTGTATTTTTTTTTTTCTAGTTCAAAATTGGTAAAGAAAAATATCAGTGTGTATGTTCAGTTTCACATTTGATCCAAAAGTAAGTGATTTATCAACAGACAAAGTTGACAGTGAGAATGGTAATTAACTTATCTTACGGTCACAACAGAATGTTAAATAAAGATTAATGTGTATGTGCAAACATTTCTACAAACAGTATGTGACAGTAAGCACATATCTTTTACTTTGAAAATACACACAATTGCTAAATATGAGCCCAGGGCTTTCAAAATGGTCAGTTCTGACCTTGGAAGGTTTGGAACACATCACAGAACATTGGTTGCATTTGACATGATTTATCTATTTTAAAGCATATGTAATTGAAACTTCAGTTTTACATACAATCTATACAAATGAAATAAAACAGTCACGTGTTCTTTAAATCACCAGAACTAGTTTTGATGCTCTGGCAAATGCAGAGGATAATGCATTGAGTTCTCATGGAGTAATTGCTTACATCTAAAAAGCAATTTATACATTAGTCTGAAAAAAAAAGTTTGTTTTTTGTTTTTCAAACAGAATTCAAAGAACATAATAAAATACACCGCAGGGAATTATGCACAGGAAAAAACAAAATTATGCAAGGAAAAATACCAAAATTATGCAAAATTAAATCCTTTGTATTATTTGTTTACAAATTGAATTAAATATAACACTATTTTAACCTTCTTTAGAAATATGTACAGGTATTTGGTATTTATATAGCACACAGCACATTTGTATCACAGAATCAACTGCTTTTCCTTGAACAAAAAAGTGACCCATCAGGTGTAAATTTTAAAACCTAAATGCAGTTGTTAAATAAGGAAAATAAGGACTTTTCAGCAAAATTACCCTGCTGTGAATTAGATGCTCACACATGCAAAAAACAAACAAACTATTAAACAAAAGTACTGTGCAATGTAACAAAAAAATATGTGCAGTTATATTGGGTACTTCTCATACTACCATAGCACAGCAGGTAAAAATTAAATAAAACATCAAAGACTAATCAAAATGATTTTATGTTGACGTGAAGTCTTTTTAAATTGCAAGATTGAAGTAAAGGAAAACCAGTTCTTTTAGTTTGTCCTCCGAAAGAACGCCTTCGATCAGAGAGAACAAGGTTGTACAGTGAATCCTCCTTGACATGAGACATTACAGGAACTCTTCTGGGGTTGAAAATCCATACGCATTTCTGTTTTCCTACTATTTAATATTTCAAGCCAGCAGTGAGCCAAAACAAGGCCTTATTGACAGTCATTCTTGTCAGATTGACTGAAACAGTATACTGTATGGAAGGATGCTCATTGTTGATATACAATGAGAAAACAAATAGAATGACATAACTGCACTGCAATGACAGGAACATACAACTGGAATAGCATTCCATTTGGTGCTGACAGAAAACCTGTTGATTACAAAATACTGCTTTAGATTCATAATTATTTTATCGTTTTTTTTTGTTTTGTTTTTAAATATATGGAATTTATACAAATGTTAAAGTGTAAACATTTTCACTGAATATTTTATTCATTACCTCTTCATAATCCTATTAATGTGTTTTCTCTATGACAACATATTTAAAAAAACAAATCCTTATCTGTTCAAGGCTACTGCAAACAATCTATATTCTAAAACAATACAATACTACTGAACACACACACAAGCATGTTCCTTTAATTAAAATTGCACCTTGAATGACTGGTTGACAGATGCAAGACTCTTAATCAATGCATTGCCCAAGGAACTGCACTGACAACATATGACAGGTTTCCTGTAGTTACTGCATTCACTGCTTCCTGGGTTTCACCAATCCATCCAGTCTCTCTACCTAGCTAATCTTTAAATATGACAGATCTGGATAATGCAGGTATAATCCTGTACCTTTTTAACACACATTCATCCCTTCCAAAAAAAAGACCTTGCAGAACTTAATGCCTACTTTATAATGTGTTTTTTTGCTTACTTTTGATGGCATTTGCAATTATTTGGGTGGTTTTGGGTTATGTTGCTCTTTTCTTTTTTTTCGTTGTTGTTGTTATCAGTTTTTCTTTAAATGTGACTTTACCTGGCTTTGGGGAGTTGAAAGGTTACTGTATATTGTCACATGATTTGAATGGAATAAGAAAGGCTTTTAGTCCAATCACTTAGGATTCTTCAGACAAGACGTTAGGTAAAGGCTGACAAATTAATATTGTAGTGTACGGTTGAAAATGAAAGAAGGAGACACAATTTGCAGGCACTTGAATCCACGGTTTACTGGGACGATTATTCCCGGCCCGTTAGCCTGGGCCACACCAAAAATAACAGAGTCTTGCCCTCTCACAGCAGCACAGTCACACAGCAGCTTGCCTCACTCAGCTCTGCCCGCGCTGATGTGGGTACCTTTTCTTACTCTGTCCACTGCATCGAGTTTCATTTTAACAAAGAAAGATTGTTGTTTGTTGCTGTCTGCCATGCTTTGTACTGTATATCTGGAATTGCATTATGGGGGAAATGTGAGCCATGACCTTACCGTGTTCTAACCTATTCCGCACTATAACAGGTTACGTTATAACGGTAGCACTGTATTGGAGCAACAGAACACCATCAAATAGAAAGGGCAATATATATATATATATATATATATATATATATATATATATATATATATATATATATATATATATATATTAGGTTCAGCTGCATTTGGTTTCATATTCTGTGAGTGATTTTTTTCCCTTCATAAACCTTATAAATATACTATACCCCCCCCCCACCCCGAAGCAAAAAGTAATTAATTGTGACAAAGTTAAATGGTTTAATCTCTGTAACTGTCAACTGTCTGACAAAGAGAAACATTAATGTTGGTTGATAGTAATATACCTTCTGGGCTTGGTGTTGAGCTATGCAGTGCCCAAATGCTGGATCTGACAATGGGTATTAATATTACTGTAGATCCTTTACCCCCAGAGGTGGTGCTTCAGGATGTTCTTGACTTAATAGTGTTTTTAGAAGTGTACAATTTGATTTATTTGAGTAAACTGAAAAAAAGGAAGCTTAAGGTTACTTTGAGTACTAGTGGGGGTACATGCAATACAGAAACACAATGAGACAGACACAGGGTTCTATTGTAAGTAGTTAAACAGAGGTAGATCTGTTTTGTGATGCGGTCTGTAAACATTCTTAGCCAATCATTTAGCATAGAATTGTTTTATTGATTAATCAGCAGCACATATATATATATATATATATATATATATATATATATATATATATATATATATATATATATATATATATATATACAGTACTGTGCAAAAGTTTTAGGCAGGCGTGAAAAAATGCTGTAAAGTAAGAATGCTTTCAAAAATAGACATGTTAATAGATTATATTTATCAATTAACTAAATGCAAAGTGAGTGAACAGAAGAAAAATCTAAATCAAATCCATATTTGGTGTGACAACCCTTTGCCTTCAAAACAGCATCAATTCTTCTAGGTACACTTGCACAAAGTCAGGGATTTTGTAGGCATATAGTCAGGTGTATGATTAAACAATTATACCAAACAGGTGCTAATGATCATCAATTCAATATGTAGGTTGAAACACAATCATTAACTGAAACAGAAACAGCTGTGTAGGAGGAATAGAACTGGGTGAGGAACAGCCAAGCTCAGCTAACAAGGTGAGGTTGCTGAAGACAGTTTACTGTCAAAAGTCATACACCATGGCAAGACTGAGCACAGCAACAAGACACAAGGTAGTTATACTGCATCAGCAAGGTCTCTCCCAGGCAGAAATTTCAAGGCAGACAGGGGTTTCCAGATGTGCTGTCCAAGCTCTTTTGAAGAAGCACAAAGAAACGGGCAACGTTGAGGACCGTAGACGCAGTGGTCGGCCAAGGAAACTTACTGCAGCAGATGAAAGACACATCATGCTTACTTCCCTTCGCAATCGGAAGATGTCCAGCAGTGCCATCAGCTCAGAACTGGCAGAAAACAGTGGGACCCTGGTACACCCATCTACTGTCCGGAGAAGTCTGGTCAGAAGTGGCCTTCATGGAAGACTTACGGCCAAAAAGCCATACCTCCGGCGTGGAAACAAGGCCAAGCGACTCAACTATGCATGAAAACACAGGAACTGGGGTGCAGAAAAATGGCAGCAGGTGCTCTGGACTGATGAGTCAAAATTTGAAATATTTGGCTGTAGCAGAAGGCAGTTTGTTCGCCGAAGGGCTGGAGAGCATACACGAATGAGTGTCTGCAGGCAACAGTGAAGCATGGTGGAGGTTCCTTGCAAGTTTGGGGCTGCATTTCTGCAAATGGAGTTGGGGATTTGGTCAGAATTAATGGTCTCCTCAATGCTGAGAAGTACAGGCAGATACTTATCCATCGTGCAATACCATCAGGGAGGCATCTGATTGGCCCCAAATTTATTCTGCAGCATGACAACGACCCCAAACATACAGCGAAAGTCATTAAGAACTATCTTCAGCGTAAAGAAGAACAAGGAGTCCTGGAAGTGATGGTATGGCCCCACAGAGCCTTGATCTCAACATCATCGAGTCTGTCTGGGATTACATGAAGAGAGAGAAGCAACTGAGGCTGCCTAAATCCACAGAAGAACTGTGGTTAGTTCTCCAAGATGTTTGGGCCAACCTACCTGCCGAGTTCCTTCAAAAACTGTGTGCAAGTGTACCTAGAAGAATTGATGCTTGATGCTGTTTTGAAGACAAAGGGTGGTCACATCAAATATGGATTTGATTTAGATTTTTCTTCTGTTCACTCACTTTGCATTTAGTTAATTGATAAATATAATCTATTAACATGTCTATTTTTGAAAGCATTCTTACTTTACAGCATTTTTTCACACCTGCCTAAAACTTTTGCACAGTACTGTATATATATATATACACACACACACAGAAATATACCTTTAATTTTTTACAATCAAAATAAATAACATCTGCAATAGAGGTTAAGGTGCTGTGAAAATGATATTTGGAAGATTTTACCTACAATCCTTGACTGTTAAATTATCCAGAGGAATGGTTTCTTCATTCAAGTAATTAAAAGAAGTCCCCAATTCCACTTTAAGGTCAGGTTCTGTCAAACCTTCTACACCTCATCCAACAGGACTACTGACAATAGATTAGGGGACAGAAGTGCATTATGTACAGCAGATATTAAGTGACATTAGCAAGGCTAAATTATATTGTGCCATCTGTAATAAAACCATGCTTTTAAAGAAATATGAAACAGATTATTAGATGTGTAATTATACAAAATAAATAGCTTGAATCATTTGTCACTAATAACACCTCTGCCTTTTAGTTTCATCTTTTTGTGTCGCCTCCTTGGAGTGCTATTCTCATCTGGCCCATGTGTGGCCAGGATTAAATGATGTGTCAAATAACACCTGAGCTACATGCATCACCTTAACCTCAAGCACACAGGGTGATTAGTTGGCTGCTGACTTTGATTGCAGCTTCCATTAGAACACATAATAAATACCAGATATATACCACTGAAATAATAAGATAATCCAGGCAGTGCACTGATCACAATTATTATTATTATTATTATTATTATTATTATTATTATTATTATTATTACACGGTTATAGTTTTACAGTCTTATTATACACAGTGATGGCACGGGACTCATGTATAATAAGAATAGGTGGTGGTGTGAGATCAGTGTATACTAAGATTGTCTGTGTATAATCAAGTTGATGATAAAAATAACCTCTGTTTAAAAAATAATTGTAGCACCAGTAAATGAACACAACGATGCAGGGCGATGCAAGGGTTCCAATAATGGAGGTTTTATTTATTTTTCTCAATCAGAACACAGCGTAGTTTACACAAAACAAAAATATATTCAACTTGAATATCTTACTGCTCTTTCTCTTTCTCTCGCTTTTCCTGTTTATCCCTTTTTGTCACATCCGGTTTTTCTAACTTTATTTTTCACCGGCCTCTCTTTGGCAAACACAATATTCCAAAACCTGTGCAGCCCTCCAAATCTGAACTGATAAATAAACGTAAATATTTCAGTCTTACATTAACATGGCATTCAAGCAAAACATTGTGAGTAATGTTTTTCTCATACTGATTTCATTTTGTACTTTGCACCTTATGCATTTTGGAGTGCGTATGCTTTTTCTTAGTAAATCATTAAAATAAAAACAATGTTTATGGTTTTCAGTCTGTTTCCATTTATTTAGGTGTAGGTATATAACAGATAACCATACTAGCCTTTGCTTGTGTGGGTCACCAGTTTGCATATTACAATTATCACCAGTTACCAATTTAAATGAGAGCTGTTTAAAAGACATGCTTAGAATTAGTTGCTGCTGATAGACAATCTGTGCCTGTTCTAGCAGGTGCAGGAAGTCTCATTTGAGCACCAAAGTTGTTTCCATGGCAACATGCAGCCATCTTCATTTATCTGAGTACAAGTCATAAATTAGACGATGCGTGGCTTCAACCAGCCTACATAGTATAATAATCCAGTGAATGACTCTTCAAGCTGTTTTCAAGTAGGTCACATTTGCCTTTTATATCAAAATGCATTTAAATTAAGAGAACTGCATTTATAAATATAAATCTATTTTGAAAGGCTGGATAAAACAGTATGTGGTTCAAATAGCCAAAACATTTTTTATTATATTTTTTTACATTAATTTACCTATGTTGGATTTACATGCTTTTTACTTTTAAAATACAGTTTTAACCATATTTAATCCTTTATTTCAGTGGGCTTCACATTTAGCTAGCTTGGTTTTCCAGGATGACCAATTCCATAAAGATAGGTGGTACCCCCATTAATCTATAACATGGTAATAACTTCATATCTACAGTACCAATGGTTCCTGCTCTTAAACTGTTAATGACGTGCTTCCTTTTCTACTCGGAGTCATAACCTAAACAGGAATCTGGGCTGCTTTTCATAGCATATCAGCAGGACTAATAGAGGCTCTAGCATATTATTATTATTATTTGTTTATTTAGCAGATGCCTTTATCCAAGGCGACTTACAGAGACTAGGGTGTGTGAACTATGCATCAGCTGCAGAGTCACTTACAACTACGTCTCACCCGAAAGACGGAGCACAAGGAGGTGAAATGACTTGCTCAGGGTCACACAATGAGATAGTGGCTGAGGTGGGATTTGAACCAGTGACCTCCTGGTTACAAGCCCTTTTCTTTAACCACTGGACCACACAGCCTCCTTAAATGGTTACAAGCCCTTTTCTTTAACCATTGGACCACACAGCCTCCTTAGCATACCATATGATGTGCGAGAGTTGTAAACAAGCAGGCATACAGAATCTGATGTGACTGATGTAGACAACATTCTGTATGTTGCATATACTTTTTTATACGAGTTAACCCCATAATATAAGGGGTTGAGAAAAAAAAATCCAAAATGAAAAAAATGTATGCATTACTATTACCACAGCACAACAAACCTCTATATTTAAGTTCATGATTACGTTGTACATGAAGCGAGTAGTAATGTCAGTTATGTGTTTAAATTGATGTCATTTTGCTACCCGGGTGCTACCCAAAATTGTATTTTAAAATGCAGCATAGTAAAAACAGAAAAATAATAATAATCACATTTTTGAAGAAATATTGAACTATTAAGCGATTGTGCCTGTCGATGAAGGCTCTAAGTTGTAGTTGACCACAACTGGGTACTATCGCTAAAAAAAAGTATTTTCTCATTATTTTCTTTAAAAAAAGCACTTTAAAACCTAGATTTACCTTTAACTTGTAATGATTTGTCGGGTACCCTTCCGGTGAAAAGTTTTAGGGAAATAGTCCCTAAAATGTTCAGAAAGGATCACATGCATAATTAGAGTGGAGAAAAAAACAAAAAAAACCCTCTTTATTAAACAAATAAGTTTTTACTTGTAAGAACTACTTATAGATTATCTGGACATTCGAGCATATCTGAACTGTCCGTGTCTCTCTGTTTGTTGCAGTCAAGCTGACAGGCTTTGATTGGCTGATTCATCAGTTGCGGGTACAGGACTGGTTGCTTTCATCGGTACAAAGTATTAATTGATTGTTTTTGGTGGAAATTTGGACCAACTGTGTCTTTGTTTAGTATTTGCTGTCTAGTAGATGTGAACTGAGTTTTCATTACAGCAAATCAAAATGAAAAAGCTGGCAGATTGATTTTAAATTTGATTCACAGTTGATGGCAGCTGATTGGCTGATGGTACTGAATCATTCACTAATATGTTTTATTTATAACAGTGTTAATGACTTTAGTGTCTGTTCTTTACTGGTGTTTAAAACCTGCAGATCTTAAAGGACCTCCACAATGGTTTTTCAGTAATTACAATGATGAAATGAAGTGCTGCCCTCATTTGTAGTTTCATTCTCCAACACACATTTAAAAGCATAACACAACAGTAATTGATTATACCATCCTGTTGCATATCTATTATAACTGAACTTCAGTAAAAAGGGTAATGGAATATCAATTAAATATGTATTCATGTCACGCACAATAAAGCATTATTTGTCATAGTGGCAGGACGGCTGGTGTTGAAGTCCCCAGACCAGGAAGTTGACACTGACAAGTACTGCGGGTTGATGCGCTGCTTTGTGTATTTATTAAAAAATAAGCCAAAAAGACAAAAAACAGAGCCAAAAATAAACAGTTTAAACCAAAACAAAGCATGAACACAAACCCTGACACCAAACAAATATTGTGCTGGTCCTTCCAGCACGAGTAGCAACTGTTTACTTTTCTTTTAATTTCTTTCTCCCGGCTCTCTCATGTACCTCCTCTCTGAACACCCACCCCGAACACAGAAAAACACCAGCTTATATACACGAAGCCATCTCCAAGTTAGCAATATATTATTCAAGCTGGAGATGGCCACATTCTGCACAAAAGTTTTTAATATGCATGGTCGACAGCCAATTTGTCAATAATCATAAGCTGCTGACCATGCATTCTCACAGGGTGTAGTCTGGCAGAGCTGTAAACATCACCTCTGCCAAACCACATTAACTAAACAATACAATCCAATACAACAAATCATAACAATAAACCATTCTTTTAAATCATAACAATACATTTATCAGCAGGGCTCTGTCCTGCGCCATCTTTACACGCAGACTCTTCTTCCCTGCTACAGTCATATATTATTATTATTTATTTCTTAGCAGACGCCCTTATCCAGGGCGACTTACAATCGTAAGCAAATACATTTCGAGAACTGCACAAACTGTTTTGTATTAACCTTATTTCTACGTGCTGTTCTTCTTCCCAGTAGAAAGAACTGTGGTTATTTTGTTTTACTCTTCAACAATATATGAACTGTTTGTGAGTTTATGGGTTGCGGGAGAATCATTGGTTATTAGCTGAATGCCAAAGGCATGAAAGCTCCAACTGAATGAATTAGACTAGTATTAAATACCCCAAAGTGTTAGGCACATAACACAAGCACATAACACAGAACATAACACAAGCACAGTATTATGTGGACATCAGTGGCAGCTTGTCATAAGAGGCCACAGAGGCTAAGCCTACATGTAATTTTGAAAAATAAAAGTATTTTGCTTTAAAAAGAATCACAGTGCAATAACCATACTGATCTCTGATAGTCATGTATCGCGTCTGGGTTTTGTTTAGCCTCTAGCGTCTGCTCCATACATTTTCGAATCTTACGTCATGTTTTCCAAGGTCTACTGTATTGCTATTAGCTAAAGTTTTCTATAGCCTCAAAATGGGTGGGATTCTGTGTATTCCACTTTCAATCACCCTCTGTCTGTCATGTTTTACTGTATTTGTATTGGCTACATGATACAAATTTGCGGCTGGCCTCCACCACTCATAATTAATCTTGATGTGTCTGTTGCCAGGCAGAGTATGGGTCACCTGTGGCTACTCCCTTTCGAAATCCATATGCAGTATGTAGTTGCATATTTTTTCAGTGAACGATGGCTGCCGTAGAAAACGTTGTAGATTTTTTAATTCATATGCCATTTTCCTTGCTTTCAATTGAGGAAATAATAAGAATAAAAAAACGAAAGCCTAAATTGGACTTTATCAACAGAGAGGACCAAAACAAAATCACCTTTTTAATTGTTCATGGTACAAAAAATCGAAATGGTTGACTGTGAGCATTCAACAGCAAAAGTTCTGCTGGCCGCCTTTGCTTTTTCAAACCAGCTCTTCATCTTTCCCGTGGATTTCTGTGGGCTACAGTGATTTGCAAAATCATCCACGGGCTGTAAAAAGACACGCAACACCTAAATCTAAATAACTGAGATCAGTTCATGTTTCAATAATTTAATTGTTTAAGAGTTTATTTAGTGGCTACAATATTTAGGTTTATTTCAAGGCTAGGTATATACGTTTTCTATTTCCAAGAAAACAAGTATTCTTTCCTTTCTATTAGTTTAGGAATATTTCTCTCTACAGATATCATAGGTGTGTGTGTGTTTGAGTGAGTGGTCATCCCCACCCCCATTTTTATATAACAATCTATCCTGCTCTATTCATTCCTTTGCCTCTTCATAAGTTTCATTTATGTTCAGTCTGTTCCAAGAAGATAATGACTGAGTTTATTTAAATATTCTCATTTTAATTTATAATTTGTGTTAATTGTTTCATAAATCGAGTTATTTTATACTCCCTATCTTTCTCTTTACCCTGTGCTTCTTATACATTCTGTTAAATAAATTATTGTTCTGCCCCCATACTTTATGGTCTGTGTGAAGTCCATCTTCATTTGGTCAGTACTCATTTAGGCTACGGGGTGCAGGTGCAACCGGCACTAAACTATGATTAAATGTTTTAAACCATAGGGTCTATTGCAGCATACCAGTGGTTCAGTCTACTTCAAGCAGATTAACTTAGAATAGAAAATCCCCTGGGCCTATGACAGTGGAAACATGGTATTATACAATTTGAAGAATAATTCTGGTCTGCATACATGTTAATGATTTATATCCTACATGTTAAGGGCTGTTTGGTTTTGCATAATTCTTAATAATCTGCATAAATTGTCAAAATATAAAGACTACACAATTTGTTCCGTTCCTAATATCTATTGACTCAGCACATTATATTTTTTATAGATTAACTGTATTATAAAAGTGAGCAAGGGGAAAACTACAGTGGCAGACATTCGGACTGTGAAAAACAGGCACTTTTTTCATTTGATGTCACACAGCAGTTGGAACCATGAAAGCTTTGATAAAAACCATCCTTAATAAAGAATCTTGGGACTCACACTTTGATGAATACACGCCAAAATAGCCTATCCTTATTTTTTATGTTACCTTACTGTGTTGTTTCTTTGAAAAACCAAAGTTATTCGTCACATTTTGTTATTTATAAAACAAGATTCTGTAGGATTTCATTAAAAATAATAATAATAATAATTGAGTCCACTAAAATAAATGGCTTTACATAATCTCTGACAGTAAGAAATTGGAGTGTCCAGTGTGAAAACACGACATGAAATAATACATGAATGTAGCATCCAAAGTAGCACTATAGCATTAAAGTGTTAAATACAAAAAAATGCCTGAGTTACAAGCTCTTGCAGTGTCAAGCGATCGTTCAAACCAGGGTGTTGACTTGGCAGAATCCAGTACTATTTTTGTGAATTTTAGGATCTGGGTAGCTGCTTTATTTGATGCCTAGATTACGCAGGAGGGGTATGGTGTTTGATGTGATAAAGTGGGGGAAGGGGAGATGTCAACATAAGAAACATTCCAAACATTTCTCTCTTTATCTCTTTATCTTCAACTACTTGAGTTACAGCACATTCCAACATTTCTGTTGGAGACTGCTTGCGAGATTTAAAATGAGATTACAATTAGAAGGCTTGTTCGCGGGATTTATAGCAGTTAGAATTGCAAACAGAATTGCAAACTGTGGCAAAAAATGCCTAGACACACAAAAACCTCAGAAGAATGTGCCAGTGACCATAAGGATTTCGTTATGAAAGACAACAAAGAAAAGAAGGTACAACTTAAGTGTGCAAGTACAGTAGAACCCCACAGTTACAAACACCAAACTTACGAACTGACCGCTCTACCGAACCCCAACTTTCAACCGGAAGTATGCAATCACTCAGTCATGCACGCAATGCAAACAGATAGGTGCTCCGACATAAGCGGCGAGCTGGTCATGGATAAGGCAACATCACTGTGCCAACAAATGTATTCAGAAAGTTGAGACAGATTTCAAAGCAAGTACGGGCAATTTTACTGGGAACATTTTAGTTTTAAGCAAAGCACAGTTTTTTTTTTCAAGCCAAAAGAGTATGGATGACTGAGCAAGCTGCACGAATGCATTTTGTTTAAAAACAAGCACAACGTTAACCCAGGTTTTCCTGGACATTTAAATCTGTGTTTTTGCTACAGTTACAATTTCAATAGTAAATTCAATTTAGCCTTTTTCCATTTATAGTACTGTTTTAAAGACTTTAAAACCATAACAATATTAGTATTGCATTATTGTGCTGTATCTTTGTATTTTTTGCCAGATTGAGGGTGTGATAGCTGGTGTGCACATTTATTAAAACCATTGAAAACTCACAGTCAGAGTTACAGGCATTTCAGACTTACGAACAACACCCATTCCCATTCCTATTATACTGTCAAGTTACAAAAAAAACCAAAAACGATTTCCATAAAACTTGAAAATAGCTCAAAATAAGCACCGAAAAAAATGAAATTAATAAAAAAACTAAAAACAGAAGCCCTAATTATGCATTACCTGACATTATCAAACCTAGGCACAATTTCCAAACACCATGATTTATTATTATTTATGCATTGGTGTCAAATTTAACACAAAGAATGTTGCCTTTGATTTTTCTTCACAGCTTCTGCAATTAAACTTTGTTCAATGTATTTCTTATGTCCTGATCATATCAGCCAGGATATATCTCACTTTAATGTATTGTAACACTATGTCCAGTTGGGATATTGGGGCTGAGCCGTTGTGGTCTGCTTTTGCCTACAGCAACACCAGCCTGCAGCTATGTGTGTAGGAAGCATGAGAGACTGAGCCTGCAGGAGCTGCTACAGAAGCCCCATAGGCATCCTGCACCAACGGTGATCCCTTGGCAGGGGATTCAGGGGACGCACCTGTACTAAGAGAAGGGATGGGGGGCCCAAGGTGGGACAGTATTATTCATTGTTGTTTTAAGGGGAGTCTGCGAGGGTGGGGGAACTTGCCGTGTGTGTTGTGTGCATTGTATCCAGTGAATTGCTGAAAAGCTGGTACTCTACAGTATATTTGTGTTAAGAGTTTTAAACTTCTAATATAACATTCTAATTGTACATGCATATTGTGTAAATAGACGTATTCTAAACTTTTTGGGTCAACTGCAGCATATGGTTCAGTCCACTTCAAGCAGATTATTTTGGGACTAGAAAATCCCCAGGAACTGGCATAAAGTTTGCACGTGTGTATCTCATAATAAACAGATTTGATTGAACTTCACAGCACTCACTTAATCCACTTAATGTTGTGACTGAAAATGTCTTGTTTCGTACACAATCAGTACTGAACTTGATCTTGTTTAACTGATGATCCCAATGAGCTAATCAACGTTTGATATGCTGCAATTGGGATCATCAAGCAAGTGGATCAAACTCACTTTATTCCCCTGTTGGCAGTATCAAGTGAATTTAATTTGGTACACTGCAATTGACTTATAAAGTTTACCGTACTCACTGATGCTTACCATGATTTTACTATGCTTTACTATATGTGTTCTTTGCTTTACCATGAAATACAGCATCAACTCTTATAAAGGGGAGTTATGGAGTGCAAGTGCAATGGACTTCTAGGTGCAATTTAATTTTCTTAGATTTGTTTTTTAGGAAACATTATCAAAGGGGATAGCATAACACAGATGTGCAATGTCTGCTCTAATTGGTTTCACAAAGCTTTCAAGATATTGTACAGATGAGTCCAGCGATTTCCATTGGCTGGAGCTTGTATCGATTGCTTTAGGAACATCATGGGATATTCAGGATTGTCTCTTTTCTCTGTGTTAGAAGGAACTCAGGTATGAAATTAGATTAAATTGCTGTATGAGATAAAATTGTCCACAACTTTGTACATCTACATCAGTGTCTTTATCATAAATTAGGAACAATTGGGAAAACAAAGACTATATTCCAGTGGCATAACTCAATGGGGTATATTTTAAGGGTTTACTCCAGTGTTTTTTTAAAGGAGAAATGGCACTTTAATGTTACAAAACTGAAAGACAAACAACACATCATCAACTGACCACAGGCAGCTCATTCCGCAGTGGATATTGTTATGCAATACATTTTCCGCACCACTTATTTACCACGTTTTTACTAGTACTGGCATTACAGGAATATCCAATATATTGGGATATCAAAGGTAGCTGGTAATTACATCAGCAGTGAGATGTTCAGTGTCACAATGGGTTATCTGAGAAACATAGTTTTCTAGTTCCATAAATCATGAATATTATACAAGTTGGTAACCAGTTAGAACAAAGTGTTCCGTTTTCTATCATCAATTTTCCTAACTTCTGATAAAGTGAAGCATGCAACAAAAAGCACTCAACAGTTATGACACTCTGTGACAGGGTCTCATCTCACGTTTGTGGGCAGCCGCTGTTCAAGCAATACAGAGAGACACTGGGGGTGGAGTTGAAACTGCACAGGCGCGCAGGATTTATTAAAACAAAACAGAAATGAAAGTAAAGGTGGTCATGTGACGTTACCAGCCATGGTAACGCACAGAGGACACATATAGCAAGCTGTGCAAAAGGCAAAATAAAACACAGTACAAAAACTACAAATAAAAGGTGCCCCAGAGGGCGAGCGCTGGCCTTATAAAACAAGGCGTCCCGCTCCAGGAACCGGCTACTCTACGTAACCCTCGCTATACATCACATGCGATCACAATCCCCTAACTAACCTACTCATGAGCTGGTATTCATACAACGACTCGTAATTGATTCATACTGCCTTGGCTGGGCATTGCCTTCACAAGCACCGCTTGCAGTCTCAGGGTTGCGTAGCGGTCATTCCTGCAGGGCGCACCCTCTCCTCCCGAGTATACGCCTCTCCCCTCTGGCGTGGCGTTGCAGTCGCCCTGAGCCATCTCCCGCAGATGTTTTTGAACTGACGGACACTTGGTCAAGATCCGCCCACCTGCTAATTGAGGTCCAGCACAGCCAATCACTTGCTGCCCTTCCCCTCAACCAAGCCTAGCAGGCAGCAAGTCTCAATCGAGCGCCGGTCTGTAAACAATAATGTAATCAAACAAATCAACTCCAAAATGACACACAATAAACCCAATTTCCCCATACAAATTATACCAACTCTAAATACACATGTGCAGGGCAATTGCCCTGCTACACACTCCCTCAATCTTTAAGAACGATCTGCAAAGCAACAGTACAGTGAATGTAGTTATGTTCCATATATCAAGAGAGGCCACATTATAATTACGTAAGCTAGATTTTTCTAAATTCCAAAGCTGAAGTCCAAGGAACACCTAAGTAAGAGCCATGCACACACGATAAACCAGGATGGGGAAAGATGTAGCGAAAGAAATCACAAGTGGATTAATTAGTCTGAGCATACACAAATGAAAGGGATAACAAGACTAATGACAAAGGTCAAGTGCAGTAGCTGGTACGTGTTACAAAAAGGCTTGGGGAGACAGGCTGAAACAGTAATAATGTTGCCAATTAGTTACTCCAGCAGAAACCACTCTTTTTCTTGGCAAAATATTGTGTTACTGTAGGTAGAAGATGTTTTGTTCTGATCTTTAGAATGCTATGCTATTAGATTGCAGATATTCATATTAACAGAGGATGATCAAAAAGGGACCCTCAAAAACTGACACTAACCCTTATGGTACAAGATTGTAAATTGACTTATCTGTCAAAAGAAGTGATATCCACAGACCCTTCCATCTTCAGGGGGTCCCAATCGTTCTTCGCTCAAGGCCCTCCATGACATTAGGCATCCTAACTGAGGACCTCCACCCAATGAATCCATCGAAAGGGAATACCTTACTTTTATTGCAAACAACATTTTGAAAAAAACAAAACAAAACAAAACAAACAGTTTCAGTGTCATTTATCTGTGCTCAGTTGTACACTGCCCGACTGCTAATGCAACATAAACCTGCCAGTAAAGGTACACGGGAGTGGCATTTATTTATTTATTTCTCATTATAATTATACTTACAAAGTGCGCTAATATAGTTGCCCATTTTATGTCTCATCTAGGCTATCCCATCATGTATTATTAGAACATGGATCAGAGCTTTCCTTTAACCTGATTGGTCAATATGAGGGCCTTACTCTCTGGTAAAGGAGCTTGAATGTTGTCTTTCAAACTAGGTTTAATCACTGTTCCAAATCAATCTGCTGGAAAATATGTAAATACAGTATTTGTGCATTTTTCCTTTTTTGTCTGCTTTTTGAAACAAAATCTCTGTTCTATACATTCAACCTATCTATTTACATTTTGTATAGCAAATAAGCTAAAAAAAATATTAATATTACATCAAGAATAGTGTTTGCTATCAACGGCAATACAGTCACCACAATAGCAACTAGTTTCCGGTATGAATGACGACTTTATTTCAGCATATCACAGCACAAACACAGTGCTCTCTTCTTAACAAAGCCAGGAAGGAGGCTTCGAAAAAACTTTATAACACACACTGTGAACAAGTTACTGAAAAACAACAGCACAACCAATATTAACACATAGACTACTTTTGAATTGCTAAAACTTTTCTTAAATAATTATTTCCCAAATAAACTTTAGGACTTAACAGTAACTACTGTTAAATCCTGAAACATACACAAATACACAAACCTACACTCAAATCCTAATTAAATAGTAAAGTTAGCTTTTCGGTATGAGGTATCTGAACTGAGGTATTGAGGTGTTATTTAGGCTATTGGAAATACCCACAATGTAACACAGTCCACCACTGGGATAATGAAGCCTGAGAGAAGGCTAACAGACCACAGATGGAATTCTGAGCAAACGGCATTATTCGTGGAACAATGAGGAAAACATTTGTATTCATTAGCGCATAAAATCACAACAACAAAAAAAACCAGAAAAACTTTAAATGTTATCTGTTTAAACCTATCAGGTGAAACAATGAACATTAAGCTTTCAGTTACAAGGCACCATATACTGTAGCTGCAGTATCTGTGTATTATTATTATTATTATTATTATTATTATTATTATTATTATAAATACTGCTAGAATGAACTGCAAAACAGCAAACTTGATTCAAACTAGATAGGCTTACTTGGCACTTGGCAATGTATAACACAAATTCAATTTTTTCGTTATTAAAGTTTTGCTGTTATCAATAATAGAAGCCCCTGTGGGAACTCAGATACAGTGTGGTGATATAATGAGTCCACTGCCTTTAATAAAGGATTAGAATGCAATAAAAGAGAGATATCGAATTTTTACTATGCCTTCCTTACGAAGAGAAATCTGTGGCTCTTTTCATCATTTCAGTGTGATTTAATACATAGAAGACAAAAACTTTAAATGAATTAACTATGCCTTTCAACCAACACTCTGCAAATGCATTAATGCCTTTTTATATTTTAAATCATCTGGGACCAAAGGTTTGGCAGTTTATTGCAGAATAAAGAACCACTTTTATGCTGGCCTTTTTCTGTGGGTGCATATTAATCTGTTTCTGGGTGCATCTCTCAAAATCAATCTAATATGACTTGTTTAAAAGATCCAAAAGTAACTTTCAACCTAAAAAGTGCTCTGAATGTGTCATTTCTTTACTTTTTCAATACAGTCTACCTCGGGTTAACTCGACTGGTGGCTAACTCAACACCTTTGCTTAATTCGACAGACAGTCTTGGTGCCAAATTTTCTCCATATAAAATATATGCATCCTGCCTCTTAATTTTTTAATTCGACACCATGCTTTACTCAACACTTATTACCTGTACCAAAGGGATAAAAACTATAAAAACACTTGTGGATAACTCGACATTGTTGCTTCACGTGACTGCCTTTGACTGGAAACGGATTATTCATTCATTCATTCGCACCTACCAAATGCAGCTGATTACAATGTCAGTTCATAATGAGTGAGAAGCGAAAAATTAGTTCTCGTTCAATTGTCTTTAAAGATCAGGATAACAAGCTTGTCATCTTATGTTTTTGCATGTGAAACAATCAACAATGTTTGATTTCTGAAATTGTAAGTTGTTTATTATTGTTTTTGTTCACCAAGTTAATTATGTATAATGTACATTTCTTAACTTTTGCTATTTAGGCCGTCAATACCTAAAATTATAGTCAGCAGTTTGTGCACAGTTTGTGGTTGGATTGTTTTCGTAAAAATAACACTGTAGTTATTTTATTAATTCTTATTTCAATCGAACTATACAAGTTGTACCGAGTTTGTACAGTACTGTGTACTGTAATTGATTCATTCACTGCAGTTCTTTCAACCATTTTCAAAAGGACATGTAACTAAAAATAAACTTGTAAATATTGTAATACTGTAAACGTGCAAGTTCTATTACTTATATGCATGTTAATGCCATGGCTCATGTACACCCGTGGTTAACTCAACACCTTGGATAAGTCAACACTAAATGGCATCCCCATGGGGTTTCGCATGAACTGAAGTTGACTGTACTTTATAAATGGTTTACAATGGTGTATACTTTCAAAGCACTGGGTGACACATCCCTGACAAATATATTGACACTTGGAGTCCACTGTTACTGTACCCCACACATTTTAAATACATTATTTATGGGACATGTAATGCAATGCATTTCAGTATAATGTAGATTTTAAACAGATTGTTAAGAGTTTACCATATAATAAAATGACATACTGTGTTGTTTTTTTTTCAAGGCACATCTGTCTCCATCTTAGACAGTTATGCTTCTGGGGCAGATTAGATAAAAGTCTATACAGATGACTGACAAGATACTGGGGCAGTGGCAGAACTTCTGCTCTCAGGTGATGGTGCCTATGAAACCTATTTCTTTTATAATACCTATAATCCTTACTTATAATCTTTTATAAATCTATTTATTTTATAATACAGAGGTCATTTAACTGTTTTGTAAACTTACCTCTCACTCTCTGTTTTGCTACAACTATTGTATTATTATTTGTAATTTTAATACATTGTAAAATGCTTTTGAATTGTGTATTTTCTAAAGTACACTTTTTAGGTACAATAACTGACTAAATTGATTATTTTTCTACTGGAGGCCATGAACCATGCCTTTTCTCCTCTCCTCTAAAAATTAAATTGATACCTGTTAAGCCATTTGTGTATCTCAATCACAACTGAGAAATGCATTAACAGTACAATTGATTTAATTTCCTTTTTTTCTGTGAAACAACTAAATGGGCTTTTAAATCGTAATTCTTACTTTTTAATTTAAAAACAGAAGCGATTCATCTTTATTATGTAAATACAGTTATGCATAACAATTATAGTAAAGTGTGTCCAGCACAAAACACTTTCTTTTTCATTATAGCTTTAATAAAGATTAGTTTTTTATTAACATGTTGCGATCTCATTTGTACGTTCTGCTTGTAATTAAAAAATGAAGGCTTGGACAATTTAAAGCCCATTTAGTTGTTTTACAGAAGAAAAAAAAACTATTAACATGTTTCTCAGTTGCGATTGAAATACAGAAATGACTTAACAGGTATCAATTGAATTCTTAAAGGAGAGTATAAAAGTCGGAGCAAAACATGCCACAAATGCAGACTGATGCAAACAGATTCCCATCAGTGAATTCACCATAGCATCCGAATGGCAAGGGGGAAAATAAACAAAACACTGTGAAGGACCAAGTTAAGCAGTTTAAAGAATCCATTACACTTCACATGTCAGCCCTTCTAGACCGGAGAGGTCTCAGGAAAGGTGGCATGGTTAATAATAGTCCCCAGGGCACATCCTTTTAGCTACTTGGGTTTGATTCCTAGAAACAGGGCATTGGGATGAGAATGACACAATACCGCATTATTCAAACTCAAGCAAAAGCCTAGCTGGTAGATAATGTGAATCAAATTTAAAATCAATCTGTACCAACTTTTTCCATCATGTGCACAAAAATATTCTGATCCCTCAACAAATTGTTTTATTCTAATTTTTTTTTGTCAGTGTTTACTTGAATAATACCTAAAACCAAAAATAAAGTGCAGGTTCAAACACCTGCATTAGTAGAAGGCCTTAGAGAGTTGTCTGTGCAAAAAGAAAAAAAAAAAGCAGAGAGAACTAGTGATAACATTACAATTCTGTTTAATTAACCTGCTGGCACAATTATTTCCTTTTTTCCAATAATTTTAATATACAAATGCAGACTGCACTCATTGTGTGGCATGCGCTTCAGCATATTAAAATGGTGCCGCAGGGAATAAGTTACGGTATGCCAAGACAGAGGAGTGTGATTAACGTGCATTAAAAAAATTCATTTGCAAAGAAATTAACATGTTAATCACAGAAGTTAACTGACGGCCATTATATATATATATATACTGTATATATATATATATATATATATATATATATTATTTGTTTATTTAGCAGACACCTTTATCCAAGGTGACTTACAGAGACTAGGGTGTGTGAACTACGCATCAGCTATGTAAATTAGTAATAATATCGTTCCATTAAGTATGTTTGTTACTGTGTGTGACTGACGGTTTGTGAATTAAAGGGATATGTATATATGTGAGTATATAGTTTTGGTTAGAGATTTAGAGGTACGCATATTTAAATATTTGTGTGTATGTGCTACACTTCCACAGTTCAGTTTTCAGAAACTTGCATGTCTCTCTAGAAATCTACCCAGAGCAACAGAACGAACGTAGTGAATAAAAATAAAACTGTAACAAAGTATAACAGTAAAACTTGTTGTCCCTCAGACAAATCTTGTTGTCCCATGTGTCGGGTGATTCCACACCCCTGGAGAGTAGCTGTTGTTTACTTCATGCTCCTATTGGACTCGCCTTCTGAGATAAAGTGAGACAGTAGTGGTGGGGACATAGTTTCTCTGTTATATATGAGCTGGCTCCAGGGATCAACCAAAGTGCGACCTCCCTAGCACTTTAGCATGACAAACATTTGGCATCGGCTGTGTGGGGCAGTTCACAGGGGTCAACAAGTGGGCACCTCCCGTCTTCGGTGCCCACGACACCTCAGGAAGGCTTGACAGTGATGCTGGCATCACAGCACCACTCCCCTCCATCCTCCACTTAACCCCTTTACTTACCTTAGCCATCCATTCCTTTTCATTGATGTTAACGTCCTCCATCACTCTTTTGAGGTCCCCAATCAGCCTTTTTCCTCCTCAACCAGAGCCAGTTGCTACTTCTCTGCCTCTTCGGATAGAGCCTTCACTATATGCTACAACTCCTGTCAACTGAATCCAGTATCTCTGACAACAGCCCCACTGTTGCACTTCAGTGTCTAACTCAGTATATTGGAGTTCCTAACTCTTGTATGCCTCCTCCACA
Organism: Acipenser oxyrinchus oxyrinchus; assembly: GCA_030684275.1. Lineage (NCBI taxonomy): Eukaryota > Metazoa > Chordata > Actinopteri > Acipenseriformes > Acipenseridae > Acipenser > Acipenser oxyrinchus. The sequence goes on along the minus strand of CM060253.1, from coordinate 37,521,748 downwards.
GAATCCTCCCATGGCACCAGGAGAACAAGGCGTGCTGAGACTGACCACAGGACAATGTGAGGTCGAAGGGTAGTTATAGCAATCTGGTGGGAAAATAAAACGCTGGCCAACATCTGTCTGCATTCTCCAATCTCTAGCAGCCTCATAAATATAATCTCAGTGTTCTAGTCTGCATAACAAGAAGCCTAGTGAATCAGCTTGCCAAACTTGTGTCATGCATTTAATTTTCTGCTGTTTATCAAATATTTGTACTGGCATTAGAGCTGTAATATTGGAATTAAAATTAATCTTTACATTTTTAGGTTGACAACAATGCTGGCAACAAAACCTTAAACCTTAATCATTTGTTGAATCCAAACACAAACTGTTATTTTGAAAACATTTTACCAATCAGTATGCTTTGGTGCCCAGCTGCTGATAAGAATATAGAGGATACTCCATAAACATTCATTATGTTTCTGCTAAATAGTTTAGCCCTCCATTATGCCTATTTTGAGCCTGCTACAACTAGAGGCCCATTGTGTTGATCTCATTCATTTTTAAATTTGATTGACAGCAAATTGACAGACAGTATTCAGAAATGCTTGGGATTTGTCTGGGGGTTTCTTTTACCTGGGGCCTCAATGTTATCAACCTTTATCTGCGTGAATAAGTCACAGCTGGATTCTGTAGGGACATTTATAGTACATCACTGGATTTCACCAACCACCAATTTGTGGGGGTAATCCCAGGAAACCACTGATTGGTGGTTTATGCAAACCAAGGTAATTCCCCAATGGTGAAAAAGGTTCCAATAAAATAAATCTGTGGCTGAAATTGAACCCTTAGTTTGTTATTAGTTTAACTTAAGCCTTTTACTTAGATACTTATCCACCACAAACAAAGGTCTAAAATATAAATAAAATATTATCTGTTGATATTGTTTTCTATACAAGGTCTAATTCTGCTCCCTGATCATTTGTTACAGTCTCCCCTATAATGAGAAGTTGTTGGAAGTGTGATATAAATCTATATTTGTATTTATTTTCCCAATTATTTAGCTTTTATTTATTTTTTCCCATATCACAGTCAGCTTATTTCCATAGAATCACACACACCATTTTCAATAGGAAAATCATTATACACACACACACACATACACAAAAGGAAGGGGCAAGGGTGTTTCAAGATTTATTTTCCTTCATTTCTGGTATTGATCGCATGTCATATTGTTTTTTGCACTAGTATATTTAGCATTCAAATCTTAGCTGTTTCGCTCAGAAGCAAACAGAATCATTTATCTTCATTCTGTGGTAAAATGTCATGTGACACACCTGTCTCTGTTCTTAAATGTAATGAAACCAAGCTAGCTGTAAACTAAATAGTACATCAAAACAAGAGGGCATGGGATTTTATTAAAGCTACACCACACCAATGTTACTCAATACATTTAATTAGTTTCTAAGGTTTTATTTTTCAACAAGATTCTTTTGCGTGAATTCCCTGTTTTCTGTAGGTGTGTTGGTGTGGAGAATAATGAGTTGGCAGGGAGGGGGTTAAATTTCTCCCTGTCAAAACACGTGGGAATGTGGCTGGAGCCGTGAATTGAATACATAATAAAATGATTAATCCAGCCACAGGTATATTGATAGGGTGCTCACGGGTGTTAGAAAGGAGTAGAATTAATGTTGGTGCTGGGGAAGGGGACAGGGAAGGTCTTGGATGCTGTTTAAATGTATATTTATTATTATCATTGGTGTGTAGGAGAGTTTTATGTAGCCATGTTTTGTTGAAAGCAGTGGGTTGATTTGCAACCGCAGTGTGTATATCTATCTATTTAAGGCTTTTTGTTTAACTGTTATTTATTTTGTTTATTCTTTTATTGCTTGTAAATAAACATGTGCCTGAGCACTTAACCTGCAACTTCTGTGTCCGAGTCTCCATTCCTGGTTGAAACAGCTTGCCAGTGACGCAGTCCTGTCACAAGGTCTGGAAGAACAAGTTACTGTAATGGTTGATGCAGACTTTAGTCTTTCAATAATAATAACAACAAGATCATAAACTGACTTTTTGTTGTCAGTTTATGGCCTTGGTACACCAGTAAAAATGTCAATCTTCCAATTGGCTTTTAAAAACACTCAATGAGAACGGTACTTGCTGTTAATTGGTACTTGGAAATGTCAGGGAGACAGGTTTTTTTGGTTTTGAAGTCAGTTATGAATGGATTTATTGGATACCTGTCGATACTTTTAAAGACAATGCGAGTACGAGTAACTTGAGTATTCTGCACACCCCTAAATATACATTTTGCTCATACTGATCTTTTGTTTGAATGTTTAAACACATTAATTGCACAAATAAATGTATAGGGCAAATTGTGGTACAGCACAGGAAAATTATATCTCAACAAGTTTATTTTATTTATGTTTTTACAAATATCTGTTGTTTTGAATATGTCCATAAAAATCTGAATAAATACGTCTTCCAACATTATAAATGTTAATTTTATTGCTGATCAGCATGACAAAACTTAAAATAGGTACACTGTAGCACTGCTTCCACAGTCTGTACACAGAAATAATTTTTATTTAATTCAATGCTATAATTCTAACATTTTAAAATTCATGTGTAAAAGAAACACTTACATAATCAAGTAACATAATGACACTTCCATAATGTACCAACTTTTTAAAATAACCCCTGTTAGGATTAAGGGAACTAACGAAACTGAAACGTGCACTGAAGCATCATCACATACATTTAATTATTTCAGATTGCAAATATAAAAAATGCCACAGAGGGTTTCAATGCGGGTCAATTTACACGTGAAATGGCGATGGCGCTGCACGTTTGGGAGAATTACTCGTGTAAATCAGGCTTGTGGCCGAAAAAAACGGCCAAAGAGAGGGATAGGGTAAATCTAATTTACTCGTATAAATGATGAAACACAGGGGAAGAACGCGCCCAGTTTCGCATGGAAATTCGCATTTCACGTTTAAATGTTTATGAGCGTGTTTATCCTTAACTATAAATATTGCAAGGGAGCAGGTCAGTTGTTACTGTGGATTCCAAGACGGCAAAAAGTAGTGGCTGATGGGCGATTTTATGGTTAGCAGTGGAGTAGTTTACCTTAGTGATAATGCGGGCGGCTTTTTTTTATTATTGTTTTTTGCGATGTCTGGACTGTCATATAAAACCACTTACCATGAACTGCTTTATGCCCTTGTTATAATATTAAAGCAGCTGTTTGAGAATACCCTTGCTGTAAAAACTATGCTAAAGTTAAACACAAAGAGCAAGTGAGCTGCTTAAATGTCTAACTGAATTAATTCCCATCCTTTGTTTTGATCCCAGCTATGTCCAAAGACAACGGTTTCTAAGCCAGGTTAGTATACACAGCATCACCTGATACCATATATGGGACATTCTACAATTGCAGTACATTCCTTTGTCACCTTTATGAAAACCATGCAACAAATTTGAAGAAAACAATTAAAGTAAAATAATGATATACATAAGGCCTTTTCTGAAAACTGACTTATAAATGTTTAGCCACTTTCAGTTTTATATATATATATATTATATATATATATATATATATATATATATATATATATATATATATATATATATATATATATATATATATATATATATATATATATATATATATATATATATATATATATATATATATATATATATATCTTCCAAAAGCATGTTTGGGTATGCAAATGTCTGTGTCCCAGAGGTGATGTGAACTGCATTGATCAGTTATATGTTATATAATATTTGAATGCATTTCAGTTTTGAACATTAAATAATACCCATATATGTTTGGTTTACTTTCTACACTATTCAAAAAACAAAAACAAAAGCCAATATATATATATATATATATATATATACTGTATATATATATATATATATATATATATATATATATATATATATATATATATATATATATATATATATATATATATATATATATATATATATATATATATATATATATATGGGTGTCCCACATTATTCTGTCATTGGTGTTACTTTTGTCAAATGACATTACAACTGATCAGATACTACAATCAAGCACTTCCTCGTGCCAAAGGTCATTTGGGGAGGAGCTTCTTTGAAATCTGGAAGGTGAGTCAGCATACTTTGTCCATTTTTAATGAATTGAATGATTTTGTTCGGAAATTGACAGAGTGTATTTAGTACCTGTCATTGGTATTATGCATTTTATATCAAAGAGACATACAGTATGAAAAAAAAAATATATTCAGTTTTTACGGTAATGATTTTTTACAGCTTAAAGCAATTTGTTTTGGGCAGCTACAGCCTATAACTAGCTCAATCCTTCTTTTCCACAAATTGGTGTTATATTCTTCCTGGTAACACCATTGACAGAAGTTAACACCAATGATGTTTTGTGTTCTTTTCATGGTTTCTTTAGCTTTTACATAGACAATATAATATAAAACATATATTTGGTACTTTTATATCTATTGTTTTTGATTTAGGTATGGCCAAGTTAAGTGCTGCTGAAAAGCAAAAGCTCTATTGCCAGCGTCGAGATGCTGACCCTGTTCATAGAGCAGCCTATCTGGAGAAGAAGCAGCGAACTTATCGTAGGGATGTAGAAAGTAGAAAAAGAAAAGGCATAAACGACCTGTCAGAAAGAGAAACAAGCAAACAGCGAAGGAAGTGGAAGGAAAGTCAAGCACGGCATAGAGCAAGGATAGAGTCCAGACAGGCAGTTTTAACACCCCCACCAACACCAGACAGTGTTCCCAGTACCTCAAGGTATTTACATGCAGGAGCCTGAATATTTAAAAAAGAAATGTTTCATGACCCTCAGAGTAGCTCCAAGCAGCCAATGTTGGACTTCTGAATTGTTTACTCTAAAATGTAGGATTTATTTTAACTACAGTTCAAACCCCTGTTCTGGAGACATGTTTAATAGTATTACAATACAAACATAATGTTGCCTAATAATCATAATTATAACACTATATTTATTTTTTTACAGATAACAGCAAGAAGGGCAACGAAGAGCGGCTCAAAAAAAGTCTAGATGCTACAGAAAGTTGCAATGTGAGCTCAATGAACAGAAGAAGCTAACCAACAAGTACAAGAAAAGATGGCTAGGTTTGCAAAATAAATCACTAAATGTGCTTCCTTCACTACAAGAAAGCCCAAAAACAAAAACTAGTCAAATTCTACAAGACTGCCCAATAGCATCGCCTGTGAAGCGGGAATTATCCTTTCACTTTGCTCTGATTGGTGACTTAAAATAAAAGTACAAAATTACATGAAAAGAAAGGGTGAAACAGGTATACAGCAGATTGTTCACAGGTAGATTGGTCCGCAAATACAAATTCAAGAAACTATCCCAGGAACTCACTGGATTTTCTTCAAAGAGGTGGAGAAATCCTGGAACAGTATTTGAATATTATCGAGCAAGCAAAGCAGCCACATATTTGCAGAACAATTGTGAACAACAACTTGTGAATCAGTACTTTACAAGAGATGATGTAAGCAGGCTTACTACTGGTAAAAAGAACGCAGTTACATTTCAGAAAATGAATAAACAACGAAGACTCCTGTGCGATTCTTTACTTAACCTGCATCGCAAGTTCTTAGCGGAGCATTCACTGCATATATCATATTCTTTTTTCTGCCATGTAGCAGGGCGGTAGAGAGCCCTGTACGTATTATGTATTTATTTTGAGATCGGGGTCTCCCCCTCCGCCCCTGTGCAGTGTATTTTGTATTTGTTTTGTTTTATTTGTGACGGCGAAGCGCCGCGGGGTTTGTTTGTTGTTTATTTTTAAACCGTGTTCTGGCAGAGGCGAGATTGGTGCGCGTCCTCTGCCAGGAGTAATTAATAAACTCGTGCAGAAGGTGGCCATCTCCCGAATTAATAACAGCTTGGGGTGGGTGTACTAGAGGAGCGTAGAGAGAGAGGAGAGAGGAGTGAGAGAAAGCAAAACTTTAAGTAACACAGGAACAGTGACAGCAGTTGCCCAGCCTGACCTGTGTTGTATTATTTTGTGTTTGTGATTTGTTTTATTTAAACCTTTTATTTTCGCTCTGTGGGCAAGTGTTTTTTTTTTTAATTTTTAATTTATTTTTGTATTTAAATAAACGGCGCCGCCGCGTCTTTCATTTATTTTAATCTGCAGTATTGGTGTGTTTACCTTCCTGCTTCTGCCATGACGTCACCGCCCAGCCAGCCTGCCACATGCCGCTTAAGACCCTTCTGGGTTGTAACACCAACAGAAACCGACCGTGAAACCTGCCAGTGCAATTTGTTCCATTTCACCTTGCCGAAAGCATGACCCACCAGCCATCTGGGCTCATCTTTATCCTGTTTTAAACATGGTCAAACAAGAATATCCTGATGTAACTAGTCTTCATTTCTTTAGTGATGGCCCTGCTACACAGTAGAGGCAGAAAGACAATTTATATTTACTTTCCACTGAGCCACACAAGACAGGTTTCAAAGCCATTTCTTGGAATTTTTTCGAAGCAAGCCATGGAAAAGGGGCTCCAGATGGAGCTGGTGGTTCATTAAAACAATCAGCAGATTACATGGTACGTCATGGCAAAGACATTCCAGATGCAGCATCACTTTACAGAGAACTTGCTGGCCTTGGTACATCAGTTGAACTCTTCTTTATTGAGAACCAGAAGGTAGAGTTGTGGACACAGAAGATGTCTGATGTGTCTTCTCTTGGAACAATCAAAGGTACCATGAAGATACATCAAGTGATGAGTCTCTCACCTGGAAGCCTGAAGTGCAGAGACATTAGCTGCATGTACAAAGTAGCTGGTGGTATACTGGATTGTCCATGTTTTGACTTTCAGCAGATTGAATTTGGGAATGCCATAGGAAATGCTACAGGAAATGATGAGAGAACAGTCTCCAACAGCATTCCTGCATCGTGTGCCTCAACAATTTTCAGGCCAGATGTAATTGAAAATTATCATTTTGGACAGTGGTGTGTTGTCCTTTATGATGAGCTTCCATACCCTGGCATCATACTCGGAACAGTGTTAAAGTAAAATGCATGCACAGAAATGGGATAAACAAGTTCTTCTGGCCCAGTCCTAGGGAGGACATTAACTGCTACTCTACAGATTTTACCACTGTACAACCTGCTGTCTTTTAAGAATAAATGTACAGTATATATGTAAAGTATAAACCACGACAGGCCGTGCGATTCCCATGATATAAACCACGCCTGGGGTGGTGATAAGACAATATATTTTCTAAGACAGATTGATAACCACCCTAAATCTATATTCATGTTGATGTGTATTTAAAAATGTTAATCATTCCACATGTACTCCAGCTACAAACTGACAATTACAAAATCTGTCAACAGGACTCCAACACAGACATCTATCTGCCATATGTTTGTTGTATTTGGTCATTTTAATAAGGGGGTCAATGCAAGGAGAAGACACCAGCCGACTGATATGCAGCTGGTCACATCATTAAATACTACATACTCTTGAGACTGCACAGGTGAAAAACACCTTCTTTTTTATAAAACATAGAACTAAACAACTAAGTAATATTCAAGGTCTCCTTGAGGTTTCTATTATTACATGTTCCTAATATGTATTATTTATATCCTTATGTTCAATGCTTTCTAACTATTTCAGCAAAGAATGCTTTTAAATCGACACTTCAAGGCTGTTTATAAGGGGGAAGCATATCAATGTTACACAGGCTGCATGCGCAAGTCTTCATCTGTGGGTTTCAGTGCAGAGTTTCCTTTGGGAGTCTTTTTAAAAGCAATCTTTGATGGAATAGTTGTGGTAAAGAATGAGCTAAGCAGAAACAACAATGGAGAATCATACACAACACATGTAATATATAATTCATATTAGGAAAAAGCACACTGATGATTTCATCCAGTCTTTAGAAACTGACAGGACATCTTGAATTACCATAAATTATGTCCCATCTTATTTAAATTCAGATCACAAGTGGGGATTTGGGTTTAGAAAAAAAAAGAAAAAAAAGGTGAAAACATTGCTACTCGTTCAGTAAAAAAAAGAAAGATCTTATTATCTTTCCTGTGAAACAAAAGCTTGTTTTATTATACAAAGCAGTAAAATGTTTGCTATAAAAAGCAGCTTTATCCAATAATTCTGTCACTGAGATTAGCACATAAGAGATATCTGGTTCTCGGGTGACTGACGTCACTGCATTATGTGACTTGAATCCTAATTTCCTGTCCTTCTCACTTCAGGATAACAGATCACCTCCCTGAAAAGAGCCCGTGTTCCCAGCTGCTGCTGTATCTCAGCAAGTCATAATGTTAAGTGATGAGAAAGATATCTTGGCCCTTCAGTGCTAAAAATAATCACAGTGCCAGAAATTACACAGGATAAGCCGAAAACGCTATGAAGCTACACTCTTGACTAGTTGACATGAACAAATATAACACATTTATCATTGTTTGATCTTTATGTTGATGAAAATAATAAAATATCTGTATCTATACATCTACACTTCCCTTGCCACTGTAACAAAGCATCCAGGCAATCGATAACTCTATAGTGATGGATACTGTTTTCCTTTTTTTTTTAATTGCTATTAGTGTCTCTTTCAGATGACGAGCACCCAGTCCATGAACAGGTTCTTCTCAAAACATCTCAATATCTTTTTTTTTTTCATCCATGTGGGGAAGGGGAAGCCACACAATCTCCTATTTGCTTGGTTGTGTTCATGTTGTTTACACCATGCCCTGGAGTTGTATTGTATATAAACATTACATGGTAGAGTGCGCAGGACATTATTGCTGGTTTGCAAAAAGTTGCTCTGATCTAGATAGAACAAAAATGGGTCACATTTTGTTGTTTTTAAGTTTGATGTCAAAGAAAATGATGTGAATTTGAATCTTTTTTCAGTTTGTGTAAACATATGGACTGCACCTAATGAGTCCTAATTTACTGTCGTGAACAACTGCCGCTGAGTATGGTTGAGAGTTCACACCTTAATAAATGCATAATACTTGTACATTCATTTCCACAAACTGGGACATACCATACCAAATTAGTGAGATGCTGTGAGGCAACAGTGTTTCACCCTGAGGGGTATAGTGCCCCATTGAAAAGCATTGAATCCCCACAGTCAAAGGGAAAACACAAAAACACTGACACTGACTGGATTCATGGTAAGTGAACTAAATTAAATTAAACAAGTTGATATTATGAACAACACATGGAGTCAAGTACAATTTGAAGTAAAAAGTTACCAAGTTCACAAAAGGGACAGTGGAAAATAGCAACATGATGAAGGAGAAGCTTGCTGCTATATGACAGAACACAACAAATGTATGTCTGGTGTGGATCTGTTTCAACATCTAAGGAGATACCGTACAACACATCTCCCTCATAAATGGCAGGGAGGACAACCATAAACAGTGCACAGAATTTTTTTGTGTTCAACCTGCGAACAGGCTCAAAAAAAAGCTTGATACCCTTCACAAACAGGCTCCTTTTCAAGTACAATGATAGCATGCAGGGATTCAAGCTTGTGTTAAAAAACAGACAAAAACCACCTACACCCCTCTTTCCACTGCAGTGTTTTATACTATCTGGGGTTCATTCATTTAATTTATCCCAGTGCCTCTTACTTCATAATATTTACTTTTCTCACTGTATACAAGTTACAACATACAAATGACCAATATCACTTTTCGTCCTCATCACAAACTGTTTCTTCCTCATTATGTTGCTCAGGCAAGCAGAGGTGAATTCAAATTATTTAAGGCTACTTTAATATAAATCTAGTCACTTGTTATTTACACTTTGTAAGGAATAATAACAATTACTTAAAAAAAGCTAAATTAATTATTTTTAGACACCTTGCTTACCTAGAATCTAGTTTGAAAATCTCACACCTTTTTGTACACATTATCAGTTGCCATTCATTTTGGCCTAAATACCTTCAGAAACAGCACAGATGTAATTAATTCATTCTGAGATGTATCTATTTTTTGCCTGAAAGCAAAGTTGCAAACATGCCTATACAAGTTAGGAAGCAATTTAAGACAAAGTAAAAGCATGTTTTAATGTTTAGATACTCTGTACAAGAACATTCTGTATTGTGAAGATTTAATCTAAATGTAGTTATTTGAGGACACAGTTCACTTTATAACACATTTTTTTGTTGGTTTTACTGTTATCATGCTTAATTCTAAGCAGGTCAGTTGCAGTATGAGGAGGTTTTATAAATAGGTGACAGATCCTTTTCTTTAAAAAAATGAATTCAAAAACAGGAGTATGCAACACAACAGAGGACAGGTGAACACGTTCAAAGCTAATCTTTTTTTATGAATAATGGTAATGGCTATGTTTTGTGAAATGCCTTATCATACACAGATTATAAAACCTATTTTAAAGTAAGTGCAATTAGAATAATATAATTTTAACTGTATAAAACACACAAGAATCTTCTCTGGACAATAATGTAATCTTTTATTCCCTGCAACTAAGTTGCTTTTTTCTAGACTGTGACAAGCAGAGAATGAATCTGAGCTGTAAATCTCCCCCCTGGCCTGTGATGGCGTTGTGCTCAAAGATAGGGGCGCTCCTGACCGGAAGTGCTGACATCCGGGCACAGCAGGGACCGGAGGTCGGCCATCTTGGTAGGTCCCGAAGCTGCTGTACTGCTGGGTGTGTTCCTCATGGTCAGCGCTGCAGTGTGCTTCGATTGGGCAGATTTTGGTGCAGTGCTGTTTGTAGGGAGGGGCAGTATTTAGGGGAGCAGTTTTGGGAAGCTCACGCTTGAGTTTTTGGAGCCACAAGGAGGCTGTGTGGTCCAGTGGTTAAAGAAAAGGGCTTGTAATCAGGAGGTCCCTGGTTCAAATCCCACCTCAGCCACTGACTCATTGTGTAACCCTGAGCAAGTCACTTAACCTCCTTGTGCTCCGTCTTTCGGGTGAGATGTAATTGTAAGTGACTCTGCAGCTGATGCATAGTTCACACACCCTAGTCTCTGTAAGTCGCCTTGGATAAAGGCGTCTGCTAAATAAACAAATAATAACATCGTATTGCCTTTGTTGTTTTGTGCCTTACCTTTTTGCAGACTGCAAGGACTGAAAGGGAAGACCAGTGTAGAGCTACCCTCTCTGCATAAAAACTGATTGGCCACAGACCCCTGCGCCGCGCTGCATGACGCTGGCACCAGCTGCACGGAGGAATATTGCGTAGACTGAAAGCGTATGGGACTTGTTTACTTGATTCTTTTTTTTATTTTCCATTGCTGGCTTTGTTCAGGAGTTTTCATTGGAATTTTAACCTGGATCTAACCAACCTGGACAAAACCACCCATGACACCATCCATTAAACACAATACTGGGGGATATGATGCAAACTTAAATGTTTAGCATGCACTGGGTGTTGTTGTGCACATAAAAAAGTAAAAAATAGACAAGAAAAAGAGCCAGGCATGGCCTACTTGCAACTAAAGTGCCAGATGCTCAGCCAAGCCGATCTGTCTAAAACATTTATACATACACACATACACACACACAGTATATGCAGAGACAATAGAAACAGGTAAATAATAGAGACTTAGACAGACAGTAATTTGTACCATAGACAAAAGTCTTTCAAACGTATTGTTGGACATAATTACACACAGTTTGAAAACACTATTTGTTTAAAGGAGACCTGTATATGTTACCGCCAGCGGTGTGAGCTGAGTGACTAGAATGCAAACTCCTGTCCTTTTTCAAAAAGACAGTCATCCAGAGACATCAAAATTCAAAGCACAGGGTCTTGGCTGAAAATGAGGACATGACTGCTGTTTTTCAATTGAAACAGCTAGGTCCAGCAATATAGAAACAAGTTTATAAACATCCAATGTTGGCGTGTTTTAATCAGGGGCATTGAACATAATGGCGTGATGTTAATAAATTGGCTATAGTATATCATTTAAGCTAGCAAGCTAGCTCCTACTGTAGGTAGAACTGCAAATATTCAGATTGTGGCAGGGCTAAGGCCCTGCACGTGTAAATAATGTGTTGTTGGTGTTGGTTTGAGTTATAGGATTTTAATTACATGAGAGTCACTGTTAATTATTGATTATCAATTAAGCCTGGTCACCTGCTTTAAAAGAGAAGCTGGAGAAACAGTTCCTTTGTTCTCAGCAAACTGGAGGTAAAAATGTATGGATCGGCTGTGAACCCTCACAACTGTGTGTCTAACCAGGGTGAGTAAACCAAGTATGCGACCACTGTGTGTGGAACCACGGCCATACGTGCAACCTGTAGAAATCAAATTAGTTTAGGGGATTTTAAATCCCACCCAGTTTATTTGAGTGCGTGTCAGGGATAAGGTTCCAGTAGCGGAACCTCCCTTTTAGTGGGAGCAGCGCTGAGCCTCTTTTTGCCAAACTTGTGTTTTACCCACTGCGTTTTGTGGTGCCTTTTTGTTTTTCCTGTTACACTTGCTGTTTGTTTGCCCATTCTCTACCATCGCTGGTATTGTCACCTGGTTGTTTTGTTTGTAAATAAATCCTGTGCACCGGATTGACGCGTCAAAGAACCTCTGTGTGTCTGCCCTGTCTGTCAGCGGATTACCTACAACTTACACTCATGTTTACAGGTAGGCTTTATATATATATTACGCACCACTACATTCTAAATTCCATGACAAACTGCCATTTTATTTGTCATTCGTTACAAAACCACTGCAAAAATGAGTGACCTTCCACCTATTTCCTTTAATATACAGTATTTGGGGATGAAACTCCATATAAGTGGTACAACACCAACTTTGAATGAAGACAGCAAAAATAAGAGCACCAGCAAGAGTAGACACATAACAATAGATGAGGAACAGCTAAATGAAATAGAAGAAAACAAAGGTTAAAAAAAAAACTACAGCATGGGCTGGTTAATGTACTTAAATAACAAAAATATGGATGTTAATTTTATGGAAATAAGTCCAAAAAATCTCAACAACATTAAGGGAATTTTATGTATATATCATGGGAACCAAACACCCCGTCATGTTTATACCTTACATGTCATACTATATAAAAAAAAAATGCTATAGTATTCTATAGTAGAGGCCATTCTCAAAAGCTCAATACTCAATAAACAAAGCCAACCAGACATGAAAAACTTTAAGAATTTAATGGTCTTCTTTTAAGAAAGAATGAATGTTTAGACGAAAGAGACTCACACAGACAAATCATGAATGTTCTAGTTGACCAAATCTTGTTGACTGTTATACACAAGAAAATGAAATGCATAATATAATGACAAAGAACATGAACCATAGGAAATTGACTAATATGTAATATTAAAAAAAAGAAATAATTATAAAACGAATCTAAATATGATCAATATAATTGATATTTGATTTTTTAGTTACTTTACTTTTCAAGCTAAATTAATGACTATTTTGTAAGGACACTCAGAGATTCTGAACACATGTAATAATATAATTTAAAATGAGTATAATTGAAAACTATGCAGTAATACTACATTATTACATTAGGGGATAATCAGATCAGACAGCTTGGAGATCCAGACGATCTTTTCTAATTAATGTCTTAAATTTCTTCTACAATGTTCAGCTCCAAACCTAGTGTCATTTTGCATTAGATAAAATAAACTCAACCATGTTTAACTGTGCTTTAACATGTCCTACCTAGGCTTTTACTATGCTTTAGAACCAATTTTATAAGACAGGCAGTACACCTTTGTAAAGCACTAACCCTTAATAAAAATTGCAGAGTCCTAGTCTAATTTGGAGTGCCCAATTATTTTATCCCAGATTTTCTTAAAAATTTAGAATGTCCACATACACTCCCTCACTGCAGCAATCCCCCGCAGCAGTTCACAAGATCTGAAAGTCAGTGGTCGTTCTCTGATCCCACAACCAAGCCAATTGCCTCTTTACACTCAGAAAGGCCAGCCCTGCAGGAGCCCGCTTGTCAAGTTTCATTACAGCTAATTGAAGTGTTACATACACGACTTACCTATCATTGCCCTTACTGAACTAAATATTCATTCTGAAGTTATGGAAAAAGCTGAAACCCAACTCTTTCAGAATGCAATTTATATAGCATATCTTTTGGACTACACTTAAACACTGGATCAGTGTACAGCGTGAAAAATGACTGAACTCTAAAGTGATACATATAATTTCTAAAACAGAAACTGAAATATGCCTTAAAAAATTAACATATTTCATACCTCAATGGTATCCAAATGCTATCATTTTTAGATCAATCAAATTCAGTTTCCTTTTTAACACCACATGATGGATGTTGCAGTGGTCTTTTCTCTGAAAAGGGCATATTAGCATGTGATCTGCAGTGAGCCTTCTCCCAGGCATATCCTTCTGTGACTCACTTCCTACAGGCACAGAACTGCAAGTCAACAAATGTTGAGATATTAAAGCACTTCATCAAAATTGGCATAAGGATCCCTACAGTGCATACAACACGCCCCAAAAAGTGAAACTCCAACCTTCTCCATTACCATTAAAGTGATGTTATTTTTTATAACAATAATAAATAACCTTTTTTTTTTTCATTGTGGCAAAACACATCTTTGGTGCATTCTAAAAGAACCATTTAACATGACTGGTTGTGACTTTAGGTAGTTATAATTTAGCCTCTCTACTGAGGTTGTAGTTGCTAAGCTTGTGAACAGAAGAATCAGACCATAAAACTGCAAAAATCTTAATTAAGAAAACTGAAGTATTGAGAAATGCTCTGAATCAGTCTTCCATTCAATTAGCTATACCGTTAGCCTGGACAGAGGATAGCTTAGAGATGGATGGCTTTTGGTTAAGTTATTGTAAAAAAAAAAAATTGACTGTGATTATCAAAATTGTTTTAAATTGACCTGAAAAACCTCAGTGAATGTACTGTAACATTTACTGGAGCGATATGGTAATAAACAACAACAACAACAACATTTCATTTATATAGCGCCCTTCATAACAAGTATCCCAGGGCACTTCACAGAGGAAAAAAAAGAGAGTTATACAAAAGCCAAATCAAATAAGTACGTCTTAAGACAAGTTTTAAAAATCACTAAAGTGTCTGAATTTCTTACAATATTTATAGGCAGCCAATGGAGTTTAGAAAGAACGGGTCTCATGTGGTCGTGGGATTTTGATCTAGTTAGAACATGAGCAGCAGCATTTTGAACATATTGGAGCCTTCTTAGAGTATTATTTGGAAGGCCACACAACAAAGAATCCAATTTAGTAAAATGTTAAATATTACATACATAGCTTTAGCACAATGTATTGGTATACTATTTAACATTTAATTCATTTTCATACGACAGCATTGAACCAAATACAAAATAATAAATACGTTTGACAATTGCTTGTACATTAACCCTTAAACACTTTGATTTTCATATTTCAGTATGAAACATGTCATATTTCAATCACACAGCACACAGAGGAGTAAAGAATTTTTAAAAAACCACGGAACGTCAACAAGCTCTGGTTGTTTTTCTCAGTGTATATGCATTTTTTCTTGGGCCTATCGAGTCCCTTTCTAATCAAATGTGTTTATCAATAAAACATAATCGTGTACATCATGGGTGATACATTAAATGGTAAATGGTATACTGTACCACTTGCCATTAAAAATAATATTCATTGTTCCATGGCAAAAAATAGTGTGTGGGGGAGGGGGGGGGTTGTTATACTAAATTCTCCCAGTATGCAAATACATGCACTATTCGTTCAAACAAATGGTAACACTTTAAAATAATGGAATAACACTTATGTATTTCCTCTGAGTTCTGAAGTAATTCATTTTGAATTCAGACCTGTTAATTCATGTGGATTTAATTACCTGTTCCTTTGTAACTGTAATTATGTTGATCACATGTACAAAGCATGCATGACATGCATGAATTAACTCTTGTCACAATCCCCTGTTGGGCAAGTAAGAGCATCAGTGAATTCATTAGGAACAGATGGAGGGGAAAGGGAACCTAAACGTTTTTAAATCATGATGAATTAACAGGGCTGAATTAATTACTTCAGAACAGAGAAAGTGCAAAAGATATTCAGGTGGTATTCAGCCATAATTCATTATGAATTTGCAGAATTTATTTTAAGGTAATCAGATCAAAAAAAAAAAAAGATTATATATACATATATATATATATATATATAAAAAAAACTGTTTAAAGACCACTCCAAAAAGTAATATTAACTTTATTACAATCTATTAATTATAATCCTACTAAAAAAGGATATGCTTTTTGATAGATGTGGTCCAAAAATATGTGAACCCTGTTAATGTGTACCATCGCTATGGAGAAGAGTAAAAGGACAACATCTTTTGGTGCATTATATATTGCTCTTTACTCACTAAATGTCGACACAGGTAACAATTTATGTGGATAATATACTCTGACACATGTTTTTTATGTCCCACTGTATGTCATGTGATACTGAATAATGTAAAGTAATGAGGTAGAGGCTAAAGGATTGAATAATAGCAGAACAATTCAATAATATTCTGTAGACCACAGATGCTTTTCAAAGTGGGGATCCTCCCAGTGCATTTTGTATGGGACAAAAAAATCAATAAAATACCAACAAGTAGGTCTACTGCTTCAAAATAACGATTATACAGTGTTCTCTGTATCAGTGCAGTTACACAGGAAAATGGGGAGTGCCCTGGCTCCTCTAGTATTGACACTTATTTAATGTAACCTTTAAAACACTTTTTTTCAAACTTGGCCATCTTAAGGGTGCAGCATATGTGCTTCACTGTCGAGGTTATAAGGCAATTGTTTTGATCCTCTGTTGGGGTTGACTTAACATATGAAAACCCTGAATGTGCACATAAGAAACAGGTGGGACCACTGCGAGTCTGCTATGGATAAGAGGATTGTCATTACAAGCTGAATAGGTTTTTACAGACTGCACCTTGTTACACTGGGGAAAATCTGAAAAGAAAAAAAAAACTAGTCACAGAATATGGCTTTGCAGTGCATGTATATTCAATAAAAAAAAGAGTTATATCAGAATAATGTGCAATAATAGATCACAAAAAGTCATTTGTTCAGTAAATCAGCAATGTATCAAAAAAGGTTATTATGTTCTACATAGAAAATATATTGCAGTAATTTCATTTTGCAAATTGTGTGACATTTGCAAGCTTGGTGTGATATGCACTGTAGGGAGTACAATTGGTATTTGGCTGTTTACAAGATTAATCCTGACTTTTATACATTCTGTGTTTCACTGGGAAGGACACTAGGTGGTATACCCATTGACAGCCTAAATCAATATCTAATTACCAACAGCATATTACAGCAATTCAGCATAGCCTAAACCAGAGACCTGTTTTTGAATAGAGGGTTCAATAACATCTTTTAGATTACTTTTTCACTAGTCATTTGCATGCCCCCATTGTAATGATTCGCACTTTGTAAATCTATTACTATTTCCCCCGCAAGTCAGCACTTTTAAAGGAGGATTTATCCAGGCTCTGGTTCATCACTCAGTTTAAGCTTCATTGGATTTACACTGCAAGGTAATGGCATCTTTGCACATAATATGTTAGTCTGTGGAAAATAGTATATATTGTAAAAGTGTTTAAGTGAACACCACACATCACATACATCATTACCTTTATATGGCATGGCAACACGTGCGTGTGTTATTGTGTTATTTTCTTTAAATTCACTAAATCGATGGCCATAGCGATCTCACAGAAGGAACAGTCATTTTGAAGTCATTTAATAGAAGTGTAGATATAAATATAAATGGTAGTTTAATAATGTTTCTTTCTCAGAAACAGCCAGCAGGAGATTTTAAATGATCACTACAGGTGAGCGCTGACGTGGGTCCATGTGAGCATTCTGCATCTGTCGTTGTAATTTTAAAACCGACCTGGATTTTTCAGTCTCTGCTAATGATCTTTAGCAATGCTCCTGGCCAGCTGTGCTAAACACCAACATTTATAGGACCAACGGGAATAAATACTGAATTTCAGTGGTAATTTGCCATAGCAATTGTTTTGAAGGGTATTTTGACCTTGGATATCTAAATAATAACCACCTGTGTTTAACAGTCAATGTTTAACAGACCTATTTATTAGTATTACTTAAACACTCACTTGTGAAGTGTATATGTATGTAATTATGTGATAGTGTGCCCTATTAATAAGGCTTTGATGAAAACTAAAAAACATAGAATGAACAGCATACCTTAAACAATTATTCACAACAGATATGCCATGTGTCATGTAAAATAAATGTTTTTTAAATACTCATATTAAAGGTGTTTCTTATGTATGTACAATATTTTACTTTAACAAAATTGTTTTTTCTGTAGATAATGAATTGTGGTTTCACAGATGTGAACTTGGACTACCTTATGGTGAAATCGTCACTTTAAGTATAAAGCATTTAAGATTTTGACTGATACTGTATACATGTAAATATGTCTGTTTAACCAAGTTAAGAATCCTTGCAAAAAGAACATTTCATTTTAATGTCATGTTTTAGGTTATTTCCATATCATATAAAAACGTTGAAGATGAATTCATTAATTAAGTAAATCCATATTTGTTATGTTTACAAAGACTTTAAGTACCCAGAATTTAGCTTTTATTTTCAATTATATTTTAGTTGTAAATGTAGCCATTCTTATTTACATCAAGTTCAATATTTTAATTATTTTAAAGAATCTAGATGTCTAGGTTCAGAGACAAACTCCAGGTATTTATTAGCTTTTTAATATTCCCCAAACTAGATCTTGTGGAACTAATTTTAAACTACTTTATACAGTAATTGCTGCGGCTAATTCCTATGTACTTGGCAAGCAATTTAAAGAAGACAGATGTATATTAAGTCAACAGCCTTGCACCCTAAAGGTCTTACATTTAAAATCAGCCTCAATCACTTGGCATATGCTGAATGTACTAGATCTTCAGACCCTCGGGGGACAAAACTCAATGTTCTTTCCTCAATTTGACTGTAAATGCTACTCCACAGACTGTTTTGTATGTTATATGTGTCCAGGAGTTGTTTGGTAGTCAGCAGTAATGCTACTGCACTCTATATAGAAATACAGAGACTGTCACGGTGAGATAAAACTCCCATGACACTGAAATTGATACCTGTATGCTTACATTAACTTCCACCTTTCAGATGTCAGCTTTGAGAGAAATATGTAAAAAAAAAAAAAAAAAATGAGAGAGATAGGCATTGTAATACGTGATTTAAAAATAGTTTTTTTTGTTTATTGCAAACACTCTGCTGAAAATTCTTGTAACTGCTTGTATTTGGTGACCAGCAAGAGGTTTTACTATTTATAATATAGGAAAGATGCTCACTCGTTTTCTATTTTTTTTTTATTTAGTGTGTCCAATTATTAATTTACCCCTGATTTTCTCACAATTTGGAATGTCCAATCGCTTCTCCCCTCACTGCAGCAATTCCCCACATGGCTCAGGAGATCCGAAGGTTTAGTGCAGTGGAAGCGCCTTAGAGGCAAGGGAAAATTTCAGTGAAAAAAAATAAGCAAATAAAACTAATATATATATATATATATATATATATATATATATATATATATATATATATATATATATATAAAAAACAAAATAAAATCTGTTTGGGCTTACGCTCACTTCTCAAATCGATCCACCAACCTTGATTTATAGATTGAAGTCCAAAAGACCAATTGGTCGCACACTCAAAATCAGGACAAGATTTACTATAGTCTTTAAAAAAGGATTTTCTTCATTTTATTAGTTAAAACATGTTTTTTACTAAACCGAGCAAACAAACAAAAAGGTAGTAGAACCACGCGTTTCGACACAACACGTCTTCGTCAGGTTCACAGGATTCTCTTCCTCATTACATACATTAAGATACATACTGGATAATTGATTAAATAATTACATTTTTGTACTGCATAGTTCACAACACTATTTAAGTTTATAAACTAAATTACACCAAACACTTGCTACTTACAGTATTTCTGCCAAAAAGACAAGCAGTTGGCGGGTTCTTCTTTGCCTGCTTAAGTGTGAACTATCATCTGATTCGCTGGTCCCATCCTGACTACCAGCTACTCAGCTTTGAAAATGCTTTGCAAGTACACGCCCTCTGTGTATTCGATGTCAGTCTAAGGTTGAGATGGGCGGCTGTATATTTTTAAACAAGAAACACTTTGGTTTTATTATAGAAATAAATGAAAAACTTTAGAAGTGCATATGTCTATATTTGACCACATATAGTCGACGTAAGTACAATTATCAATATTTTTTCAAACAATTATATTTTGTGTGCCAAATTAATCGATTGCTGTTTGTAGGTTAACTGACAGCCCTACTGTACCGGCCAGTCCAGAATAATCGAAAGGGGCTGGGCTCAATAATGCCTTGTTTCCACTGCCTTTTCCCAGGTATAGCTGCGCTGGACTGTCTGGGTGTGGTGTAGTAAAGATGGCTGTCTGCATTCCAGTGTAATTTTGTCAGGTATAGCTGACCTAGGAAGTAGTAGTGCGCAGTAAAGGTCACAGCGTGGCAGTAAAAGGTCACGTTGTGTTATTATCTGTAATCTTGTATTAAGTTTTTATTTTATCTCACCACTGAATAGCAGTGTGATTGATCCCCTGCTGCTGCACTTATATTTCTAACTGTGCCTGACAGCTGCTCTTGAATGAAGTTTTCCACCCCCATGTTGAGGAGAGTTGTTGTGTCTGGTTTGCTTTGAACATTGCCTTTACTTACAGTCATTATTGAAAACAGTTTGTCCTTTAGCATACACCAACTTCCGCACAGCACAGTTTGGCCCCGTTGAGTTTGAGATATGAAACTGTACTGTCTGAGGTGTACCTGAGTATAGCTGAGGTATAGCTGAGTGTCAGTGGAAACACCCTCCAGCTACACCTCGCCCAGACCGTCCAGCTCAGCTATACCTGGGGAAAGGCAGTGGAAATGAGACATAAGTGACATTTATTAAAGAGATATGTCCCATGCCAATGACAACAGGTCTCCATTGATATAAACAGGAATATGTTTTTCAAAGAATAAGAATTCTCAGACTCATGTGTTTTTAATTCTGTAAACTCTCCTTCACCACAGTTCTGAAAGCTGTTCCCCACTGTGCAGTCCATTGTACCTTTAATATCTCTCAATGTTCTAAAATCTTAGAACTCTTATCATCCTCCTTTCCACAGGGAGATATTGACATTATTTGTTTCAGGTTCACTTTCTTCTTGATGCATCCTTCTTTCTATTGCTTTCTGTAAACAGCAATGTGCTTCATGCTATATTAAAGACCAATGGGTTCCAAAGATCAATGAAATAACTGTATTTTTGGAGAAAGCTTATATGTTAACCTTCATTAAATATATCAAGGGGAGATTGATTTACTTCAGGAAATGCAAGGTTTAAGATATCATGCTGTTGAGAAGCAGTAAGTAATGTATTTATGCCCCCGTTTCACTGGCCTCACTGACTGTGATCCTAAACTGTTAATCTTGCCCTCAAAGAGAGCTCCAGAAGCAAGGACCCCTATGATAAGCTCAAGGGTACTTTGTTCCTAGAGGGCCCTTTAAGCCTGTTATTTGGCTCCAGTTAAAAACTGCAGTGCAAGTTGTTTAATTAAAAACACTATGGGTAAATTCAACAATGTATTACCTGGATGATAGAAATACCTGACATGTAATGGTCCCCAAAGGCTTGTTTTGAATACCACTGTATGTGTTTATCAACATCCATTCCAGTCCGGGTTTTTATTCCAATCACTTCCAAAATTCATAAATGTACTCCTAGCAGGTTCAATGAACTAATTTAGGACCTGGATGGAATAAAGACCAATGCCTTAATTAAATGTATGACACTGCAATTGCTATTCTTTATAATGGATATGGTACCACGCAAATTTTGATTCAATCCAGGCCCTGGTTTGAAATTAATCTTGAGGGCCAGAGTTGTGCACCACTGCAATAGAGGATACTTTGTGAGGTGCAGCACATAAAGGTCTATAGGGCGGCACAAATAATATTTGCTGTAAAAACATTGGTCTGAAAACGTATTCTTATAGGTGCCACTATGCTGCTTAAACCATGGATCACTTGAGGAGCATACTGTACATTTATTGGCTGATATAACCCTCCCAATTTAAGTAATGAAACTGATAACAAGTCCAATCTCCCCTCCCTCGTGCCCAATTTATCCCTCCCTGACCTCTACAGTGCATTACCACAGATATTAAAAAGTGTACTTTTATGACACTGTAAACTGCAAGGCATAGCTTTTTATTACTCCCTTTGTAATGCAGTTCCAGCAAGAAAAAAAAATACCCATTGGGTCACATTCCAAGTTCTCGCCAGTTTTTTGTGAGTAGAAAAATCGAAATACAGCAGTGATGCAAAATCAGATAATGTGTACAGAGAAGCTTTCATTTACAGAAGCATTAATATACTGATAACTTTATTTAAAATTGGAGTTAAGGCATAGTGCCCACTGTTTTTAAAATGGTAAAATTGTTTGTGGTTACAATTGTATCATACAGGAGGGACAGAATGTACCAGTAAGACAGTAACTTTGAGGTGATATCTTTCAGCATAGGCAGGTACAAACTGGAGACTAAAAAGGATTTATGTTATAAATATAATAACTGCTTGCTTTTCCCTGCAGTGAATACAAACTCTTTATGTGTAGGTCAGCATATTGTGTTTGGTTCAGAGAGAGTACTTGTTAATTTCACAGTCCTCACCACTTAAATGGAACTTGCTGGATGAATTTTCCCATCAATGGGTTTTGAATTTAGCACAAGGGAGTACTCAGAAACACTGCATCAGTGGATACAGTTTCTTGTTAATTACTTCCATGTCTGCTTGTATTTTATTTTTCATTGATTTTAACAATGCAATATGTTATTCTATATTGCACAGTAGTTCACAACAAGTGTGTGGAGTTTTGCCATTTTAAAGTAAGACAGCGGTGATGTTGAAGGTGAAAAATTACTTTACAGAGGTCATACTGAATTTCATTGTACAGCAAGAATAAATCATTTTTTTGCCAATGTGAGACCCCTTAAACAGATGACCAAGGCCAGTGTTCCACATGTTTCTGTCTTCAAATCAAGTGGTGCATTAGTACATGAATGGTTAGGTGATACTACAACTGTACACAATTGGAGGTGCGGTCACCAATTCCATACACAACACTTATCTCAAATATAAAATGCAGTCATCAGCTCATTGCAGTCATCAGCTGCATAGTTCACATATTCATCAAAATGAGACAACAAACAAGTGAGCACAGCCATTAAGTTACTCTCTTAGTATCACTTTAGTGTCTTAACAAATTGTTATATTTTAAGCAGTTGGATATGGTAGCAACCAACTTGCTCCTAAAATGGTACCCAACAATTTGGATTTGGTGATCATTTTTTTTGGGCCTAAGCCATTGGCTCCTAAGGTAAAAAGTTAGTCTGGAGACCTGTCCAGGCTGCTGGTTGACAAAAAAACAAACACAAAAAAAACAGCATTTTCTGAATAAATACATAGTTATCCTACAGTTTGGCCTTGACTTTTAGAGACCTTGGTGCCCTCTATGTATTGAACTGAAGGCAATTTTGGCATAGCCCTTTTTGTTTCCAATTTAAAGTCTCTCTCTCTCTCTCTCTCTCTCTCTCTCTCTCTCTCTCTCTATATATATATATATATACATATAAACAGCTATTGCCAAAAGTTTTGCATCACCTAGGATTGAGACAAAATAAAAAATGAAACTATATGAACATAATTTAGATCTTTTATTTAACCATGTAATCAAATGAACTACAACATTATATAGCAACATTCTACTAGAAGCTATAATGGTAGTATAGTATTGCAGTTTAGATTTCGAAATGTCACATTTTTACATTTTTATCAGTTTTTACGTAAGTATATGGAAAACTACAATCAGTATGTACAGTAATTCTATATGTTAATGTAGCATTATTCAGCAGATTTCATTCGACTTTATGAAGCAAAATTAGTTTATTCAATAATACATTAGGATTACATTTCAATTTTGCAACAACCGTGACTAATATGTTGTCTTTAAATAATATTGAACACAGTTATCGTAGTTTTTGTTATTTGGTACTTTTTAAAAACTGTGTTAAGGATAGCTATACCATAATTAAAATGTAACCCTAGGGCCATTGTATAAGTGTCTAAACTGCATATGGCAGACCACTGGTAATTATATGTTGTGAAAGAACATTCTTGCTTATTTAACTATAGTACAGAGCACACAAGCCTTCCAATTAATCATTAAGATTGCATGCATTTTTTTTTAGTACAATGATGTCTTACTGTGGGGAGAATTGAGGGGATACCGACTAAAATTGGAAGTTAATAGTCACTTGAAGGGCATAAAAAGTTCTGATTCACACTTTGCCAAGGATATAGTTGTTCTTCGAAAGGTCCATCTATCAATGACTAAAACTGAACCAGATATGGAGTAAGTCATTCTTCTCCTTGTCACACTAAAAGTGAAGCACTGGATAGCCACACTTGAACATAAATCTTTACCATTTGTGCCCTAGGGAATTACATGACATTGTCAAATAATTAATCACTACAAAGCATTCTGTCTGATTCCATATCAATAAACTTGCTAAAACATATTCAAATTATCCACAGGCAGCAAGTTGCTTGTTTCCTTCAAGCAATAGTCTGACCCAAAATGTTGATAAATGACTTATGTTACTTACTTATGTTACTTATGTAAAGACAGGCTAGCCTGTGGCAAGGCTGAGGCCCTGCATAAGAAAAGTGTGCTTTTTGTTTGAGAATCACAGTTGAGAATTGGATGGCTCTGGTTCCTTGACCGGCTGGTGGGCGTAGCGTCTTGCAATAAAAAAGGGGTCGACTGACACCTCAAGGCTGCTGGAAAGCCAACGACCGTCCACGCTACCAGCACAATGAAACCTTTAAAAGCCAAAATCGGATCACAGTGTGTTTAACCAGGAATGGAGCCCCACCAGTGAGAAGCCAAAACCGCTAACCACCGCGTGTGTAATCGGGGTTAGGTTTTTACTATGTGCAGCAGAGGGACCTCTCTGAGTAACGGGTGTAGTGCTCGTTGTGCTGAGGGCAACCTTGTTTGTAGTTTGTTTTCTCAGTGTTTTTGTTTTGCCTTTTCTTACACCTTTTGTTTGTCCCCCATGCGCTACCATTGTTGGTAACGTCACATGGTTTTTGTTTGTTGTTCTGGTAAATAAATCCAACGTCACCTCTGTTTGTCCCTCTGTCTGTCAGCGGATAACCCAGACCCCCTATCACACAGCCTAACTAGTGTAGCTAAGATTTCTAAACAATATATCTCAAAGATTTTCTTATCATATGAAAAACTTAGGTAATGTTTAAACTAGGTGTCTGGCATTTATATAATGTATGTAGTATGCCTGCATTTATATTTGTTATATTTGTTATATATATATATATATATATATTATATATATATATATATATATATATATATATATATATATATATATATAGCATTTTATTTTGGTGCGGCAGCATTTGAATGCCTATGAATTCATGATTAATTTATCCATACATTACAATTGAATAACTAACACCTTAAAACCAACAAAGTACACAACACGACTTTACCACAATTAGTGAAGGAAGACATGCAGCTGGGTTATAGTCGCGCAAATTAACAAGTGCTAGCATGATAGACAGTTGCAAGCAGAAGAGGTGGCAGAGTGTCAATGGGGGAAAACAACAGCCAAGGTGTGCAGAGCTGTGGCCATGGCATCTCATCATATTTCTGATCCATGGGATTAACCACTGTAGCACAAGGGTGACTTAAATTAACCATTAAGAAATACCTCCATGTTGTGGGGATTAGTTGCAACTTCCATTCCAGTTACAGTAATCATTGGTGCTACCTTGGGATGACAATTAACCAGAACATGTTATTCATACAGAGCGATTTCTATGCAATGCAGCATTTAATTAATCATTTGATATCAACTGCAATATGAACTTACTATTGTTATAAAACTTTCCAGCTCAGGATGAAACTATGGAACTTTCATTCTTTTTTGTTCTTGCTTGTTGTAACTCTGTCAGAATGTGTGCATGCTGTACACATAGGGTATACATTTAGAGCTTGTTTGACATTTCTGCAACACCTGATACTCTAAATATAGAACTGCATTCTGTCATACAGAAGATCAAAGGGAGTATGCAGAGCACTTCTTAAATCTGAATATATAATAATGCTTTTTTAATTGGCCATTTTTCATAGAACAGATGTATGTGATTTTGACAGAAATACAATGAGTTTTGGTTGTAAATCTCCCTCCTGACCTGTGAGGGCACTAAGCAGCGAAAGTAGAGTTCTTTGGACAGGCTGGCCTGACAGTTCTTTCCCCGGGCCGGGAAGTCGGTCAGTCTGGAAGAAGGCGAGACTCCGTTGCAGGAACGTATTGACCCGGAAGGGAAACGACATAGCAGCTGCAGGTAGTAGAGACAGCTGCCAAGGGGTCATGCGTGACAGCATAAAAAGGGGACGGAGAATCGCAATCTACTCCTTCGCTTTGGTTACGGAAACATAACCCGGAAGGACCCGTGCCGCATTTTATAAAATGTCGTGAGCGTTTGTTTGTCTTGTCTATAATTGTTACTTGTGTTTTACAGATAGCTAACACGTTCCGGCGCTAAGGGCTAGCATAAAAACCCGGAACAGCGCTGCACTATTGTCACTCATTAAACTGTATCACCCACCACGAGCACTACAGCACGAACCCAGGACTGGTGACCGTGTATGTATATTGTGGGAGGGATACCTGTGTTTATTTTTAGCAACCCGTTATTATTTAACCCTGTGCATTACACATTGCTGTGTTTTGCTGGGGATCATTGTTTTGGTCACCAGACCTGCAGTATAAAAATAAAATACCCCTTTTCCATACCGGATTACAATCTCTGTCTGTGTTATTCCTGCACTGCATGACCTCTGCACCTGTTAACAATCAACCACTTTTCCACTTTTGGAATGTCTTTTGCTACACATTAAAGGTGTTTTTGTGTTGGTATTTCAGTCATTTTGTTGTGCTTTTGGAGGGGGTTGGGGGTCGGTGTGAGTTTTATTATTTCTATTTCTCTATTGCTGTGTGCCTTAATTCATTTTGTTCAAAAGAAAAACAAGAGTGTATCTCTGTGTTTGTAACTGTTTGGTTGTGGGATGTGGTGTCTGCCATACTTACCTGATCGTGGCATGATAATCCCCAAAACAACTAGGAATTAAATAATAATAAAATACATACATCTTGCAAGTTTGCAATCTGGTCAAAGTGGCCTCCACTTCAACTGAGTAAATGTATTTCCACCCCATCACAAACATCTCATTTAATTTGATAATAAAAAATAATGTGTTGCTCAACAAGAATTAAAATGGCACATTAGCACTTTCAAACAATAAAAAAAACCTTGTTAAATAAACAATAACCTATTGTCTGGTCTTTTTTCTGGATGAAAATCTAGTTTTAACCACGCCTACTTCTGATGATACCATCTGAGTAATGGGTCCTCTACACACCCCGAATATACAGTACTAATATATACAAGGTCACTTCTTGACCTCCGGTAAAAAAGGCTGCACCACTGTAATAGAATAAGCCACCTGACGGGTTTATTTATTACAAGTGTGATTATCCACCACCAAAACACCATATTATTATTATTATTATTATTATTATTATTATTATTATTATTATTAGCAATGCACTTACTCAGGGCGACTTACAGTTGTATCCAAAAAATACTTCTCAAGAATTACAGTACAATTAAGAGCAGGATATAGTATATACACAGAACTTTGTCCTTACTTCCTTTTTAAGCAAGTCCCAGACTTTGGAGATATGGCAAAGGTCAATATGATCTTCCAGTTCCATGTCTCACGTCCACCCCTTGTGGTGAGACACAGCTTTACAGACAGTGTTGGTTTCAAGGGCCACACAATGAACAAGTCCATGACTATGAAGGTATAGCAAAGGTAAGTGTTGTATTTTAGTTTTGTGCCTCACGTTTGCCCCTTGTGGTGAGACGTAGGGTTGCAGAATGTATTGTTTTCCAGGCCCACACCACATGCTTCCCCAGAGCAACTTCCAACACAGTATAAACCTTCTTGGCCAAGCAGGTAAGTAACAACAGAATTGTATTATTGTTTTATTGAGTAGTTGTATTTTCCTTTAATTAATGACCTTTCCTTCTCTTTTCAGGGTCCCGAATAATAAAACACTTTTCCAAACAACACTATGCTTTGTATATACTGACCCCCAAACTCTTAATTTCTAGTTTAAGTTTTGATGAGAGACTGCAAGGGTCAAGCTCATGTAATTCGCCATTTCCTTCTATGAGCCCACTACCACAACCTCTGTTTTATCTGAATTCAAGATTAGAAAATTATGTGACATCCAATGCTTGATGTCTGTAAGGCAAGTAGCTAATAACACCCGGGCAGAAGAAATTCTTGGCTATAGGGGCAAATATAGCTGGCTATCATCAGCATAGCAATGGAAGTTCACTCTGTGTCTGCGGATAATATCACCTAACAGTAGCATATATAATGAAAACAACAAGGATCCTAGAATGGAGCCCTGTGGAACACCACAGACAACTTCCGATAATGCCAA
Organism: Acipenser oxyrinchus oxyrinchus; assembly: GCA_030684275.1. NCBI lineage: Eukaryota > Metazoa > Chordata > Actinopteri > Acipenseriformes > Acipenseridae > Acipenser > Acipenser oxyrinchus. Next base: position 37,493,066 of record CM060253.1, on the reverse strand, counting down.
TTTTATCTCCCCAATAGAGACAAACTGAAACCTATCAGAAAGATAAGATTTGAACCAGGGTAGGACAAGGCCAGTTAGTCCTACTGTGCTTTCAAGACTATTCAGTAGGATGGAATGGTCTACAGTATCAAAGGCAGCACTTAAATCTAGAAGAATTAAAACTGAAAGAAAGCCCAAGTCAGAGCTTATCACCAGATCATTCACAACTCTGACAAGGGCTGTCTCTGTGCTATGTGCAGCACGAAAACCAGACTGAAACTTCTCGAATATACCATTAAGAGTTAGAATTTTTTGTAACTGAATTGCAACAACTCTCTCTAGAACTTTATCTAAGAATGGCTAAGAATGGTAGGTTAGAGGTTGGCCTAGTTATTGAGGATTTTAGGGTCCAAATTGTGTTTCTTAAGCATAGGCTTTACCACAGCTACCTTAAGTTCTGAGGGAACTATACCAGATAAAGTGAACCATTTATAATTTTTAAAATGTGGGTATTAATAACACCAAGAACATCTTTTAATAGTTTTGTTGGAATAGGATCAAGAGAGCATGTAGTAGCTCTCATATGTTGAACTAGCTCTGTCAGTTTCTGTAAGGCAATCAAAGAAAAAGCCCCCATAGTAACCATAATAGGTGTAGTTGGTAAAACTGTGCTGGAGTCCTCCTTAATAGAAGGTGTCTGTGGAATCTCATTTCTGATGTCTAATATTTTATTTTTAAAGAAACATAAGAAGTCATTGCAGTTGTGAAAGCAGCCAATGTCAAGGGTAGGACTACTAGGGGAATATATATATGCAAGTGGAACTTACCCCTTGGTCAACAACGCATTCATAAATCCTAACATCATAATGTTATATTAAACCAAGGCATGCATGTGCAACCCCCCACAAAATGAAACATAAGTGAATGTCCATGCCTTTGAAAACCTCATAGAATATGGTGTAAAATAATTCATTTAGAGCTTCTGTGTAAAATAATAAAAAAATACCAAAACATCTGGACAAAAAAGCCAAAGCTGTAAATTTGCATGAAATGTATTTTATTGTTCAACAGTAAATGTATTTGCTTTTAAAAAAAAATGTAGCCTATCTAATGAAAATAAAATGTTTTTCATACTCTTTGGTGCAAGCTACTGATATATTTTGTATGGTTTAAATTGGACAGAAAGAGATTTGTAAATAACAGAGACCATAGCCTTGAAACATATGGTCATGAATTATTCGTGCTATACTATATTTATGCAACAAATTATTTAAGCAATAATACATGTCAGTGACAAATTTGCCAGACTGTGTTATTGCATTATAAAATGGGCAATTCAAAAGCCATAGAAGTGTAATGTTCACTGACTACACAATTGGATCCGAACTGGGTGTACAAGGAGGATGTCTGTATGTCAACATTAGAATTCAACATATATCTAAAGAAATGCTTAACTGTGGTGCCAAGCACCTCTCCCAGCAGAAGCACTGCCATTTTCAGGCAACCAGTGTGCCAAGCACACAACCATATCATAGGCGTCTCCGTTACGATTGTGACAAAAGTACAAATACAACAAATTATATTTATCATTACTTGCAGTTTAATGTTTTTCTATGGGGAAAAAAAATGCATTACCAGCTTCTCAATGGACAAAAGCCCTTGTTTTTGTGTTTATCTCAATATAATATATAGTTCCTTACTCGTTAAAGTTTTTATGCTCTCTGGCAAACATCTGCAACTGATTTTTTACTTTATATCTTGACGCATTGATCCAATGGCTTTACCTCACGTCTGCTTTATTTTTAGCTTTCAATCAGTTAACACTGGACAACTTCTGAATGATTGTGTATTCAAATTTTGTAGTCGATTTTTTGGCCTACAATATGTTTTTTTGTTTCTTTTCAGTCTTTCTTCAGTTTCTCTTTTGTGGCAGTTTCTCTTTTCACTGTTATTCTCAGACCAAATAGCACTTTGTGGTTTTGCAGATTGTGAAGCGTTTAGTTCTTTTACAAAGGCAAAATGCATCTCCAGTGTTTTTGTCTAGCAGTTTTAACTGCACAGTGAGTTTGATACAGCAGAGGTGACAACACATGTAATAGATGTTAAGTTTGGCTACTCATTAAAGGCTACTCACTAGAACAGTTTCAGTTCTTTATATTAAATAAGTCTTGTTATTTGGAATGAATCTTATTCGGGTTCAACTTCATGATGCCCTTTACAATTTGGTATTGTGTCAGAACCGAGTTTCTGTTCATCAATGACAGGCTGTGCAATCATGGCAGACAAGATGAACCAATCGGGAATCAAAATATTCTCACACATGGTGACATGGGTGTCAAAGGTGAGTTTGGCTCATGTTGTATGCCTTAGGACCAGTGCAAGATAAACCTGGCTATAGTTATTATAACAGAAATATTGTTTTCCATACTCAATGTCAAATTAAGAACACGTATTCATATGCCTTCTGAATGGTATCCAAGTGTCATGGCTCTAACATATCTGTCTCTGTGTCAATGACAGACTTTTGTCAAAATGTCTATACCATTTTGTAAATACATCAAAGTCGTTATCCCAAAAATAATGCAAGAAAGCAAACAGTCCGGTTTCAGGAAATACATATATATTCTCAATAAAAGCATGCAAACATCTTCCAACAGAACAAATGTTCAGTAACAGCAAGTAACAATCTGGGATGGGCAACTTTGAGGTAGAGGGTCACAAAAAACACTAAAAACCTTTGGTGGGCCATGCATTTATTTTAGTGGGCTACATAATGCATAACTGAGAAATATTTTCTACAATGGTGAATGGAGGCAGCATGTGAATATATAATTAACCACGTATTAACAATGTAAAACTGTATAGAAAATAACTTTTTAATTAAAATTATATATATATATATATATATATATATATATATATATATATATATATATATATATATATATATATATAAACATGCATCTTTTGTCAGGGTGCAGAAGAGTAGGGGTGTAATAATTGAGCATAACAAAAAATAAAAAATGTTTTCGTAATTATAGTCACAGAGTGAATCGAGTTAAATTATAGCCTGACTTCTATTATATGTAAACTTATGGAAACTATAATAAGATCCAAAATGGAAAATTACCTTTATGGTAACAGTATCCTGGGATACAGTCAGCATGGTTTTAGGAAAGGGAGTGTCTAACTAACCTGCTTGACTTTTTTGAGGATGCAACATTGACAATGGATAATTGCAAAGCATATGGCATGGTTTATTTAGATTTCCAGAAAGCTTTTGACAAAGTCCTGCATAAAAGATTAATTCTCAAACTGAATGCAGTAGGGATTCAAGGAAATGCATGCACATGGATTAGGGAGTGGTTAACATGTAGAAAACCGAAAGTACTGATTAGAGGAGAAACCTCAAAATTGAGCAAGATAACCAGTGTTAACCAGTGACATTTCTGAGTTTATGTTGACTCAGAAATGTCTTCATCTAGACAATGTGGGGAAGCTATAAAAAAAGGCCAACAAGATACTCGGATATATTGTGAAAAGTGTTGAATTTAAATCAAGGGAAGTAATGTTAAAACTTTACAATGCATTAGTAAGACCTCATCTAGAATATTGTGTTCAGTTCTGCTCACCTCATCTACAAAAAGGATATTGTTGCTCTAGAAAGAATGCAAAGAAGAGCGACCAGAATTATCCTGGGTTTAAAAGGCATGTCGTATGCAGACATTCTAAAAGAATTGAATCTATTCAGTCTTGAACAAAGAAAACTACGCTGTGATCTGATTCAAGCATTCAAAATTCTAAAAGGTATTGACAATGTCGACCCAGGGGACTTTTTCGACCTGAAAAAAAAAAACAAGGACCAGGGGTCACAAATGGAGATTAGATAAAGGGGCATTCAGAACAGAAAATAGGAGGCACTTTTTTACACAGAGAATTGTGAGGGTCTGAAACCAACTCCCCAGTAATGTTGTTGAAGCTGACACCCTGGGATCCTTCAAGAAGCTGCTTGATGAGATTCTGGGATCAATGAGCTACTAACAACCAAACGAGCAATATGGGCCGAATGGCCTCCTCTTGTTTGTAAAATGATCTTCTTATATTCCATTGGCAATGCCATGGTAAGGCATTGGGGCTTACCTCCATTTTCTTTAAAAAAATCCCACTCCCATTCTATCTCTTATGTTAAAAAGACAGCAGAATCGCTGACTGATTGATAAATGCTTCGATTCCCACCTCACTCGTGTCGTAGGGTGTGACAAAGTGGTTAACAGTGTGCAGGTGCAGGAATGCAGCAGTGATCAATGAACAGACAGACAACAGTAATCCAGGTGCAATGTTATTTATTTTTATAATCCAAAGTCTGATGACAAAACGTCAGTAAACAATAACAATGAGAAACAGGCAATACAGCACCATGTGTAGTGTAGTCCGGGTTTGTGCTGGCCTCTGGTGACAGCTCCGGATCATGTTAGCCGTCTAAATAACAGTATATTTAATAACGACAAAACAAACAAAACACTCACAATAATAACACACTTCTTTCCTTCCGATTCAGGTTAACCATAACAAGGAACAGATCACTTCGCTATGCCCGCTTTTGTACCGTCAATCATGACCCCTTGGTTAACTAGTGCAACCGTTCCTCCAATCCACGGCTGCCATGCTGTTTCCCTTCAAGGTCGATGATTTAGTGTATAGTAGCTCCGCCCCCTTTCTAGATGACTGATTTCCTTCTAACCCTGGGAATGAATTGTCTGGCCATCCAGTCCAGGGCATTCTGTTCCCTTTACACTGCGTCCTCACAGGTCGAGAGAGAGATTTATCACCAAGAATCATTCACACAGGGACAATACACAGACCTGACATATCAACATATTGAATTTCATTCTACTAGTACTACTGCACCGCACACATACTACTGAAACAAGCGCTTAACCCCATCCCAGCCACCCGTCTTCCACAAGGAAAAAGGCTCTTTAGGCTAGAAGCATACTTATAATAGAAAAGAAACTGTATCCAAACTGTAGTAACACAAAATGCCAACAAGAGGGTTTATTGATATTGATCAGACTTACACTATATATTACTACTGCAGGACAGTATTATTCGCGCACTTTTTTTTTTTTTTTTTTTTGCACCCCCCATTATTTGGCACCCAAGGCAGCGGCTTGTGTCGCCTACCCATAATGCCGGAAATGACCTATTACCAACCACCTATTAAAAGTTGTCTCAGGATTACCTACAAATAAATGGTTGACACTTGTCACAATCCATTTGGATTCTTAGGTGTGTAATATTCTGCTGTGGTTGATCTTAGCAGGGTATTCTTTATAAAAGTTTACCATAATAAAAGTATAGCAATGTGTAATAAAGTACAGTGAAACTACAGTAAAACATAAGTAAGCCTTATAAAGCTCAGAGAGTTTTGGTAAAGTATATTAAAAAAAAAAAAAAAGTAACATCTTGTAACTGCATAGTAAAACCATGGAAAAGGCATAGGAACGCTACTAAATGACATAAATAAAAAAACTGCTTTTCCTTTAACTGTCTGCATGTTTACAGAAGATCCTGCAGCATGCATAAAACAACAGGAAGGCTGAGAACAAATATCTTTAGGGATTACTAAAATAACAATCTGTTCTGACTTTTGTAATTCTACCTGATGAATTTTACAATAATCCAAATGAACAAATGAAAAAAGCAATATTGCTGACCTGCAGCCAGAATATAGTGGGTCATGAAAGATGCAAACATCTGGGAAACTTAACAACTCATTGATTATGATTAATCGAGGAAAATGTGTAATGTCTATAAAATAATAATGCTTGTAATAAACTACATTCTGTAATATACACAGTACACGCTGGTCATGTACTGTATCTGGCTTTGTATTATCTTATACAGAGTTTCTTAAAAAAAAACATGTTGTATACAAGTATTCTTATAAGCACTTATTAGCAGTGTCTTAACTGGTCCCCCTTTTCTTCTGTTGAAAATTGTATGGTCTTCTGGTTTGTTTTTGGTACCTAATCATATAGTTTCTAGTGAAGGTAGAAGGATGCAGCAGTTTATCTATAGCGTTGCATAATATATATTTTTCTTAATCTTTGGAAACTATGTTGTCTTGCTGAAAGGGGAATCCACCCGCTAATCACATACGTAATAAAACTGTTCCTATAAATAGCCCTGTCGTTTATGCCTCCTTGTCATTTCTTTGTTTGGTCCTCCTCCCCTTGCAGCGCACCGTGTCATAGGGGAAGGCGGCCCAGAGTGCTCTTATTCTGCCCACAGGCATTAGTTTTCATTCAATCAATATACTTTACATCATAGTTTGGCCAGCGAATAGGGGCAGCTATCGAGCTCCAATGGACCATGGGCCAAATTATATTACGTTTCACTATGGGCATGGACCTTTGTTAAATGCAATAAATGATTGTTCATTTCAAATCTTGTGGATGTCTTCTTTCTGAAATTGGTGTTACTGTATCAAACGCATAATCTCACTGATTTAATTAAACAGTAGTTATACAATTGGTTTTAATGAGATGTACAGTTAGGGTACAGTAAAAAAAATGCCATTAGTCTAATATCCCCAGTTACTGATTGGCCTTATACAGTAGTCATAGGGCAGTGTTTGGCATATGGCTTATACAGTTGACACAACAACAAATCATTGATTTCTGAGTTTGAGGGATCAATAAATATATACACACTGTGGCTGCTATTAAAAAATAATAATAAAAAAAATATTCCCTCTGGTTCGAAAGCAAGGCATTTAGGCACCCAATTAAACTAAATATGTTTATCACTTCCAAGAATTTCTGTGATGTTTTAACAAGCTTTTAAATTACAAATGTGCCATTGCATAGAAATGTAAGTATCGTCACAAGCAAGGCCATTAAGGAAGGACTAGTTGGCTTCAATATGAATGTATAAGAATAGAGTACACATATATACAGGGGTTGAACAAAACAAATATATAGAAACACTTGCCATAAAAATGTCAATGTTTAAATGGTTTCAGAGAGATATATGTAGTAATAATTGTTAAAATACATGGACAATGTAAACAAGAAACAATCATTTTGAACTACGTAATTCACACTGAAAGGTCTTTTTATTGAACTGATTAGCCTAATCTTCCCTTTCTGTTCCTGATTTATGGCAGATGCACAGCAGTGCATTGGAAGGAAAGCCTTCATTGAAAAACGAGGAGACGAGTAAGGAAGGTTGTTTATAAGCATGGATCACACTAAGCCTCAAGACTAAATGTGAACAGTTTATTTCTTTATTTTTTAGACGATCCTGATTTCATGTAATTTCATAATACCAGTTAACTCTATTGCTTGTCTGTATGTTAGCCGTATATACATGGCTTCCATGCATACATATTTAATTATTAAATGCAGGTGTGACACAGTAAAATGTCAGCCTTTCTCACATTTTATTCACAACCTTCCCACAGGGGCCAACAAATTCTGGAGTACGTGGGGAAAAAACACAGATCTGAAGCCTCCAAACAAATTTCACATGTGACTTGGGATGCACATAAACCCAAGTCTCCAGATAGCTGATTTTATTACCTATCAACCAGTTGAGTAGGCTTACGGTTTGTTAACCCTATCAAGGCTATATAATGTTTTATAACACTGTAATAGTGGTAAGCAGGTCTGTTCGCTGATATTGACCCTACATAAAGCATTTATAATAAACAAGTAGGTCCCTTTACTGGACTGTAAAGCTCAAGTAATGTAAGATAGAACAAATTAATGTAAACCAAAATACAGTATCTATTAACTCTTTAAGGGGTGATAGCAAATGAGATATTTGTTGTTTTGAAAGAAGGAATATCACTTGTTAAATGAAAATAAATGTTTACTGCACATGTGAAACTTATGGAACATGTAAATGCAGAAAATAATTACTGGAATAATTAGAATAATCCAATTCAGCAAAAGGAGTTGTCCATTGTGGTCCATTCTTTGTGGGTTTCAATAACTGAAATACGCAACCATAGTAACGTACAAATAATATTGTTTATATGAACAGATAGTTCAGCCTGCTACCAGGTCACTCACCTCACCCATCACTGTTCTCCCGTCAGACCTTTGACCCCTGCTTAATAAACATCCAGTTGAACACATACCGGTACAAAACACGATGTTTAACCTAACACCACATCGTCTATCCTCTGTCTTAATGTGATAGAATAGGTTACTAGCTATATATCATCAGTAGGTACTTGTGCACTAAGTACTTGTGTGTGTTAACTTTATTCTAAACATTATTAAGTAGGTACAATAATTGTTATTAATATCTGTTTGATTATCCATACAAATCGATTATGTGAACCAGTATCGGTCCCAATTAGTTTGGATAATTGACTCTCTACTCTATATATCTCTATCTATCTATCTATCTATATGAATCAGTGCTTAGAAATTGTGGCATGTGATTGATTAAAACCTCATCACATGACCAAAAAGAGATCACCACGCTGAGTGTCATCACACTGAGCGTACTCCTCTCCACACACAACAAAGCAAAATGCCGGACAAACCCGCGTCTGGACATCGATATTGTGACATAACATAAAATGAATTACAAAATACTTAAGCAAAATAAAAACTTTGCCTTCAGTGTTTTCTGGCTTCCTAAAATTCAAACAAATCCAGCTTGACGATGTAAATAAAGACGCATTGAGAAAGTCAGACAGACCAAAAAACAGTAATGTATTATTTCGGTCATTACAGTCCTCTTTCAGTAACTATAGTTCTTCCCTCAGGGGCTATAGTTTCGCACTATGAGCCTCCTCTCTCTCTCTCTCTCTCTCTCTATATATATATATACTGTATATACTAGGGGTGCACAGATATAGATTTTCTTGGCCAACACCGATAGCCGATGGTTATCTACACATATCAGTCGATGCCGATTGGATATCGATAATAATAGATAGTACAGGTAAGCTATTGTAAACTACTAGAACACGACAATGGCCTATATTTAAACTGTTTTATAATTATAACTAGGGCCCTGTGTTTTACGTGATCTGCTTTCTTAGGCTGCACTTCATTCCTCCCACCGCTAGGTGGTCATGTAGTCTGCTTAATTAAACCACTTATTGATTAATTATCTCCCGATTCCTTTAATCATCTGGTACGTTGATTAGGCGGAGGCAGCAGCAGCTACGGACATTTATGTAGTGATCCTTTTATTACTAATACGTCTTATTCAATATTATTTCTCAGAATGTGTAAATAAATAATTTAAATGTTTCAGTTTACTAGTAGGAACACAAAATATTTAAAAAAACAGCACTGATTCCCGGAATAATTTATATAAAATACTGAAATCATAACATCAATGCTGTAACATATATATTACAAATATAATTTCCATTACACGAGAGCTGATGTTAAAACTTGCTGATTTGAACTCGGCTCTCGCCAAGATAGGCACCAACTAAGACGTAGCTTTACAGTAAACTAACGTGATCCATAGGTGTCTCCATCCATTTGCGCTTCCTTCCATATGATGATGTAGATAGCCTTCTGTCAGGTGTTGATGGCTGAAGTATAATGCTGGCTCCAGGGATCAGCTTATTTTGCCTCCCTAGCGCATCAGCACACACAACGGCTGCGATACTGGCTCCGGGGATCAACCACAGTGTGGTCTCCCCAGCGCATCAGCATGACAACCGTCTGGATTGAGCTAAGTAGGGTACATCTCTGGGGTCTTCAAGTGGGCACCTTCCATCCTCAGTGTTTCGTCGACTAGCCCACGACACCTCAAGAGGGCTCGACGGTGATTCTGGCGTCCCAGAATCACCCCCCTCCGTCCCTCACTCAACTCAGCCCAGCTTACTTACCTGTACATCAGTGTTTATTTCTTTCTATTGTGCTTGAGATCCCCAGCCAGAATCTAATAATAATAATAATAATAATAATAATAATAATAATAATAATAATAATGATGCAAGGTTGTTCGCAAGCAGCACATTAAGCGTCACTTACAGTTTCATGCATTAAATGTTGCTATTAAACTTGAGCATCGTCAGTTGGTTAACCCTGCCTTCTTTCATAGATTGACGTTGTTCTGTAAAAACTTGGCCATAAGAAGAAACACTTCTTTCAGCATCTACAGAATTGGTAACAACTGACAAATATATTTTAGCCTTCCGGATTAAATTGGGAAATAATTATTCAGCTTTAATCAAAAGTTCATTCAAAGTCATTCTACTGATGTTTTCTTTTGCATATGGTAGGTATTTGTCCATTTCTGATTTACAGTCAGCATCAAATCCTGGAATAGAATATAATGGGCGGGCTTCCAAATCCAAACTACACACTTGTTGTAGGTCGAATATCCTTACTGCCATCAGAAAGTTATGAGCTGATTGAAAAAAAAGTGGTTTCTTTTTGCATTGATCCGGGTTGTAGTAATTAGTCAGTTTTTCAGAAACGTCATGGAAGGTTTTTACACATAGTTTGTTTATTGCAGCGTCTGTGCTGTGTACCTCTTGTGCCATTGCTCTGTATGTATTTATTAATTCTGCAACTTTATTATATGTTTGATGGGCTTTCACTTCACGGCTTTCAAACCACTGAATCAGATCCAGCAGTCCCTTGGCATGCATCGGAATTAGGGAGAGTTGAGATTTTGAACACATCTTTAAGCAATTTCTGGAGGTCCTTTAACACTAAAGTGTTTGGTGAAATGTGCATTACCTTTTCCACAAAGCCTGTGTAAAAAGGGATGTATTTGGAATGATATTCAGCAGCAGAATACCAAGTGCCTCATCGTGTTATGCATGGCTCAGGTGGCAACTTTATGTGTAAAGTACAGCCTTCTTTTTGGATTGCTTCTGTCAGGTGGTCTTTAAAACATAGTTTTCTGCTTTGGCAATGTTTAAACTATTTTTTTAATGTTTGCAACCAGCTTGTCTGCTTTCTGAAAATGATTTGCCCAGATATTTCTGGCAAGGGCTATTATGTGGGCATTACAAATCAAGTGTACTGAATTTGGCAGTAAACCTCGAAGAATGTCATTGTATGCCTTGATCATGTAACTGGCATTATCGGAGACAAATCCAGTCACATTATTAAAATTAACTTCAAATACATTTAAACATTTAACAACGCCCTGTGCCTGGGTTTGATGGGTCCAATCAGCCAGCCTTGGTTGACCTCTATTGGGTGAATGAAGGCTCTTTTCAGGCAAAATGGCAAGTCCTGGGCCACACCTATCCTATTATTCCCTTAAATAAATATTCTAATGCTTAAATCAAGCCGTCAGCCTCACATATTGAATATGGAACAATTAAATCAAACTCCCACACCCAAACAAACAAACCGCTAAAAATATAACATACATGTGTGTGTTTAACCTAATAACACTTTATTTCAAACACTGTACTATAGTCCTGTGAGCGAATGAATCTGAATCAACAATCTCCCTCTCGACCTGTGAGAGTACTGTACAGCAGGAATTGCGTGCCCCGCACTGAATGTTTCGGCAGTTCATTCCGGCCATTCAGGAAAGGGATGGCGTTATGGTACCATGAGTCCCCACCCTAGTACGGTAAGCAAAGTTTCATTCATGAATTGGAGGAGACGTGATTGAACTAGCTATTGGAGGGGGCAGGGCTGAGGGTACTTTAGGGGGACGTGACGCCATAATTATGGTTGCCACCCCGCCGGTAATTTACCGGAGTGTCCGGTATTTTTATGTAATTTGACCCCCTGTCCGTTTTTTTTTTGGAAGATGTCCGGTAATTCTAAGCATTCTAATCTATTGGATATTGTAACAGGGCAAGCAGCCCTGTACATGGATTTTGTTTAGTTTTAGAACGGGGTCTCCCCCTCCGCCCCTGTGCAGTGTATTGTATTGTTTTGCATTTGTTTTGTTTTAGTTGTGGCAGTAGTAGTCGTAATATTATTATTATTATTATTATTATTATTATTATTATTATTATTGTATTTGTTAAAGGTATACATGACGGCGAATGTGCCGTAGGTTGTGTTATTGTATTTATGTATTGACGATGTAGCCATGTGTTTTGTTTATTTTGGTTAGTAGCGTGGATGGGAAACCCCATCCACAGTAATTAATAAACTCGTGCAGATTGTGGCCGAGGGGTAATAGAATAATTAACTAGCCAGTTAAACCCCTCAGCCACGATATAAAAGGCTGCAGCTCGCTGCACTCGGGTGGGTGTTAGAGAGGACAGGAGTGACAGGAGTGACAGGTTAAAATATACAGGAACAGTGACAGCGACTGCCCAGCCTGACCTGTATTTATCATTTTGTGTTCGAGATTTGTTTTATTTAAACCTTTTATTTTTGCTCTGTGAGCAAGTCTTTTTGTTTTAAAAAATATTTATTTATTTTTGTATTATTTAAATAAAATGGCGCCGCTGCATCTTTTGTTTAAAACTGCAGACTGGGTGTCAGTGTTTTTAGTTCCTGCCTCTGCCTGACGTCACCGCCCAGCCACCCTGCCACAGATATGTTCTTAAAAAATGTGTTACAATAAACAATTTAATATAACATATTGTGCTTGTATGAGTAAAATTCAAATACTATAACACAGCGGTGTGTAAATGCACCAGAAAGAATTGAGGTAACAACGTAAGCCACCAAAACGCTGTACCGTTATGTTTTTCTTGTGTGCTCACCGCTGTGTGTTATCTGGTATGAGCATGCGCGCTGCTGTTAAGTTTGACAGCCCTTTGAATGAAGAAGCGCGAAACTATTAGTATTAAGTAGTATACTGTAACGTTAGTCTCAATGGCAGAGACAAATGAAGAAGTAGACAATAGGCGGGGATGGGGCGTCCGGTATTTTCATATCTCAAAGGTGGCAACCCTAAGCATAATCGGTTCCTTTGTTGTGGTTGATGGGAGGAAACGAGGACTGTTTGGAAGGAGAGTTAAGTGTTTTGCAACCGTGTGTGTTTTGTCTTTGTCAGAATGATTAAGCACGGATCTGGGAGCTGCAGCCTGAGGCCAGCGATTCACCCGGACTTCACCGCACCTGCACTTAACCGGCATCACTGTATCCAGCACCGCACCTGCACCCGAGCACGCACTGTCCGGAGACGTGTCTGTGTTGTGTTTTTGGAATTATTATTTTGGGACTGCAACCCCTTGTTTTGGCGCTGGCAATACCCATTGCTGGGTAGAGCCAGCTTTATTATTTAAACCTGTTTGGCGCTGGCAATAGCCACTGCTGGGTAGAGCCAGTTTTATCATTTAAATACTGGTCAAGGAAAATAAAATAACTTGTACCGTGAACTTTGTGTTTGTCTTTGTCTGGAGCACCTGCATCACCCTTTCACTACGCACTGCAACCCACACGTTCACAAGTCCATGCCTCAGTCTATTTCTTTTGTTAATCAGTTTATCAGCCAACACAAAAATAAAGGACATAATTCCTGTTCTATTGCTTTAATACTGAAATGTGTTTGTATGTTTGCTCTAATGCTCAATATAACTGGTTGCAACCTTGTTTGCAGGTATATGCATACAATGTAATTGTATGTAAAAATAATATGATATGTTGTAACAATTGTACGTTGCCGTGGATAAGGGCATAAGAAATAATCAATAAATAATAAATAATAATGTTTAGTTAGTTCCTGGATCTTAAGAAAACCTGTTACAATGTGATCTTTTAAGTCAATCAACTCCATCTCATAAATGGAAACTGATAAGGAAATGCAGCTTTTATATATTAGAGAATGTATAATAGTCATATTGTAGTGTACATTCTTGTATTGATGCCTAGGGAGAGGAAGTGTAGAACATTTTCTCGTCGTCCCGTCAGATGGTCCCCACTCAATAGGTGAATGGATAGAAGAGGTACAGAGTGTGTTTAGGTCCCCCGACCATGTGTAAATAAAATAATAAAATAAGAAAAGTGTTTATTAACTTGAGGCTCCCAAGAGGTTTAAAAAAACATAAGACATGTGTATCTGAACCATAGTCTCCTTTAATGTAAAACGATTTGCTGTTTCTTTCTCCTAAGCTTAAGATTCTTCTGCTGCTGGGTGCTTAAGAGTCCCCATAGCCCTCTGTTTTGTTCTGCCTCCCATTTTTTTTGCCCACCAGCCGCCACTGCTCTGACCTCTCCTATAATTTGGATACTTTATTGAACCTGGTTAAATAGCACAATAACTACAAGTAATCTGGTATTATAGAGTTATCGTAATATAAAAATTACAAAAAACAAGCGGATAAACATTTTACAGCACTTAAGAATCGTCATGGATTGGTTTGTGTAATTGTGGCGGAGTGTCCCGCCCCTATGTATTATTATTTGTATTTTTGTTTGCGGCGCGGGTAAAAGCGCGCGTCTTTTATATTTATATTTAAAAACCCGTGAGGATGCATGACTGATCAGCTACTGATTATTTAACTAGCTGACAGTCATGCATCCTTACCAAACGATGCAGACTGTGGCGAGGGATAATAAGATAAACAGCTAGTTAACCCCTCGGCCAGAGTATAGAACCGACAGCTGTCTGTGCTGCGGTGTGGAGTTTTGGAGTAGAGAGCGGAGAGAGGCGGAGAGAGAGCGGAGAGAGGCGGAGAGGCGGAGAGCGACATAAAACAATTGCTAAAACGTGCTGGTTTAGCCAGCACGCCACTTACTTGTTTGTCTGTTTATTCGTTTGGCCCTCGTGCCCTTTGGTTTGTGTTTTGTTTAAATCTTTTGTTTTGTTTGTTTATTAATAAATACGCTGAATGCCATAGCATTCAGCTTCACCCGCCCATCCACTGTTTGTGATTCAGTTACTTCCTGGTCCGTGACGTCACCACTGCGAGCCAGCCTGTCACAGTAATCCAGGCAGATTCCCTACAGTAAAATGCTCTAAAGAAATCCAGGTGTGGATTATCTTGATGGGGGTATACAGTAGTTTAATCAAATCAACCCCTAAATCTAGTAAACAGATGTTTCTGCTAGGGCTTTATCAGTGTGATCTAGATGAAAAGTTGTCTAGTTGATGTTATAAAGGGGACAATAAATGAAACGTGAATACTCCATCACTATTTGTACTAGAACAATAAAATAGACCTAAAAGCTTCTAAAAGTTTATTTTAATTCCTGTAACAGTACATCAAACATCCTAACCGATTATAGGTTTTCTAAATCTGTACAATTTACAAACATTGCAACTTCCCTGGCCTCCCTTCCTCCATTCTGGAGGATAATCCCAATGCTAGCATATCCTCTATCATACCATTAGCACTACAATTAATAGACAGTGCGGAAAATGCATTCATCCTCATGATCATGATCATCTTGATTTCACTGGAGAATTGTACCAACCAAGAAAAACAGAAGAGCTGTGGTACACATTAGCTTTTGCCCCAAAGGGCACTGGGATGTTCTCCATAGCCTGTGCTTATAACGAGATTCCTTGACATTCGATTAAATCAGCCCCACTTGTTGTTTTGTCTAGACTGCTAAAGCCTGAAGAAACAAACCCGTGGGAGGTAAGAATCTTACATGCTGGTGTGTGTATGAGTATTTGGTGTGTGCTGATACATTTGTTAAGATGTCTCTTGTTTCATGGCATGAGGTGCAATGATCTAATATGTGTCACCACAAAAGCTTGAAGATTGAATTTTTCTGTTTCACCTCATCTGTTTGAACTCATCAACTGCGTTCTATATTTCAGAGGCCTCACCTGGGGTTCGCAGTTTATTTTATTTTCTCACTTAAACAATTTTCTGTCTTTCTGTCTCTCTATAGTTTCAGTCACACTAGGGCTGGGTTGCACCAGCTGTGTGTAAGTTCTTACTTAGCTTAGTTAAAGCGTTAGTCTTTACTAACTTTGATTTTACAGATTACTAACTTTTCACGGGTTGCACCAGCTATGATAGTTTTAACGAAAGACTTAGTTGTTGCTTAAAATTTACGCATACCTTTAGGGAGGTGTAAGCTGATCGTAGAATCAAAATACAACATGACACGGTAACTTTTGCTGCGTGAGCTTCTCTTTGAAGATGATTTTGTTAATAGTTTTTGTTGTCAGCGAAACTGCATACATCCGCTTGATAATTATAGGACATCCTATTAGATTCTAAAGTTTATTATAGGATTTAATAAGATAAAAATGTCCTGTAGGAATAATTTTAAAATTCCTATATGAATTATTTTAATTTCTGAAAGATTTCTATACAATTTCCTATAGGATTTTTTTCACCAGGGTTATATATTTTAATACAGAATTAAATATTTATATTTATTATCCGTACAAAGTACACATTATTTGAGACAGTTTAGGTTTTTATGAATAGAAAGTGTCTCAGAGACATATTATTATTTATTTCTTTGCAGATGCCCTTATTCAGGGCGACTTACAATTGTTACAAGATATCACATTATACATTATTTCACATTATTTTTACATACAATTACCCATTTATACAGTTGGAGCAATCTAGGTAAAGTACCTTGCTCAAGGGTACAACAGCAGTGTCCCCCACTGGGGATTGAACCCACAACCCTCCGGACAAGAGTCCAGATCCCTAACCAGAACATTAATTAACGTTATTAAAGTTATACTGTATTGATCAATAATGTATAAATGTTCCTAAACTTAATTTTAAATTTCAATATTTTATACCATATATATGTATGAATTTAACGACATACCTGCAATTCCCAGTACAAAATATTCTTGAATTAGCTGTCTTCTGTCTGTCTTGTCAGCTTTTCTGTCAGAAGTGACAAGGAGTGACAGGGAGACCACTAGGAGGAGCTGCCGGAATTTATTTTTTAATTTATTTTAATCGTAACAAACACACAAACACAGACATATATATATATATCTTGATTTTTATAAATAACAGAGAAGTGTGAAGGTTTAAGATATGAAGTACGAACAAAAAAAGTTTGTCCTGTCAGCATCCCGATTCACAAAATGGCGCTGATTTAATTTTAATCAATTAATCTCTAAAACTAAACATTCTTAACATTCCCATGACGTTATATGTTTATTTTCGGTAGTTTAAAGGTCCTGTCCATAAGTGTTTCTTCAGTGGGAGTTCGATCTGTATCACTGATCAAGCCCTCTGAAATATCCTCACTTCTAATTGGCTGACAAGCAGTGATGATGTCACCGACGTAGTATGAACCGCATTTAGTGATAAACTAACAAAGTATTGTCTTAGGTACGTGTGGGGCAACTGAAATAAGAAAACGCTTAGTTATAAACTAACTAGTGACAACTAAGGACTTACTAGAGATTTTGCTTTCTAATTTAGGAATGAACGCATAGCTGGTGCAACCCAGCCGAGGTCATTTTGTATAATACATGAATTTTATAATAATGGAAATTGGTTACAAAAAATAAATAAATAAATAAATAAATAAATATAATAGATCATAGTGGATGTCTGACTCTGAAGTAGGCAACTCTGTATACAAACATAGTATATACTAGAGACAACAGACAACTATTTTTTAGGGTAAAAATGATCAATTCGATACAGTACCTGCTTTATTATACATGGTAGAAAACGTTTGTATCTAAATTAAAAGATGTCATTAATCAAGAAGAGGTGTGTGACCCAGTGAAAAGGCTGCATTATCCAAATGTTGGAAAAATTATACTGTATCGATAAAGCACAAATGTAACAGCACCTACAGTACAGGCATCAACTATAACACGCTCTGTGACTCATGGTGGTCTTAGCTTTTTGTGGACCATTTTTATGTATCTTCACTAACCAAGTGGTATTGCTTCACAGCATTTATTCAAAGTGGTTGAGTGTCTTTATAACCACCCTGTACTTTGCCCCATTTGTAAAATTAATAACCGTTATGTTAATTTATAAGATGAGAAATTACCATAAACCTTTTTTGTAAACAAGGGGAATGAAAAATAATTGAACTATTTAAAGATACAAATTGAAAAAAATCTTCACAAGGTCGACTAATAGCAAGATAAAAAGCTTCAATATATAACACACACACACACACACACACACACACACACACACACACACACACACAAAGAATGTAAGCTACAGTTTATGAAAAGGATATGCACAACTGAATTCTTTGTTTAACCAGTAACTGCATTATTTTAACAGTTAGGGTTTTCAAAAATGATTCTCAAGTATCATGCAATAAAATAAGTGTCAAATACACAGTTTTACTGTAGTTAACTGTTTTACTGTAGTTAACTTTGCTACAAGGCCAGGATCGTTTAACATACAGAGGCAATGGCATTGTAGCATCTGGAGCCTCATTAAATAATTCAGCTGAATATAGTCCATGAACTCTATTATAAACATGGTCTTGACTATCCAGAAGCTTATATGATCTAAGAGCCAGCTTGATCGAGGCGCCCCGATCTTTAACCCACGCTACAGTATGTTGTTAAATTAGCTAGGTCGAGTTCAAGCATATCCACTAACATATATTTATATCATTGCTGTTTTCTCCAGTTTTTGCATCCTCTACAGGATATAGTGTATGGTAATACTAAATAACACAAACCTGTCAGATGCTCAGTGTACGGATTTTCTAACACAGTTTTTTACATCTTTTAAAGGTGACAGCCTTAGCCATTCTATATATTCCTCTAGATCAGGGGGTTTCAACCTTTTTTTGAAACTGTACCCCTTCTGTCAGGAGGTTTCAGCTAAAGTATCCTTTACAATTTTTGCTTACTGAATTGTACCACAGTTGCAATGAAAGGCAGAATAATCTGATTAACACATTGTTTCCTGTTTATTTAATATATCATTTTTCAAAACAGGGGATGACAAACTGCTGGTTTAATACAGAATATCAAACAGCAGACTTAATTCTTAATTCTTAAAACTTAATTACATGTCTTTGGATGCACAGAATTAAAAGATAGTATTTTGGAATCTCTTTGGAAACACTCGTATTCGCTTTCTATTCGGCAAATCATTATACTAATATAAAATAGTCTGCACTGTAAATGTTTATCACGTTACTTCCCACCTCACACAATTATGTGAGCCATTTAAAATGTTTACAAAATCAAAAACATAACCTCAAGATAAAACTATAATATATAACAATGATAAACTTTTTTTTATTATTATTATTAAAGCCAGCATAATTATCTATATAACTTTCTGTCGCTTTGCACTTTCTCTGCAGTTTTCTTCCTTCATTTTTGTTATGCAAGTAAGAAATGCATCCATTTCAAACGCTGACAACATAATCAACCAGCCGCTATTGCTGTTTCTAAAATGCAGCCACAGTAATAAATAAAATAAAAACCGTCTAAGTATGGGTATTGTGATTAGCCTACTGTTTATGTTTACCAGAGCTTTTATACTTCTAGAAAAAGCAGAAACACTGTGTTTCACTGATACGACAAGCTGAAAACAGCAAAGATCATGAGCAGCACAGAGTGCTCTCCATAGGCACAATCGGCAGAATCACCTATATAAAAGCCACTCAATCGGTACAGGTGGAAAACGTGAAAGCGATGCATTCTGTGTATTTGTTTTCATCTGCGGTTCATTTTGAGCTGCTAAACAAAGATTAAATAATTATACAGTGTTTTAGAGAATATATAGTACCATTAAAAAAGCATTATTTTCTTTTACTTTCATTTTATTTGTGCATTTCTGAGTCGTCTTGTGTCCCCCCTATGACCCTTAGAAGTACCCCTGGCTGAAAACCCCTGCTCTAGATTATACATGGCCATAGATGTAACTCTGGTGAGATACAGTAGAGTGACAAGAGAATTCTTACACTAGACATGTAATTTCAAAAGCATTCACTGATGACCAGTTTAGAGTGTTCATATATATTTTCAGTGTGGCGCTGCAATGATGAAATTGTGTTTTTTTCAATGTCAGAGGATATGTTAAAATGATTGTGTGTAGCTTTCCAGAACAGGAAATGCTACACAATCACATGTATATATTCTGTCATTTTTTTTCAATTATGCAGTAAAATTAACCTTGTACTGACCTTTTCACGGCAGCTCAGTGCATCAGTGAAGTGAGAGTGCCTCACTAGAAAGCGTACAAGAGAAGTAGCACTGTACAGCACACTTACTTGTTGGAAATTGGTACTTTACTACACATGTATACAGCAGAGACGAATAGGGAATGGTACAATATAAGAAGGCAGGCTTTCTATTTTATTGACTCCCAAGCTAAATATGGCAAATAGAATAATACAAAGCATCAATAATTGATTGCATCTATAATAATGACTTAAATCCCAAAATAACCATCCAACCATTATTGACCGTTTCTTCCTTTTAAATCCAACAGAAGATCAAATGCTTACATGTTAGCATAGGGTTTCTACAATGAGCATTACTGTTAAGAGTGGCCTCACTGATTACTATTCTGTAAATGTACTTCATAAGAATATTGAATGATATGTTATTAACAGGATAGCTTTAAAATAATGGGTAAGTGGAATAAAATAAAATAAAATTGTCCTATATTTAGTGCTTGTTTGTAACACATTTAAAGATGTAATAACATACAGTAAGAAACATGTAATTAAACATCTTTCATTAAAAACACAGCAATCACTTTATGAATTTTTGTTTGGGGAGTGGGTGAGATTCTTTTAATTTGCTGGTCCAACAGAGTTTGGCCAACATTGGGACACATCCAGTCATCACAAGTACACTTATTTAGCCTGTTAAAACCTAATGTATAGTTTTAAAAATGACAGGTATGCAGGTTCTTATAGGATATACTATTCTACATGAGGAGTATGTCTACCTTTATAAGTTACTGACAACGTTCTTGTGTTATTTTCATCCTTGGCATGCATCTTAGTAACATTTCTTACTTTGCAAAATATTAGTCTTGGCCTTCCATCTGCTGCACACCTGTGAACCATGTTCTTCTCCGAATGCTTTATCTTCAAAAAAGCAGTAAAACAGATTTAAAGGATAAGCAAACCCGTATGTATCCAGGTGTATGTGTTAAGGTCCAATGTGTCAAAATAATATATCTACGATAAAGTTGCAAAATATGTGATGTTTAAACTGGCAAATATGCATAGGATGCAAACACAATCTTCCAAAATGTTCCTGTTGTGGTTTAGTAAGCCGCTGCAGCAGATAAGCAGGTGGGCTGTGGAAGAAAACATCTACTGGCTATGGATAAAAGGAAATTTTCTGACTAAATTTAGGCCTGATGACGGTAGTCAAGGACAAGGGATCAATCATTCAGCTACTACTATATAATAATAATAATAATAATAATAATAATAATAATAATAATAATAATAATAATAATAATTATTATTATTATTTGATTATAATTTTCTTTACTTCTGTGTTAAAGTTTTATTTTCATATTTTGATACAGCTTAAAGCACAGCAAGACATTTGCAGTCTCTCGTATCTTGGCGTCTGGGCAGAGCGCCAATGTTACCAGGTGTCTAATCAAGATGGGAGGAGGAGTGGAGACACAGTGTGAAAACAGAACACCACAAACAAAGGACTAGTTTGAAAAAGTTTCTAACCGATTAGGTTAAAATGCTTAAATGTGATGCACTATAGAATGTGATAGATTTGGGTGAGTTTCCCCCCTTAGCAGGAGGTGTGTTGAAGGTGTGTGATAGCAGGGTGGATCCAGACTGATTGGAAGAGAGTATAAGAAATGGGGTGGAAATGCTAATATATTCAAAGTATTTAATGTAATGTTTTTGTTTGAATCATTAGTCAATTCTTTGATTTGACTCAACAGAAGTCTGTGTTATGATACAAACGTATACATTAGGGCTTGCTGTGACCTGCGCGTCTTTTTGCTTTGCTTGTATCTAGTGTTTATACGATTCTATTAACATTATTTTCTTTTAAATACATATAAAGTATTTTTAATTAAAAAAAAAATCATTTGTCAGATTTATTTCCCTACAATAATAATACAAAATATGAAACATTTACCTCAACAGGGATTTGTTTTATACCAAATGTTTAATATGTTTTATTTAATGCATGTTTATTGCATGTTTTTTACTGTAATCATTCCATTTGATTCATTACAGAGCATTACAGGAAAAAATTGCAACCTTGCCGAACAAAGAACAGTGCAGTTGGCAGAACATCTGAGGCTGGTTGTACTAATCGATCTTGATCCTATAACGTATTGGGTTGCACTAAAAAGATCAGAGCTGATCTTGAGCCCAGTTTCGGCTCAAAATCTGATCCTATTTCGATCTTGCTTCAGACCAAGATCAGAGTGGGATCAGAGCTTCATTTTACATTTTATAATTGGTTATATAATGTAATTCATCCATTTAAAACTCAGCTCTGATCCCAATCTAATCCTGCTCTACGGTTTATGGTTGCAAATTGGCCATAAATACTATATTAAGAAAATATCGCTGTATAGAAAACACTCAGTCAGGTCTATAATATATCATGGCCTAATACAGTAGACCTGACTGAGTGACAAATACTCATAACTAAATATTATCACACACGTTTTGTGTGTTGACAAAGTCATACTGCCGTTATCATTTTATCGATTACAATGAAATCATTGGTTTAATCAGATTGAACACTGTCTTTTTTTAATGTTTTGGTCAATTCCTTTTTTTCTTAATGAGTTTACCTTCTCTGACAGCCTCGATCTCACCCTGTCCATGACATTTTTCTAGTGGCAGCCCTTGATTCAATTTGCTCAAAATGTGTTGATAATTTGCTCTGAACCCATGCTGCAGCTAGCTGTTTGTGTGTTTGGTGGCTAACTTACCGCTGTAAAGAATACAGCATTGTGAGTGTATCCATCAGAAAATACACACGACCATGAATGGTAACATTTATTATAAAGTTTTTAGAAGTTAAAAAAAAAACAACAACCAGATATTAACGTAAATGTAGTAATGGCTTCTAATAGGTTCCTGTATGGGTGGGATTTAAAAAAAAAAAAAAAAGTATGGACAGGATTTATGTTGTTTTAAATTAAATATACTTGATATTATGACATTCAGAATCTTTAAACGCTGCACCATGAATATTCGCTTCTCATTGGTCAGTTTCCCTAGTTACGGCATGCGCAGCGCCAAAATCAATTCAGTGGAGCCTGCTCATGATCCATTTAGTACAGCGCCTTCTCAAGATCCGGCTCCAGTGATCCAATCCTGTTTTTTGATCTTGTTAGTACAACCGGCCCCTGAAGATTAGGTATTTATTGTTTATTCTCATTCTATAATTGTGGAATGTTTGGATACCAGTTGGCATATACAGAGCATCCCTTTCTGGTAACCACTCTGCATTAAATTAAAATGAGTGAATAACTGAAAATGCACCGAGGCTGAAAAGAATCTGAATGTACTGGAGCAACGCCAACAATTTTAATCAAAGGAAAATTCAGAAACACTTCTGTGAGGGGCTTCATCAGCCACCTCAAAGTGATCTTCTGCTATTACAGAGAGCTTTTATCTAGCATAAGCCAAGATGGAATATTATATTGGCACATCATTACACTTAACTTTGAAAAACAACATTAAGAACATATTTGTTTGAACTAAGAAGAGTACTTATATAACTCTAATTTATATTACAAATGTAAGAATTCCCTGGTCCAGATGGCATCTACACATGAGTTTATAAAGATACAGTCTAAATGATCTCAAGGCCAATGGCAGGAATTGCAGATTCATTGTTAAGTTGTTAAACAGGAGAAACTTCTAGTTGGGGTCATGTAGGAATCCGTGATGTGGCCCTGGCTCTTTCTTGTCTACATACTGTACATAACTGAGATTGGTGGGATCATCAGCAAGTTTGCATAATTTGCAGAAGACAAAAAGCTGGGGTGTGCTGCCAACCCCTATGCAGTGGCTCAAGATTTAGACCATTTTTTTTTACAAAATGAATACTCATTATTTATTTGCACTAATGTTCTTCTTGGTGAATTTCTCCCTTTTCTCTTTATAAAACTTGAAGGTAGATCACTGCATTTTATTTTGGTATTTTAGTGGTCAAGTTTCTTTGTACTAGTATACAATTCATGCCTGGATACAAAATCATATTGATTTTCTTAATGCTAATGCTATGTTATAATTTCTTAATGGGACATGTATTAACATAGATAAATAATAATTTGTAGTATCAATACTATATTTTATTACATAGTACATGCAACCACTCTTTCTGCCTTACTTTGCTCTATTAGACCACATGCTGTGATGTTTTCCATGACAATGAAAATTGGAAAAAATATTAATATTTGATGTTCAAAAGGATGTGTTTCAAACCCAAGTAATCTTTTTCAACTTTATGAATCTATTAACTTCATTTGTCCACCTTGTTTCTCCAAAATGCAGGTACAATTAAAGTATTTTGAGGTAAGTAATGCTAATATGTTCTTGATAAATGGTTTGAATTAGTAAATTGAAAAGTTTTTACCGTATTACTATGTTTCTTTTTTTATAGTGTACAGTACTAAATGATCTGAATGTTTATTGTCTTTGGCTTTAAACTGAAAACAAGGACATTCAGCTATTATTCTTTCATTTAGGACACTGTATGGATCTCACTTTGTTAAAGTTTTCTTTTCTTACACTCCCCAATATAATCACAATAAGATCAACTCCAGGTGTGCATTGTTGTGAAATTACCAGACAGCTAGTGGGCTGCTGCGCTTGGCCTTGCAAAACAATGCACATCTTTGTGTGCCTTTTGCTTCAATGCAAACCCCTACTTTGGGAAATTAAGTAAAGGTTGGACAATTTTGCAATTAGTGTAACCTAGAAACATGTATAATGCTTGCATCATTTGGTTTGAGGTACTTTCATAGTTACAATTTATCAGTAAAATTGATTTAATAGGACAGTCCCTAAGGGTCCAGAAATCCAGTCTAAAGAATGTGTATGTACCACATCACATTTCCATACCTCAACAGTGCTGTCAATCAATTGCAAATAAAAATACATAATTCCCTGTGGCTGCAATAACTTCATTATGTCAGCTTAACATCTTAAAAAAGTGATTGCTTTAGGCATAAAAAAACAGACAGGCTTCAATTAGCAGCACAGAGATCCTGCTAACAGGATCGGACAGATATCACATACAGGTCTTTCTGGGGTTACACAGCGCTGAAACCCAGGAAGTTTGTGGAGCCTTAGGATAGACCAACAGACCTATCTAAAATGTACTCTATAAGCAAAAGTGCAGTGGGTTTGTAAGAGAGACGTGTTTTGTGCACCATCTGTCAGATGGTCTGAGCAATCCTGCATGATATCAGCAAAGAGAGAGAGTCTGGAGCAGCAAAGCATTACAAAAAAAAGCATCAAGTTAAATATGCAACACCTGCAGCAAGACACTCTTTGTTCTTTTAAAATAAGACAACAAAAGAGGCACATTTAAACTAGAGGCTGAAATATTATTTAATGAATAGTCATATGTAAAATCATACAAACTATAAACTATCAATAGTGAGAATACAAGTAGGTGGTTTGCCACAAGTCAAGACTCTAGCTAGTGGGTTGGCTGTGCTCTTGCAGTAATGTGAATATTCTGTAGTGTATTTTCTGTGTGGGTGTTGTGAATGTGTGGGAAGTATATAGACATGTTCATGCTGCAAAGCGATAATGATGTCTAACCTTTTGCCTTCAATTTGTTCCCATATTTGGTATGAAAGGTTATATTGAGATCTTGTAAGGAGTTAATAATCGTAAGTTTTTTTTTTTTCTGAGTACCCATTATTGGCTGATCATTTTTTAATTGATCTATTTTTTTTATCGTCTGGTAGATCGTGAAACATTTCTATGTGAGTGGTTAACACTCAGTTACATATGATTGACGGTTAACCGTTTTTTATTGATATTCGTTTATTGTATTGTATCCAAAAAGGTTAAAGGCAAGTGTAATACTCTCAACACTTCCATCCATGGTCAGTTTAGGAAGAAGTGCTGTTCCAATACTACACAGACAACCAGTTTCACACACAATTCTAAAAAAGCTCTTTAAACGTGTAATAAAGAAGTGGCTCCTGGCAATCCACTTAAGTGAGAAGGCATGTTCTACTTGGCTGGTGTTACTCAAGAGATTTAGGAGTCTAAAGCAGCAGTTGCTGCTAGATTAAGCCCTGAGCTGTTTGAAAAGGCTTTGGCACAGGCATTCAGCAATTCTTCTTCAAGTGAGGTTTGGACCAATATAAATACCGGTATAAATATATATATATATATATGGGTGAATTCTGCCGGTACTCTGTACCAGGACTTATTTTGATGCTGGTATTGGGTACCCGGACTTATTTAATCTGCTTTTCATCCAACGCAGATGCATTCCCATCCACTCACACAGTCCACTAGCGCAACATTTCTCAAATGCGCTTTCATTCAGACAGTTTGTGCTGCTTGCATTCTGTTTCCATATACTGCTTCTGTTTCTGTTCGTTACTATTTGCCACCATTAACATAATTCTGATCAGATTTCATTTTGGCATGAGTCATACAAATTTCCACCCATTTTGCTTTGTGTCAGTGCTCATTCGTTGATCAACGAGAGAAGACTTTAGCAGTGCAACATGAAAACAGCGGTATGGACTAATTATCATTATGAAGTAATAATGATTTTCTTTAGAGTGGCGGAGAAACTATCTGAAATATTCGAAACGAACATTGCTGCACATGAATTTGAAGGCAAAAATCCACGCCACTGTTCATCATAAATTACATAGTTGATAAATATTAGAAATAACTATCATAACAGGTTTTGCCTTACACCGATTTACCACACTGCCAGAATTTGCACAAAATTTTCTAAAATGGCAAGTGATGTGTGAGACAGTAGGGATTAATAATAACATAAAAAAAGGATCAAAGTGCTGCTTCAGATTTGGTAAGCGAGTCAGAATCGGGATACAGATGGAGGTGTGCTTCACGCTTTTCAAACACTGGCCCCACTTGCAAGGTACAAGTTAAGCATAGTGATCAACATTTGTTTTGTTGTGATCCTAGTATTTTCTGTTATGAGGACTGTAATAAACGAAAAACAAAATGGTGAGGTGTTTTTTCTTTGTACAATGCCCCCTTTTCTAAAACATTTTGAAGAGTTTAAGTTAAATGTGAGTTTTTACTTGCGTGCACATCTAAAAAAAAAATTACATAAGGAAACCACAGTAATGATATTACTTTATGAAAATGTGTCTTTTGCCACTTTGTTTCTTGTGCAGCAACCACAACACCCAAAAATAAAATAAAAAAGTACTTTTATAGACTTTTATTAGTTATTACTCTCATTACTTGAGAGTAATAACTATTACAATATACAAATGTTTTGCTCTTTTCATTAAATAGCAAAACATATAATGTTGATAATTAAACAATATATTTTAAAATCTATTTAAGAAATTAGACATTTAAACTAGTAATCTTATAAAGTACTCAGCATTTCAAATACACACATTTGTATGACTTTTGCCCGGGGAGTCTAAATAAATTTGCATTGCAATGAATGCTTGGTCCCGAAGCAAAGAAAATCTATTTGTTGCATTTTTAGTTATCTTTTTTATAACTGATAAAAGTCAGTACATTTGCTCAAAATCATCTTACTAAGTTTTAAAAATCAGACCAATACTCTACTTTAAATACAGTGTGTTCAGAGCATTTTAGAATAAAAATGTAGACAGCCTGAGGTCCACACACAGTATGTGGACTTGCTGTTGCTAAGCTACCAGTTACTGTAGCAGAAGGTACTTGTATAATATGTTAGGAGAAGGCAGCAGGCATTGGAAAATTAAACCAACCTAAAAGTCTAGGTGTGTGGACTTGGGCTTACTAGAGGACATTCTTAGTGAATAAAAACAACACAACATTGTATCCTATGCTAGCTAAAGGTTAAATAATCTGAGAAATGCTTCAAGTATTTATGCTATTGGCCGAGTCTTTACTGAGTCCACTTCAAGCCTACTAAAGTCCTTTAATCCCACAGGTATTAACAAATAGTTTATACAAAAACACAGAGTGCAAAGAGTGCCAATATATATATATATATATATATATATATATATATATATATATATATATATTATTGTTGCTCTTTTAGGTGATCTGGAAGGTTAATGGGATTTTCAT
The DNA here is from genome assembly GCA_030684275.1 of Acipenser oxyrinchus oxyrinchus. Lineage (NCBI taxonomy): Eukaryota > Metazoa > Chordata > Actinopteri > Acipenseriformes > Acipenseridae > Acipenser > Acipenser oxyrinchus. The sequence goes on along the minus strand of CM060253.1, from coordinate 37,465,020 downwards.
TAGAAGAGACCTGAGGACAGTGATGCTTTGGAACATCAATGGAGTACTAATGGAGTGTTTTGCTTTTCTTTGAACAAACAGCTAAACATAACAATATATCTTTAGATTAATATTTTAGCCAGATGGACAGGTCAGGTTTCTACATTACAAATCTATCAGATGTGTTATTGTGAATGAGTGCCTTGTTTGAATAAAACAGAGACTGAATAGCTTTTTTGATCAATGATGAAACTGCATTTTAATTGCTTATTATATTATAGACTGTTAAATCTGGTGATAAAACATGTCCACCCCCATTGCCCATACATTTTGGTGTGAGTGAAAAAGCCCCTGTAAACATTTCTAAAGCCATGTTAAGGTCAATGTTTGAGCTATTAGTATACCTGCTGATTCACTGCTTTAATATTCCTTAATTAATAAACACTCCTCTGGGAAATCAGTAATCCAACAGTAAGCAACAATCATCACTTTAATGAAAACCATGCTGAGCTTTTCTTTATAATACTTATAAGAACTGCTTACGTTTGCTAGGCTCTGATGTAAAACTGTTTAAATCAAAATGATCGTGCTATCACTTGTAATGTTCAGCATGCTCTAAAAAACATTTGGTTTCTTAATGGAAGTGACAACTGTAATGCAGACCAATTGAATATATTGCTTACAATACATTTCAATTAATCACCAACCAACACATCTTCTGTTACAGTGATGCAGGTCAGAAGGCAGTATAGAAAGCCAAGACACAGATTGTAGGTACAAGCACAAAGGAAATGCATTTTGGCAGCCCATTCTTCTGACCATACCTGCACTCCCTGTTTAATACTATGTTTTAATTAGCGCTCCAGCAAAGCTCGGTAGTTGTGCAGTGTGTCGTCTGCTGCTGTGCAGTGCATGTAAACGAACAAAGGCCAGAAGATATAAAATAGTTATCAGTTTATTTCCAAGAAACATTAAGATCCAAGAAACTTTAGCTGGTAATAGTTCACAAATATTGCTTAGAGAAAACAATGCCGTGTAGAACGTAATAAAAACTCAAATGAGAAAAACAGGGTGATGGGAGCTTGCCATCTTCCTAAAACAAACCAACAAAATACAAATCATTCAACAGTGTCAAAAAATAAATAGTATTCATTCATTAACTTATCATGCAAAACTAAACACCAGTGTATACCAGAACAGTTCATTATGTTACAGGAAATGATGATTCACAATGAGGGGTATTTTTAAAAGTTGGTAAATGGGGTTTAACATATTTTTTGATGAAAATACGATTTTAATACAGTATACAGTAGCTTGCATTATTAAAATAACATACTTGTCAACACAGATCAGTTGTTCAGAAATACAAGGTTCTGTGGCTGAAAAAATATGGCAGGAGATAGCTGATCAGGTTAATGCGGTTGGTACTGTAAAAAGGGAGATCATATACTGCCAGATCATATACGTCAGATTGTAAACACATCTGCTGGGTCTTCTCACTCTTCTGGGTCATGTTCCAAGATATCTCCTTCCTCTTGATGTACAATCCACACAAGCACACCAAAGCCTGGCATTTTCTTAGAGCAACGAATAGACTACAAATATGATTTATATGTTTTCCAACCAGTAAGTAATCTATCCTGTTCAGATGACTTAACAATGCAATTTAATGTATGCGTTACAAATAACAAAATACTTAAATTACATAATTATTGGATAATTACTACTTATTATTACTATTGGCTTAAATACAGGCTTCTAAACACAAACATTATGCAAGGAAATTATACTATTAAGACACATCTCATGCTCTACCTGGTAAGGGCCGGTAAGGGTCCATTACCAGCATAATACAGATTTATGAATCATGACGAAGAATATGTTAATGAGAAAATTGGTCTTTATGGGCACGTTATTCTAACGTCACGATGAGAGGTGTTTTTTGACGGTAAATGGCGTTTATGTATTACCCTATGAAATACTGTCATGTTAAACACTATTACTGGCACGATAAAGGAGACAGCAAGTTTAATGCATATGGGCCATAGTGTTTTATAATCAGAAACTAGGCTGTTAAAGTACATTTTAGTGGAGGGCTCAGACTTATGACCGGTACTGTACATGTTTAGTAGTCAATACACCTTTTAATATTGTACATTCATTTCGCTTAACTGGCTTCAGGTGTACACATAATTTGCATACCAGTAAATATCTCCCTATCAACATAATTAAAAATGCCAAACAAGGCTGAATAATTTTGAAAGTTGTTATTAGCAAGAAGATGTTGCTGATGAGTAAGCACTTCATAGATTCTCCCTGGGATTATTTAAAAGCTACATGTTCAGCAATGCACTTCAATGATAAGCTGTTTTTTCATACTACAGCTGCTAATGGAATTTGCTCTTTTAAATTGAATATGGGAGCAAAGTAACTTACATTTTTAAATATGGACAGATTAACAGTTTTAACAGTTGGTGAAAAGCCTTAAGGTATTAGGCAGTTAAAAAAAAAAAAAAGTTTTATAAAAAGAGTGGCCTAATATATATCCTTGAGACAAATTGCATATAACCTGTGATAAATCCAAAGGTGGTCATACCAAATTCTATTAAAGATCAGTACCTATGACCAAAACGTCTTTACAGTATTAAAAATATCCTTTAAAATATCCTGTAAACGATTTGCAGGTTTTGGATTTGGATTCAGAAATGGATGGAGCCAACCACAAATGATAGTGGTGACATCAAAAATGTACTATTTTACCCAATGTGAAAACCTGTGGCAATGGACAATAAAATTTGCTATTTCCTGGCTGATAAAAAAGCGAAATCTGATTGTCCTGTCAAGTTGCTTGCTATAGCCCAAAGAAAAGAGACTTGCTGCTTATCCTTGTGCTACTAGGATTGAATCCCACTCTTGGAATAAATACACACACACACAGGCTCACATTTTAATACTGTATATGACTGTAAAATGTATTGCTGCAATATTTAAAGACCTGTAGAATTCATGGTAGGTTTGTGGTACACTTCCTGAAGAGCAAAGTGAAAGTCATTTTCTCCAACTTGGATATTCCGGGAGCATTTTCATACAAACTATACAAACTACCCTCAACGTTTTTGCTTCTGGAATGATTCCCCCTTGCTTGTTTCAAAATGTTTATCTTGTGGAAAGCCTGGTCATCCAAACTATATTTGAACAAAACTGTATCTGGATGTTCTTTCTGTAACGAAGCCATTTGATTTTCTGCCATCTGACAGCCAGTCCATCTTCATCCTTTTTTCAGTTTTTTAGCCAGTCTTTTGCTAATGATTTAAAGTCTAAGAAATCCCCATGCCGCAGCTCATGCACATGGTATGGCTGATATCTTCTGGCAGCTTTAACAAGACTATAGTACCCATCTGGAGTGTAAATAGGAACTCTCTTTCTAGCTGTCTCCACAGCTGCATGGACACTATCACATTCCATTTGGCTATGACCAGATTCCATGAATTTGTGGTCAATCACAGAAAATGGTAGTTGTTCTTTTGAATGTAAGCACATTGTACTAAAAGCAACATTTTGGTTTTGGCCACCACAAGTGTCAGAATAAAGAACAACATGCTTGCAGATAGTGAAAAACACAGGTGCTAATTTCAGAAGATCCCCCCCACCCCCTTTTACTTCATGCCACATAAAACAGTGAACATCTTTACTTTCTACTTCGTAAACTGTTAGGTTATAGGTTCTAAGCTTGACAGAATAATAGAAACTGCTTACATTACTCCAGGGAGTGATCAAAACCTGCTGCAGATCAAAAGTGACAACATTTAATGATGAATTTTGTTTTCTCTTTCTTTATTTTGTCTGGCTTGAAATGTTCTTAGCTGATGGGCAACAAATTAATCTTTGTGATTAGATTTTTCACTGTCAGAGAGGTCTTGGTACCATTCACAAAATGTGCACGCATCCTTTTTAGGCATATGGAATGACAAGTTGAATTCAGTGTTTAACACTTCTCTGAATGGGTGTTCCTTTTCTGGTGTGATCTTCCATTCCTTTTCACATTTTTCTTTGTAAAGCTCATGCATACTTTTAACATTTAAAGTTGTTTCAAGGTACTGTCTGCTAGTATCTTTTCTACTGTAGTGTGATTCCATTTTTGGAAATTAATTGATGTGTTCTCTTATTTTGTCTTCTGACCTTTTGCATCACTAATTCCTGTACCATTTGTACTGGTAAGAGCACACCTGGAAAACTCTTCAGAGGTGTCAAGGGTCTTAAGAAAAGTCTTTGCAAATTCTAATTTTCCTACTACTCTAAAGTGTTTTGCCTTTTTGAGCTACCCTTTGCTGTGGACCATCTTCTTTCCTTTTTCAAGACATGGTTTATAATACAATCTTGCGGCCTGGTTTTGTCAGCCTTACACAAAAATCTTTCAAAAAGCCTTTGCCTGTGACCCTTGAAAATTGGCTTACTCGCGTCTCATACTTCAATGTTACTGCTGCTACTCGCAGACCACACACAGAATCCTTTTAAACACACTGCCATTGCACAGACTGCTGACCGACCATACCGCCGCCATCACGGCAGACTCCCGTTCCCTTACATTCTGCTTCCTATTCCGTTCTCCCCTTGTCTGTAAAACCAGCCTTTTAAATGATCCAGGTAAGGGGAATCATCCTTTGATTGGTGTGGGGAAAGGGACAAAAGATAAGTGGGCATTCTAAAAATGAAAATAATGAAAACGACAAACAAACACAAAGTAGCGACCCACTACACTACATAGATATTTAGATGTAATTTATACTGTGCAATGTATACTGTATTTGTATCCAATCTACTCATACTTACACTACACATTAATCTATCTAACTATCATTATTACAATACACCATTTAACAGAAGGGTTTTCTTTATGATTTATACATAGGCTTGCTACTATTCTATTTTTTTTATTATTATTTTTTTTTTGCCAAATCGACGATTAATATCAACATTTATTTTTGAAAGAATTTACCATTTTTCTTAATTCAAGCAGAGCATGGGTGAAATCTACCTTTATGCTTATAAAAAACATTGAGAAACGTCTCATTTAGAGAAACCCCTTTATCATATTCGATATGCAAGAAAACCATGGTTACCAATATTCTAATTGAAATAACATTTCGTCACAGCGAAGCTATACCTAGATATAAATCCTGCATAATTTTTTTTTAAAAATGTCTCAAATCAACTGTGGAAAACGCAGGATATAAAGTGTATTACACACACTTTTATAGCACACATTTACAAGTAAAAACAATATGCACAGAACAAAACATTAGACAGTTGAACAGAACTAACTTGCACTTATTCTGAGCTCCGCCCCTCTCCTTAAGCACAGCTGGACTCACTGGAGGCAAGGCAGACTGGCCCGCATCGTCCTGCCACGGAGACTTCTGCCGTCGATCAGGGTATTGTGCACAATACTCATTAAGTGTTTTCCTCATGCACCTCATTTTCAAATCAAACTAGTAACTGTCATTGTATATACCTACAATAGCAAACGCTTACTTACACCTTAACCCACTAATTTCAAAGTAGGCGCTTTGAATGACAGGCTATAGCTGGGAAATGAAAGTGCACAGTCGGTCTGCTGATTGACAGTCATTTAAACGAATGAGAGCATTCTAGCGCTGCTTCAGCCAACGAGATCTGCCAGGACAGGATGAAATGACTGATGGTGAAACTACACTAGCCTATTAAGGAACCACTGATTTGACTGACAGCGACCCCTAGCCATTCAGAGCGGAACGGAGACGGGACAGACAGCAAGTATAAAAACTACACAGACGAGATGATTTCTTAAATTATTATTTTTGGTAAAAAAATAAATAAATAAAAAATAGCAAGTGGTTTTACCGACGTTTATCCTATATAAATCTATTTCAGTCGAACTCATATTTTTTGGGAATTCGACGTTTAACAAGATTTACCGATTACAATCGAAAAGTAGCAAGCCAACTTATACATTACTCTGTTAATAATCAACTTAAAGTTTTTTAATATAGTATTTTTTCATAGTTAATAAATCATTGTTTATCATTAAAATATAAAGGAAGGTAAGGTCAAATGCATTACACATGTAGCCCTATAACATAATTTATACTTAAAGTACTACTATGAAATATAATAATTTATTTATTACGTTTTTCCAAAATTTCCATTGTCCATCTCTGATTCTGAAGTGGATTATTTGTCTGAATCTTCTATTAAACCAAGTAAAATATCTTCTGCAGTTAGATTTTGTTTTACACAATACTTTTTCTCACTTCTCTTTTCAGCCATTTATCTTATCTGCTGTCACATGATCCATCCCCCAATGCAACACTCAGTGCCAGCAGGGCGCATGTGCACTTAAGCCTTCCTGGCACTAAGTTTAACTAGATTTTGCAGTTGTGTCTTTTTTTACTTTAGTCAGTGCAGTTTGTGATTTCAGTTAGGTCCTTTTGGTACTGGGTAGATCTCATCAAGAGCTTTCATGTGATATATTACATGCACTTCGGCCAAAAATGTCACTTACCCCCCTCTGGTTCTGAACCCTCAAAATGCTCTATACGGTATTTGAACGAGGTTTCCTTTCTCAACAAGAAACGAATCCGACTTTTCTTGTTCAGGTTGTATTTGATTCCACAGTTTTTCACAGCAGGTTATAGTGATGTGCCAGACCAACTATCTTCATGCCATATGTTTCTCATAAATTGATAATGAGCTGAGGTGGGGTATTTTCATTTATAATAAAGCAGTTTAAACCTGAGAGATTGTATCAGTGTTACTGCTGGCTTTTTCTTTTATAAATGATGGATGGTGAGATAATTGAGGGAAGTTCCAACTAAAGATGTTAAATAATTAAGGGGCATTTTATTAAAAGAGGGATTCACAGCAATCATGATTTAAAAAGATATATGGTTCAAATGTAACCTTGCCTTCCCGCAACACAATGTAAATTATTTATATTAATAAAAGGTATAGAGGTTTGGTTAATAGCAGTTCTGCTTGAATAGTTCAATATTTTCCCCATGAATGAAGGTGCACATTAATCTACAAGTAGTAAAAAATAAATAAATAAATAAATAAAAATACTGAGGAGAATAAACCTACAGCAAAACAAGTTTATTTGTGTTTTGTGAAATTCATGCTTAAATGCAGGCAGTCGTCTCCCACAATGTCAAAAGTTCTTTTGCCTCTCATCTTCCACTGCCTCTTTTTCAGTGGCACCTCCTTTCCACACCTTAATTTAGGGTGACTAATGGAAAGCGAGATACAGAACTAAAACAATATCCTGAGTCAACATGTAAGATCCTTTCCTCACCCTTTGAATTGTATATTGTCTAAACAATGGTTGAGTGAACTTGCATCCCCCTAGCACCATTAGAGGTCACTACCTCACACTAACATAACGCTTTAAATATTTAAAGTAGCATGGCTTGGGATCTACCAAAAAAAAGGTAGCTACCAAAAGACAATGCCCTCTAATCAGGGTTCTGTAGCCTAATTCATGGATAACCAGGTAATTGCTGAGTATGGGAGGTTTTTTTTTTTAGTTTGACTGGAGAACAAGAAATCTATATGCTTATGGACCTTTATGTTACTACAGTCATTTGATTCCTCTCAATTAGTCATGCAGACAACCACAAAAGGAATGACTAATTTATTTTTTTGTCACTTCACACATATCTTCAAATATATTTCATAGCGTCTGTTTATATTAAAAAACAGAAAAAACTAATAGCTGATGGTGTGAATATATTTAAGAAGATAAATTAGTTCAGTAGTTCCTACTATGAGTCATCAGTAAAGGGCAAATTTAAACTGGCAAGCATTGTAATTAAAAGGCCTTGGTATACAATTAAATGGCTTAATTCTATTACTTAATTTAATTACAGTATTTGGTGCTATATCTAGCACATGGGGCACAACAGATGTCCCTCCTTCACTTGCTAGTGTGACTGTAAAGTTATTGGTTCTTTGGTTTGAAAAAGTACTGATTATATATATATATATATATATATATATATATATATATATATATATATATATATATAAGAAGAACATTGAAGAATGTTCACAAAGTAAAAACATTAATACCATTTATTGAGGACATTTCAGGCATAAAAATCATGAATTTACTAGCATGCCAAGTGTGGAGTCCTCTTTGAATACATGTCATAACTCTATGCTGCACTTTGAGGAAGATGGAAGATAAATTGATAAACAGATAATTCACTATTATAATATAGCATGGATAAATGTTCTACCCTAACAGGTACATGATTCTTCTTCCTTAAAACAAATAGGCAAAGCAAGAGACACATCAACACATCACACAATTAGGTGGTCAAATTAAGTGACAACAAAACAAATTCCTAACTGTCACCTCTGTGTCAAAGCAGTTATTCGTGGATTCAGATGGCATTACATATTATAATGAGTGCATATGAGTACTACTTAGAATATAATTACATAAGTTTAAATGATAATAAAATCATGACAGAAGAGATGAGTAATAGGCTATGTATAACATAATGAGAAGCAATGGGGATTGCAGCATATCTGGAATATTAAAACGATACTGTGAGGGAGGAGACCCTCACATTGTCTCAGTATGTATCTGGACATTTACTGCAAATGTTTTTTAACTGTTTTTGTATTGTATTGCTGATCCTTGTGTCTAGTAACGAAAATAATGAAAAAAAAATTCACTTACCTGTTGTATCGGGACTGGAGGCCTGTGGTTGGGAGCGTCCTGAAAAAACAAAAAACAAAAGAAAGGTTAATCAAGAGTACGGTTTAGATAGTTGGTTTGGAAGGGTGCACACTTCCATAACAATGTATTGCAGTATTATTGTCAAGATAAACTTTAAAATGAACAACAGTTATTTTAATGTGCATGTTTTTTGATATGCCATGGTTTAGGTAACCTGAGTTGGGTGTGGTGGTGTGGTCCTCCATCTTGACAGGAAGTGGGGAACCAGCCATGTTGGTGAGGGAAGCTTTTATTGACTTCCCTGGGTACTGACTTCCTGTAGCAAGGCAGTACCTGTAGAAGATATTGAAGGGGGGGGATAGCTGATTTTAATTAAGTTTTCCTCTGCTTGTTTTAAAGCATAGTTATAATTCACGTGTTAGATTAATGTTTAGTTATATATATATATATATATATATATATATATATATATATATATATATATATATATATATATATATATATATATATATTTTCATTGATTTATGTTTCTTTTTGAATACTTTGATATTTATTATTGATAACTGTTTGCTGGTTTGTTTTTATATAACCACCTGCATAATGGTTTACTCTGGGGGAGGGGGAGGCCTGGAAGGGTATAAAAGCTGTTAGTTGGTTCAGTCAGGATTTTTCTTTTGTGTAGATTAGAGACCAGTTTTGCAGCTTGGACTCAGTTATTGAAGTCAGTACCTGTGATTAGGTGACTATAAATAGTTATTTTTGGTTTCCACTTTTTCTTTCTTCAAATTGTTTGATATTTTGTTTGATTAGTTTTTTGTTTACCATTGTTCTTAAATAAAAATAATTGGTTTTACACCAAACTTCTCTGCGATCCGTGTGCTTCCCTGAAAATCAACACTAGCCACTGGCTGCACTCTCCAACAGATCATATTACAGTAGTTCTTAGAACAAACCATATGCCAGAAGTGTTTTACTTGAACTTTTAAAGATGCACGTACATGCAGTACATAGCATTAATGCTACAGTTTAAGAATTTAAAAAAAAGGGAACATTATAATGTAAGCTTGCTGTAGTTCAGAGAGCGGGACAAACCTCCTACCTAATATAAATGGTTAAATCAGAGTCTTTACTGATCTGCATTCTCTCGTTCGATATCATTCATGTAAACCATCTGTTCTAACCCCATACTCATGGTCTTTCTACAGCCTGGCCTTCCCCGCTGAATCTGTTCCTGTTCTCTGCGCACCTGTCAACTTGCTGCTCATATAACCTCCTGTGTGGCTGCCAGATCATCCTCTACTCTTCACTACAACATCCAAAAGACTGGAGTGGGCAACAGCAGGACAAAGACAAAAGTGCCTGGACAGGGCAATAAAACAAAACAAGCCAGATGGTCCTAAAACCAAAACCAAATTAGAGGGAAGGAGTAATAATTTGGAGTAGGTTGTTTACAACTAGGTTTGTTTTTAGTGCCGCATCCGGGCACTTTTGTATTAGTCCGGAAGCATCTTTGCTAATTAAAAAAAAATATAGACTATATAATAGCCATTCTTTTTCATATGCAGACTATAGGGAAGGAGGAATAACTTGGTGTAGGTTTTAAGATGATCAGACCTCTTTTAATGTCAGGTCCAGGCGCTTTTGTCTTAGTCCGGCTTTTATTCCCCCAAAAGACCAGCCCTTCTCCAAACTTTTCAAAATCTTAAAACGATTGAAATATTATTTCCACCTTCAGTTTTCACAAACTTACACATCTCTACAATTTCTGTCTTTTACATTCTTCTTGCTTCAAATCTGCTTTTTTTTTTAAATGACTTACTGCAGATATCTCTAAATCAATTCTGTGCTCTTTTTAAACAATCCTGTAATTGTGACCGGTTTGTTCGTTAATTGTTTAGCCTGAACTTCAAGTTTGATTTTCTTGTTTTTGTGTACTGCGCTGTCAAGATGCTTGTCAATAGTACCTTTTCTTAGATGATCCAAAGACACATTACAAGTTGAGCAAAACAGAATCCCACCATCTGCATGCAACGTCCCCTTTTCTTAGCTTTGAACGCGATCTCCTGTTGAAATGAATTTAGCTTTTTGTTTTATTTGTCAGCTGTCTGCATTTTTAATGTTAATCATACTCTGCAAGCAAATAAATCAACACTATTTAAACAACCATTTTAAACTTCCCGCCTCACATGTTATGTCATTGTACAGTATATGAGGAATTTGTTTGACACCATTACCGTAGGAACCAAATGCACGCCAGTGATGCCGGACAGCTACTGTAGCGCTGCTTCTACTTGATAAAAGTATGAAATGAACAGTGGAGGTGAAGAGTTGTGAAAAATAAAGATAGCAGTGCATCTCTAATAGCAGGATCCTCTTCATATCGCTGTTGTGCAATTCTTACTGGAGGGTGAGGTAGCTGTTCCCCTGCTTGCCTGAGCACCTCCTTATGGTCCTGGCACAGACTGTGCAGGGTACAGCAGGCTGTAATAATTTGGGGAACAAACTTGTGGTTCACTTCAGTACTCTTCAGTAGTATCCGCCCCCTCCCTTGCAATAGTCCAAACACCTGTTCAGCGACCACTCGGATTTGGCCCAGTTTATTATTAAAAAAGATCTAACAACTACCTCTACCCAACCACACTCACACACAGATGATGTATGAAAAGCAGTGTGGGCGACAACACTAAAACATAGTATTAAAAAAGCAGGCACAATCCTTCAGCAAATCAGATCTTTGATAACCATTTACATCAAACATGATGACACGTGGATTCTTTCTCGTGAAACTTTTCTCTGCTCATGTAAACAGCATTTTGGGGACTTTCATGGTTAATAGCACAAAAATCTAAGTGGGCCGTTAGAATGGCTGAATTGAATCTGAATTAAACCTGAAAAGTAGGCGTTCCAAAGGGAAATGAGAGGCTTTACATGTAAACACAAAAAGGCACCATGTCCACGTTTATTTCACGAGAAATAGATGTCTCAAGAAAAGCAAACACTCATGTAACGTGGCCTAATGACTCGATTGCCTTTGTGTGGATTATGTCCTAACATGATTAATCCACTCATTAAATCAAGCAAACAAAACCTCACATTATTTTCAGCTGCCTAATCAACACCTTTAGTATTCTTCAAGTACTGTGTGTGTGTGTGTGTGTGTGTGTGTGTGTGTGTGTGTGTGTGTAATGGGATGCAGTATATTGACTTTCAGAATGCCTGTATTGTTAGCATTTACATTCAGATTCTAGATATTGGCTGGAGACTTCTTTCCCTTTCATTTAAATGCATTGCTAAACTGGTGATGAATGAATAAATAGACAGCCACATATCCTGTGTACCGGTGCCTTGACTCTTTATTCTTTCTTTTCCGTAGTCTCATCAAGTTCATTTCCACAGACACACAGCTTTGAGATAAATATGTATACATGTGTACAGTCTATCAATACAATCACCCAAACAGCATAAAGCATGTCTTAAAAGGAACACATTTTCAAGACTGAAATTGTCACAATTTAAAATCCGCAAGTGAATTCCCTGACTGTTCATTTTTAATGCAAAGCTGCGAGTATTATGATCAAATCAAAGTATTATGGAATAAACCACATGAAAGGATAACCATTATTAATCCACATATTAACTATATGGTCATACAATATATTATAATAATAGGAGAGAAAACAGAACAGAAGCTGTTGGGGAGGATGTGGCAAAGTCATTTGTAATTTAGCGGACTGCTGTCTTTTAAAAGCGCCAGTTCCTGAAGGCAAAGCTCGCACTAGTTGCTGTCCGAGGTTCCTAGATTTACAAAACTTGTGCAAGGAAAGTTTCTGAAACTTGTTAAAAAAAAAAAAGAAATCTATGTTACAAACCTGACCTCAAGATGCTGTATAACATAACGTGACTGTAGTAAACTGTATAAAAATACAAGATATATTTTATAGATGGCAGAATACTAAAATATATTTTGTATTTCATCAAAATATACCACCCACCCGATATATCGCAGGTGTCCGGGTCCAATATAAATCCGTTCTATATTGAGGGCCGCGATACAGCGAGAGACCCATAGAAAAACAAATAGGCTAACAAATAAATACTGTACAACCACTACCTCATTTTATTGGGTGTGTCAGGATCCAGTATAAATCCGCTACGCAACCTGATTTTTTCATTTTTCGTATAAAAAGCAGGGTAATTGCTTCTCATCAACTTCAGTCTCCAATTAATTTCATGAGTCTTCCTCTCGTTTCTCAAATGCACAAACCCGCTGCATTGAAAGAAACCATTCCTAACACAGGAGGCTTGTTGCTAGGGAGCTGACGTCACTGCCTTGTGACTTGCTTGTGCATTGCTGCTTCACGTGAACACCTCGTTGGCTAAAATAAAACCCGCTTCAGCAAGTAGATATTTAATTTGCTTTGTGTTACTGTGCAATACGTGTGTATATGATAACAGTACGATATTAATGCTTTGTTTTTTAATTGTTTTGTATATTGTTGTTTGTGATGTGCAGTACGAAATAAAACGAACAGCAATTCTATGTGTATTGCAGCTAAGGCATACGCAGTTAGCGTAGTAAAGTACGCAGTTAGTAAAAATGGGGAGTCAACTCCCAGGACCGCGATATATCCGAATCTGCAGTATAGCGAAGGACGATATAACGAGGGTATGGATGTATATGCACCCACTGTTACTGTAACATTTTCTTTAGTACATTTTAACAATTCTTAAAATGTTATCCCAGGGTCTAAATTTAATTCCTTACCAGACATTATATTTTATTAATATAGGAAAGCAAAGGAACACTGATATATTGCAGTTTTGATTTATTATTAATTTGCATTTATCTTTTCCTGAAGAAGTTTAACACTTTATATTATCACACACAAGTCATTGTTGCTTGACACAAAACTTTATAAATGAAATTACCTCACAGTACAAGGAATCAGGGACCTAATTAGCATATGACCAGAGTGGGGCATGCTGGGACAGAGGGATTGGACTTTCTGTCAGTTCTGAAGGTAGGTGGACTGTTCTGTTCTCTTTGGACGTTAACCCTTGCGGTATCGTTTCCCTTTGTCTGTACCACCGTCCTTTCCTGTCTGGGGTAAGTGTGACGTTTTATATATTTAAATATATTTTTACATATATTCCCAACATATTTCAAAGTATACAGAAGCATATGTTCCCTTATATTTCATACTCTATGTTGGGAAATATTTAAAAATGTCTAAATATATATTTAAATATATAGAATTATATATTTTTGTGGCCATTCTTTAAATATTTCACTGTGTTTTAAAAATATATTTTTGAAATATATTTATTGTATTTTTTTTTTCTGTATGGGTTTGAATTTCGTATTAATGAGAATTGACTGTCCTTCTGTAAGTATCATAACTTATCAATGCGGCACCATGATCTACTTTGTGTTAATTGTCTAGGCTGCCAAGTTAATACTACTACTACGACTACTACTACTACTACTACTACTACTACTACTACTACTACTACTACTAAAACCGGTAGCCTACAGGCTAAAGTAAAAAGAAAGTGCTCTTGGCATTCATTTGATTTTACTACTGTACTGTATACTGTATAGGCGTACTGTACAGATTTATATTTGGGGGTGAAGGTGGGGGCCCCACCATAGAATCGGATGGGATTAACTGCCTTTCATTGTTATGTTACATACAGTATTAAAATAGGTAAAATGAAGACGGAACAGAATGCATTGTACAGATGCCATTTAAATTTAACAAAAACAATGTTTTTTTTTATTCTTGCATCCTTGCATGTATAGACGTTATCCTTCAGGCACCCTCTGCTGCAGCAAACCACAACTCAACTCCCGCTATTTATTTGAACAATGTTGCACGACTCTCGCAACAGAGATCTCGCTAACAAGACTCAACAAATATCTAAATTAGTACATTGCGGCTCTTTTCATTAACATATTTTCTCTTAGTACATACGACAAAATGTATACTTTGCTAAGTGTTGCAACAAAAATGCAAATTGCAGTATGTTTGCACTGCAACTGGCCCATCTTAGTACACCTACCCCTATATGTTAAGTTGTATATAACATTTGTGTAGTGTGGACAACAATGTGAAGCAGAAGTTAAATGTTATATAGTCGTTTAAGGATATTATGGAAAATATGTGATCTATATTAGAAAAGAGAAATACAGATATGTAGTATGCGTGGAATGAAAGTTACACAAATGATTCAGTATCAAACATAATCATATCAGGGAAGGGTATTATCTTGCATTAATGAACTACATAGGCCACTTTGTCACCGTCAGCTTTGCCTCTGGCTACATAACTACTCCTTTGTGTGCATTATAAATTCATAATACTCAAAGAAACAAGCAAATACATTTACACAGAAAGGCAATTTGTGAATGCTTACATTCAAAGTCAATGATGTTTTTTTGTTTTTTTTTGCTAACTAGCATTTAGAGAATCCCTTGAGAGTCAGATAGTTGTTAGTTGCAGCACGTGCAAATATTGTTGAAATGGGGCCTTTATAAGCTACATCCAATTAAAAAACAGCATGTCATCTATATTGTCTTTTTATACTGCCTTAGCATAATAATTAAAAACAGATATTTTCAAGAGATTGCTCCTTCATAATAAAAAGATGTAATTAACCTTCCTTAAAGGCCAGTAAAACAAAAAACCCAATGGAAAATGCTTGGCTTTAAATTCCAATAAATTAATCACACTATGCAGCCAGCAATTATTTTTCAAAAAATCACAAAAAAGATGTGAGGTGAAATTATAGTTTATAGATAGAAAGATATTGAAAATGCCTTCAGTTCTGTGAACTTCAAATGATATATAGTATATGTTGCAATAGAAAGCCTAATGAAATATGTGCAGAAAACTCTCCAGGGAAATATCTATTTAGTGGAGGAATACACATACTGTACAAGGTCAAGTTTACTTTCTGGTCTGTATCTATATAGCACCCCCTCAGGCAAAGGGCATTTTACAACTATAGGTGAATTAAACTAAGCTTTGAAACACAGAGAGGTTATTTTTTTAAATATGTTGCTCAAGATCTTTATAGAGGACCACAACTGTTCCATTCACGTGCAAGTAGTCAGTACAGGTTTACCATTAACACATCATGATTAAGATTAGTCACATTAAAAAAGGTAGAAGGTTCTAACAAGAACGGAATTGAGGATAACAATGATAACACAATCACTGACCAGTATAAAATATACACATTGTCTGTGCAGGGGATTGAACATCAGGCAAAAAAAACTCTTAATTCAGTCATGCTCATTATTCAAACCAGTATGTATATCAGCCAAATACTTATTGTCAGGAAAGTTCATTTGCAGGTCTGTTTCCCTTCCCTCTGTCACTCTCCGTTCCAAAACCATGTTCTCACTCCTGCACAAACAAAACTACAGACAATGGACTGACAGACACAAACCTCCAGGATGACCATGCACAAAACTATCAATAATTCAATTAGTCAGTTCCCTATAAGGCATATCAATTGGATGGGTGAAGAAGCTACAAGACAGTAGTCTTTAACCAGTTAAATTATAAGAGAACAAGGGAGGCTATGTAGACACTACACAAGTTAAATGTTTAATAAAGCAGTAAGTATTATTTCTTTAATATGTACAAACAATAAGCTCTTTTCTACTCACTGAGAGCTTTGCGTGGAGCAGTGTCTCTTTCAGTGATGGTAACGCTTTTTCAATATATTTTCTTTTATTTATTATCTTCGTAGTAAGCTAAAACTATGGTACATTTTAATTTTTAAGTCCATGGGCATACTCACACGTCATCTGTGACGTCACCTACTTCTGTTCAAATTATTCATTTCTTAAAGGCACAGTGCTCCATTACATTGAACTTCGATCAAACTCAAGGCTAGCAAATGTAAACAAACTAGAATACTAATAAATAACACATGAATGTTTTAACAACTTTAAAGATATTAACTTTTAGTTTTTAACATTTGGTTACTCGCGTAAAGTACTTCAACATGTAGGCCTACACAGAGACATTACATGAAGCCCAAATTCTGTGTATGTAAGAACAAGCCCACCGTTCCAGTACAAGGGAGCACACATTTTAGGTGCTGACTTCCTCAGTTGTCCTGACAGGAACATTTTTTGGTACCTTTGTAGGCACTGCTTCAAAAGGTCACAAATACAGGCTGGGGATTGGTCAACAGCTGTTTTCATGTTGCTTTCGGCGGTCCCTCCTACTCCTGCAAAAATTCTTTCCGCCCCTTTTTGGTTTGGGGATAAAGAAAATGTGATATGGAAACTAGTAATATTATCGCATAAACACTCTTTGTGAAATGGTTTTGTGAAATGGTTTTGATCTGAAAGAGATTTTCAATCTGCATCATGCTCACACTATTAAAGCTACACCACAGCTGTGACATTTCCATAATACACACCTTAAATGCTTAAATACAATTTTAAAAACTGCGTGCCAATATGTTTTTAAACAAAAAAGCTGTATATACAGCAGCACAAGCAAAGATAGATTATGTTGATGTAGTCGTTCATGGTACTTTTTCCATTTAAATACAGGGTAGGCTAATTCTCATTTTTTTAAATGGACAAAACTATAATTTTACTTATTATCATACTTTATTAGTTTAAGGGAACACAAAATCACCTACATGCTCATTAAAATGTATGCGGTCTACAAGTTTAAATTCGTCATTCTCTGAAGATCCTGCTGAGGTACTTGCAATATTAGCAGCATCTTAAAGGAGGAGACAAATTACTTTTCGTTGTTTATACTTGTGGATGGTTTCACTGAACCCATACCAATTACCACTGACCTTGAACTGTTTTAGACTTGTATACTTATTTATTTTGTTCATGCAATTGTTCAAACTGACTAAATCAGGAAATGTTCTTACTATACAATGTGAAATACAGGGAAGAATGGAGCTGCTCCAAAACCTCAGCTCTGGCTCCATTCACCAAAGTGCTCCAGCATCCCCAGATCCAGCTGCAGAGCACAGCTCAGAAAACTGGCAAGCTCCACTGTAGGCACAAGGCACCAGAGCTGGCTCCAGGGCTCCATAGCCAGAGCACGGCCAGCCCTATTCTGTCCAAACCCAGTATGGAGTTAGCTGTGTGCATGGAGAGTGAACAGATCTGTATATTTGGTATCCCAAACTGGGAGAAACATCTAGGTATAATAATTAGGCACAATAAAATGAATAAATAAATGTCATAATGTGAAATATTTAAGCTTTTACATGACTTAATATAACATTCTAAAACAATTTTTACCTTTATTCACAGCAAAACCATCAACCTAGATAAGGAAGGGGAAGAAACTGAAGAAACATCTGTCATGTGTCAGCTGAGACTGGTTCTGTTATTGACATGTGTCATTTATTATGACCAAAGCCTCAATCATGGGGTTTCCATGTCCGGCAATTTACATGTGAAATGGTGATGCGCATGCACGTTTGGGAGAATTACTCGTGTAAATCAGGTTTGCGGCCCAAAAAAACTGCCAAAGAGAGGGATAAGGTAAATCTCATTTACTCGTGTAAATGATGAAACACACAGGAAAATCCATGCCCAGTTTCGCATGGAAACCCGCATTTCATGTGTAAATGTTAATGAGCGTGTTTATCCTTAACTATAAATATTGCAAGGGATCAGGTTAGTTGTCACTGTGGATTCCAAGACGACAGAAAGTAAGTGGCTAATGGGCGTTTTTATGGTTAGCAGTGGTGTAGTTCACCTTAATGATAATGCGGTTGGGGTTTTTTTATTATTGTTTTTTGCTGTGTCTGGCCTGTCATGTTGTATATCTCTTGTGGGTTTACCGTTCTATATAATACCACTTACCATGAACTGCGTTCTGCCCTTGTTATAGTATTAAAGCAGCTGTTTGAGAATACCCTTGCTATAAAATCTACACTAAAGTTAAACACGAAGAACAAGTGATCTGCTTAAATGTCTGACTGAATTAATTCCCATCTTTTTTTTCATCCCAGATATGTCCGAAGACAACGCGTGTCCGCCCTCCACGTTAATAAATATAGTTGGCGAACTGGATGTCATGAGCCAGCTCGATCGCCCAAAACAGTCCAACAACATCTATACCAACAAATTGTTGATGCCCTCTCAGAACAGACCAAATAAAATTGCAAATGAAAGTATTGATTGTGTTTTGTTTGTTTTCATCATTAATATTCAACACAACAGCAAATCCAACACAACTTAAAAGAAAGGAGAGAATCTCTGACAGCACGAGCCTCCTCAGATCGCTGCTGTCCAACTGAAACTGGCGACTGCGGTAATCTTCACAGTTGCCAAGTCCGCTTATAACAAGTGGGATTGGGCTTTTTTTTTTTGAGAATCGCTGGTTGGAATTTGCATAAACACCCATTAACACTTGACAGTGCACAAATATTGTAAATGAATCGATATCAGTTACACAACATACTTCTATGACCCACCTGTGCCCTTTAATTATATACTTGTTTTCCAGTTTAAATTAGCAAGTGAATGAAAGCATGAATGTTGTACTTTGAAAATCAAGAACAAATTAACTGTCCATCAGTTGTGATTCTTTAAATCTAACTTCTGTCCAAAAAAAACTGTTGTGGATGGGGAATGTTTGGGTATTATAACACCCCACAGTTGAATTAATACATTTTTATTATGGTACCTGACATATAATACATATGAATGTGCTTTTGCTGACTTAAAACTCCAGCAAGCACAGCATGTAAAATTTGCAACACCACAGCAGTACAAGGTGTTTGAAAACCCTCAATTATCTGTCAGCATGTCATACTAAGTTATTAATGAATGTAAAATGCTACTCAGTAAAAAGCTATCAAGCAAACATTGGGTATTATCAGTTAAGAAAATCAACAGCTAACCAGCAGTGAAGGGTATAGCAACATGTGGTATGCTACCTAAGCCACATTCAAGCAAATACTGTCAAATACGTCTTGCCACGCCCCCAGGAAAATACTGTGTAGAGGAGGGTGTCTGTGCACTAGTGACCGATTCAAGGCACTTGATGAGCTCAGCAGAGACCTGCACGACTTACCTTTATCCTCCACACCACCAACATTCAGGTATGCAAAGAAAGTCAACAAAAACAACAGCACAGCAATAGACATTTTAGGGCACCGTCCACTCTGCCACATGGAGTAGTGCTGTAAAAACCAAAAGTGCCGCCGGGGAGTTGTTTTCCCAAAAGCATCTGTCATTGTCATCACTTCCAAGCCTTTCCAATACTTGAACCAACTGAATGCTATTCAGTGCTATTTCAGACCATTTTTTCAGATTTTCACATTTTTCATTTACCTTTTTTTTTTTTTAATTTAAATGTCATGAAAGTAAGTTTTCACTGCGCCTTAAAAACAATGTCAAACAGGCAGTACCTAACGGGTGCATCAATCTCCATACATACACAGGTAACACGCCACATAATAGATCCGCACACCGAGGAAGAAAAGCATACCAATGCTAAATTCAATGAAAAACAACAGGCTGTATTTATTAATGACAGGCTATAACACAATGTGCATACTGTGCGAAAAGTGCAAAGTGCGGACGTTTCGGTCAAACATTGACCATCATCAGTGCTACCAGAAACAAAGAACAAACACGTTTATAAATAGTTGTTTCAATTAGCTTAATTGATGTGATACCTATTATCTGCAAAACAGGCAATTGAAAACAATTAAAAACAGGTGTGTGTGTATGTCGACATATACGGACCATATATACTAAGCATTATGTGCATAAACAGAAATAATACAATAATAAGCAGTGCAAGGATAGATAGCATGTTCACAGCTAGCAGGACAATTACATCGCAATAAAGTCATAGTCAAAAGGTTAGTTAATTACATCATTCCAGCGCATTGTTGTCATCTTCAATATATAATCAATATTCATAGCTCATGACTAAATTAGATCAATTACACAGTTTCGACCATATCAAAGTTAAAAGAAAAGAAAATAGCTTATATCTTATTAGGGTATACAGCAATTCAGACAAATATAACAGCACATTAGTCTATAGAAAACATTCTGATTCACACTGAAACAATTTTTTGTCAAGATTTCCACCCCTGCGTGCTTGGAATAATTGTTGTATGCCACAAAATTTAAGATCTGAAACTGAATGTCTGGCATCGAGAAAATGTCTAGCTATTGGTGAATGGATGTCTTTTCTCCGGATTGAGCTCTTGTGCTCATTAATGCACAGTCTTAACTGTCTGGTGGTTTTTCCAATGTACTGTAAATGGCTGGCTGGATAGACGTTGGAACCTGGGGTCACAAGAGGAGATTAGATAAAGGGGCACTCAGAAAAGAAAATAGGAGGCACCACGTTTTGATAGTCAAAGCACGATTTTTAAGAACAAAATCCAGAAGGGTTGTATCAGTTACGTTATAAAACTGTTTTCATTCTATAGTTCACAAGTAGGCTAGGCACCATGAAAGTGCTGGCCCAGAAAGTCTTTGTATGATTAAAGCGTCAAAAGCTGTTACAACATTTTACCATGCCGTTTGAGATGCAACAATCTCAAATGTAATATTAAAACATTGTAATACAGGAAAGGTTTTATTAAATTAAATAGGGAAAGTATGTACAACTGAAATATTATTATTATTATTATTATTATTATTATTATTATTATTATTATTATTATTATTATTATTACTGCAGGCTTTTTCCTGTTCCAGGCACTGTCAGCAACCATTCCTGTCTCACTTTCTCAATGGAGGGATTCAGTTCCTGGAAAAATGCACTTGGTGGCAAGGATCGTGGTTTGAAAGGCCATGAAATTTCCAAGGCACATATGATGGCCATCAGGGCTCATCATGATTTTATGAAAAACAAACCAGTGGACTGCCAGCTTAGTGATGCAAACAAACAGCATCTTGACAGCTAAAGAAAAAGAGGTGAACCCGTCTCTTTAGCATCGTTCGCTTTTTAGGCAGGTTGTCACTTCCTTTCTGTGGACGCAATGAAGCTGAAGCCTCCACAAACAAAGGAGTTTTCAAAGTTAGTGCATTTTCTAGCAGAAAGTGGTGATGAAGTTCTGAAAGGACACCTAGATACAGCTGCAAAGAATGCCACATAGCTTAGCCCTCAGATCCAAAATGAGATGATAAGTACAGTGGGAAAAGCAATCAAGGCAGAAATAAAACAAGTTACAGAAGCCCATTTTATTCTGTTGTCATGGATGAGACTACAGATGTCTCAAAAAAAGAACAGGTTGCAATATATGTTCGGTATGTATCACATAAGGAGGACGTGGAATGGCCAGACATCAAACAACGATTATTGTCCCTTATTGACACTGATAATGTCACTGGAGAGCACGAGTGACCTACTCATTTGTACTTTGGATGAACATGGGCTTGATCTGTCAAATGTAGTTGGTCAAGGGTATGATGGTGGCAGGAACATGAAGGGGAAAGTACAGGGTGTCCAAGCAAGAATACGTTCTCACAATGCAAACACCACCAATGCCCACT
This sequence comes from Acipenser oxyrinchus oxyrinchus, assembly GCA_030684275.1. Taxonomy (NCBI): domain Eukaryota; kingdom Metazoa; phylum Chordata; class Actinopteri; order Acipenseriformes; family Acipenseridae; genus Acipenser; species Acipenser oxyrinchus. Next base: position 37,442,788 of record CM060253.1, on the reverse strand, counting down.
ACCTGAACAGAGTAATTGTGAATGCCGTGTCAGGCAAGAAAGGAAAATAAGTTGCTGCTGACTTTTTTGGCATCGTTGAGCAGCACTATAGAGGGAAGTGCATTGAGGCATGCAATTTTCATGAAAAAGCAAAAAGAGCTTGATAGTACCAGAGCAACAAATCTACAAATGATGAGATGCTCAGAGACACAGTGGCTGGGCTCACAGAGTGCATAACCAGATTCAAATTCATCGAGTGCTTGGTTGTTCTCACTCAAGGGAATGGGTGATACAGACCAACTGAACACAGTGCTACAGGCCTCCAACCTTGACCTCCTTAATGCTAACAACATGAACAGCAGTCTAAAAAACAACATCCAGGACTTACATTTTCCACTTGTTCATCTTTTTTTTTTTTCTGATTACAATGCCCTAGCTGTGCAGCAGCTTGAGATTGAATGTCTTTTAACTTACTCCCATTGTGTAACCCACATTAACCAAATTATAAATACAAAAAAGAAAAAAAAAGAAAAATGCCATGCAAAATTCATATGCAAACTAGGTAGGGTCCTTTGCTTTCCTGGAAAGGTGTAGTAACGTACAGTGTGTACATTAAAATTGTCGCTGATCGAGTCCATCGCAATGCTGAATTTCTGCTGCACTATAATGTGAACTATCATTACACTGGTATTGTACACTCGGTGAATAGAGAAACAACATCGTCATCATACCATACAGTATATCTTTCATTTTCTTCAACTTCGGATACATCACTCTCTTTTACAGCCCACAATTGATTAATGTGTCTCTTTACAAGTTTACTTGCTACCAAAACCATGCATGTTACTGGATCCAGTACCAATTATTTCCTCCTCCCCTGTTATCTTTTACCAGGGAAGCAAAGTCCTGAGTGTAGACCTAGAATTTGTTTTTGTTGTTTAAGCTGCATGTCTTGTGATGTGTCCGGTCTCGGCAATGAGAAACACGTGCGGAGCTGTCTCTTTAAAAACAGCTCTGCTGTAGTTTTCATTGTTGTCGACTGCTGGGTCGATCTGTAAGCTAACAGAACATTTGCAACTCTGTGCTGTACAGACAAGCCGGGCTTGTTACTTTTCTCAAAAGCTTGTTTAAAAGTCTGCACCAATCGTTCCAGAGCCATTCTCTACAGTTAGCTCTGTTTTCCGATTTACATAAGGCATAAGACCATTCTCATCTACATTATTTGGCCAGCCTGTGAGTGTATAGTACCTCACTGTACTCAACACAGGAGCTTTATCCATCTCTACCACTATCTCTTTAGCTGTAAGGCTGTGTGGTCCAGTGGTTTAGGCTGTGTGGTCCAGTGGTTAAAGAAAAGAGCTTGTAACCAGGAGGTCCCCGGTTCAAATCCCACCTCAGCCACTGACTCATTGTGTGATCCTGAGCAAGTCACTTAACCTCCTTGTGCTCCGTCTTTTGGGTGAGATGTAATTGTAAGTGACTCTGCAGCTGATGCATAATTCACACACCCTAGTCTCTGTAAGTCACCTTGGATAAACGCGTCTGCTGAATAAACAAATAATAATAATAATAATAATAATAATAATAATAATTGGCAGCTCATCTGCGAAAGAGACTCGATACACTGGATTTAGCTGAGGAGGGTTTTCTACATCTAAGGGCAACCTGGATAATGCATCCGCATTAGCATTGTCTTCAGAACATTTGTACCTGATGTCATATTGATATGCAGATAGCATCACAATGCCCACCTTTGCATACAGACATCCGCCAATGACAGTACTCCTGTTTTAGGACCCAGGATCGTGATTAAGGGCTTATGGTCCGTCACGAGAGTAAACTTTCTTCCCCACAAATATTCTTTGAATTGTATAATTCCCAAAATTATACCCAATGCCTCTTTCTCAATTTGTGAGTAATTTCTCTCTGCTTTAGTCAGTGTACGTGAGGAAAAAGCTATGGGGCGCTCTAAGCCATCTCCACACGTGTGTGAAATCACTGCTCCAATTCCTACAGGAGATGCATCGCATGCCAGCACTACTGGCAGCGTTGGATCATAATGCACTAACACTTTAGAGGAAGTTAGTTTGGTTTTAGCTTCACAGAATGCCCGATCACAGCCCTCAGACCATTTCCATTTTACATTTTTCTGTAGTAGCTCCGTCATGGGGCTAATCAGTGTGGACAAATTTGGAATAAACTAATTTAGAAGGCCCAGGAACTATCTAAGTTCTGGCACATTCTTGGGGACTGGTTCATCTACAATTGCTTGTGTTTTAACAGTGATGGAACTAATTCCCTGTGCATTTATCTTGTGCCCAAGATATTTTACTATATATTGAGCCATATGCCGTGACTTGCTAGCCTAGACAGCACCCTTTCCAAGTTTACCATGTGTTTCTTGTCATTTTTCCCTGTTATGAGGATGTTGTCCAAATAACAGAGGACCCCTTCCAGAACCTGTAAGATCTGGTCCATAATTCGCTGAAAAACAGTGGGGGTGCTAGCTACTCCATACAGTAGTCGGTTATACTTAAACAATCCCAGTGGTGTGTTTATTAAGTATTTCTTTGAGTTTTCATTCAGCTGCACCTGCTGGTAAGCTTGGGAGAGGTCTAACTGAAAATTTAGTTCCCCCTGTCAAATTCGCAAACAGATCTCGGGTTCTCGGAATGGAATATTGGTCCACCTCTAACCACGGATTTATGGTAACCTTGTAATCCCCGCAAATTCATATACCACAGTCCTGTTTTGGCGCACATACTAAAGGAGCAGCCCATTCACTAAAGTCAACCTTGATACCCTGTTTTTCCAGCTCTTTTAACTGGCTTTCTACAGCTTGTTTCAAAGCTTAAGGTACTGGTCTTGCTTTACAGAATTTTGGTGTGGCGTCTTTTGCCACCCTCAGACTAGCCTTAACTCCGGTCACAACCAATTTCCATGGTTGAAAACAGACTGATACTTATTACACAGAGCACCTATTGCATCGGTAACTCGAAGTATCTTTCTCCAGTCCAGTTTCAGCTTGCTGAGCCAATCTCTGCCCAACAATGCTGGGCCATTTCCCTTAGTAACTACAAAATCAAAGATTTCTTCTCGGTACGTTACATTTATTTTACCCAACATATCAAGCGTGTCTTTAACACACAGTCAGCTGGAGCTTAACCTTAGGAAACTTTTGTTTGTACACTTTTTCTGAAATCAAAGTTACAGCAGCTCCTGTGTCTATATCCATTGTCACGACTACATCATTAACATTTACAATTACATAGTAAGGTTTCCACTGGTCGATTAGCGAGCTACCGAGCTCCGCCAGTAGGCCCTGTCTTGCAGCGTTCCCCAGTAGCAGTCTCTGGTTTCTTCTTCGGTGCAGTCGAACGGCAAGCCCAATGTGTGTGTCCCGTTTTACCGCAACCCTGACTCTGTAAATTCTTAAAGTAGCAGGAATCAGGAGCGTGGCTTGTTCCAAAACAACGAAAACAAGAGCTCCTCTTCACCATCAGTGCCGTCTTTCCCTTGATAGCATTTGTAGACAAGGCTGGCTTTTGAGAAAACTGCTTTGCACTTTTCCTGGTGCTTTCATACACTGAGGCTATCTCCGTACCAGCAGCCAGCGTTAGGTCCCTCGTACAAGCAGCATTCAGCAACTCGGCAGTCTTAACTTCGGAGTCCACAAACCAGCCGGTATCGTAGAGCTTCCTCCAGAAATGTCCCAAAACGGCAATTAACCAAGTTTCTTTAACTGCACCAGAAACTCGGCTACAGTTTCTCCTTCCAATTGTTTCCATGTATGAAAACTGTATCGCTCTGCGATAAAGTTCTTCTTTGGCACATAACAGCCCTTTAGCACAGTCTTTAGCGCATCAAACCCCTTTTCGCTAGGTTTGTCTGGAAACATGAGGTCGGAGAGCATGCCATGCGTCTTTCAGCCCACCACCGTTAGAAAGACTGCTTTCTTTTTATCCTCATCTGTGATTTCGTTAGCACAGAAGTACTGCTCGAGCCTGTCCAGGTACACTTCGAAACTTTCTTCATTTTCGTCAAACTAGGAATCCTCAGCCCTTCCAATCGCAACCGCTTTTCAGTTTAACCCAGTCCTGAATCCTTTTTAGCAAAATTCCATCCTTGTCAGCAATTCTGTTGTGTATTAGTAAGGAAAAAGGAGACCGGAACAACGAGAAACTGTGCAGAATCAAACTTGGTTTATTCCATCATAGCAACACACAGAACTCTTATGCGCACATGCGCCTTTGCTTTTATACTCTAGTTAACACACAGCCTTACATGAGCTGAGATGCAAGTTAACAATTGCGTGCATGCTGTGCACGTGAACAGTGCTCTGCACCTGCAGAGTTAAAATACAACACACAAGATGCTGCTGGAAGCATCCTACTCCACATGCAGAAAGGTCACCTCGTTAGCTGGAAAAAAGACAACATGCAATTTCTCTGAATCAATAACCTTGGCACATATCAAACACAGCACTTCTTGTCTTGTGAATGATAATTGTAACAGGTGGTTGGATCTCATTCTCAAGGGGTCAGAAACTGCAGAAGCTTTACCTGGAGAAGCCATTTTATTCTTTCTCTGTAAGTTTTCATCAGCCACTGATAAGTATTCTACCAGGGGAAACGGGTTCTTATTTACAGTGTTTTCAAGAAATTAGGGCTATAAAACTGAGAGAGCAGGTTCTGTAAGGTTCATGGCCAATAGAGCTGACAAAGCTCTCTCCAAAAGGGCAGCCCTTGTCCCAGAAGATGATAAAAACTGCCATGTGCCGAGTGCTGACAGTTGTCTGGCTCTGGCACGTGACATGAGAAATGGGTTGCACAATTTTGTGACGATTGGATTGCCATGCAGCTGGGAGGTAGAGATACTGTTTAAATGTTATGCCACATTTAACACCAATATTTTTGTTGCACTTTTAAAATCTGTGGGTAATCCTTGGATTTACATGTTTAAGGAAATTAGTTCCTAAGATTTAAAATGACGACACTTTACGGTTTATATTGCAAAGTTTGTATTTTTATGGGAAATATGGACAGAACCACTGAGATGTTTCTATCACTGCCTCGAAATATCGCTGTATAATAAGGTTTTGCACCAGTTAATATTACAACTAGCATCAAACAACTTTCACGCACTTTGTCCATAATTATCCTTCTTAGTTGTCAGAAATTAAACATAATTGATTAGCAACAATTACACAACTAATTAAACTCGGGAGATGGTCACCTTCTGCACAAGGTTTTTAATTACTGTATGGGGCTTCCCATCCACACTAATAAGCAATACAAAACATTCGGCTACGTCGTAAAAACAATAACAAAACAACACAGCTCTCGTCGTCATATATACAATAAATAAATCATAACACGAACAAATACAATAATAATAATAATAATAATAATAATAATACAATAAAACAAATGCAAAACAATAAACTGCCCAGGGGTGGAGGGGCACCCCGTTCTATAAATAAATAAACAAATACATGTACAGGGCTTCATTGAGTTTTAATTTAAAATAACCTTTTATTTGCATTGTACATCAATGTGTACAATGCAGCAGAATGATTTATTTTGTGTTACCGGTAGCAAACAGGCTAAAGTAAAAAGAAAGTATGCCAGGTATTCATTTGATTTTACTACTGTAATTCATTAACACATTTTCTCTTAAATGTATACTTTGCAAATTGTCGCAACAAAAATGCAAATTGTGATATGTTTGCGCTGCGACTGGCCCATCTTAGTACATCTACCCCTTAATGCTTCCTCAGATTTGAAACTCTGACAAGCTGATTTGCCTGTCATCTGTCAACTTTTATGCTTTATTTATTTATGTATTTATTTATTTTTTATTAAAGAAATTGCCTGGATACAAACAATATGAAACTCTGAAAAAAAGAAAATGTTCGGAGTACAGTTTGGTACATTATGATAACTGAATGTAACTTATGTGGCGATACTGAGAGTAAAATTATAACAAGAAATTTGGTAGTTACTGTATGTACTATCATTCATATAATTAAATCTCAAACTGGTACTCACAGTAATTAAGATACAATTATAGTATAAGACCAGGAAATCAGGTTTTACATCTCATTTCTCTGCTGATTTCCTTCAACTTACTGGTGCCAGGAAATATTTAATGGGAAAGTCACATCATTGTTTCTGCACTGAATGAAATTAGTTCAATACTGAGTATAGAGAGAGACTACTTTGCTGATGAAAGCACAAGCGGTTTGGCAAGGTTTGTGCTGAAAAACACAAGAATATCAAAATGGCACTCGTCTGACCAAAAAAAAAAATATATTATTATTTTGGACCCTCGATAACTATTTATTCAAGAAAAACTCTTTGGAATTGAGAAATTATTATGACACATGTAAGAATTCCAAAGGAAATCTTAAGAAATTATCATGGCAACAACCACGTTAGATTGTAATGACTAAGATTATTTTGATATTATGTGGATATTAGATGCTTCAACTGTATGGCAACTGGAGTGGATGGGGATTTCAAATAGAAACAGACACTGACTATAACTCCATTTAGGGCAAGCTAGTATTGCAAGGGAGGCAGACAATATTTCCATTCTAAATCCCTAAAACCAAAAGATTATTATGGTTATAGTTTTTTTTTTTTTTTTTTTTTTTAAATAGAGAAGGATATTGCAGACAAACTTTATAAGTTATGACTGCACACTGCAAAAAGGTTTTTTGTTTTCTTCATCTTCATTGCACCGAAACAGTCCTTATTGTAACAGTTTAGATGAATTCCATTTGGGTGGGCTTGATTTATGCTATTTTAGGCTGTTATTACTGACTAAGTAGGTGTGGTTTTTTTTTTATGTCTCTAGCTTTTCTGGCTAATTATGATATGATAGAACCTGGAAACATCAGCAAGGGGTTGAGTGTTCTTGGTTACCTTCATGGCCTTGAAACATTTACTGCTTTAATTACTGCTTTAATTAAAAGTGCTCTTTCACGTTTGTTACTGTCTTAAGTAATTGCAGGTCTGAATATTTGGCACACTTATAGTTGTGACTTGTTTTTGATACATTTATCATGGATGGAGGAAACCAAGGAGCAAAATAAGTTTTAAAAAAAAGTTCTTTGGGGGGCACAGAGTTAGGGGTTGATCAGTAGAACAATGAGAAGCCCATATGAGTTACTCCAGTGGAAGCATTTCATTTGCTTGAGAATTATTATTCAATAATACACTAAGCACATATGGAAAAGATTCAGAAAAGAGAAGCCACCATTACATAAATAACAGACCCCTAATATATATAAGCAAAGTATGCAATGTTATTTTAAGAGCGAAAAAAAACTGAAATGGCAGTGGGCCGGACATGTAGCAAGAAGAACAGACCATCGCTAGACCAAGGAGACTGGATCCCAAGAGACATAAAGTGACCAAGAAGAAGACCTCCAGGAAGATGGCAAGATGAAATTAGGAAACACACCAGAGCAACGTGGATGAGGGACACAGCAGACAGGCTTTTGTGGAAGGATCTTGAGGAGGCCTTCATCCAGCAGTGGATTGAAAAAGACTGAAGATGATGATGAGGATGATGATGATGATGATTATATATACAGACTATCAGCTATAGAAAGTAGACTATCAGATATTGAATATTCATGATCATCGTGACTCATTGCTATTTCTCTCTAAAAAATATGAGTAAGGATCTGGGGCTATTAAGACATATTATGCTACTATATAATAATGTTCAGAAAACATAGTTTTGAAAAATTATTTGTTATTACTTATAACATGTCTTTGCAATCTGTCTTTATTTGCACACTCCTCTTGAGCAATACATTTCTTTTTTTTAGATTTAGCTTTCACCCATATTTAGCTAACCGTAAACCAACAATATAATAGAAAAATACCTAAGCTAAATGCTCACAAATTCAGCCAGTAACCAGCCCTGAAAACAAATGTCCACACCTGTTATAGATTCAATTTATACACATCAGTTGTTTGCTTGAACAGGTCAATAAGAAGTAACCTTGTAACATGCAAATGAGGTTTGTTTCTGTTTTCCAAAGTACAGCTTTTTAGTCTTGTATGAAAAAATAAATGAGTTTGCTTTTGGATGTGTTTGCATTGTATTGCTATAATACAATTAACTAGTTAAAAATGACCTTGGGGAAACCCTGGCACAAAAAAGAAAAGTATACCTTTTTGATCTTATAATTAATGGCCTTATAACAGCCAAATTGCATGAATTCTATCAACCAAAAAGTCCTTTGTTCAGAACATAAGAACTTAAGAAAATTTACAAACAAGAGGAGGCCATTCAGCCCATCTTGCTCATTTGGTTGTTAGTAGCTTATTGATCCCAGAATCTCATCAAGCAGCTTCTTGAAGGATCCCAGGGTGTCAACTTCAACAACATTACTGGGGAGATGGCTCCAGACCCTCACAATTCTTTGTGTAAAAAAGTGCCTCCTATTTTCTGTTCTGAATGCCCCTTTATCTACTCTCCATTTGTGACCCCTGGTCCTTGTTTCTTTTTTCAGGTCGAAAAAGTCCCCTGGGTCGACAATGTCTATACCTTTTAGGATTTTGAATATTTGAATCAGATCACCGCGTAGTCTTCTTTGTTCAAGACTGAATAGATTCAATTATTTTAGCCTGTCTGCATACGACATAACTTCCTTTGATTTAAATTCAACACTTCTCACAATATATCCGAGCATCTTGTTGGCCTTTTCGATAGTTTCCCCACATTGTCTAGATGAAGACATTTCTGAGTCAGCATAAACTCCTAGGTATTTTTCATAGTTCCCTTCTTCAATTTCAGTATCTCCCATATGATATTTATAATGCATCTCATCCGACCCAGGAGATTTGTTTATTTTAAGAGCTCCTAGTCCCTTTAACACTTCTGCCTCTGTTATGCTAAAGTTATTTAAAACTGGATAGGCACAGGTCGACATGTGGGGCATGTTGTCCGTGTCCTCCTTTGTAAAAACCTGTGAAAAGTAATCATTTAATATATTTGCTATTTTTTTTTTCTTCGTCTATGATTTTGCCATTTGTGTCTCTTAGTCATTTAACCTCCTCTTTGAATGTTCTCTTGCTGTTATAATATTGTTCTCCCAGTTTTGGACATTATTTTAACAGAAAAGAATATTGGAGTGAATATAATTTCATCTTTCTATATTTAACTACTCAACTGCTATACTGACATACACTCGCAGTGCTACAGTGTTGCACTAGACACTACACATATAAGGAGGCAATAGAATGAGTAGCAAACCAGGTAAAATGACGTATCATTGTAAAGTTGAGGCTTGGAGATCTGCTGAAATGTGGTGCGAGAGTTACGTCTCTTCTGAGGGTTTGAATTGTTGTTTTGTATTGTAATTTATATTCCGGAAACAGCTTAATGGTTCTTGATTTTTTAATTGATTGGTTTACATATTCCGCTTCACTACAACCAGCATCACAACTTTACAGCTGACATTTATTTTCCTTTCCATCATTTTCTTCACAATACAGTTATATAAAAATAAAGCTTTTTAAACTAAATATATCAGACTTCAAAATGTACAGCTTAATTTTCAGGTGGTCTATTTTTACTGAAAAAAATTAAGTTGCAAATACATTTGCTGTGTAGTTTGCTATGTCAATTTCAAAGGTGCAAGTTTGTTTGTGCTACTGGCAAAAATGCTTCTATTTATAACAAAGTGAATGAAAAGAACAATTGGTTTCCAACTACTTAAAATAATGTCAAATTAACAACTGTTCAATTTGTATTTCTGCTTAGATGAAAGGAAGCAACACAAAAGCTGGGAAAAGGCCATGTCTTTATTGACCATTCTGCAAACAAATTTGTTTCCAGTTAGGTCGAATGTCGGACTGTCTCACCAGTAACAGGGTATGAAGTTTGCTCTGGCTTTGTGAATGCAAAAGTATATGCTGGTGTGAAGACCATGATCCAAGGATCAGTAATTACCGGTTACAATTGAATCTTGAACAGGGATTGATGAGATGTTTTAATGGATTTTAATGAAGGGTCCTGGGAGGTTAAGCCATAAAACCTTGTCAGGGAGTGTAAAAAGCACAGCTGGAGGTTAGTCGTGAACAGAAGAAAAACAATATTTAACATTATCATTTCAATCATATTCTTTTACAGTTACAAAACACACAATTGACAGTTCTATTAAATATACTGGTTTAAGAGGCAAACATTTTAATTTCCATATTGCATCCCCCTTAAACTATGATTTAACTGAAGTGAAGGGGTGTTTTTAATACAGCTCAATAAGGTAAAGTAGAAAAGCTATGCTATTATATTTGTTATACAGAAGAAAATAGTGAAATAAATGCTGATAAACCTGGTCCCTGGTGTGGCATACAATACAGATAATCACCGAACACAAAATTGATGTTAACTTTAGTGGGGTTCGGGGGGGGGGGGGGTATGGGGTGGGAGCCAGGGCTTCGTCTTTTCCTATTTTCACCTGCCTATCATCCTAGACTTCCTATTTAAACCCAGTCACAGTTCTGCGCTTTCTCTTGCGTTAGCTTTTTCCTCCTGCTCCCTCCTCAGTTTTTCATATGCCGCATGTCTCTGTGTCGGTCTCCTCTGGGGACGATAGTGAGTCTCACTTCCAAGACCTAGAGTTCCAGTAACTCCACAGCTTCTTCGTGTGGTCAGAGGGGACCACATCTTGCCTGAAGAAAAAGGCTCTGTCTTACTTCCTCCTTTATCCACCCAGGATGTGGCCCTCGTACTCTTAGTGCTCAAGTCCTATACTAACAATTATTTGTGTTTTTCAGATTCTCTTCCTTACGTCAAGGCTTTGTATGAGCTGTTCCATCCTCTGAGGGTCGAACCCGGTCAGTAACTGGGACCCAGTCACGAGGCAACGTCTATAACGAGTCTCTGAGCAGTCAGAGGACTCAGGGGCCCGGAGGCCGATAGGGCTAGACTCGACTCCATAGGGAAGGCTCTCTCGGTTGGAGTAGGGGCCCGTCCTTCTCTCTCTCTCCCCTGTTCTAGAGGCCAAGCCTGCAGTCTTAAGTTGCCAAAACACTCCCATCCTCTCGCAGCCCTGGCTTTCACAATCTAAAACAATTACAATATATGACAAAATTACACATTTACTTTAAGATAAATTACAGTTCTGCTTCCCTCATAAATTTAGCAAGACACCAATGATGCTTTCTTGTGTCGGCATCTTCTACCCATGCACTTATGGTATAAACACTTCTTTATCTTAACGATCAGCATGGGCCTTTTGTCTTACCACATTCACATCCCTATTTCCCCAGTGTTTACATTATATTTGTTTCTGCCTCTTCCTACTTACATTTCTATCTCTCATGGTTTATGGATATTTAGTTTCACATGTATCCCTGTGCTGTAACTTAAAAGACAATCATATTAAGTGGGGACAGAGCTTGATATGATTCTTATCAGCTGGCATATTGGACATTAAAGCTACTTTCTATAGATACAGTCACAAGCCTTCATTGTTATGCTGTATGTCTTCAAACTGTTATAATTAATCAGACAGGGATGTGTATTACCTAACTGTTGAACATGTCTACGGCAGGGGTCTGTGAAACCAGCCATTAGTGTTATATAGAGTTTACAGAATTACAACATAACAGCAAAATTACAGCATTATATACACATCATATACGTCTTATAATCACTATATGAAACTTAGGAATATTTGATCTATGGAGTGAGTCCCAAATATTATTAATGCTAAAAGTAAGTAGCATGCTGTATAGAAAATATCAAAACAGATCGTGCTAAGAAGGGTAAAAATGCTTTTTTAAAGGTTAATTACAGAAACAGACAGAAATGCTACTGTATTTCTTTCTAAGATTATTGCTTGTATAATAATGAGGGAAATAGTCCTCTGCATGATTTTGTGCACACGTGTCATGGTAACCACAGCTGTAAAATGTGACACACATACTTTGCATATTTCACTGACCTTAAGCTAGAATAAGCTTTTACTGCTGTGATAAATTGTAAATTGTACCTATCTAAGGGATGTGATTCAGGTAAAACCCCAAACTCTTTCAGGATATTAATGATTGTTCTCATTCTCCATCTGGTAACTCAGCCCATTTAAAATTCAGAAACATTTTGAGAATGATCATGTGGTGGGTTTCAACTTTAGTTGTCCACTTACACTGTAGATGCATTATGGGCACTCTTAAAGAGTAAGTAGCGGGGTTCCAAAATATTTAGCTTAAATCACGTACCTGTAAGTTTTCTTTTCATTGGTAACATCCTGACAACTTTTTACACATAAAATGTGTTTCAAAGCTCTTTTCAAAATGTCTGCTCTAGTGATAGCGTAAGGATTATTGCCCACATTGTCAAACAGGTAACACATCAGTAATGATCCATGATGTGGTACGGAACCGAAAAGCCAGAGCACTTGTTGTTATGTTTTTTTTTTTTTTAAATCGCTCTTCCTAAAGTGATTTAAAGGACAGACCTCAAACCCCAGTGCACTGCAGCGGACATTTTGAAATGAGCTTTAAAACAGACTTTAAATTTATAAGTGTAAAAAGTTTTCAGGAAGTTAACAATGGAAAGGTAAATGACAGGTATGTTATTTAAACAGTTGTAACAACACGTGTTGATGTATAACGCTATCTTTTTTGGAACGCTATCTTTTACTTACTCTTTAACCAGCCTGCACAGACAATAGGTAATGAACAACACATGGACCACAAAGCAATTTGGTCTCATAGCTCATGCTGAAATGGAGACACCACCTGTTACGGCACAGCATGCTGCGTTCAGATTTTGGGTTGTCAAACAGCAGTATCGTAATCAGGAATAGGCAGGCAGATGGACTAATAGATGCATATGCAAGCTATATTATAAATAAATCAATAGAGTGTATATTAACATTGGAAGGTGGAAGGAACTGAAAAAAACAACCAAACAATGGGGTTCCTGGAACAATTAAAAAGTTAAAATAAATCACTGCATGCAAAATGCTGCAATAATTCTCTCATAACAAAAGTGATCCTTGAAATAAACATCTGTTCCTTTATTTTCCTTTTGTGTTTTGAGTAAATTACAGTTCAAATGGAATACTCAACAACAATGTTCTGTTTTTGCTGTGAAATCTTGATATTTTGCCTACTTGTTAGTAAGAGCCAGGCTGCTTTATATTTAGCCCTTTGGCCAATTTATGGACGCTGCATTTCAAGATTAAAAAATATGATCAATCTGAAGCAAACAGAGGGCTTTTTAACCATGTTTACAGAATGTTAATGGAGTAATAGTCAGAAATGTTTTACTGCTTACTCTGATAAACTAATAGAGATCATTTGACCTCAAAGTTTTCCACAAATGAAGGCCACAATTATGTTAGTTGATAATTGTCATGCATACTGATTCCTTTTTGTGACAAATAGTGGCAGCAAGGATGACAGTTTTTTTGTTGAGCATTGGCATAGTCAAAAAATATAATGCATCTCTTACATGAATTCAGAAAATAATAAGTTATCATTTCTTAAAACATGTAGAACAACTTGTGGAGCTTTCTTTGTAACCTAGTATGACTGTTTGGTAGCAGCAAGGTCACCCATGAAGCTCCAGGGGAAAGCAATAGTGTGTTTTTCTAGTCTGCAACTGTTTGCCAATTAGGGACTGGGAGAGAGAAGGGGATAGGTATTATTCATGCCTTTTTTGAGGGTTAATATGCTGAGGGGGTAGATTTAGCACAGATTTGGATTTGTATAATTAGGCATCATTCATTTTACAGCAAGCAGTAAAGGTGAGGCTAGGTTCACTGTAATGCGTTGAATTTAGCTAGCGCTTGCTGTAGTTCAGAGTGCTGTAGACAATGTTTAACCGGTCTTCAGGTGTACAATGAATTACACATCAATCACAACAGCTTGTAACATTGTTTTGTTTAAAATGTGCATCACCTACATGCTTTCAGCAATGGTATCCCCTAGTGGTGGCACCATAACACTGCAGTAACTGTGTGCTGATAATAAAACCTGTGCGCCTGTGTGGCACAATATTCTGTGTCTAGCTCCTTGTGGCAAAGTGCCCCCCTGTGTATGTTATATGTTACGTGTTGTGTGTAAGTGTTGGTGTATAGGCATTGGTACACGGGATATAAGCGGGTCTGTGTTTCACGTGTGTTTAAATTGTATATTTGTATTTAGGCACGAGGATGGCACATCACATCACGTGCAAGTAAAAAGTAATAATATGTGAGCACGGGAATTGCACTTTAATTAATTCACGTGCAGTTGTACCGAGATTCCAATTGAATGATTGACTAGCAATCAAGTCTCGGCACAACTGCATAAAAGCTGCATGTTTTCACTCACTCGGGTTGGGTGTTCGAGAGTGGAGAACGGGTGGAGAGAAGTAAATTAAATATAATAAGTGTTTTTTACTCACCGTGTTTGTTTGTCTCCATTACACCGTTTGTTTAGTGTTAGTCCATTTTTGTTTATCTATTTATTTGGCGTAAGTGCCGTGTCCTGTGTTTCCTGTTTTTGTGTTCTTTTATTTTAATTATTAAATGCTGAGCGCGATCACGCACTCAGCTTCACCAAAATCCCAAATCTTTGTTTATTTATTTCCTGGCTCTGGTCTGACGTCACCCACTCTGGCCGTCTTTGTCACATCCTTAATCCAGTGATCACCCACGGCAAAACCCCCTGTTGCATATGGTGGCAGCTGAGGGATCCACTGCGTCCTGCCAAGACAAGGCAAGACATGGAGATATCCGAGGCCGGCTTTTGGACCCCAGGACCCCCAGTGGCTGAAGACAGAGGAGTGAAAATACCTGGGGACCATACACTGTGAGATCCTCCATGACTTCATCCGCTTGCCGCCTGTGGTACAGCTCAAGTCGATCCAAGGGCAGTACCCTGCGCTAAGGGGGGCCATGAGGGTTGCTAGGAGGAGGAGGAGTCCCGGTTGGCCTGGGACGGTGCAGAGTGGTGCTTCTCTTGACTCTTGTATCGGCGTGAGGAGGCAAACTGCCCAAAGCTAGACTGAGACACGGACCTAGAGGGGGAGGAGCTCTTGCCTCCAGTGCCAGAGGTGGAGGAGCCTCTGCCATCTCCAGTGCCAGGGTAGGAGTCGCTGCCGTCTCCAGAGCCAGAAGGGGAGAAGCCATTGCCATCTCCAGTCAGAGGGGGAGGAGTTGCCACCCCCGTATACGGTAATAAAAGGAGTTCAGGAGACCACCTCCAACCACCACAACTGTGCAAAAGTCTGGCGTCTGTGGGTCGGTTCCCTCGATCACTGGGCCTAGTTCCCAGGTCGCTGCACCACCAGGCACAGTCGTTCATCTCGTCTCCTGTTCCGCTCACCCTGGTGAACCAGACATTGTTGCACAGTCGCTGGGGCCGATGGCAGCCATGTGTGTTTCGCACAAGGGGGGGTGTATGTGGCAGGATGGAAGCCCTTCATACGTAAATAGTGTGTTTTTGTTCAGTGTAAATCAAGTTTATTCAAATTAAGTTAGTGCTGTGTTCTTCTTCGTTCTTTACAATCGTGGAGGTGGATTGGTGGAGAACCTTCACAACCCTCACAACTGTTTTAACCAGGGTGAGCAAACAAGGCAACAAATGCATGCATGGGCAGCAGTTGGAGTAGTGGTTAGGGCTCTGGACTCTGGACCGGAGGGTCGTGGGACACTGCTGCTGTACCCTTGAGCAAGGTACTTTACCTAGATTGCTCCAGTAAAAAAAAAAAAACTGTATGAATGGGTAATTGTATGTGAAATAATGTATAATGTGATATCTTGTAACAATTGTAAATCGCCCTGGATAAGGACGTCTGCTAATAAATAAATAATAATAATAATGGTCACTGTGTGTACACCGGGATCATCAGAACCAAGATCACTGTGTGTGTTAACCAGGATCCTAGTGTTTAGCATGGGGATTCATTTTGGGGATTTTAATCCCACAAGAGTTTATGTCAGTGTGTGTCAGAGAGAAAGTTCCTGGAGCAGGACTCCCCTTATAGTGGGAGCAGAGCTCGGCCGGTGTTGGGCCAGCTTTTGTTTAATTAGCTGTTTTGCCCACAGTGTTTTGTTTTGCATTGTTGTATTTAATGTTTTCATGTACACTTGTGTGTCTGTTGTCCTGCTCTAGGGTTGCCATTGCTGGTACCCTCGTGGCAGCCACCAACCATGTAAATACTGTAATAAAACCTGCATGCTTGCGGGGCGTGGCAAGAATACCTCTTCTTTCAATCAGCAGATACCCACACCCATAACAAACACTCCTGTTACAGCCCCCCAAAGCCTTTAACATGACAGGTCTGTTCATAATTTATTCTATACACAGTTCCTGTATTTAGCCCTGCAACCGAATGGACCCCTTAATTTTGAGAAATTAACGCATGCAAAAAATTATTTCTGTTTAAACTTAGCTGAAGTTCACTGAGGAACAATAGCAATAGTATACTAGTTGGATATTAATGGACTTTACTCGTATAACAAATATTTTTACTATAAGTTAACTGCACTTAGTCGAACTCGCTCTTAAATGTAATTAATTACTGTATTCTTTACTTTGCTCTTATTTGACTTTGATCTTATTTTCTACTGATTTTATTGTATTTTATAACTGCTCTGAACTGTAATGTGAGTTTTTTGTAGTTTGATTTTCTGTACTGTGATATTTTGTAAAGTGATACTTTGTGATATTTTGTAATAACTGTAAGTCGCCCTGGATAAGGGTGTCTGCTAATAAATAAATAAATAAATAAATAATAAATATAGCTGCAAGCAGCAATATAGGGGGCCAAGTATGGCACTATGGATGTATGGATATGGCATATGTCTATGGATGTGGCTGTATGGATATGGTTCCACCTTAAGTTGTTTTTAACGGCAAGAGTTTTGAAAAATTCCCAAAGTTTCCACGAGATCCAATATGGCGGTCGAACCATGTGACTTTTTCATTTGGGGACACCAGTTTGGTTATCTGCACATAGCCAGCTACCTACATACCCGATTTCATAAGCCTGCGATAATAATAATAAAAATAATAATAATAATAATAATAATAATAATAATAATAATAATAATCCTAACAATAACAATAGGTGTCCAGCAACTACGTTGCTTGGCTCCCTAATAATTAAAATAATAAGTTGAGTATTATGAGCTTGTACAGATTTTTATATTTGAATGCCTGATATTGATTCCCAAGCCCTTGCTATTTATTAACCATTGCTTGAGGACAAATAAGATGTATTCTACTCAGGCCAGGGCTTTCATGAAATTTCCCCAAAGCATTTTAATTAAATGCCAGAAGAAATGATGCTGTTCTTTAGCACACCACCATAACATCTGGCATATATCTTTAATTCCTTGTGATTACCCACATGCCTGAAGTAAAAATATGATTTAATTAAAAAACAATTACAAATAAAACAGATGAGAAATGCAGCAGGGCAGAAGAAAACAAAATCTGTCAGTATCGATAGATGCAATTAGGCAACTAAATAAAGCTGAACTTTAATGTGACATAAATCATTGTCAATCAATCAAGATCAGAACATGGTTCTGACTTTTAAAACTGAAGTACACAAGATCATATTTTAAATTAACCTTTAGTTCAATTTGCAATACTGTTTTGATGTCCTTGCAATTTTTGAATAAACATTGATCAGTAGTCTCATTTGTTCACACACACACACACACACACACACACACACACACACACACACACACACACACACACACATAAAAACATTCAGTAATTACACATATGGTTGTGCAACAACAAGCTTAATGTGTATTTACACAATTACAGTGTAATTGCAGTGTTGTTGATTTTTTAAAACGTATTAAATATTATTCATATCTGTAATCAGTTTATAATGTTTTATAGCCAGTATGTCATTACAACACAGTACAAAAAAAAAAAAACACACATCTGGCAATAAATTATTCAGATTTGTCAGTTGCTCAGTGTAACTTATATTATGTTATATGGATTTTAAAAATGTATTATTAGCAATAAACTAAACAGCAACATAACTGACTGGCAGTTGAAGGGCTCCATAGTAGTTATCCAGCAGAGCGGACGCTCTCCTCCTCGATATAAACAAAGCAAGCTT
Organism: Acipenser oxyrinchus oxyrinchus; assembly: GCA_030684275.1. Taxonomy (NCBI): domain Eukaryota; kingdom Metazoa; phylum Chordata; class Actinopteri; order Acipenseriformes; family Acipenseridae; genus Acipenser; species Acipenser oxyrinchus. Next base: position 37,424,695 of record CM060253.1, on the reverse strand, counting down.
TTGCTCAGCGCCCGCCTGTGTAGCTATGGCCAATAGCGCTGCTGCGTTCTTAAACAGATGTAGGCTCCACAAGCCAATCAGGACCTCCCGATCAGCTCAGCTCCAAGGAAGCCTTTCTGTTTACCAGCTGAACCAGCGACATGGTCCTCCCTGTCACAAAGCGTCATTAGCTTCCTGAGGAATTCGAAGAGAAGCTTTTACAAATTCAGCGTTTATTATTAGGCTTAGTTCTAATCAGACCCCCATATTTTTCTACTTACCACAGATCACAAAAAGGGAGAAAAACATGTGTGAGTAATCACAACTGGAAATGAGAAGATGCGTATAACTGTAATGCTCTAGGTTTTCTTATATAAGTAAAAGCATATTTCTAAATGCATCTTTATTAGATTAAAAACAAAATCCTCACTGAGGGAGGGATATTTGTGCTGCGCATTAAATTCGAGGGTGTCTTGAATTTGAAGGAATAAGGTAATTCACAATTTAATATGATTTGGTTGAAACCCATTGCAAAAAGTAGTATTCACATAAAAATGAAGTAAACAGAGGGAAATTAATCACAAAAATGTAACCATGAAATCTTAAAGACCCAGTGATGGTTAAAGTAGTACTACACAAAAAAATACAACAATGCAATGATATTAATTTGCCACACAACTCAATATGAAATCAGAAATGATATAGGTGACTTTAGAATTCACAACACATGTCTGAGTGTTATTGTTAACTAATACAGTGTATGTAAACTCTATTTTTAAAATTGTAAAATTGTGTAATAAATAATGTTATTTCAATGGCCTAAAAGGAGCATTCAGCAATGATTTATCATGCAAAACTAGTGCTTAACAAACTGAGTCATGGCAAGTTTTCAATATTAGGAAATAACAGGCAATTGTCCTTGAATCTGGTCAGTGGACATTGGGTGTCCTTGTTTAAAACCATCAAGGATAATGTATTTTGTCATATAAAATTATGCACCCACTGTTTTTTCTGTTTCATAACTAAATTGACCCCGGAAAGGGGGGGTGAATATGGGACCAGCGAGGCCATTGAGCATCAATCTGTGGAGTAATTGTATACAAATATTGAAAGTGCGTGTGTATGTGTAGATACACCCATATGTCCAAAACCATGTGTAAGCATAAAACACTCCCTATAAACCCACACAAGCCCAAAACCTTATTGATGACATATTTACAATATAATAATACAAATTATTATAATCATATTCATATATGAATATTTAAGATCCGCGGAGGATCTCCGTGAATGACAGATGTCCGGTCCCTCTCCTACCAAACGTAATCTTCTGTCCGTCCTAGGCCATTTAAACTACACCTGCTCCATGGCCCGAAGAATTCAGCACCATTCCTATACCTGATCAGTCCTCGTCATTGTACAAGATGTATCCGGTCACTGTAGCCGCATTCCTCTGGGGGTCCTCCTGGGCCCAAAATTCCATTCTTATCCACTCAGATAATTCAGCTACAGTCCAAATCATTAACAAAGGTTGTTTATCCTCCCACATATAGCGCAAGAAACCGCTCTTCTCAGCATCGCTCCCGCTCACTGCAAACGTATTGGTCATCCTGGAATTGCTTTAAAAATGTTCACATTGCATTCAGCATTCCCTTCCCTTCATTTTTAATGCCTGTAGAATCATCCTTCATTATGTCCTTTAAGAACAGAGCTATAAGAGTTTCCTCTATCAAAGTTTCAATTTCCAGTATCTAGTTTTTCCACAAACTAATTTTCAGCGGCCCCAGCTGTACACTCAGTAACTCATAAATTTCACTAATCCTGAAAGGGCTTCAATGATCAGAATCACCTTCTCCCAGGCTCGCCGACCTATCACCATCAACATACTCTCCCAGTGCATCTCATTAATTCGCTCCCACTACTTCTCCCCGTTTTAGATAGAACTAGTCCAGTACTACTCGCGGCATTGAGACCTGCTTATTCTTTTTGGGGGTCTCCGCCTCATCCAGTCGGCCAGGCAGTGAGCACTCAAACCAAGTTAGGTTTGATGCCAAATGAATGTGCATACATAACATACTTCTGTATAATTTTGCATACTCCACATTAGTCCCAATAAATATTTGTACTAAAACATGTTGTGATTGGTGTTTGTCCTGAACTACTGAAATTATTCAACTTTCCTAATGGGAACTACAGTAGAAATAACCAAGTATAACAGGCCAATTTACCGTATATTGAAAAACAGAAAGAAAAGGTATAAACATGAAATATACAAAATTAAGGCACAGTACTCACTTCATGGAAACTCTTTCAGAACAGGATTTCTTCTTGCTAAAATATGGTTATATAGATATGCAATACAGTACAGTATATAAACATTATCTTAATTCCAGTAAAAACTCAAGAAAACAACCCCACATGCATGTGCATACTGCATCAGTACTTGTTTTACATGAACAGGGATGTTACTGTCAGGTGGCCATTGTATATTGACATTGTGCCCAATTCTCAGACAGAACATTGCATTCAAGTTAATTAAGTTTCTGTGGGCTTGCATGTATATGTTTATTTGAGAAACAGGTCCACATTGTTGAAGCTAAAACTGCATTCACAAGGGAAGTGCCATGCTTTGATAAATCAAGCCCTAAATGTTTAATGTATTGCTTAGATCCTGTTGAGCAATTTTGGAATCTATCTCTGTAAATAATATTTTCCGAATGTTGGATAATTGAGTACCACAGCCAGAGATGATAACATTTCTGTTTAGGAACTGACAAGTTCTTGGCATGATTATTTAAAGCACACTTAACAATATGAAAGGCTTGCAGTTTCTAGCTCAGTGCAGACTAAAATTATGTTGACTCATGTAAGTCAATTTTATTTCTGAGATCAAAATAGGTTCAAAGTACACACATCCATAATTTTGTAATTTTATTTTGGAGTCAAATTTAAAGTGAGATTTAGCAGCTACACTCAGTTGACGAATAAGTGATGCAGCAGTAATTTATTTGTTTTCCCTCCAAAGAAGAAGGGAAAACAAATACATGACTGCTGCATTGCTGTTAACAGATAACCATCACTTATTCACTACTAGTTTGGATTGTTATGTTAATTAGTAAGGAGGATTGCAAGTTTGAACTGGAACTAGCCTGGGAATGATCAGGTTTAACATTTTTGGATTTGTGGACTGACTGTATTGATGCAAGCAACAAAATGAATAGTGCACAGAAATTCACAAACTGTGGTCAATAAATCCCAGGTGAAATCCCTGAACTACAATGAATTAGGCTACCGCATCTTCTTACTCCTGGTAATCTGCTGCACAACACTGCAGGTATGAGAACATTTTGTGACACACACAATCCCAACCTAATCTCATCTGCTGCTTCAAAAACCCACAGACTCAGCCTTTTAACAGTACATAAAACAGGGACTCGTTTTCCAGAGGACACATTGCAATTCAGTAGCATTAGAGTGTGACATGCTACAGTACTGTACACACGTTTGTATTGCTTTTCTGTTAGCCCTGTTGTAAAAGGATTGGAACCATGTTCTACCCCACAAGGAGTAATATGATAACACATCTTTATCACAAGATTGCAATACAAATAACTGAAAATTAGAAGGGTTTTCTAATCTGCAAAGTTGACAGCAGTCCCAAATAATCTTTTTTTAAAGGCGGTTTACAGTTGAATGAAGAATGTTTTCTTTAAACAGCATGTGGAAATAATAAACCCTGCCTAGCTCTCTCTCCAAAGCTGTGCTGGATACAGATAAGAAATCCTGGTTGTGTTTTGCCTATGTAGTGACACCCTGCTGAGAGTGGGAGGGGGAGCTGATATGAAATGTAATTTTCTGCAGGGTTAATGTGGTTCTGCTTGCATGCACAGCAATACTGTTTCAACTTGGCAGCCTTAAATTTTATTTTTAATATCAGGTGTATATCATATTACTTGTTCAGTCAGAGCATTTAATTATGGAGTGGGTCATAATTTCTCCACCCTTGGTGGAGGTTTGTGTGAATAATACTGTAACCCACACTTATGGTTGTACGAGATAGAACACCCCCATGACCCAGTTGATTACCTACTAATATAGTGAAATATATATGTTTAGCGACTGCATGAGCAATATTATGCAGGGGTGGATATTTGGTACTATGGCGCCAGATTTTAGCGCCAGGGTTCCTCATATAGCGGCAGCAACATTGCTTTCATTACATTTTTTTTTGTATTCCTTAGCAACAATAGATGATGATAATTTCTCATTGTGTCTGGACTACTCACATCACCCACCCACACTCATCCACATACACAGGAGAGAAGGTTTGTGTCGTGTGGGAAGTTATAAGGGGGCTTGATTAGGGCAGGGTTTGATAATTTAACACCAGTAGGCTTTCTGGTGCTAAACATTCAAAACAGTTTAGCAGCAATTTTCAAAACGAGTTGCCACCTTGTTATGGTTGTAGTTAGTTAAAATGATTTGTCCCATATCACAAGGCTTAGCATAAGTATTTTAATAGAAACGATGTGATATTCACAAAAGTGTTGTTACATGAGTTACAGCTTTGTGTCATTTCCCACAACATCCTAACCTGAAGATATTCTCCATGCTTGACTTACAGACAGTATACCTTTCCGAACTACCTAAGTAATGCTTGACCAACCCTCACTGAAACCCACAGCATGCAACCTGTACTGCTCCATCACCATAGTCCTATTTTAAGACCCAAATGTGAACCAACACACTACAACATACTATTTTAAATACAACACTACTTATGCTCACTGTTGTTATTGTCACACTGATTGTGTACTGCTGTATTTTTGGTTGCTCCCTGTACTGTGGCATTGCCTCACACCAATCATTTCTACTGGGAGTTGCTGCTCTAGTTTTATATTTAAACTTGGAAAATAAAACAAGAGTTTGACAGCCAATACTAGCCAGTTTTGTATTCAATTTTATCACATTTTGTTTTTGTCAATTTAGTGTTTTGTTTATATTTGTTTTATTATTTTGAATGTCTTGAATAAATACATGTCATTGGTTAAAAGTATCACTGTAAGTTTTAAAACCTTTCTCATTAGAATGTGCCCCATATCAAATTTTCATTGGGAATGACTAACATTGACTGACAGTAACTGAGATATGACAACCAAGCTAACATTTTTCCAACAAGCTAAACTAGAAAGTACATTTAAAAAGTAAAGATGAATTCTTGTTCTATTTTGTTAACAGTTACAGCATATATATATATATATATATATATATATATATATATATATATATATATATATATATATATATATATATATATATTATAATTGACAATACTTTGTTAAATACATTTTTTAAATATCTATTTTAAAAGAAACCATAGAACAAAAAAAACATGTTTGTTTTTTTGCCCTTGTGTCATACTGCAAGGAAATAAATTGTGGGTCTACATCATGGGTTGTAATTATTAAATCCCATTTCACTGATTTATTGCTGAAAGAACGAGAATCATTCTTCTCCTTACTAGACCTCCAGGACCCTCCAGGGGCATCAAACTCAGGGAGAAATTTATGAATGCTCCCACTGCTGTTCTGATTAGAGCTATAAATAATGCAGAATATGCAATGATAAATATTCAGAATGAGCAGTAGGTGTTTTACATTCTAGAAGCCTGACCTTGGTAGGTGCTTTTCAAAGTCAGAGCTTGCTTTGCTTCATGCCTAAGGTAAAAAAAATCAGTGATAAATCAATTTTTTTTTTTTTTAACTTCATCAGCCACGCTGTTATTTTAACAAGTTGCATAATTTTGTATGCTTTTCTCAGTGGGAAAATAGGAATTGGAAATGTATTTGTACTTCATAATATGCCACAGGGCAACAGCAATGAGATAATTGTGATGGATTAAAGGGTTGGCATCTTATTCACATTTTCATTCACATGTGTTTCATCAAATGAGATTACTGTCCCCTGTTAGATATATTTAAGTTTTTTGATGTGAAATTACGGCACCAAAGGCTATTTTTGTATGTTTACTGAAGTAGAGTTTTGATTATAACCGGGAACCACAGTACATCATTACCTCAAAATAATGATCTCAGTAATAGTGTTATCTGGTGTTATTAGCCATTGAGTCCTGTATTTGTTTGGTCTGTGTAAAGGGCCTTTATCCAATTAACAATAAGGAATTAAAAATCATAACAGCACAAAAGGAGAAGACTGGTATGTTATTGTAACAGGGAGAGATCTGGACTGGCCGTCTGACGCATGCACGATGCTGCAGGAAGGGGGCGGCAGTCCCATGGGGTCAGCCTGCCAGTCATGGCAGTGACACGGAGAGGTGGGGAAGAGGGTGTGTGCGCTTTCCCCCTTCTCTGAGTGGCTGGGAGGCGGGCTTTAATGGGATTGTTTACCCTATAAAATAATACTCTGCTGTTTCCTCAGATCTGCCCTTTTAAAAGACGCACTGGGAAGTACGGGAGCTCGGGTCGAGAGCTGAGAACAGCCGGACCGAGAGAAAACCGGGACCAAAAAGAAAACGAAAAAGATAAAGAAAGGAAACTTAATAGTAGTGGGGAACCCGTGGGCAGACCCCCTGTGTAGTGTGAGTGTAGACTGAGGAGACGGTCAGAGTAGGACGGAGACCCGGGCCGTGCGGCTAGCGACGGCTGGGGTAATGCTGCCGAAGTGCAGCACCTTTTATTTTGTAGTTTTGTTACTGTGTTTTATTTTCCTTTTTACTTTCGACTTTGGTTCTTGAATTATTGTTTGAGCACTTGTAAGTGCGCCCGCACCTGTCCTGTACCGCATCAGTATGTCCGTGGTTCTGTTTTTACCATAGTTGGTAGGCAGACCACGGTGAACAGCGCTCTCTGTGGGCTGAAAGAAAAAAATACACCCGGCACAATAAAACTGGGCACCTGTGCGGTGCTTCAAGTACACCTTCTGTCTCCTGTGTGTCAGTGAATCACCCACCACCCTCCCACAGTTATATTAATTATATTTAAATGCTGGTACCTTTCATCAACATACTCGAATGTGTTTGGTTTATGAACATTATACAGTCACTTCTTTTGATACCGTTAAACTTAAAAATAAGCAGATTGAAACAGAGTGTAAGCTATTGTTTCCAGGTCCCTAATCCTGTAATTTTATGTTTAACCCTTTGTCAACGACAATAATAAGGCCCACACAGAAGATGGAAAGGGGTACAAATGCACCCCACATAGATAACAGCTGTTAACTTAGAATTTAAAGCAAAAAAAGAGATCCAAAACAGGTTTATTATTATTATTATTATTATTATTATTATTATTATTATTATTATTATTATTATTATTATTCAATGCGACTTACAATTGTTACAAAAGATCAGTGTATAAAGTATCACATTATAAAATATCCCTCCTCTACTCTCAGCACATCTCGACCAGCAGCTTAGGTCATGTACTAGCCTTGCAGAAGAATTGCAACCGAGAACACTTCTAGGAACTACATAACGTTTCAATTGCAACGCATTCTCTGAACTGAGTTACATCTGATCAACCCTACTGTATCCAGTTGGAAAACTCCAGTTGGAAAACTATTTGTTTATTGCAAGCCGATGCACTACAATGTGTACTTCAAGCAAAGCACCGTCTTCTTTCATTGGAACTTCAGATCCAGAGAGAGAAGCTGCCGTGTTCATCAACAAAGAAGATTGGCTTCTTTGTTGAAAATCGATAAGTATTCAACATATCGAATAGTAAATATTTTATGAAATTAACTGTCGCTAATGCTATTAAGTTAGTGGATAAATTGTTCAAGGAATAGAATATAACTTCCTGTTTTGTATTTTTGTTTGTTGAAAATGTGCAACTCAAAGGAGGTGCCCCATAATGCAGAGAAGTTGATAATTGCCCCATTTTCTGAGTTATTTGAATATATAATCAATTGAGGTTGATAACATATTATCAGTTTGGTAGATCACGTCTAAACTAAATTAACATGGTAAAACTAATTTGCTAAATTAGGTACTGGAATGTTTGATTTCATTCTGAATGGGAAGTTAATTAATTCTCGTGCATTTTGATATAAAACATGATCGATTACTGATCGATATCATGATAGTATTGAAAATACTAATGCAAAGTAGACACTTTGTGTTATCAGCCATAATTAATATTAGTATATTAACCATGTATGCTAATAATGTTATGGTTGTTGTAATCATTTGACTATGAAATCAATGAACTGTATACTATTCATGAATATCTCTAACCAATCGCCTCCCCTTTCTGTAATATTAGATAAGATGTGCGCCCTTTTTATTCTTAAATATAATATTGTTTTATATTTCTGACACGTTATTTGAATGTCGGTTATTGTCAAGGAAATCCGAGTTCTACATGATCCTGGTCGTCATTTTGACGTCACTGAGTGAGCGACTAGAGACTAATTTATATTTAAATAAATATTTAAATTCAGTACAAGAACAATGATGAGGAGGCGAGAAGGGGAGGTGATTTCAACAGCTTGAAAGGTGCTAACAGAAACAGAGTAAAGAGCAGGGGGGACCGTAAAGAGCAGGGAGGGAAAGAGCAGAATTCCTGTTCCCCCACCCCTTACAGAGGGGGGAGGAGAGTGGGAGAGGATGTAGAGAAAGGAAAGGGCGGCCAGAGTGGTACTGTTATCAGGGGAGATCCAGGTTTCAGTGAGAGCTAGGAAGTCAAGAGAGAAGTGGGAGGCAAAGGCAGAGATGAAGCCAGCTTTGTTGGAAGCCGAGCGACAATTCCAGAGGGCGCCAGAGCTGCGCACGGATATAAACTAGCATGGCTTCATATTGCAACAATAAAAACACCACCTTAGAGCCAGTTATATATAACGTATTACAACAACACGACTCAAGTCAAGCCCAAGTGAGAGTGCTCCCTCAAACAGCTCTTGTATTATATTTTTGTAAAGCACAGAAATGGTTTCAATAATATTATCATTTCATCTATTAAACAAAGACAGAATAATTTGTAATCGATCCTTCATGGTTCAGACAGAAGAGAATAGCAATGTCAGATTTAATACACAGTCAATATGTGTTGATTGGTAATTAATATGTCTTTAGTATAGCACTTGTTTTACTTTTATATTTATTTGACTAGACAGCACCAATCAACTGAAGGCATTAACTTAAATACAAGATGAATGGTGCCTAGAATTTAAAAATAGAGGATAGAATTAAATGTCAATCATTGGAATCGAATTCACCGGTGCAAGTACAGTGCATGTCATCTCAAGTCTAGGATATTAAAGTAGCTTAAATGGTAGTCACAGAACTGATGTTATAGGTGTAAGCCCTTCAGAGCTGTATGGCACCTTTCATCCATAACTTCAAACCATCAAAATCTTAAAATTAAGCCATAATGATTGAGGTCCAGGGCATTTCCTAGGGATTAGTGACTGCTTGGGAGAATTGGTAGCCCGACGACAAAGCTAGAGGGCAATATTAACCCTGTGTTCTACGTCGGGGGCCCCCGCCCCCGCCCCCCCCGACCGACACATACACTTTTTGACAAAAGAAACAGGTGTACAACGGAACAAAAGATACTTGTATAGCACACAATGTATAGTTGGGGTCATAGGCATCAGAACTATGGTGTTGCTATATCATAGCCAATAGCATCACCAAAAATAATGTTTTCTTCAGAATGCGATAATATTGCGGATGAGGCAGGGAAAATCTTAATTACACCGCTACCAAAAAGGTCATTATGGAATATGAGCCACACAGCCTTTTTTGACTGTGAAGGTCAGCACACTAAAAACTTGGTAAAAATATTACAAGTAATCTGACAATGTGGTAATTTGACATCTGACTTTGAAGAAGTTTAACCATACAGTAGATGTAGGTTAATATCATAGTTGTAAATTGGCCAGTGTATTCAGTTTGCTGAACATGGACATATGCTTTTAAATACTAGATTTAATATGTGGTTTGCATTTTATGAGTATCGTGGTTGGTATTCTATAATACGCTACGATAATATGATGGATAATGTGGTATGAGCAATGTTTGCAATGATACTCTGTGTACCACCCCCACCACCGGACCTTGCCCCCTCCACTTTTAGAAAGGCTCTGTCGCCATTGTTCTACATTCATGAGCACACTCTTTCAATTGTTTATTCTTGTTCACTCTTTCAATTGTTGCCATTTTTAGAGAAATATCAACCTGTGCAGTAACCAATGAGGTACTTGTTTTAGTTTCCAGAAGGAGAATAAATACTGATACACAGCATAGCGTCTTTCCACTGCACTGTGAAGGTGAATGGGGCTGAGACTCAGATGATTTGCTGACCCTATGAAGGCACTGTACTGCCTCTATAGAGTACCTTTTAATGATGCAATCGGCACCCTAATTTCTTATTCGATTATCGTGTAGACATTTATCAATGATAATCGATGCATTGACGTTTTATTTTTCAAAATAAAGAACAAACATTAGTTATTTTTTAACAGGAGATCCAATAACTAAAAACACTGTTGTCACAACTTACATTCAAATTAGAACACTTACAATTATAACAAAATTGTTGGAAGGTGGTGTATTTGGGAATTTCCATGATTTGATCAGCCAAAGTTTTTACAAATAAATTACTGGTGCTGCTTTATTTTAAGCATTTTGAAAGTTTTACTGAAGCATACATATTAATTAAAATATGGGAGTTAAAAGGCAATATACTTTGGTTTATTGCTGCTGGTTTGCCATTTTCTTTTAGACCTTTTTAGTGTAATTGGAGTGTATGCTTAATTCCATTTGTTATTTGTTTTATTGTTACCTCCCAGAGCGACAGGGGTGCCAATTATACAGAACAGACACTGGTTTTAGCTGCCTTGACAGGGTATGGATTATTGTCTGGTACATAACAACTTTCCAATTACGGACAGAGCAGTTCCTTGTTTTGTTATTTTGATCTTGGCCATGCTGCTTGCTTTGCCTGCTCTTCTACCTCCCCTGCTGTTAATCCCTTTGTCTGAAGTTTTATGTCAGCAACACCCTGCTGACAATTAAGATAACGGCTCTCTGTCATTGTGTCTCCTGGATGAGTTTTCTGCTGGTCTTGGGGTAGAACAGTTCAGGGGTAAGCAATGCCTATTATTAAATATGAAATTAAAGGAAAGCAGGGGTAGCCTTAAATATATAAAGATCACATACAGTACTTGTTTTATCACTCACTTTTGTTATGGCATCTGTGGACTTGGCATTAATATTGGGATAACTATTTTATACAATATATTGCAAAAGAAAATAATAACATACTGTATGTCCATAAGGATTACTTTAGGGATATAATGTTGTTTGTTTCATTTTATTATATCTTGTCAAGAAGGCCCTGTGATGTTTACAGCCAAACACACAGTGCAATTTTGACTGTAATCCAGCTGGGGTAACTAACATTTTTGATGGGTTCCTTTTCCAAATTACAGTAGGTCTCAGCTTTTCTGTTCTGTTATTTGGTTGTTTCAGTGTAACTTTGACGCAATTATCTGGCTTAACCACCTAAATGTAAAATTATAGCTGTTGCTCTGTATCTACATCAGCCATACGACGAAGAAGACTGTAAGTTAGGGTTTAGTTGCTTCTAGATGCAGTATGACTTGTATTGGGCTTGGATCCTGTACAGTATCCTGTCAGCAGATGAAAATAGGCTGGGTTTGATAAACATAAACAAAGTGTCTGGGGAGAGACATATCCAATAGACTGTCCAGTAATTGAGTAACAGTGGCCCATCCTTCAGGCTGGGTGTTCAGATATAGTTTAGGACATCTCCGTCTACAATTGAAGTAGGGCTCTGCTGAAAATAAAACCAGGTGGAACCTGACCTGGGTGATATCGAGCACGTAGCCTCACATTAAATTATTTAAATCACACACTGTTTAGCTGAATTGGGTAGAACCAGTTAGCTCAATAAAACCAAATGTACTTTTTTTATTCTGATTTTATGGATACAGAAAATAATATGTGGAGTTACTGCTATGTGATTGTGGGTATGGAGCCCCAAATTATTTGTTGTAAGTACAGTACATGTTTTAAATGTATAAATACTAAAATAAACTCAATAAAATCATGACACATACTGAAAAAGACTTCTAGTTGAAACATCTTTTGAAGACACTGAAAAAGTCTTCTAGTCAAAATGTTTGTGTGACGGATGCGAGTGGTGTGTGAATAAATAACAGTCCTGAAACAGTATTTCTCCCAAAAAAACGACTGTGTTTATTAAAATAAACCTTCCCTTTCCCAGCGAGGGTATTGGGGGGAACACAGCTGGCTGACAAACAAAAATACAAAAACAAACAGAAAGTGTCCACAATGAAATCCCGAGTGTCCTGTGCATTAAAGTGCTCTGTAATCCACACAGGGTGTGCTGATGTTGGTGAAGGGAAGGTAGTGCTCTGTGGTCTGGAACATGCTCCGTGGCTGCAGTCCCGCGCTCCTACTCCGCCTCTGACAACACACAACAAACAACACGTAATCCAAAAACACAACGCCCGGCTGGTGGCTCAGTTTCTCAGCGCAAGAGGAGGAATTGACGTAGCTGCTTCCCTTTGTACCCAGCAAACTCCTCCCTGCAGTCAACGCACGCCATGGTTTCTCCAATAGAGGGCTGCCCGCAGCTGACTGCAATGGAATCGTTCTGAGTACTTGCAGCCACGCCGCCCTCCTAATATGGTCACCTTCCGGTTTCCACCTACCACCGAGGTGGCAGATCTAGGAGGCAGCTTACCTTCCCCCTTACACAGCGCCCTTTCTAATCGGGAGGGAGATTTACAGCATCAATCCTTTCTCTCTCTATCACAGTTTGTCATTGAATTTGTTATTCCAATTTAACAAGGGAACAGTACAACGTAGCTACAGTGTAGTAATGCCATTCATATTTTAAAGTATATCATTTTTTTTTTGTTTAACTGAGTTTATAAATTAAGTTACTGCATTAATGTCACCAATATGGACCCTATTTTGATAAATTACCTGATCTAAATATCTCCACCATTTTGAAAGGACCTTTTGCACAAGAGACTCTTTTTATTATATTTCCCGTCAACAAAAGAATGTACTGTAAAATGTCTAGGATTTGCAATGCTATTTTAAACACCATATTTAGATCATTGCAATGGATATCATTGCTTTATTTTTACTCCTTTGACGTTGCAAATCCAAATCAACACTTGCATAACAGGATTCAATCCAGGTAAACAAATGCTTTTTTGCATGTTTTTTTTTTTTAAAGGAATATACATTAATAAAACACAACTTCATAATTATGAATTGCATGGCTATGAACATAACCTTTAAATATCAAGTCCAGTCATTGCTACATTCATTATTTTACACCCTATCTAACTGATGAGTTCATAACCCATCTTTTTTTGTAGGTCAGAATACAAATTTTTCTGTTGAAGTCATTATAGTTTACATTCGCAACATGAATAATTTAATGTGCATTATTTCTAACTGGATTAATACAAGTACAATTTGTGTAAGCATCTACAGTACAAAGAATATACTGTTTTTGTAATTCAGGGTTGCTAGCAGTGACTATTGAAAGAGACAAGAGACAAATCAAATAAGTAACGATGACAAATATGAAATGGCTATTTCAAATGCTATTCCAAATCCTTTTTATTCTGCAATAACACTATGGTACAGATAAAGAAACTTCACAAAGTGGCCCATTGGCAGCATAATGAGAAAAAAATACAAACAGACATGCAAATTCAGGATGATAATACAAGTGAAATTGTTAAAGTAACTGTAATACCCACATGAGATTCCTGACTGCAGCACAGAAATTCTCATGGAATTGTCCTATCAAGAAGCTGGTGCAACTTTATTGATCTGTGGTATAAAGCTGTGTGCTCAATTAATAGGCTTTACTCTGGTCTCTGTTGCCTAGGGAGTAAGTTGTATTTGTACTGTTCCAAAACAAGCCTTGACAAGCATTTATTTCATACTTGTTTGAAAATGTGCATTAATTTAAGTTTGTGCAAATATTCAAATAAGGTGATAATATACAGTATAATAGATGGGCTTCCGTGAGTTACAGGAAAATAATTCCATCTAGGATTTATGTGACTGAAGCCTATCTATTTTTTTTATACATGGATATCAGTATCTATAATAAAAAACGACAATAAACGGGTGTTAAGGTTCAAATTGCAAGTTAATTTAATGAATAATAATAATGTTTATTAAGTCAATATTAAAGAATCGTAAATTGAATTTTCTTTTTGATAATTCAGGAACGGTGAATTAAACTGGATAGATAATGAACTGTAAAAAATAACATATTTTTAAGGAAAATGTGTTTCAATGGGGTATGCTCTTTTTTTTTAGTCGCTATCAGAGTCGAAGATTTGTGTCGCTTGCTGGTTGGTGCTCCCGTTGGTGAAGGATGATTTGTTAAAAGTGCCTAAAAACACAAATTGTGGGTGTTGTCGAGTGATTGACAGGAATGTTGATAATTTTCCATTCCCCTCCAGTTTCTCTGAGATACGAATGTACAACTTTACATCCATTTTTTTTTTAAACATATTCTCATTTTGTTGATCATTAGTGAACATTTCTCTACTGTGGGTGTTGGCGAGTGATTGAAAATGAGACATTTTGAGTTTGAATTAAAAGTGGTCTCGAGGAGTCGAATGGTTCAAAGTTCAAGTATATTTTGCTCTAGAGGAATTATGACATTTTGACGTCACTACTCTGCTATTATGCCTTTTTTCTCATCCTAATTTAATGTTGAAGTTCCAAGATCATTTCCAATTCTAGTTAAGAGAAAGGCAGTTTTGAGCTGATATAATAAAGGCACTGAATAGCAATTGAATGTTTTGTTCTCAGCCGGCTGAGACATGCAGATGTGTGAAATATTAACTAGTGAGATCTAGAGAAAAGTGGATTTATTTCAAAACGAAAAAAAAAATCACATTTTAATGTTCTAAATGAGCAAACCACTCAATATATGAATTTAAAATAACGATGTGTAAATATATTCCAAATAAATTATCCACATCAGCTCCAGGTTCACCTGGATATTTTGCAAAGCATGCCAGTACTTGTAGTCCTGGATCTCAAAAGGTACCCGATTGCATTGGGATGTTAGTTGCAAAACCTTAACTGTTCCGAACTGTCCTAGTGGGCTGTATGGTCACCATACTCATTTTGTTTCCCTTCATCTAAACAGCTGATTGAATCAGGCCCTTGGTTGGTGTTATTTGTTATCAGCCACAATGAATCTTTGTACTATATTTTTGTTTCTGACATCACAATCTTCAACCAGTTTTTGATTACTTTTAATCTTGATGCCCTTGGGCTGCTAGAACAGAAAGGCCAGCTATCTTTCTCTCCCTCAAGTCCATGGACATTGATTTATTTGTTGATTCAGTTCTGCCCCTGGTATTCTAAACAGAGTTGTTCAGTCCCTTGAGGACATAACTGAGAAGCATTACTGTACTATTTCACATATTAAACCTCAGCATATTTCTTAAGCCTACAGAATTCAATAGCTAATTAATGAGGTTTCAGAGACAGTCAAGATAGTAGGGCTTAACAAACAACAAATATATACACACATTGATTTGGGACCCACATTAAGACAATGCACATTACCTTTGGGTTGGTAAAAATGGCGATACAGTACACTGTACTTCCTACATTAATGTTGAGCATGCAATGAATTAATTCACGCACCCATTTTTCATTACATCATTAAAACAATTATTTTTAAATGTTTGAGCTCGCTAATATTTTCTTTACAAAATACCATTACAAGAGGCTTCTATAGTTCCCCACAAGGGCTTTTTGCACCATCAATGAGAGTCTAAATATCAGAGCATGCTTTCTTGTAATGGGGAAAACAATCTGATTTATTGCATCTCGTTAGCGGTAGAAATTAACTCAACTAGCCTGCCAAGATTCCCTGCTGACAATGCTGTTTTTTGCTTCCCCTGCTTATCATGCTGCTGTCCTGTCAGTTAGTTCTCTGCATTCTGTAACTTAACAATTTACTGCTAAACACAGGTAATGCTGAATTCCTGTTGTGTGACCCACATTACTCCTTACGAAAACAATGATGCAAAATATAATAGATGGGTGCCTACCTCAACTAAAAAAACTGATCATGAGCTATCTTTCAAGAAGCACATCAGTTCAATATACTAAACAGCATACTGTCACCTTTGAAATGTGGCTTGGAATAGCTTGGTACAATAACTATCTGACCTCATCAGCAGCAGAATCAATGGTTAATGTTTTTGTCCCATCACAAATTGACTTCTGCATTGCTAGCTGGCTGCCCCTCCAGGATAACTAAGTACCCAGTTCTTCACATCTGAAGCTATATGGTACTAGGCTTGGCCAAAATATGTATGGAAGAAATCTGTAAAATAGCAGGTGCAGTAGGAAGTGATGTTGGTGACGCAGTAGGTAAAGCTTGTTTCTGCAAAAATAAACTTTGTTGTGATGTAAACGGGCCCACTTGTGCTCTAGGAGGTGCAACATTTTGTATGAGATGTTCCTGGCTACACTGTTGACAATAAACATTCAATGACATAAGAACCTGCACAAGTACAGAGCCCAGATAATTTAAAAGCAGCTGTACATTCTAGTCTGGCTACAAAATCCCCTCTGCCTTTGATAATTCTCAAACACTTCCATTCCTGTTCCCTTATAAATGGGGATCGGACATACCTAGGTCCCATTTTCAAGAATGGCCTGGAATTATCGATAATCTGGTTATCTTTATATTCAATATATGGTAATACTAAGAAGAGTAAAAAAAGGTTTCTAATGATCAGGGGTCGGCAACTTGTCCGTACATGTACACGCATGTCCGTGGCATGAGTTACCAGTGTCCGTGGCAGTGAACACGTCTAACACACACACATGTAATTGTATAGAACTTCCATTTTGTTTGTCCGTGGCCAAGATGGTTTTTTTTTTTAATCCCCCTGCGGATGATCTTACTCTGGCTTTGATCACATTACTAGTTTATCACTAGTAATGAGGAATAAAGCTAGACTTAACCGTGATGTCTGAAAGGTAAGAAATAATTTCAGACTAAGCCGTTTTAAAGAACACAAAGTGTCAGCTCTAAAATTATGCTTGGTCCCAGACATGCATCACCATTGTCAAGGCAACATGTGGTGTTATGTACAAGAAAAAAAAGTCAAAATGAATTTTGCTGACAGGTAAGTAAATCTCTGATAGTTACTAAAATAATAGCGTGGGCTCTAATACAAATGCATCACAATGCATGTCAGAGAGCAGGACTGGCCTGCAGATACTATATATATATATATACAGCTCTGGAAAAAATTAAGAGACCACTGCAAAATTATCAGTTTCTCTGGTTTTACTATTTATAGGTATGTGTTTGGGTAAAATGAACATTTTTGTTTTATTCTATAAACTACTGACAACATTTCTCCCAAATTCCAAATAAAAATATTGTCATTTAGAGCATTTATTTGCAGAAAATGACAACTGGTCAAAATAACAAAAAAGATGCAGTGTTGTCAGACCTCGAATAATGCAAAGAAAATAAGTTCATATTCATTTTTAAACAACACAATACTAATGTTTTAACTTAGGAAGAGGTTGTACAAGGTTGTCCTGGAAGAAAACGTGCTTCCTTCTACTCTGACAATGTTCCCCAACTCTGAGGATTGGTTTTTCCAGCAGGACAATGCTCCATGCCACACAGCCAGGTCAATCAAGGTGTGGATGGAGGACCACCAGATCAAGACCCTGTCATGGCCAGGCAAGCCATCAAACAAAGCCGAGCTGCTTGAATTTTTGTGCCAGGAGTGGCATAAAGTCACCCAACATCAATGTGAAAGACTGGTGGAGAGCATGCCAAGACGCATGAAAGCTGTGCTTGAAAATCAGGGTTATTCCACCAAATATTGATTTCTAAACTCTTCCTAAGTTAAAACATTAGTATTGTGTTGTTTAAAAATGAATATGAACTTATTTTCTTTGCATTATTCGAGGTCTGACAACACTGCATCTTTTTTGTTATTTTGACCAGTTGTCATTTTCTGCAAATAAATGCTCTAAATGACAATATTTTTATTTGGAATTTGGGAGAAATGTTGTCAGTAGTTTATAGAATAAAACAAAAATGTTCATTTTACCCAAACACATACCTATAAATAGTAAAACCAGAGAAACTGATAATTTTGCAGTGGTCTCTTAATTTTTTCCAGAGCTGATATATATATATATATATATATATATATATATATATATATATATATATGAACAAACTAAAAAAGGAAGTTTCTACTGCTTGACATACTGCTATATGGTACCTGATGTGGCCAGATCTGGTGACAAAGGAAGTAGATCATCAAGTAGCAGAAAGGCATGTGCTGGATAAGAAGCCGGCAGGGGGAACAGCGACACATGTAAAGGTTTTTTCATTACAGCAATGGCTGTCGATAAGAATTTGGCCAAAAATGGTAATTGTGGCGGCATGTGGGAGAAGTAAGAAACGAAAATTCTTTTAACAATCTGGGCTGACTCTGAAATCCATAAACAGTTAATTGGTGCTGTGCAGAATATACAAGTGTTTAAAAAAAATAGCCAAAGTCCTTGGCGAACATCATAACAGTTAAAAAAACTGGACAGAATACAAATAAAAGTGAAAGACAACAATCTGAGCGGGAACAGTCGAAAAACATTTTTGTTTTATAAACAAATGGACAGTGTTTTAGGATGCCGGCCTGTGAGCAAGCTGCACAGTTTACTGGACAATTGGATCTTGAGAAGGCTGTCTAAAATCATATAGTACAGTAAAAATAAAAAGTGATGGACGTTCTTGCAACATCCATTGCTCAGGCATTTTTTTTCTTCTGAATGTTTTACTTCTACAGGTTTCTTTAGAACAGCACAATACTATCCTACAATCCCCCAGTGACCTTTTGACGCAGGACAAAAACATCTCAGGTTGGCCACATTTGGAAAAAGCACTGAAATGCATTTTTATGGTCAGGGTGGAAATGACACATTATATAGACCCACAACTGCTAATTCACAGTAAGGGATGTAGTTTGGCTTTGGCTGGATTATAATAAAGACCAAACAGACAGCACATGGTTATAAAACCTGTATTAAATCTAAGTGCAATTTTTAAAAAAAAGTTATAATAAAAAAAGTGAAAGCTTTCCATTTTACTAAAATAACCTCACAGTTCGAAACAGGCTAGTGAATGTGATACTGTTGAGGCCCAATGGGCCCTATTTTGAAGCAAGTAAAAAAGCAAGAGCATATTTTGCAAAAGGAACAAAGCAATTGTAACAGTATAAAACTAGATGGAATAATTACAGTAGCTGCAGGTAGAAGATAGTAAAATATTGCCTTTGCACTTGTGTTTAACTAGGGTTTTCTGTTATGACTGACCACAAGAAGCACTGGATGAAGTAGGGTTGGGTATTTAGCCCTGCATATTAAAGAACAGTTTTGAACATCTCATTCCGCAACCCCGCTGTAATATCTTCACATTTAGAATTTAAGTTTGACATAAATATGCTAGGGTAAGCGGTATAAGAAAAGCTGAATTTCGTGCAAGATTGCTTATTATAGAGACCGCTGTTGAGAATTATATTGAGAACTTCGAAGTAATATTTCGAATTGCTTTTTACAAATTAAAAAATAAAAAAGTAAGACAGTGGAGGCATTGTGGTCGATTTGGTTATGAATCAATTTTCTTGAATCAATCAAGAACTTTTCTATACATGCTGAGTTACTATACATATTTTGACACAAAAAAATGCCCAAGCATTTTGGAAAGTAACCGAAAAAATAATTTCATAGTATATAAAAGTGAAAGCCCCAGAAAAAAAAAAATGATTTACATAAAACTCGAAAATAGCTAAAAAATAAGCACCGAAAAATGAAATTAAAAAAATCAAAACAGAAGGCCTAATTATAAAGTACCTAGTCATTTCAATTACCTTCTTATTATAATAAATGATATTTGTTAATAGGTGAATTATTGTTTATTTAGTGCAATAAAATGTATCACCTCTCCATCTCTTTGTCGAATAAATGATATAACAATTCAAACATGCTGTGTGCATTTACTCATACTGTATCTTAACCAGGAGAGGTGACAAGGGAGGGCTTGGCGGAGCTGAAGCCTCCCCAAAATGTACCTTATCCCGCCTATAACACCCCCAAGTGAAATGACTAAGTCAGGCTTATTTTCTACCGCTGTTTTTAAGTAAGCAAAGACATCACGCTAACCTAAGCAAACACTGAGAGGGCCGGCTTATGAAAATATACTGACACACCTCCACCTGACCTTAGAATGAAGATCCCGGTATCACTATTTTTAATATTACTACTAAATTATTTACTGGATACACTTATATTATTGAGCGCATAACTTTACCAAGCACTTTTTACACATTAATCATGATATATTGCTCATGCAAAATAATTTTTTGGGTTTAAATACATTGTGACTCTTGAATCTCTATATGTGTTTCAGTTATTTCAGTTTATCAATGTTCTAAAAACGCCATGCGTATGTTGAACAATCCCAGTCCCCATTTACATGCAAGATGTTCCTGTGTATGCTGGTTTTAGAAAGTATATCATGACAATTTCACTTTCTTGTTATCCTTTTCGAGGGTAAAATACATACAGCACACGTTCAAATGCCTCTCTGTTCACACAGGTCCACTTAATTGACACAGAAAATGATTCAAATGTATTTTATGCGTGCCCACACAAAGTGGGGTGTAGCCCCCTCAATTTTTTGTTCTGCCCCCCCTTAGTCCCCTCATCAGGCAACATCTGGCACTGCCACTGAGCCTAACCTTGAAGGTCCTGGCTGAGGGACCTCATCTGAGCTCTCTGGAGGTGTTACCTACTTTAAAATTCAATTTAAAAAATTGAAACAATTGTAAATGTATTAAAACAATTAGCAACAACTGCAAAAATGTTATTTAAAAAGTCAACAACGTTACATTCAGTCAACTATGTTACTCTAAACATGTAACAGAGTTGACCAGTAACAAAGTTATATATATAACAAAATGTGTCCTTTATTTCCCATGGGGTAAACAGAATGGCAGCACATGTTGTGCTTCTGTTAAAGGGCTTCATGAGGTTTATAAAACAAATGATATATTTTTGGAAAAATGTAAGTTTTCTGGTTTACTTCATGTAAAATGGTTGACACTTAAAGTATCCTATGTACCCCAAGACAAGTTAACTTTAAATAAATATATAAAACATTGCTTAGACATGCTTGCAGGTTTTTACGTGTAACTTCTGTCCTTGGTTATAAGGTCACATGCTGAAGATCATGTTCTCCTCAGTAACAGGGTTGACAGTGGATTTAGGGACCGTATTAAATATTTTAATTTATGTTAATAAATATTTATTGATTGTGTAACTGTATAGTTGAGAAACAATGCACTGACTTGTTTTCTGTTATAATGGTCAAAGGATTTAGTGGGATTTTTTCTTGATGGATTTAGTAAAAAGATGAATAGGGGCATTGCTAAATGCAACATTTTGCTTAAATAAGCATGATTTTCACATTAAATTCTTTATAATGTATTTTTCCAAAGCTGTGTAAAAGAAACAGAGTACCCTTAACTGAATGGCATGACAATTTATGCCTTAGGGTAGGTGGAAGTTGGTCATTTAGGAAGGGGGCAGAGCTACGGTACCCAAACTCAATGACTCAGACGGGAAACGGCGTGGCATCCGAGGATTAGAGGAGCGGATGCGCTCGTTAAGCTAGGGGTCATGATCGAGGGTAAAAATAGGGGTCGTAGTGTAAGTAATCTGTTCCTTGGTAAATGGTTAGTTTTAAACCTACAAAGAGTCTTGTGAACCGTGAGTTTTGTCTTGTGTCTGTTAGTGTTTGTTAACTGTTGTCTGTTTTTCACCAGTAGCACGATCCGGAGCTGTAGCGAAAGCCAGCATAAACCCGGACATCACTTTCACCCCTGCTTTTCACGGAGAACTGTAATACACCACCAGCACCTATTCACTGTCACTAGGAACTGTGTTTGTGTTTTGTGTTTAGTGTTGGTGTGTAAAACTGGACTTCTGATTGCGGGTCAAACCCGGGGAATTACAAATACCGAGTGATACACGCCGCTGTACCACTCCATCATTATTATTTACAGTTCTTCGCTATAAGGCTCTGGACATTGTTCAATAAACCAATAAACACCATTGCACCTGGAAATCATTGTCTGTCTGTTTTGTATACACTCTGCACTGCACGCATCTGTATTCACTCACTACTTTGCCGCAGGCTGCCAGGAACCATTTAATGCTATAGACTGCAAGTTAGCATGTCCTCAGGCTGGAGGTAGGAATGATATTTAATACCCTTGAGGAATATTAAAAAATAAAACTCCTGAGGTTGACCACAATTACGATGGTTTCTGATATGAGTTCACAGAGGTGCCATCCAGGGATCTTTAAAAAGTAACGATTGTAAGAAATAAGAGGGTTTTATGAAAACATTCCTTTTTGTTGTATCACTTTTACAACACAATATTATCTATGGCAATGAAGAACAGCTTTTTGATTTACCGAATCAGACATACTTTTTGAAAGCCCTGCAGTATTTGCATGTCCAGGTCTTACTTTTTAGAGATTTAAGAGAGGGTGTAGAAACTGCTTCCTTTTTAAATTCAACATGAGCCACAAAAAAATGTGTGTGTGTACTATACATGGGCTCTATCTACAATCCACAACATTGAACAGGCATGTTGATTTTATTCACATTGAGATAAAAGTACTGCATCATATAGAATTACTACTGTAGGGAACTTAACTTAAGGGGTACGGTACAATCATTTCCGTTAAGGCTGATGGTAAACAGTTATGGTAAAGAATAAAATTGATACTTTATACCATCTAGATTTTCCTAATATTTAATATATTGCCTGTTTAATATTATATTACAGTATACGTGTTCTTCATGATTCTCTGCTGTTGTTTCTGCTTAGATCATATTTGATGTGCTTTACTACAATAATACAACAAAATGTGCATCTGAAACAACTCCTCTGCTGATTGTGGGGAAGTGAGGCATATGAGCATTGTACTGTGCTTTCAAGCCCATAAGAAATGCATAGTCCACTGCTTTAAATGCTAATTTCTAAAATCAATAAAAAACATAGTACGAGGATGGTATGATGACATCACAAGTCAAAAAAGTCATTGTAAACATAGCCATAGTAAGGACAAGCAAAATTGCCACTAAACAGAGTGGGCAAGTATGCTAATTGTGGTGTGTGTTAAAGAAAAGCCTTCTTTTGAAAAGCAGACC
Organism: Acipenser oxyrinchus oxyrinchus; assembly: GCA_030684275.1. NCBI lineage: Eukaryota > Metazoa > Chordata > Actinopteri > Acipenseriformes > Acipenseridae > Acipenser > Acipenser oxyrinchus. Next base: position 37,401,380 of record CM060253.1, on the reverse strand, counting down.
TATAGCAGAAAACGATTTGACCCGAGGGAAGACTATTGTTATCGACAGGGGGCTATAATGCCCGAAGCCGCAGCCTGGAGATAACATCCTAGAGGTAACAATAGTTTTCCTGAGGTGCATTTAATTTTCCACTATGGCTGAGTCTGTAGTACATATATAATATATGCATCAGTGAGGCAAGGTTGGATTGTAAATATGATGTTATATATTTTGTTTAAATATAGCTGATACAGCATAAGTAAATAAATAAATAATAGAAATACATTAAAATAATGTTTTTAATCGCCATTTTGTTTAGTTTGTAATTGAGTGTTCAGTGTAAATGGGTGTTCATCCATTTTCTCTTGTGAAGAGTGCAGGGGAGAAAGGCATTCCTTTGAAAAGGGGCGGGACTGACAGTGATGTGAAACAATCACGACAGATTATTATTATTGTTTGTTTATTTAGCAGACGCCTTTATCCGAGGCGACTTACAGAGACTAGGATGTGTGAACTATACATCAGCTGCAGAGTCACTTACAATTACATCTCACCCGAAAGACGGAGCACAAGGAGGTTAAGTGACTTGCTCAGGGTCACACAATGATTCAGTGGCTGAGGGGGATTTGAACCGGGGACCTCCTGGTTAGAAGCCCTTTTCTTTAAGCACTGGATCACACAGCCTCCTGTGGAGATGGGTGGTGTAAGGAAGTGATGGCAATAGTTAAATATATTTTTCCTCCTATGATGAGGTTTTAACCAATCACAGGCCAGGATTTCCAATGACTGGTTCATATATATATATATATATATATATATACACACATATATATATATATATATATATATATATATATATATACACACACATATACATATACATATATATATACACATATATATACATACACACACACACACACACACAAAAACTTCCCAGCATGTATCCTCAGTTAGTTACTTTCAGTCAATACACAATTGCAAACATTATAACAAGTTGCCTGTTAAGTCATTCCAAAGAAGCAGACAAACCTCACATTTATCGCTGAAGGAAGAGATGGCTTTTTATGATTCAGTGTCTAAATTACTGTATCAAAACAAATAATTAATAACAAGGCTTTTACTATACAGTTTTTACTATACAAAGCTCATATTGGAATTTTTCAACTTCTTTAAATTGATTTAAAAAACCAGAAACAAATGAAAGGGAGTTTCCTGTGTACAATGGTGTTACCGTGTACCACAGGTTGTTTCAGAGGCTTTTTTTTTTTGTCTTCAATTATGTTTTCGCACTTCAGCAATCCCCACAGTAGCTCAGAAGAACTGATGGTCAGTAGGCATCCTCCGATCTCATGACCAATCCAATTTCCTCCTAAACACCCTGGAGCACTACAGCAAATGTTAGCGAGCTATCAAGCCCTGGAGGAATGGCCAGCCCTGTACGTGTCTTGAGTTCACCGAGAGCCTGGCCAATAGGGTGAGGAGAAACAGGCCCTGCCAATTGTGCCTTCCTAAACTGCAGGAGCCCCAGAACCAGTATTTCAGTTTTCATTATTTATTTTCATACTATAGCTATAATGCGACAACATATAGTAGGGGATATAGTAGACACAATTGTCTGTTATAGAAAGGTAAAGAAATATGGGCAGGGTCTTGAACTTTTACATCCATTAACATGTTAAAAAATTTATATTATTATTTGTTTATTTAGCAGTCACCTTTATCCAAGGCGACTTACAGAGACTAGGGTGTGTGAACTATGCATCAGCTGCAGAGTCACTTACAACTACGTCTCACCCAAAAGATGGAGCACAAGGAGGTTAAGTGACTTGCTCAATGTCACACAATGAGTCAGTGGCTGAGGTGGGATTTGAACCAGGGACCTCCTCGTTACAAGCCCTTTTCTTTAACCACTGGAGCACATAGTATGAATGTATCAGAATATACACCAGGCAAATATCACTGTAACCTAATGTGTTTAGGGAGTTAATTCTGCCTACCAGAACATTTATTTTTTACAAGCACATTTAGAGCACTATAGCCAAACATATGCTTAACATTTACATATTCAATAATGAATTAACATTGCCTTCTGTCTCCATCTTCAGTTACTGTAATTTTACTCGGTAGATCATAGTTTATTATTGAATAAACTTTATTTATGACATTGGTGCCGTTAACTGGTTTAACGCTTATTTGATAAATAGAACACAAGCTGCTGTGTTACAAGGTACTCAATCAGATTTGATGTCCTGCAATGAGGAGTTCCACAAGGTTCGGTTTTAGGTCCTCTTATTTTCAATTTGTATCTATGACCTTCCTAGTGTGTGTCGAGATAGCAGTATTCACCTCTATGCAGGTGATACTGTTGTATTCTTATTATTTACCTGACATAATATTCTGTTAATTGGAACAGCCATAATTAAAACTAAATGATTTGTAGCACATTTTCTTTTTTAATGTAGCCTACTTAGTACACAATTAACAGAAAACAGAACACACACTTTACAGAAATAATGATTTTTAAATTGAAATAGAAAATTTGACAGTGTGCTTATTTCAATTTTTTTTAGATTTTCTTTTTTTTGTAGTCTTTTAATTTTTGTTGGTTTAAAATCATATAATTACAAAAGGCATTTTTGTGTTATGCTAATAATAACAGATGTTGTGATCGACAAAATGCTTGTCAAATGAAAGTCGATTGTTGGAAAGTAAATGTGCCAATTATAGAACGTCTTTAATTGGCACATTTGTAGAACTGTATGTCGATATCAGCCAATAGCTTTTGACTTTATGAAGAACTGGGGAGGATGGAAGCCAACAGGAAGTGAAAAGAGGCGGGACAGGGAACAGGACGCAAGCAGGGAAAGAAAAGAAAAAAGGGGAAATCCGAAGTTTCACTGCACTGCATGCATACAGTTTAGTTTAGTTTAGCCCTAAAGACTGCTTGAGTAGGATAGCTGGCACAGAAATAGTACATTTACTCATATTTGCAATTTCATTTCTGTGTGGGCCCCCCTCTGGCGTCGTGGCCCTGGACGCTTGCCCGGGACCTACTCATATATTTCTAGCACGTGCTTGTAGCTCTCTGAACAGGATGTGAGTGGCGCAGTGTACAAAGTGAATGTCCAGACAGCACTCACAATGAAAAGCGTCCATATTTAATAAACAATAAATCAGTCGCCCTTATACCAACAATGGTATAGGGGAAGCAAATACGGTGGGTTGCAGTCCCAAACAAAACACTCCCAAACCACAATCCTCCGTGCACAAAACTATGCTCTTTAGATCCAAGGGAAAGTGGTGCTTGTGTCGGTGCTGTGCTTGTGCAGTGAAGGATAGTGCTCAGGGTTTAGTGCTGGCTCTGTGGCGGCAGCTCCTGGGTTCCTCACTCCTTTGTAACACACAAACAAACATGTAACCACAACAACAATGCTCCCGCCGTGTTTTACGTTTTCAGCGCAAGGCCTGGTACAGACGTAGCTGCTTCCCCTTTGTACCTCAGAACTCCTCTTTGCAATCAAGCCAACACCATGGTTTCTCCAACGCTGTCTGCCCCGTAACCAATTGCAAGGGAGTCCTTCAGCATACGTGCAGCTACGTGCTCCCCCTAATAGGAGGAAGCATACTACCAACCTTACACAACGCTCTTTCTGGTTGGTAGGGAGGTTTACAGCTTGAATTCCTTTGCTCTCTGTCACAAGCTCATATTCAGAAATCCATTTAGTGTCCTTTAATTAAAAAAAATAAAAATACAACAAAAAAAAAAAAATAAATCACATCAATCACAATTAACAGGTCTGTTACCGGTAAATAATTAGACGTGACGTTTCAGCAGAAGAAAAAGGTTTACGTTTAACAAGCCTCTAGGGTAGTATACTATATATTACTTCTCATTCAATACCGAGATTTATTGTAGTTTTCTCTCTATGTAACATCAGTTCATTCCTCTATAACGAATTGACTTAAAGAAAACTAAACATAACCATATTCTGTAACCAATAACCATAAGTCAGCATAAGTGAGTATAGATGGTTAATTAAGCATTTCATGATTTGCATTTCAGATGTACATAGCTGACACTGATCATCTGTTCCCAGAGCTATACAGCTTTCCTTTATTTATTTATTTATTTATTTATTTATTTTTAGCTTCCATAATGTAACATGTTAGATCAGGGGTGCCCGACATGGGATCCCAAAACCATATCAACATCCATCTACTGGAACAGGGATAGCTGTTCTTATTTCATAAAATGTCCTGGCCTTTCCTAACATTTGATCCCAAGAATACTTGGCGGTCAAAGGCACTGATTTATTTGTCTGTTGATCACAACAGTGCTGGTATATTTTCAACTAGTACTGTAAGAAATATACATTAATCACATGACTATGCTTCCAATGACTGAAAGCTCCATTTTCTTACTCAATGTAGTAATTGAGTTCCTAGCCAGCGTTCCATCTTATTTCATAGTCAAGATGACATTCCATTGCCTCTTAGTTGTTCACCCTTCTTGCAGTTCACTTTTATCTGATCTATAGTGTGCAAATTCATTTTGCCTTTTAGTATAAACTATAAAAAAAAAACATTTGGCATGGTTACAGATCAAGACTTGTTACACATTTTGCTTTCCACTGAAATGCACATTTTGGGTGGGTGCGAACCCCTAGTGCTTTAAACCTGCTGAACCTCCAAATAAAAAGAGACACACTGGAACGAAAGGAAAAGACTACCAAAAAAGGAAAATCTAAAAGAAAACTGCAGTAAGCACACTGTCAAATTTTCGATGTAAATTTAAAAACGATTCTTTCTGTAAAGTGTGTCTGTTTAATGTTTATTGTGCACTAAGTGTTAGGGATTCAAAAGAGCTTAAGAGAAGATTTCAGGCAGTTGAGACCAAGAGAGTGCTTGTGTGTGCTTTTCTTTATTCAAAAATAGTTTCTGTGAAGTGGTATTGTTTATATATTGGTTAAGATGCTTTAGTAGTAACTTCAATATAATGCATACTGTATGTTTTGCAGGTTTGAAAGTGCGGGCAGCTCATGTAAAAATGGTATCTTCTACACCAAAATGTAATGTATTTGCAACTACAGAGCACAGTTTGGCGTGATTTGCTGTGTAAACACCATTCTAGTCTCTTTTTTCCTTTTAAGAAAACTTACTTGCATGTTACCAATTAAGAAAATATACATTTCCAATAGTTTGTTTAAAAATACAGTACTAATATGAGTTATATACAGTATTTCTATGATATTTATATATAAACATTTAACATCTTTCATTAAATAGACAATTAAAACAATGTGTATGACATATTTGGTATAGACTAGACTAGAGTATAATAACTTTGTATGGGGATTTAAAAAATTGTTCTACGACGCATCAGTAACTGGAATCTGTATATTTTTTTTGTTCCTGTAAAATCAACTTCAGCAAGTGAAGCTAAACGGTTAAGTTAAGAGACTGAACTAAAGGACTATGCTGTGCAAAAATCAGCACAGCATTAACAATATGTAATAAGGTATGTCAATAACGATTTCTGTTCAGTTTTCAACTAGCCTAAAATTACATGTAGATGAATGCAGTTTTCATTATTGTGTATTTAAATGTTATAAATTGATGGTTCCAAAATTTCATATGAATATGTCAGAAAAATTGGTTATACAATTAAGCATGTTACACTTAATCATAATAATAACAATAATAATAACTGAATTTTCTGAAATATTTATATACTTAAATATTTATATACTTGATTCCCAGTCCTTAAATAAACTATGACTTTACCGTTAACAGAATGCATTATGCTACTTTAATTATTTTACTGAACTTCAGTATAAAATCACGGAACCATCATAATGTATAACATATTTACATGCACAATAATGAAAACTGCATTAATCTACCTGTAATTTTAGGCTACTTGAAAACTGAACACAAATCGTACCTTACATATTGTTAATACTGTGCTCATTTTTGCACAGCATAGTACATCTTAACTGTTTAGCCGACACTTGCTGAAGTTGATTTTACAGGAACAAAAATTCTACAAATTACAGTTATTGATGCTTCTATCAAACTATTGAAAATATATATTTTCTTAATTGGTAACATGTAAGTAAGTTTTCTTAAAAGGAAAAAAGGAAAAAGGAAAGTAGAATGGTGTTTACACAGCAAATCATGTCAAAGTGTGCTTGCTTACCGGGGGGTGAACACTAGGCGTCACAACTTCGAAGTATCTGGCACTTATCATTATATCTTTCTAATTCCTGTGACTGGAGGTGAGAAGTGTGCTCTGTGGTTGCAAATACATTACATTTTGGTGTGGAAGATAATATTTTTGCTTTATCTGCCCACCATGGTTGTTTTGACCGAACATTAAATCATACACCTGATCTCAAATAAAATCACATGGAAAATAAAATAAACAAACAAAAATATTATGGTTTAAGAATAACAATGAAAGGAAGAGAGAGAATTTAAAGACACCATGGCACAATTTTTTTGTATTTTTTTTACATCACAATAACTCAAAATATATGTTACTTGTTAAGACAAGTTTTCTTACAGAACAATATAGTATTGCATTCCTTTTCAAGACAACATATAATTAAATATTATTTTCTTTGTGTGCAAAAAATAGCAGGCTGAAGTGTTTACAAGACACACAAAATAGATCTTGACTGAATGTATATTTATCTATTTTTAACAGCATTCTTATCTTTGTTAGGATAAAAGCACTGTGCTCTTTCAGGATGGATAAGATATAGTATTGTTTTGCTTTTCAACAAAAGACATTGAAAGATTGCAGTAGCAGTAAATTCACTTTTGTATATATTTTTTTTACCTCTTGCCTACATAAATACAGAGAATTAGTAATACTCAAGACCCTGTAACAGGGGTGTTTGTTACATGTGTGGGTATCCACTGATAGATGGGAGAGATTGTATTTGAAATACTACTCAGGCATTCAGGTTTTATTGACAATATTTACAGTTCTTGCAGTAGTAAGTGGCCGCCACTAGGATACTAGCAATAGTAGCCCTAGTGCAGGAGGACACACACACACAAGTGTACACAAATACACAAATGCAAAACAAAAGTCTCTGAAAACACAACTAGAAAACAAAAGTTGGCTTGCAGGCGGCCGAGTGTTGCTCCCACTGAGGGAGGTCCCATTCCAGATCCTTCTACACAAAATCAAGTAAATTATACTGTTGTGGGATTAAAATCCCCTAAATTAACCCCAGAGCTAAATACTAGAACCCCCGTATACACACAGTGATTGCTAGTCAGCCGTTCCTTTGGTTGCTCACCCTGGACATACATGCATTCGTGCGGCATCTCCAAAGATTTGAGAGTCCTTCCTCTTCGGCTTGTGGAGAACAAAGAAACAGGCTTTTCAGAACCTTTTTAAAGCCATGTGGCCAGGGTTAATTGATAATCAATGAGTCATCACCTGGCCACAACCATTCAATTAGGAACTCTAACCTCCCAGCCCTGCCATATCTATCACAAACTTAATTTTCAAATTAAACAAATTGTATTTACAAACCTAACAAAAACATAATAATTAAACATGTAGGGCCTCAGCTCTGCCACAGACCCCCAAAAACACAAACAATTACTGGAATAACAACCCAAAATAAAACTTTACAAAAGTAAATGCTAGTAGCTTTTTCTCTTTGATAAATAAAAACTATATTAGTTTCACGGATGTGTGGACATGGACATAATAAATAACTTTGAAAAAAGACTAAAAGCCCCATATAACCCTAAAATTAACAAAAAAATATATTTTTAAGTAATGTGTGTTTTAGGAAAGTATCTCCTTAGCTCTGCCCTCCTCTCTAACACCAGACAGAAGGATATCTGCATCATCATATGGAAGGAAGCGCAAATGGATGGAGACACATATGGATCACATTAGTTTACTGTAAAGCTACGTCTTAGTTGGTGCTTATCTTGGCGAGAGCCGAGTTCATATCAGCATGAAGTTTTAACATCTACTCTTGTGTAATGGAAATCATTAGTTACAATTATTCTGTCACTTTGTTACTGTACAATTGTGTCGTGCATTACAACAAAAGGATGTAACTCTTGGGATCAGAAAAGGCGTGGTGTTTATCGACCTTAGTGAAAACTGACTTTGTACTTCAACAACCAGGGGCTCCCAAGTAGCTGGAAGCATTCAAGTGAATACACTTAAAAATAATTGTAACAATCCTGGAGAGTTCTGGATAGTCAGCCATTGCAAACGTACTACAGTAGCAGCCCAGCATAAGCCTTCATTCATGTGTGCAAATTATCAACCAGGGATTTGCCTAAATATGCATTGAGAGAAGAGAGAACGCATACAGTAATCTTTGATTTGTAACCATGACTCACGTCCTCATTTGCATATCATCATAAAAAAGAACTTTTGATGCTGTATTCTTCGATTCAGAACATGTAAATAGGTTTTGTTGTGTGAAAGGTGTGGGCAGGCTGTCTATTTGTCCAGAACTAAATGTTCCGGGGGCAGTCACACTTTGTGTAGCGTCATAAAGAATAATATTTAATCTGGCCCGCTGTGGGACGGAATAGAAATTTTGCAATCTGACAGTTGCTTTAATATTCAGATTAAGTTGAAGTTTTGGGGTTAGAATTGGGATTTATGGTAGGATCATGCAGGCAAAACACTATTTACATTTACTAAATTTCATGACAATAGCATGCACAAATTGTTGCTGATAAAAGTATATAGCAGCATTTTTATGATTCATACCTTACTTCTTTCTCATTTGGTCTCATATTGTGCACAAAATAACATATGTCACTAATCCACAATACTGCATTTCATCTTAATGTAAGAAAAATAAATGTATTTTTTAAGATTCTGATTGATCTACTTTAAGAGAACAGTCAAATCAGGGAGATTCGTAGCCCAGAGTCTGAAACAAATTCAAATCTCTTATCCATGCTGGGTAAAAAAGCAGATCTTAGATGCCAGTGGGATTCATTTATAATGTCATTATTTATATTTGTCACTGTGCTACTCCAAATACTCATCTGAAGAATACATTATAGAATACAAGTAGCCAGGTATTTGTGTGAGAGAGAGAGAGAGAGAGAGAGAGAGAGAGAGAGAGAGAGAGAGAGAGAGAGAGAGAGAGGGAGAAATAATAATATATGGGTCAGAATATATTACCACACAAGAATACATTTCGGGTTGGTTTTGAGCCGCAATGCAGTTTTGACATTTTTGTGTGGTAATATATTCTGACCGTAAGCGGAATTTGTGTGTGGGCAGGGGGTGCAGTCCCCCTGGGCCTTGAAACCGACGATTAGGGACCCCTCCCAACTGCCCGCACACAGACTTGCTTTGAATTGAATACTGTTAATAAAATATTATTGCTTCACATGCTTATTTAAGGTTTCTAATTAATTATGTAATATTGATTAGAAATTATACACCATCACGTACATCCATTGACTCCCCATCATTGGTAAATTCTCTCTTCTAAATAATCTCTATATTTACATACGTACAGATACATTTCCCGCTTTCGCGTCTTGTTGTCATGGTGTCTGACGTTGTGTTGATTGCATCAAGTGTGTGTGGGTGACTGTTAACATGGAGAAGAGAAAAGTTAAATGGGGCACCAAAAAGCAAAAAGAAAGGGAACATAAAAAAAACACTTCCTTCGGCATCATCACGTGTTCCCTCAGAAAAGGTCTTCGAGAACATGGAAGATTGTCCAAAGGAAATCGCTAGAAAATGCAATTCAACAACTGTCTTTCAGAAGGGAAGAGTGTGCAAAAGAAAATTATTTTTTGATGATATTGCTGAAGAGGAACCAATCACAGACAACAGAGACCGCTTCAAAGTTGGAACATTGTATTATGTGTTGGACGTGTTTGCGAAGCAGTTTGTGGAAAGGTTTACTGGCTTTAAAGAAATGGCAAATGCATTCCTGGTACTTAACCCAAGGCATTTTTTTTAATTCAAATTCGTTGGAGAATGTAAATTCGTTGGAGAGTGAACTTTCCACTCATCAGATCCTCCCTTTCTTTATTGCCAATGACATGGAGCGTGCTTTCCCCAACCTCAGTATTTTATATCAGATTTATTTGACCATGCCAATAAGCAGCGCTCAGGCAGAGCAAAGCTTCAGTCATCTCAAAATGATCAAAACTTACATGCGTTCATCAATGCACGAAAAGCAACTTTCTAATTTGGCACTTCTGTTCATTGAAAGAGCAAGGCTGAAAGAATTGATTTTGAAAAAGTCATCACTAAATTTTCTAATTTAAAGGAACAAAAAATAGAGCTGTACAGGAGAACTTTAAAACTTTTTTTTTTTTTTTTTTTTTAATGACCTTAGTTTTTAAAAAATAACTTTGGTTCTTATTTTGAAACGCCAGTTATTTTCCTTTTAAAATGAGACACTGACAAATCAACCCCTATTTGCAGACTTAAGACTGAATTGAAATTGGACTGAACTGGATTTATCAATACACCTGGATTTATCAATACCCCTGGATTACATGCGGAACAGGAGAACGTCATCTCTTGATGGTGAGTCATAGATAAATTACTTATCTTCATAGCATTTCATCAGTTATATTAGGCTACATACTACGTGGTATGTAAACTAGGACAAGTTTGTGTTTATTTATTTTCCGTTCTCTCCTTTGCGGCTCTTCAAGAAAAAATGTATTGAACATGTGAGATGAATTACATTTAAACCTAAACCCTAGAGTCAACATTCCTATATTAACGTCAATTCTGGAGCCCAGAGGTTTTTTTTTTTTCTTAGGAGGCAACTCTCCATTATTAACTCCTATCTGCTATTAACCAGTAGCTGGTGACGTGATATGGGCATGGGTTTTAGTTGGAGAAGCCCAGAGGTTTTGCCTGAGAGGAGACAAAGCCTCTATTGTAAACTCCTATCTGCACAGTACAGTACTAGCAATGGTGGTCTGATCCCTGGTTTTAACTGGAGGACCAACTCAAACCCTCCCACCCCCAGAAGAAGCACTGCAACCGAGTGTGCTCAATTGTCTGAAAGAGATTTTAAAAGATGACCAGAAAAAAAAAAAATCCATCACAGTAGGAACATTTTAAAAACATCTTGACAGAAAGGTAAATATGAAACCAGCATGTGAGAATGTGGTTGATGTAGGCTATCTGTGCTGTCTCTACTTTGTACCCAGTCGTAGTGACATTACATTTTCTCCTCTCATTGTCTGCTCAGTTATGCAGAGTACATTGCCATTTGTAGACGTTAATTGGATTTTGTCCTGTTTTGGTGTGATATCGCTTACCGCGTGCAGGTTAGTATTCAGCTATAGAATTGTGATAGTAACATTAGTAAATTGTGAGACAATTATCATGAGAGTGCCCCCCCCCTCGGCATGAGAGGCTAGCTACGCCCCTGATTCTGACCCATATTATTATTTTATATATTCTATGTTTCTTACCTGCTTTCTTATGCAGTTTTTGTTTGGCTGAGAGTTTAGTTTTGTTTGTGTAAACTGCGGTGCCTGTAGAAAATGCTGTACTCATAGTTATGCCTGCAAGCAGCGTTTATTGCTTATTTGTAATCCACGGGTTGGCCCTGAAATAATAACGGTCCCGTTTTTAGTTCACCCACATGTAACACAAACACAAACACCAGTCCACAGTGCGTGCTCTAGTGCTCGTGGTGAATACAGTTCTTTAGTGTTAAACAAAAGTGCAGTGTTGTTGATCCGGGTTTAATGCTGGCCTTTGGCAACAGTTCCGGATCGTGTTAATAATTACAAACAGTATTATTAATGACAAACAAAAATAAACAAAACACTCACGTTTCACAACACAGGTTCTCCTTCTTGTCCTTTAATATAACCATTCACAAAAGAACAGATCACATCACTACGTCTCCTTTTTATAACGTCACCCATGACCCCTTGGTCAACGAGGGCATCCACTCCTCCGATCCGCAGATGCCACGCCGTTTCCCGTCCGGGTCACTGAGTTCATATACTGTAGCTTTGCCCCCTTTCTAGATGGCCAACTCCCACCTAACCCTGGGAATAAACTGTTGTGCCATTTAGTGCAGGGTATTCTGTTCCCCTTATGCAGCTGCCTCGCAGGTCAGGAGGGAGATCTAACATCAAGAATCTTTCGATCTCTGTCACAGTGACATTTGATTACTTAGTTTCTATGGAACATAAAGGGTCAACCCTTTAAACAACTACGACAATATGAGCGCAATTTACTTTTAAAAGGTTTGTATTTGCAGCAGGATTTATTAAATGTCCATTGTCTTGAAAGCATTTTTTTTAAATGATTTTATTACCATGAAAAATAAATATTAAAGATAATTAAATTACATTTGATTTCAAACACTAAGAATCAACTTTCATCTTCAAGCATTTCGTTTCTGCTTGTTAAACAGGTAAAACGCCACCAGGTCCACAGCTGATAACAGCAGGCTTTTGGTGAATATTTTTAGATGACATATAAATGTCTTGTCAGATAATATAGAAAAGGGTGCTTAAGTATGCTGTTATCTAATAATTATCTACATAAACACACAAAAGCAAGCAGCTGTATTTTAGCTTACACTGATTATGGTAATGTAATGATTACTCTGCTTCTTATATCTCCGGCAATGGTAACATAGTGGAGGCTGTTGTATCATTAAACGCATTCTGTGAATATTCTTTTATCACATGTTGATAGTATAAGAATGTAGGGGTTGGTGGAAGCTGTATGTCTGTCTGCACCTTTATGTCAAAGTAGTTTGTTTACATCTATCTAGGGAACCGCATTTCCAGTTGTACTGAAACTTGCACATGTTATGTGTGTAAATGTGAGGGTAAGTCTGTCTAACCATCTGTCTGTCACACTGTTTTTTACATACTGTATATCTAGAGAACAGCTTATCTGAATGATGGCTCTTTCTGAGTACATTGTTTTTGCAAGTTATTGAGAACACATAATCTATGGGGTATTGGAGGGTGTCTGTCCTGCTGTCAAACTGGCATTTTAACATGTTCACACGATGGATTCAGGTCTTGGTGATACAGTGTTTCATGTTACTGGTATTAATCACCGTGTTATGGGACGTATGCCACAGGCATTCTTGTTTCATTTTAGTATTTGGACTTTGCTGGATTACAATTATTCAAACATGATTGATTGATATAAAAAAATTACATTTAAACCTAAACCCTAGAGTCAACATTCCTATATTAACGTCAATTCTGGAGCCCAGAGGTTTTTTTTTTTTTCTTAGGAGGCAACTCTCCATTATTAACTCCTATCTGCTATTAACCAGTAGCTGGTGACGTGATATGGGCATGGGTTTTAGTTGGAGGAGCCCAGAGGTTTTGCCTGAGAGGAGACAAAGCCTCTATTGTAAACTCCTATCTGCACAGTACAGTACTAGCAATGGTGGTCTGATCCCTGGTTTTAACTGGAGGACCAACTCAAACCCTCCCACCCCCAGAAGAAGCACTGCAACCAAGTGTGCTCAATTGTCTGAAAGAGATTTTAAAAGATGACCAGAAAAAAAAAAATCCATCACAGTAGGAACATTTTAAAAACATCTTGACAGAAAGGTAAATATGAAACCAGCATGTTGCTGACATGTGTAAATGACAGGAGTTGTAGTTTTCCTCTGCATTTCTTCTGACTGGAAACACCTTTCAGCGTGTACCAAATAAACTACTATTCCCAGAAGATACTGCACGCTTGTATGCCCAATGCACTGTGGTACTAATAGTGTCAGTAAAGTGAGATATATTTTCAATGTTTCATACCACTTCCTGCGCAATTTCTAAAAGTTTTTCTCACTGTAATTTACCTGCTTGTTTGTAATTTCTCTGTAAGAGAAACCGAAACTAAATCTTCTCATAGATAGTAAGCAAAGTTTTTTTTATTTATTTATTTTTTTATATAATTGTACAGGACTGAGTAAAATTCCAATTGAATAAAAAAACAAAACAATTAAACCCCCTACAAGAAGAATATCTTCAGCCAGCTTTCGGATAGCGCTTACTCAAAGCTCTAAGTTCCTCTGAGTTTAAGTTTTCACCATCCAAGCTGACGATGAGGTAAACAGACAGCCCTTGTTTTATCCCCTGCTGTGTTGGATGTGAAGGACTGCTGTGCTGTAAGTAGTTCATCTTGGGTTGTCTGTCGGGACTGTACTAAAAAATAACATTTGCTTACTAAGGTGGGTGTACAATAGTTTGTAATACTTGCTGGATTGAGGTTGCAGTCTCTTCGGGGGTGTCATGTACATAGAGTTGCGCATTTCTTATTTTATTTTTTGAACAGGTAAAAAAAAATTCCTTTACGTTTGTAGGTGGCATCTATTAAAGCTGATATCTGAGTGAGGCGTTAATTCGAGGGCAGTGTTAATTCGAAGTAATATGGTATATAAAAAAATGAAAGGCAGTCTAATCCCATCAGATTCTATAGTGGGGCCCCAACCTTCACCCCCAAAAAGCTTTTCATAATCATACAGTAGCCCCCCGCTAAACCGGACAAGTTTGTTCGAGATTAGGAGGTGTCTGGTTTAAAAACAATACAATAAAATCGCACACACATACATTTACAGTTCTCGATGTATTTTAAATATAAATTATTGCACTGCAATAACACCAATGTGTTTTGGGTAGGCTACACATTACATTATGTAAAAATATAAATCTGTACAGTAGGCCTATACAGTATACAGTACAGTAGTAAAATCAAATGAATACCTTGCACACTTTTTTGTACTTTAGCCTAGTGGTAACACAAAATAAATCATGCTGCTGCATTGTGCACATTGGTGTACAATGTGAATATTTTTTAATTGAAACTAAATGATTTTAGGGTTTTTTATTTTATTTTTATTATTATTATTTTTAACTTGGTCTACTTAGAAGCCTAGACAATTAACACATAATAGATCATTGTTCTATACAGATGCTCAGAATGAGCTGGAGGGGTTAGTGGCACATGTGTGCAGTCTGTTGCTCCCAACACACTGAGAAAACAGGCAGAAATGTCATAGAAATTTGTTTTCAAGGCTTTAAGTACACCCTGACTTTTGTGAAAATTAGGTACTTAGGTATTCGTCTCAAAAATACATTGAGCACAACTGGCAACACAAGAGAAAAAGCAGACTGGGAAATGGCAGCAGCATTTGCGACTGTTTAAAACATGCTTGCAAAATTTCTTAACAAATCGATGCAATTGTAAGTGCCGCAATTGCCCGCAGCTCTAGAACATCTCATTACAATATTTTTGATCCCTCATCTCCACCCTGTTTTTGTGAATTTCTGCAGGAACGCCCAGAATTACATATTAATTTAAGGCTAAAGGGCAAAAAAGAACTGCGGCTGCAAAGCATTCATTAAAATGATGCTAACAGCGTTGCGTTTGTTTAGTACATTTCACGCTACACTTCCGACTGGTTTGCATGTGGTTTGCAACGATTGCGACAGACGCAACACTTTAGTACATCTACCCCTAAATGTCACATAAATAGTGAAAGGCGTGTCTATTTCAATTTTTAGCATCAACATTGCTTTAGAAATTCAGATTGATTGATAACATGTGTTTATATAGTCTAATTAATAACGTTGTTGTGTATTTTGGCTTTTTTAATTTCTTTTTTTCTTTTTTTATGATGGACTTACTGAATTTAGAAGTTTGTTATAAAGTAGGTGCCGTAGCTCGTCCTTTGATGACAAGGTCAATGCGCAGTACCAAACTCAGCCTATTGTGAAGCATCTCATGGTTGTTTTCCCATTTTACGTTTTTCCTTTTTAAAAGCAATTAGAAGGAGCACCGTAGCACAGTCTGTCATTCTACCAGGTAATATAGTGGAATAGTTGTATGCCTTTGTCATATGTAGGTATTCTATTCAATTCATGCCACTAAAATTTCAGTTTACAAAAGCTTCCTTTTTTGACTACTCAGTGTTGACAGGTATGATTACGGTATGCTATGTCAAGACAGAAGAGTGTGATTAATGCACATTAAAAAAATGAATCTCCAAAGAAATTCAATTGATTCTCTCTCTCTCTCTAGAGAGAGAGGAGAGACGTGAAATTCTTTTTATTTTTTTAAATCATTTTTTGTTTTATTTTTCACACATTTCGTTTTATTTCATTTTATTACAGATACACATAATAAAAACAACTCAAATAGATGTATATCGATAATAGTACAGTCCTCCACTATTTTTAATTAACTGCCTATTTACAGTAAATACTGCCCATGCCCTCTATAAAAATACAATAAGATGAATATATATATATATATACACTGCCCTACTATTGTTGGGCTGTCATAATAATTGCAAATACAGCGATAGGAATTGTATTTCAAGCTTGGGGAGGTATACAAGTATATAGCAGTATACAGCAAGCTTGGGGGTTCTCAGAATTTAAACACAAATTAAAGCAGATTCATTCATTCAAATTCATTCAAAACCAAAACAGCATTTGCTTCAGTGCAAAGTTTGCACCACTTGAAATAAAACAAAGTATTAGCATACTAATACAAAATATAAGCAAACAGTCATATTTTCCCCAAAAGGAAAAAGAAAAAAAAACAGCTAACACTTAACGACTGTATCTTTCGACTCCTATTACAGCCGACAGTTGCAAAATCTGCACATCATTATTTTGTCACCGCTGTTACGCAACTGTTTAGGCATTTTCGAAGCAAATGTCTCTTCTCTTCCATCACAAGTTTAATTCCCAAACGACTCGCTCCAAATTATACATCTGCACAAGTGCTAGTCAGAGCTTCTGTTTCCCTTCAGACCGAGTCTATGGTAACAGCTGAGTCTTGACAACTACGATTGCAAGTATTTATTTAAAGTATTTTTTGTATAAACCTCCCAATTTAAAAATGTAATTCTATTGTAGCAATCCATGCAGTTGTGTTTGTATTCTGTAATTCCCGCTGTATTTGTGCGACCCTCCATCTCTGTATTTTCCGCTGCATGTTTGTTTACCTCTGTCTGTGTAATCCTATACTGCGTGTAGGCATGTTCTGTGTCTCCCCTGTGATTGGCTGTTGTCTGTCTGTCTTCATTGATTGTTGTTTGTCTGTGCCCATTGGTCCTAGTGTGAGGCTGAGGGCCAGTGGGTCTGTACGGCCAATAAGGGGGAGGGGCTAAGGTGAAAAGAAGGCGCTGCAACGCCATTTCGTGTTGTTGGTCTTGTAACCGTGAGTAGCTGGCAGAGCTTTGGTCTCTGTGTGTGAGAGAAAGGCCTGCTGAATAAAAGCCCTTTGGAAAGAAAGCGTCTCTCTCATTTTCTGCCTCCTACTGAAACGCTACACTATGTTTGCTTTATAATGATTTTTCATTTTATTTTGTTTATTTTTGCATGTCGTTTTATTTCATTTTATAGGTTGCATTTCGTTTTATTTCATGCTATTTCGTATTTATATATCATATATATACACAGTCGCAGACAAAAGTTTTTGGGCAGTTATAATTTCTTATTCTTCTATTGAAAGATAAATTAAACTAGAAATTCAGCTTTATAATAAAACAACAAATTATTACATAACATGCATGCAGTGCAAAAACTAATTTCATACTTTTCAGACAATAGTATTTGGGCACCCTTATGTTACTATTTTGTGTGCCCACCCTTTGCTTCCTTTACAGCTTACACTCTTTTTTTGTATTTTGAAACCAGTTCATGGCATCTTTCCGGAGATATTTTTGCCCATTCTTCAACACATATGCCTTTGAGTTCTGCAGTCGAATTTGGTTTCCTTTTTTACAACAGCAGCCTTCAAGACAATCCACAACATCTCAATGGGATTCAAGTCTGTGGATTGAGCTGGCCAATCCATAACTGTAATCTTCCTTTTTTCAGAAATTCCTTTGTAAACTTTGCAGAATGCTTAGTGTCATTATCCTGCTGGAATACAAACTTCCGTCCAATAAGCCTTCTAGCACTAGGTAACAAATGAGAGTGCAAAATGTATTGATATTTTGCAGCATTCATTGATCCTTCTACAATATAAAGGTCGCCAGTGCCTGAGGAAGAAAAACAAGCCTATAGTATCACACAACCTCCCCCATGTTTAACACTGGGCATGATGAACTGTTCTTTAAATTCTTCTCCTTTCTTCCTCCAAACATATTGTTGCTTTATTGGTGAAAAAAGCTATATTTTGGATTCATCTGACCATAAAATTTGGTTGAAGAAATCATCAGGCTTCTTCAACTATTCAATGGAAAACTCCAATCACTTTCTTTTGTGTATTGTTTTTGACAAAGGTTTGCATCTTGGTTTTTGCCTATGGACATTCATCTTGTTAAGATATCATTGAATTGTTCACTCGTTAATTTCTTGACCATCTTCTCTCATTTCTTGTGTCAAATCTTTTGCAGTAATCTAAGGATTTTGCCGGGCTGCTCGAACGATTCTTCCAGATTTTGCAGAAATA
This sequence comes from Acipenser oxyrinchus oxyrinchus, assembly GCA_030684275.1. NCBI lineage: Eukaryota > Metazoa > Chordata > Actinopteri > Acipenseriformes > Acipenseridae > Acipenser > Acipenser oxyrinchus. The sequence goes on along the minus strand of CM060253.1, from coordinate 37,382,953 downwards.
TTTCTTGGTCTTCCACACCTGGAGCTAGATACAGTAGTTCCTGTTCTCCTGTGTTTGTCAATAATAGCCCACACAGTGCTTTTCGGTAAACTGAGTGTTTCTGCTATTTTTTTGGTAGTTTCTCCTTTTTCATTTAGTTGTATCACAGCATTTTGACATTTTTGCTGTACGCTTTAGTTTGAACCATTTTTGTTGCTTTCTTAATCACAAATTTACCATTTATTTTTCAGCACTTGATGATTATGTATTTATTTATTCTCTGATTATTATAAGGTGTTTATTTTCAGTCATGATAATTGCCAACAATTAGCAACGAATGGGTTTCATACGAAATATGTCGATTGCTCAAATACTTTTGTCAAAGTATGAAATTAGTTTATGCATGTTATGTAATCATTTGTTGCTTTGTGTTTTTTCTATTTTTTTTAACTGCCCAAATACTTTTGTCTGCGGCTGTATATAATATTCCAGGCAGGCTGATAATTATTAACTCTGAATAGTATTATTAATAATATTCTCACAGTATTTTTAAAACATGTTTGAGACACATTGGTATTTTAAAGCAGAGGACAGAGCTAACTTCTTTGTTACTTTTGCTTACCTCTACATCAGCCAATGATAGACTTATCTGAAAACCTTGATAATGTCAGCATGCACAGGCTCCTGGGCTTTCTATCAGCTCATTTAGTGTTCATTTAAGGATGCTTCAGATTACAGCGTTTCAGCTGTGATATATGACCTTTATAATTGTTTACTGTTCCTTCCAGTTAATGTAATTGCCAAGATGAACTTTAACTTGTGAAGGCTTTAAACCCTACCCATTGAAGAGTTACCAATTTAGATTTTCCTCATTCACATCATGCTCCAAGTCTTCTAAATAAAACAGGGATCTTTGTATTATGTACAGTTTTAATAAACCGTGTTTACCAAGCAACAGTGTACATTTATGTTTCATAACTGATGTCCACAACACTTATTGTAACGGTATTTGTGACCCCTTACATTAAGCCTCTGATTACTGTGTATTTACATAATACAGTAGTCCGTCATGTATCCACCCATCACATATCTGCCCTAACCATTTATCCGCCATGATCAAGCTGTTCAGCAACATCACCCATGTGTTTTCTTTCCCCATAAATCTATGCATTTTGCTACTGTGTAAATTACCAGACACAAATGTAAGAGTATAATGCACTATGGCAGGGCAGGAGCCCTGTGCATGAAGATGTTTTTTTGTGTAAATGTATAATGTAAATAGTGTGTATTTATTGTAATTAATTAATGAAGTACCTGACGCTCCTGTGAGAGCCTGCCTGTTGTGTGTGGTCAGCAGGTGTGGAATATAATCAGCAGATAGATGTGTTCTAGCAGGGTGTCAGGTATAAAAAGGTTCAATTTATTCACCTCAGGGCTGCTGCAAAACCAACTGGGATAAAGAAGCTGAAATTCACCTGTGTGCGTGTGCATGTGAGTGTGTGTCTGTGTTGTGAGTGAGAGTGAGAGTGAGTCAGAACCAGAACCAGGATTGGATACTGAAGAGTGAGTAAGCAAGTCGAAACCGCTGACAGCCGGTAGTTTGTTTATTATTGAACAGAGAAGATTAGTTCAGAGATTGTAGATCCCACCAAAGTTTTCATACACTGTGTTGTAAGTAAATGTAAATAAATCCTGTTTGTCTGTGGGGTTATGGTAGTGTCCTGGTATACTTGCCTCAGGCGGCCGAGGAGAACACACAAGAGACTGAGGTAGAGAGATTGATGTTGTTACGCCGACACAGGCGCACGGGATTTAATCAATAAACACAAACAAAAAGTAAACAGTAATGTCATGTGATGCTACCAGCAATGGTAGCGCACAGAGGATGATACATGACTGTACAAACACTCAAAATAAAACACAATACAACAAACTATAAATCAAAGGTGCTGTGAAAACGGCAGGCCTTGCGGCAGCCTCAATCACAGTGATCGTTATGTTTTTATACTGACACGCCCAGCTGCCTGCTGGAACAGCCAATTGCTTTCAGCTGCTGCTCCACGCAGACAGGTAATCGTCCCCGGTAGAGTGCCACAGCAGTTAAAAAATTAAAACAATTTATTTACAACATTAACCCAAAAATATACAATAAAACTACATATTTCCCATATGCAGGGCTTCCGCCCTGCCACAGGGGTGTATCAACTTCAACCTCCGTCATGATTTCCTGCTTGTCACTCAGCAGCGAATGCATGCACCCACACACTGCAGACGGCTACCCTGTCACAAGCACTAATACCCTGTATCTTTCTAATCAAGGAATTTAGGGGATCTCCGTAAAACAAGCTGAATCTCAAAACAATAATTGTGTGAATATAGTAACTGTTACAGCTGTGTATAATGGTATTTAAAACAGGATTAATTTATCCAACGTTTTACATATCCGCCTTTGCTCTGGTCCCACCACAGTCGATATGCGACGGACTACTGTCGTTTCTTGAAGGAAATCCCAGCAATGACCAGTAGTCGTTGGTTTCCTTGTTTTCAGCTTGTCATGCTGTTTCAGGAGACTTGATGCTGGTTGAGGAGCTGAATATGCTGGTTCTAAAGTCTGTTTACATCTCTGTTGTCGCCACTGTTTTTCTGTAAGCCTTGTGTGGGATTGTATATAGCATTTTTAGGTGTAGCAGTAGAGATGGGAAGAATGAGCAAACAAATCATAAGTAATTAGTTTTAAAAATCAATCATTCTTCTGTATATTATCTGACGGTAAATAATTCTGGATTCAATTTAGAAAAGAAAACGGTGAAAGACAAATTACATAAAAATATCATAAATGCATGTTGCTCCAATGATACAGAATTTTCAATGTCTTCCAGAATGAACTTTGTATATTCCTATACCTTCTACCTGTATTCTTTTGAAAATGCTCTATTTTGAAGGACAAAAAAGGGTGTTTTATTGTGAATCCATGCACTGCTTTGATAGGTCAAATAGGACTCTAGGGGTCCAACCAGTACAGCAAATTAAGTTATTTCTGTCTTGCCTCAGAATCTTTGTGCAGCTGTTCTCAGGGCATTCTATCCATCTGTGGTTAGGCTGGTTGCTGTAGAGACTATAAAAAAAGGAACAGAAGGGAAATAAAACACATTCAGTAGTTTACATTTTATACTTCTAGCATAAACTACCATACAAATCTCTAGGTAAGGACAAAGGCTCTCAAAAAATAGCAGCATTTGAGACCTTTTTTTATTTTGAATTGCTATTATGCATTTAAAAATATGTCAGCAACAAAAGGCTTTATGGTAATTAGTAGTCTAAAAGCTGCAGCAGAGTTAAAAATACAGCTAACTGCCATTGTTATCTGGACCACAGATTTACTGCTTTCGTGTGTTGCCAACTAGAATGAAAAAGTCAGTAATTTTATGACAGAACATATGGTAAAATAAACTTTAGTCATCATGGATGAATTTGAGAAGACATTTTGCTAGCTTGTTGGAATCACTGCTTGAATTGATTTTGTTCTTACCTCAACAACAGCAGTAAAGTGTGGGTTTAAACGTCTGTTCTAATTAAGAAAATTCAGTATGACGTTCATGAAACTATTCCTGACAGTTGTAGTCATTTTTATTGGATTATTGCAACTTGCTGCTCACCAAAGTTACCACTTTCTAAATTGTAGTTGGTTATAAATTCTGCTGCCGAGTCAGGTTCACTGAGCACATCACACCGGTTTAAAAAAATAAAAAATAAAAAACCCTTCATTGGCTTCCTGTATTCTTGATTGACTTCAGCACCATTAAAGTTATGTTGCCGCCCAGCTCTAAACACTCAAAACATCTCAAATAAAATACAATTTTAATAAACATGAAAAGTATGCATTCAAAAGTGGAAAAAATATTGATCATCTTCTCCTTGTTGAAGAGGCAAAACACAGTAAAGGATTATATAACCCAGGCAAACTTTGACTTTTTTTATTTAGGGGTGAGGGGTCAACTTGAATAAAAATAATTAACGAGAAGACAGGTTCAACTATACTTAACAGTTCTGTGAGGTCACCATTTGATCTTTTAATTGAGTAATTCTATGAATCTTCTAACTGAAAGTGGTTGTGGGAGTGCGGGGCAGATACATTGTTGATGAACGAATCCACAGTTTATGTCACAAATTCACAGACAACTGTTGATTCGTCAACAAAACCATAGTCAGAGCAATTCAACAGAAAAGTGAATACATTATGTAAACAATCATTTCAACAATTAGTTAATTATAGTAGTACACATTTCAAATGTAACACTTGGAAATGGGCATGTGATTTCAGTTTGGCATTTTATATTGCTAAAGAAAAGTGATACAATTATACATTCATTAAAAAAAAAAGTTTCTCATAATTACAAATTCACATCCACATAACCCCCCCCCCCCCAACTTGTAATTTTTATTTCACATGGACAGGTTCAGGAACAACAGAAATTTCACCATCACTTAGCAAATCTCCATCAATTACACATACTTTTTCATTTCTTTTGTTTAACCATTGTTCAAACAAGCTTACAGCCCACTTACATTTTCCCCGAGTACTTCTCGAAAACTGATCGCTGGCAATGATATTTAAGTTTTATCTGTTTTAGGTTCGGCAAAACAATCAATTACTTTTCGTTGCTGGTTCACATTCCTTTGATTTTTTTCATAAACATTTTTCTAATGCCACCTTCGTGTTCCACATCTAAAAAATTGTTCTCACTACACTCTCCACTCACAACAGACACTTTTGTCTGTGTCAGTGGAATTTCAAACTCAAAAGAAATGTTGCGTAAACAATTCAGCGGAACTCGAAACAGCGACTAATTTTTACAGATGCAACACTTATCGTTGTTTATCTCTTACATATTAACTTGTAGCACAAGGACAAAATAAGTGTGGAAACATGGATTGTGATTGGGACAAAGTAGGATCTGATGAGGGGGGTGCACAATCCTCAACTGCTTTGCCAAGCTCAGCAGCACAGGCTTTACGAGAGAAATAATTTGTCAGTTCGATTTCGCCTCGATCAACTGAACAACCCTTATGATCAGGTTATGCCACTTCCTATCTTGACCCCCGATTTCGCAATCAGGACTTTCTGTCAGAACAGGCCAAAGCCTGTGTATCTGATTCAATGTTTTCAGCTCTGAGCAAGAGAATGGATGACAACGATGACGATGGAACGGGTCGATTTGTTTAACCTGAAAAAGGCTTGATGCAGTCTACAATAAGTAACTACAAAATTAAAACATTTGAATTTATTGCAAACATAGAAGGTTGTGTGTGTGTGTGTGTTTTTACCCTCACTATAACGCTACCCTCATTACCTGTTTTTGCCCATGGCCCTTACCTGGCTGTATAAAGAGGGTTGACTGTAGTATCATTATATCTATCAATACAGAAGTGTTAAGATTAAGAGTTGGTTAGAATATAATTAAAACGTGTCCATAGCTTCTTTTTTTGGCCATAAATAAAACAAAGCATCGATGCATCAATGGTTTAAAAACTGCCATCGCCCCAGCCCTAATTTTAATAAAGACTACTTCTTTAACATTGCATAGGATCTCACCTTATTCTTTTCTTCTATACTATCCTGTTTTTGGAGCAACAGACAACATCAACAAGAGAAAAACAGCTCAGAGCCCAGAATGCAGCCTTGTATCTGTGTATTAATTACTTTTGGCGCTGTTTGTTATGAATACATTTTCTCGTAAGCAAATCACCTTTTTGAGAGAAAATTGATATTTCTTAAACTAACATCCTAAACCTAACTGCAGCATGTGCTCAGTGGAAGTTGTCCCACTGTTTAAATCAGGCTTCTTATCACTAGGATTATTCTGGTTGCTTTTGGATCAACAGGTGACACCAAGGTTAAGGTAGAGCTCTGCTGTCTTTCAAATAGATGTTATTCAAAGACAAGGAGAATTGACAAACAGGCATTAATGAATGTAAATCTATTTGCTGAACTGTAACGTGTTGACTTAAAATCGTTTGGAACCTAAACCAGGTTTATGTGCATCCATGCATATCCAGGGAAAAAAGCAGCCTGAGCAATTTGTATGAAACACCTTTTCAAACAACAGAAAAAGCTGCTTCATTATAATGCTAAGCACTGTGTAGCAATGACCTTTGCAATGTCTACTCCAAGAAAGCATGTGTGATTGCTAAATTATAGAGTAGTGTTGGAATTATTCTAAAGAAATGTTCTGCTTTAGGCTAGTGCAGTAATATCCAAGTTAAAAGGGCTTATTAAAAATTGCTTGATAAACCGTTTCTCACACAGCTTCCTACACCTCGTGCAGATATGATAAGCTATTTTTGAAATTTCCGTTCAATTAATTTAAAACTTCTGGAGACATTAAAAGAGACAAGTCTGTTTTTTTGGGGTTTTTTTTTAAAATCCTGAGCACCACAATTCACAAAATGTTACATATGATCCAGTCCTTCTCCCCTTATTTGGAATCAGTCCACGTGAGACATAAAGGTAAAACTGAGTTGAGGTATAGAAGCATTTTGTCGAAATGTTTGTGAACTTTAAGTTTACTTGAAATAGTTAATATACCCTACAACAACATGTAATTTTAAACTTGCGCCACTGAATAGCTAAGAATACAAAATATGGCAACTAATGGCACATTCCCAGTTTCCACTGCCCAGTGCAACCCAACTTTGCAACCCTAATCTTGTTCAGCACCGTTCTCATTGAGTGTACATTTGAAAGTAATTATTATGCCATACCTCACTGGGGATGCATAGGGATATAATGGAATGGGAGTATGCACGTATGTACATACTGCACATACATGTATGAATGTCACACTTTGGCATTTCAAATATATCTACTGTAGGGAAAAACCTGCTGTGGACCTTTTTTTATGAGAAATAATGAGTAAGAAATAATGATAAGAGTACCATATTCCTTCGAATTTAAGACACAGCCCAAATTTCCCACCCTCAATTTGAGGAAAAAATAAAACATCAAATAAATATGTGTTTACAAAGATATGACCTCTATTACGCATATGGAGGCAGTTTGCAGCGGTCTGCTATCACACAGAGCATTACAGTTATGTGCTGCTTCTCATTTCCAGTCGTGATTACTCACACCTGTTTTTCACCCAATTTCTGAACTGTGGTATTGTTTGGCATAGAGAAAAATACAGGGGTCTGATCAGCATTTCCGATCTGTCCAAGCTGGTACTGTTTGTTAGAAACGCTGAAATTGAAAAGGCTTCTCTTTGAATTCCTCAAGAAGCTAATGACACTTCTTTGAAAATGGCTGCCTGTATGTCATGGATGATTCGAGATCGGGCAGTAACGTTTTGTTTAGTATTTTCTTGACAGTCAGTCACGTTGCTCTTTGTGTACTCAGGTAGTCACATCTTTTGTTGTCGATTTTAATACACAGATTTAAATTAGAAGGAATACGGTATATCATAATCTGGGGGGGGCGGGGGTGTGTGTGAAGGCCATTTGTCATCTGTCTGTCGAACTGTCTTACTGGTATATTGTTACATATACCAGTACCGTATCTAGACAGTTGCTTCAAAATTAAGACTGTCAGAATCTGGATTATATGGAAAAGCTATTATTCAGTTGTGAAGGTTTGTCTTGATATTCTTTAGTGCAAGGAATTGACAGTATGAGAATGTTATGGTATATGGAGCATGTCTTTAGATTTCTTCATGTTTAGACAGTGGATGTAGGTCATGATGATCAACTTTTCCATTTTATTGATATATCTAATTCTGTATTTACATCAGTTTATGTTTCCAAGATGCCTGATTAAAAAAATAATAAATCTGCCCTAAGAAAGGGAGATGTGTGCCAGCGCCTAAGGGAAGCTACATAGTGTGCCCTGCCAAAATTTAGCTTTACTGACCAAAAATGAAAGCTGAAAATACATTTGCTTCGTAGACTACTTGAATTTGTTGTTTTTTTCACAAAAGTGTGATGGCTTTGCTTCATAACTCAAAAACCGTACAGAATGACCCCACTTTAAAACATACACTTTTGAAGTTATGATACATAACTTTTTTTTTATTTATTTTTTTTTATTTACAGAACTGTCAAGAGGGCCTGGATTTAGTAACTAATACCAAGATATGTAGTTCAGGTGTGTTTGACAGTGCAATAGGAACTGCAGGGGTAGTTACCTGCTACACAATCAGGTCACTTGAGCCTGCCAGTCTCTGAAAGTGGATTGAGCATCAGATTTTATGGTCCCATCGGACACCACCTGAATTTACATCACAGATTTCCAATATGTTTGCTGCCAGCATGATGTGACCTTCACGATTGCCTCAATCCAGCCTCTAATAGAAGCTGTGAATAGGTTTTAGCCTTTCTTTACCAGGGTAGATTTTAACGTGCTAGACAGAAAGAAAGCTGGACGAGTGAATGAAAGCTAACCAGAAATCATACAAAATCATCCAAAATGTTTATCAACCCAAAGATAAATTAACAGAATATTAACTGTAGTGTAATATTCACAAGATAAACTTCAGGGATGACTCTCCAATCAAAATAAATTTAAAGCCACAGGTCAGTAGAGTTACCTTTTATTATGAAGTGCAGCATGGTTACAGTATCTGGGGTGGCCAATCCTGGTCCTAGAGAGCCACAATCCTGCAGGTTTTCTGGGTCTTTTTAACCACCCAGCTGCTTATCCCATGATTTCCTCGTGGCGCGCAAGCACGTCTAAATTTGTCACTCTTGTGAGAATAGCGTGTGCATCTGCAAAGTTTAACACGTCTTTTCAATGTGCTCCAGTAAATAAATAAGTAGGCCATATGGTCCAGTAGTCTGCAGTTTTATTTTTCACTGGCAGATGGCAGCAGTCCTTAAGAAATGTTCTTGACAGACTGGCCCATCCATAGATAGCACAGCTGAGAGTGAAAAATGGATGCCAGCTAGCTACAGAGAATGAGATGGGGGTATTTATTTCTTTGTTGATGTTACAAGGGGTTGTAAGGAACCGATTATTCTGCTGATGAAGTACACTTCACCGATATGAATGCATATAACCACATCAATCACCCTGTATGATGTTATTGAAAATTTTCTGATGTATATGTATTCGATACCGGTAATAAATATAGCATGGTTGACAGTTGGAAGGGCGTCTGCTTTGAAATCTATAGCACAAAAAATAATTTATAAAAAGTGATATGACTTTTTGTTGCACCGTTGTTATAATGCTGCAATTCTAAAAAAAATATATGTTATTTATACTTACCGGTATATACTTATACTTATGTAAACAAAATACATGACTCTTACTCTGTACATGGAGTGATAATGTTACAATAGTACATTATATAACCCTACATATTGAGCTTTTTCCAGTTTGTCAGACAAACAAAGCAAGAGGTTGTCACACACATTAGATGTCAGCCATCTAATCGAAATGCACTTTTTTAACCTTCTGACTTAGAGATTGGTGGACTTTTTTGCAAACTTCTAATAAGAAAAAATAACAACCAACAGAAGTAATTAGTTATAAGCAATAGAACTTGCATTTCATTTGATAACCTTTACCTTAATCTGTGGTAAGTTTAACCATTTTTCTTTATCTGAGATACATCAGCAGCTGCGTTTTGCAAGTTTTTTCATAGTGTTTTTCATAGTTCTAAACGTATAAAGACTTTGTTACTTTAATTCTAATTATTACTTAATTCAAGATACAGTTAGTGCATTGTATAGCACGCTTGCAATACTTAAGTAATAGTATTCTATATAAAATACTGTGACAAGACATGGGTAATGGTTAGCCCTTACAAGGACTCCCTGGAAGCAATCACGCTGTGTGAGGTAACAGAGAAAGGAAGGACAACTGACACACTTTCAACGGGTGTCTGCTTAAACACTCTGAAAGCAGAGAGGGTCACTATAGGGAAGCGCCCCCCTCTCACGATGACCACCGGCCCTCACCCCCAAAACACCACCACCCAGTGTGCCCTATGTTTAAATAAGCATACACACACCTGGTCTCTCCCCACATTTATAACAGCCCCCCTCAATGTTTAATTACCCCTTTTCCCAGTTACAGGTTACCCATGATCCTATGCGCTATGCAACTAATTTGCATAGCGCCCCAGTACACATCACAATACTATGGTGTATGCAAGAGATGCAAGCCTAGGCTGCTGAGTCTGCTCATAGAGAAATATTCATTTATTTACTGAGGCATGAAAGGACATCATTACTCACTTGAAAAGTGATGACTGACAGGCTTTGCATGCTGTAAGACTCCAAGGGTTGATAATCAATGGTTTGTTTCGAGAATATTGATGATGGGGGATTGTCGAAAGCGAAAATGGTTTATCACAGTGATATACAATGTATTTAAAAACATCCATTATATAAACTAAACAAAAATATGAATAAAGAACGAAATCAACAGAAAGCACTTATTGTAAATATACCAGATTCTGCTCAGTCAACTCCCAGGTTAGAATGATCGCCCCTCCCAAGTTTTAGCTAAAAGTAAAATTTTCACCATTAATTTCCGTTTTATGTACAAATAATGCCTGAGGGAAAATAGTGTGGCTCACGTGAATAGAAAAAACTGCCTAGAAGTAATTTCATGTGTTTATATATTTTTTAAATGTAGCTACTTTTATTCTAGTCTAGTGTTTGTCACCTAGTTTTAAGTTTAATGTTTGTTTTTTGAAAATATTTTAAATGACAAAACCGTGGACATACTGCAGCAACTGAATTACAGCAGTCAATAAATAAGTTAACTGCACTTCTTAATTCTTTAGCGTGACTGTGCGCTGGCTCTACCTTTTGAATTTTAAGCATTCCTAATTGTAAATGTAATCGACCTACCTAATGTTAAAAATACTCGAATGTAATGTTTGAATGTATTTTCTATTGTTTTGGCCGGGTTACAGTATTTGCCCTGTTCAGATTATTGTATTATAATGTTATTAGTTGTTTGAATTAATACAGCAAAAGCAAAAAAAAAAAAAAAAAAGGTTAGTTGGTACTGTGTTTTGTACTGTGCAGCTACTGCTACTAGCTTTAACTGGAAGACCTTAGCACTGTGATGTGGCTACTGAACTGTTTTGAGTTAGGTTGTGTCTTGGAACTTGGGAGAGAGATTGTTACCACAGGGACCTTTGAGCAAGTGTCATTGAGCTCTGTATTCTAATGCTGTAACCCAAAGCAGTAGGGGACGGGAGTGTTAGTGTATTGTGTGTGTGCTGTCCTGTCTTCCCCGTCGGTTGTGTGTGTATCACCCTGCGCGAGTCTGTGAGTGGACACGTGTTTTGTGTCTAGGCAGTGCTGGCTCGCTGCCTGTGGTGTCTTGTGCACAGCGTTTCGTGTTGGCTGCACTGTGATTTGTGTTCGGTTCTCCCAGTCACCTGTTTGGGCCGGACCGAGGGTCTGAGTGATTGGACCGTGTGTATGTAAATGTATCCCTGTGTATGTGAGCCAATAGGGTATGGGGGGGATCACTGTTAGGAGATGCCTGCGTGCAGCTCTGGGTTGTGTTGTGGAGTGTTTGTTATGTTGTTTCTGGGGAGTGCAAAGGAGCTAAATCCATTTTCTGAAAGAGCAAGTATTAAACAGCACTTTTAAGAGCCAAAAAGAATTTCTAGTAGCGTCTTCATTGCCGCCGCTGAGAACCCACTACACGCTGCTGACAATACACTGCAACAGTTGGGTGTAGTCTGAGTTGCTATTAATTTTTTGTTTAGATTAATTTAAATTTGATTTCCGCAGCCTTGAGATATTTGCATTTTTCCCACAATTCTTTTGAAATTCATACACTTGTGAACCATTATGGAAATATCCCATTGGATTCCCATGGGGTACCGTGGGGTTTCCATGGGATTTAATATATGCAAGATATTAGCAATGCACACAGAATTGAATACAAGTTGCATACATTTGCAGAATCTTTGAATATCTGGTTCAAAGTCCTTGTTTAAAAGAATAAGATAAATATATCAAGCAGGCTGTGTGGTCCAGTGGTTAAAGAAAAGAGCTTGTAACCAGGAGGTCCCTGGTTCAAATCCCCCCTCAGATACTGACTCATTGTGTGACCCTGAGCAAGTCACTTAACCTCCTTGTGCCCCGTCTTTCGGGTGAGACGTAGTTGTAAGTGACTCTGCAGGTGATGCATAGTTCACACACCCTAGTCTCTGTAAGTCACCTTGGATAAAGGCCTGCTAAATAAACAAATAATATCCCCCAAATATACACCTGCAATGACGTAGCTACTGTGCTATACCTTAAATACAATACACTTGCAGATTTCAGGTCCTCAGCATCCGGATCACCTGTACCCAAAATTTCTTAGTAAAAGCAATTTAACCATCCTCTTGGTCTCAGTTAATTATATATATATTAAAAAAAAACCTTGCGGATTCCGGACCTTAATGACTGGATATGTGTGCCCATTTCATACAGTGTCATTCCCTGGGAATTGCTTGATCCACATGATCTTGATCCTTCACTTCACTTTTGTTAAGTAAAGTGTAGCTTTTCTTTTTCTTTGTTTTTGTTGTTTTTGTTTTTGTTTTTTGAAGAAATGAAACCTATCATTTTAAATGTTGTATAAAATGTAATATGAAATTATTGATATAGAAACGAGAGCTAAGCAAGGGCTGCCTTTATCCATTTGATTGGAGCTTCTATTTAACATTTCTCCTTTGTATGTATTCCTTTGTCCTCCATTTCCCCATTGCCATCTCTGCAAATCCACTGGGGACAGAAAATGCAGGGCCTCACCTCCTGGAGAAATGAAAATACAATAGAGTAATATGTAAAATACTGAGGTGGTGGTGTCAGACTGGCATTATATGAAAAGGAGACCCACAGTATGTGTGTGTGTGTGTGTATATATATATATATATATATATATATATATATATATATATATATATATATATATATATATATATATATATCTACTATGTTAAAAATCATATTTATTCAAGAATCCAGTATTTACACAACAATACGGACAAAATTAGGCATGTTTGCATTAATGTGAATGTTTATTGCTTATCATGGACATTCAGTTGCTTTAAGCGAATGTACTTTTCTGTCAAGCACCACAAAGAATGGATGGCTATTTTTAAAAAATGTAGTACTAGAGGCGCAAAACAAAATGGTTTAATAGATCAATTAAAAACAATATTCAGAGAAAAAAGGCACTTTACAGGGTGTTTAAAAGGGACCAAGAACAAAGTACACAGATAGAGTACTAAAAACTACAAAGTTAAAAAGGAAGTTAGAAAGGCCAAGAAAGAGATATATATGAACATTGCCAAGGGTGCTAAAACTAATTCCAAAATGTTTTTCCAATATTATAACAGTAAAAGAACATTCAAGGAGGAAGTAAAATGTCTAAGAGATGCAAATGGCAACATCATAGATGAAGAGAATATTAAATGATTACTTTTCACAAGTTTTTACAAAGGAGCATACGGACAACATGCCCCACATGTCGACCTGTTCCTATCCAGTTTTAAATAACTTTAGCATTACATTCAAGGAGGAAGTAAAATGTCTAAGAGATACAAATGGCAACATCATAGATGAAGAGAAAAAAATAGCAAATATATTAAATGATTACTTTTCACAAGTTTTTACAAAGGAGCATACGGTCAACATGCCCCACATGTCGACCTGTTCCTATCCAGTTTTAAATAACTTTAGCACAACAGAGGCAGAAGTGTTAAAGGGACTAGGAGCTCTTAAAATAAGCAAATCCCCTGGGCCAGATGAGATCCTCCCAATAATACTCAAAGAAATGAAAGAAGTTATTTACAAACCACTAACCAAGATCATGCAACAGTCTCTTGACACAGGGGTTGTACCGACAGACTGGAGAATTGCAAACGTAATACCGATCCACAAAAAGGGAGACAAAACCAAACCAGGTAACTATAGACCAATAAGCATGACTTCTATTATATATATAAACTTATGGAAAGTATAATAAAATCCAAAATGGAAAATTACCTATATGGTAACAGTATCCTGGGAGACAGCCAGCATGGTTTTAGAAAAGGGAGATCGTGTCTAACTAACCTGCTTGATTTTTTTGAGGATGCAACATCGACAATGGATAATTGCAAAGCATACGACATGGTTTATTTAGATTTCCAGAAAGCTTTTGACAAAGTCCTGCATAAAAGATTAATTCTCAAACTGAACGCAGTAGGGATTCAAGGAAATGCATGCACATGGATTAGGGAGTGGTTAACATGTAGAAAACAGAAAGTACTGATTAGAGGAGAAACCTCAAAATGGAGCGAGGTAACCAGTGGTGCATTCAGTTCTGGTCACCTCGCCACAAAAAGGATATTTCTACTCTAGAAAGAGAGCAAAAAGCGACCAGGTTTAAAAGGTATGTCATATGTAGACAAGCTAAAATAATTGAATTGAACGCGGTGATCTGATTCAAGCATTCAAAATTTTAAAAGGTATTGACAATGTCGACCCAGGGGACTTTTTCAACCTGAAAAAAGAAAAACAAGGGCCAGGGGTCACACATGGAGAGTAGATAAAGGGGCATTCAGAACAGAAAATAAGAAGCACTTTTTTATGCAGAGATTTGTGGGAGTCTTCACCAGCAGTGTTGTTGAAGCTGACACCCTGGGATCCTTCAAGAAGCTGCTTGATGAGTTTCTGTGATCAATAAGCTACTAACAACCAAACAAGATGGGCCGAATGGCCTCCTCTCGTTTGTAAACTTTCTTTTCTTCTACTGTCTGTCATTTGACAAATGGTGATATGTTCATACAATGTCACAACAGTGGTCAGGGAAAGGTCACAGAGAGAGCTATTTTTGTTGTGAGTCAATCCCCAATGATGAAATGAGCTGCCTCACTGTCATCAGCTGAAATTTACGATTTCTTGCATTAATTTCCCTCCTACATACAGTAGCAGTGGTTTAGCTCATAACACCCAAGGACCACCTTACATTATTTTCCTTTGTGTTGGTTTGTATCTACTACAGTATGCCTTGCTTTCGTAATGATGTTTAAGCTGCTCAATGTGAAACTGTACTGTGTACAGCAGCACTGTAGCAAGTGGCTTGTAAGTAGGGGAGGTGTGGGATTATTCATGTTATCTTTTAAAATCCCTTTAATAATAAATCTCCAAACTAGGTATATTACATGCATAAATTGTTCAGTAAAGCTATTTCTTTAGGGCAGCAGTGAGGCAGCCTTGCTTTTCTAATTTCACATTACAATGATAAAATGTACTGTATGTAAAATCCCTGGCGTTTTTCACAGTACCAAAAAAACCCACATTACAATACTGTAAGTACCAGTAGGCCAACATAAAGTAATATTGTGAGTAGGAGTTAGACATGAGATAGAGATAACCACTATAGAAACAACCCATAATAGGACTCCTCTTAAGAAATCCCCCAAGGGCAACTGATACTTAGTTGAATATGTTGCTGCTGGCTTCGCACATCTCAAGAACCATTTTTTCCAAGTAAAACAATGATACTACTGCAGCTTCTAACTTTTTTTTCTTTGTTATTGACAACCCTCTGATACAATTCCAGCAGGACCTATTTGTTTTAAATAGTATCAGTTCTGTAACTTGTGCTGTTGATAAGCCACATCAAGAAGATTTTCCAGGTTGGATCATTCATCCTTTTGATACCAGACCATATGCTTTCTTGCAATATAAATAGCTGCCACATTATCTGATGCCCTTGAGTTGTTCTCAGAGGAACCAGAGGTATTTCAACTTAAAAACTGAAATGGTTCAAACATTGACAATCTGGTATAGTAGAAAACTGTCAAAATTAATTGCAGTCCAGTGGGCAGAAAAGAAGCAATGCTACTTGTGCTGAAATATACACAAGTACAAATCAGGATAAAATCAATACCAACTAAGGGTTGTGTATGTGCAACCCACAGAGTTACCTATACTATTATACTGCAGATGGGATACTTTTCTTGGATTAAGGGGTACCCATTATATTAAATACAGTTGTTATTTATGGCCATATTCAATTAGCTTTTTGCCATAAGCAAAAGGAAATCTGTATATAAAACCACTATATATAAACAGGTGACCTCTGTTCCTGCAGTCCACTTCAGTATTGGATCTGATAATTCAGTCTGACTGGTCTCAGTCTGACCTCCTCTAGCACCTGTGAAGCACTCCCTATGTGTCTCCAGCCAAGAATGTCAACTCTAGAATTTGACTGGAATGTGGCTATGCCTTAATTAAGTGAACCACCGTGGAACCCTGGATTTGGAACACATTTTGCACAGTTGTCTTTATACAGTAGAGCATTTGTACTTGTATGAATACTGCAGTGGATTACCGGCATGTATAGCTTCATGCAATTGAATAGCACCGATGATACTGGTATGTCAAAATATGATTTTATTTGGTCGGTGCAGTTATTATAAGTTTCATGGGGCGGAGCTAGGCCACCTGCTGTAATGTTTAGGACATAACGTTAGTAACAAATAGAACATATAAAGAGAGAGGCTCTGTCCTTCGAAGGCCCTACACATATAAAGAGGGGTTCCGTAATTGAGGAGACCCAACAAACAGGAGTGGGGCCACCGTCTTTGAGGTGATCCAACATACAAAGAGGGGCACCGTCTTTGAGGTTACCCGACATATGAAGAGGCTTGGGAACCGGAAAGAAAACAAAGTTAGTAGATGTTAGAACATATAGAGTGGGGTGTTCCGCCTCTTCAAAAGCCCAACATTGTAGAAGGGGGGTTCCGTCGCTAAGGAGACCCGACAAACAAGAGAGGTTCCACCGCTTGGGGCCCTCGCATAAATGAAGGCATCAGTACCTGAAAAAGTAGAAGACAAGGAATCATGCATGCTAAAGGACGGTTTTGGCCGTGGGTCCACTCTGACTCACGGAGAACCCTCCTCTATGAGGTAAATGAAGCGGCGCTTAACAAAGGGTTGGAGAAAGTGGAATCACTAAACCCCCCGAAGAATGGACCCCTGGCTCCCCGCTGAAGACGTTTATGAGAAGAAACATGCATATAGAAAATTACCTATATGGTAACGATATCCTGGGAGACAGTCAGCATGGTTTTACGAAAGGAAGATCGTGTCTAACTAACCTGCTTGACTTTTTTGAGGATGCAACATCGACAATGGATAATTGCAAAGCATACAACATGGGTTATTTAGATTTGCAGAAAGCTTTTGACAAAGTCCTGCATAAAAGATTAATTCTCAAACTGAAATGCAGTAGGGATTCAAGGAAATGCATGCACATGGATTAGGGAGTGGTTAACAGGTAGAAAACAGAAAGTACTGATTAGAGGAGAAACCTCAAAATGGAGCAAGGTAACCAGTGGTGTACCACAGGGATCAGTATTAAGTCCTCTGCTATTCCAAATTTACATTAATGATTTAGATTCTGGTATAGGAAGCAAACTTGTTAAATTTGCAGACAACACAAAAATAGGAGGAGTGGCAAACACTGTTGCATCAGCAAAGGTCATTCAAAATGATCTAGACAGCATTCAGAACTGGGCAGACACATGGCAAATAACATTTAATAGAGAAAAGTGTAAAGTATTGCATGCAGGCAATACAAATGTGCATTATAAATATCATATGGGAGATACTGAAATTGAAGAAGGGAACTATGAAAAAGACCTAGGAGTTTACGTTGACTCAGAAATGTCTTCATCTAGACAATGTGGGGAAGCTATAAAAACAGGCCAACAAGATGCTCAGATATATTGTGAGAAGTGTTGAACTTTAAATCAAGGGAAGTAATGTTAAAACTTTACAATGCATTAGTAAGAGCTCACCTAGAATATTGTGTTTAGTTCTGGTCACCTCGTTACAAAAAGGATATTGCTGCTCTAGAAAGAGTGCACAGAAGAGCAACCAGAATTATCCCAGGTTTAAAAGGCATGTTGTATGCAGACAGGCTAAAAGAATTGAATCATTCAGTCTTGAACAAAGAAGACTACGCGGCGGTCTGATTCAAACATTCAAAATCCTAAAAGGTAAAGACATTGTCGACCCAGGGACTTTTTGACCTGAAAAAGAAACAAGGACCAGGGGTCACAAATGGAGATTAGATAAAGGGGCATTCAGAACAGAAAATAGGAGGCACTTTTTTACACAGAGAATTGTGAGGGTCTGGAACCAACTCCCCAGTAATGTTGTTGAAGCTGACACCCTGGGATCCTTCAAGAAGCTGCTTGATGAGATTCTGGGATCAATAAGCTACTAACAACCAAACGATCAAGATAGGCTGAATGGCCTCATCTCGTTTGTAAACTTTCTTATGTTCTTATGTTCTTAAAAGAAAGGAAACATTTAACTCAAAAAGAAAGGAAAACGCTTAAAGTGACACAGGGATTAGTAACTGTACCCTACTGACTGTGTGAAGACCCTCTGCACAGTGGAAAGGAAAAAAACCCTTTCATTTTTATTTATTTATTTTTTTAGGAGGAAACCTTTTGTGGCCCAGGCGGATAGGTCGTCCCCACTGTGGACATACTAGCAATAGACTGATGGGCAGGTGCTAATTCGGCTGGTGAAGAACGAATGTAAGCATGTAAACTAGGAGTTAAAAAAAAATGTACCAGTCAAACCAGGGTCATATGTTGACTCTGCCATTTTTAGAGACCTGTAAAAAATATATGCTGTACATATTTTTTTATTAAATGTGTCTAATGGTTGTTGTTGTTATACAGAATTATTATTATTATTATTATTATTATTATTATTATTATTATTATTATTATTATTATTATCCTATAGTACTCTCCCCTCGCTAACAGCACAATACAAGTTCCTGGAGAACAGCTGAGCAGCTGGAAGAGACACTGTAACATAATTAGTTAGCCGATTTAAGTACATCAGCCTGAGAAGCAATGTAAGCAGTTTCCTTTTATTTAATAAGTACGGTATAGAAAGTCCCACTTTACATACTAACCAGTACAAGAAATGAAATGGCTTCTTAACTGCATAATACTTTCCACAGATTTTCCATTTCCAGAGCTCATCTTATGTCTTAACTCCTCAAGGGCAGACATTTCTGTTCTTGCCTGTTCAAGCAACTCATCTTTCTTTAAGAAATGAAAACCAAGACTTTAAAATTTGAAAAACACATGTAACACATTACTGTCCCTATTTCTTGTATTGAAGAACATTTTAGCTTTTTTTGTGTGGTTTTTTCTTCTATTCTGAGGGAGGGTCCGGGGAGAGACCAATACAATTAAATGTCAAGCACAGGGCACTTACACAACAGGGGGAATGTGTTGTGCTTCTCCATCAAGTACAGGGTGATGGAAAACTAGAGGAGAGGGACGATGACACAGAGTCCATTTGTAGCGGTGACTGAGAAGTTATCTTCTCGACATTCCTGCAGTGGAGTTTTTGGAGGTCACTATTCACTTCATGAAGAAGGCGGGGCTGCCCCTGGACAAAAGGGGGTCGTATCTTGCGAGATGGAAACGTTCTTCTTCCAGTACTTTCAACCATAAGTACTTGATGTAAATATTCGTTGTGCCAGGCGGTCTCTTGCTCCACCCTCAGGTCCGGAGAGAGTATGATTCTTTAACCGCACCCTGGGAGGCCACAGACAGGGCGGGGCAGGAACCCTACCCACTCTCATTTGCACCTCTGAGGAAGATGACCAATAAATTCTCCCTGGTCAACATCTGGCAGTGGAAACATCCTGACGCCTCTGAGGTGAGGGAGGGACGGGTGTCTCAGTCCCAGATTGACAAGTTCTACATTTTGAGAAGTCATGCGCATTACGTTTGCAGCATTAGGCTGGCACCGCTACTTAGTGGTTGTGTCGCTAGTTCTCACGCTAGCTAGACATACCACTGCCTATTGCCATTTTAACAATGCCTTGTAGGGGGATGAGGGACGTGGGTACCCGTGTTCTTTTTATGCACAGATGGTTTGTCGGGAATCTCAGGTTTGCAGTTGTCTGCGTCCCTGGGACTCGCGTGTCAATCTGATATGGGCAGCCTCACAGCAGATATATATATAGTGCAGCAAAACCTCACGGCTTAAGGTTCGTTTGCCCATTTTAAAAGCAGACCCAGACACAGAACAGTACTTTTTTTTCTTTTATAAAGCACTTACATGCACTTTTTTATTTACAGAAAATAAAGAAAAACTAAGTAAAGACCTAACTCCCACATGGAGTGCTAAACTAAACTTTTTCTTCTCAATCCTTAACTATAAACCAGATGGCTAAGCTGTTTATCGGTTGCAAAAAAACAGTGTTTCACACACAGTTTTACAATTTAATAACACAAAGGTTCATACAGTACCTTTTCTAGCTCACACAGACAGCCCATTACAAACATTTTGACCTGTTTAAATACCTGCCTGCTGATTACAGGCAGGTGACACTAATTCAATTATATATATATATATATATATATATATATATATATATATATATATATATATATATATATATATAATGTATTTTTTTTTTTAATCATGCAGGTAATACAACTGTATTGTGTGAGGTACAAGCCTCAGAATGTTGGCGGGCCCATACTCTATGTTGCAGTTCCTGCTGTGGAGAGTTGGAAAACATGGACCTGGATATTTCTTGGATCGGAGCAGACTGAAGGACTGAACACTATTGCATTGCGCCCCTTCCGTGTGAACTCTTGTGCATGGTTTCGGTTTTACTGAAATCCATTTCATGCTTTCTTAATGACTGCTTCCCAAGCATAAACAACTGTGTTCAAAAGACGTTAGCGGCTGTTGACAGAAAGAGAGAAATGCAGTCATTTAATTCTCCCTACTACTCATTGATCGTATTCGTTCTTTTAGACAGAAAAAAACACTCGGTTTGTGGCTTTTAGTGTTTGTTTCTTATTGTTAAAAACTTGCAGAGTGCCTACGAAGAGAAAAAGAGCACCTTGCCGGATCTACGGCTCCAGAGGTCCTACTAATATAAGAGGCTATTGGTCAGTTGTTAAATACACGTTAATAATAAATAATGTTAAACACGTTGAAGAAGTATTTTGCTTTTTATTTTCATTTTAACAATATACAGTACCAAACCGATCACAGTGTTGAGAATTGTGAATACCACGGTTTTTGATTGTAAAAATTAACAAATGATTATAAAAAAAGGTTATAAAAGAAAACAAATTGTAACTGTATGTTTGCATGACTTAATTTCCTCGATGTATTAAAAGATTAATCAACCAGATGTTTATTGCTCTATATTTGTTATTCGTACTATTTGCAGTAACTACAGTGATTATCCAAGTCACAGTATTACTATCTGTTGTTGGTGCAACTAACATTGTTGTTGAAGCTGAGATGAGAAATCGTTGGTTCCAATTTGGCCAATCACTATTGCCTGTGACAAGAAAAGTAATGAAGTGTCTAATGTGGCTTACCTCATCAAACTTTATTGGCTTCATTCTATGCATGATTTATAAATTGTAACATTAAAACAGATATTTATTGTTAATGCCTTTCTGTAAGTGGTAAATGTGAGGAGGCTTAACTTAGGAGTTAAAGCTGCT
Organism: Acipenser oxyrinchus oxyrinchus; assembly: GCA_030684275.1. Classification (NCBI taxonomy): domain Eukaryota; kingdom Metazoa; phylum Chordata; class Actinopteri; order Acipenseriformes; family Acipenseridae; genus Acipenser; species Acipenser oxyrinchus. Next base: position 37,361,444 of record CM060253.1, on the reverse strand, counting down.
GAAACTCATAAGCGTATTTAAAAAAAAAAATAATAATAATAATTACAAGCGATCACAAAACAGTATCCTATAGTCATAACCAAAGTCCTGGTGTGATCCTCTCACTTATCAATATAACTGGGAATTATTTCTCAATACTTTTGTAAATATAATGCTTAACTTTTTTTTTCCAGCACCTTATATAACTAGCCCATTTCGCAATCCTCATGTTTATTTTCTCAAATTCATGCTTCTTCTTCACAACAGTTAAGGTGAGATATTTGAATCATACCAAGGTGCCTTCATAGTTTGTTAGCTGTTTACTTAACACACATTGCAGTGGCAAACAGATTGCCCTATACATTATGCATTGTCAACAAACATTTCAAATGTACATTTTTATTTAGTTCAGAGATAAGGGAGATTGTGCACACACAGCTGTGCCAGCGGTAGCTATAGAGGAAGATGTATGTGTGCAGTGTAACAGATAAAGCGGGTATGCAAGTAATTGACATCAAAAAAGCATGTTTATTTTATGCAGGGAGTATACATTATGTACATTTATTATATATTGTGTGTAATTCCAATACTGCACATATAAAAGTATTCATAAAAAGTGATACTAACTGGTGCTTACCTGATACTAACTGATGTGCATCAGATATTAAGTGGTGCACATGAGATACTAACTTTTTTTCCCCCACAATGTTCCTTTAGGTGTTCCGTAGCTTTTGCTCTACTGCAAATTGAAAAAAAAGAAGAAAAAAAAACTACAAACGTTTTGCAGATCAAATTAGCAGCAAGAACCAACGTTCCCACAGAAATCAGAGGTTTTTATTATTATTATTATTATTATTATTATTATTATTATTATTATTATTATTATTATTATTATTATTATTTTTACAGTTGTTTTCATTTTTTTACTGTATGTATAGAGATAAGTATTTAATGCAAACGTTGCACTGAAGCAAAAAAGGTAACTGCATAGTAAACGCATGGGCAAAGTATCCTGCACAATTACTTTACAAAGGCAATCATTTATAATAAGCCTCAGTTCACCTTCTTGAACAAATACAACCAATTACATAAGCATCTTGAATATTTTTTAGATATTAATTATTCTTTATATCCTAATAAAAAACGGTAAAGCATTTGCTTTTCCTGTAAGTATAAGAAGTAACTAATACCGTATATTACATTTTAGACTATATTTGAAATCCTTAGCGTCTGTATTATAACAAAAACAGAAATAGTAGTGTCCAAACTGATCACTGTATTTTTACTTAACAAATTCTCGCCGTTTCTATTTTCCAAATCAATACCTTATCGCTACAGTATTAAAGTGTGCAATACTCACGCTAACCAACAACGGACGAAATACAACCAGCGACTCTCTACGACAATAAGATCTCAATGTTAAAATATAAAGTATTGAGACAACAGACATCGGAATTGGTATTACGATTGAGAAATTTCACAATGAAAAGAAAAATAAACTCGTAACACTTCCTTTACAACCGGCTCTGCTTTCTCCTCTCTGCTTGACATTGCCCATAATGTATTGCCATTGCGTGCAAATGCTGCCTCAGCTAATTGCAGTTTCCGTTGGGTCCTAGAGCCCTCTCTAGTGGTTGTACAGATACATTATTGAGAAATACAAGTTTTAGTACTGCTGCAATGTAAGGACTAGAGACAGAGGTATTTTTTTTGCAGAGTACAAGTTATTTACTGAAACTGACTCTGCAGAAGCAAATTAACTGCATTTCATAAAAACAATACACAAATAAACACATTTATACATGATGAACACTGTGGCTTGCTTGATGCCGTTATAGCTACTAGTGATTTAATAGCCTTTTTTCCTCAGCATCCACTTTGTACTGCACATAAAGAATGCATATTCGATTGTAAATGGTGATCTCCAAGCAGTCAATATTCGCTTTCTTTCATGCCTCCTTCAGCCTTATCAAAAACTGTGAAATGATGTGAAGACCCTTTGCTGTGTTCAAAGAAGCCAATTAACAAATCTAATCTAGTGGTAACAGCAGCAGTGGTCCTTGGCTTACTTTAATCAACACCTCTAAAACAATCTTAACAGAAAATGTGTTTTATTTGATTCAGTCACAGCTCTGTTGACTTGCACCAATCTTTAAACAACAAATAGTCTCGCTGGGTCACAACATTTGCAGACCTACAAATTTCTTCAATAATATTTAAAACCTGTTGCTGCACAGATGGCCTAGCTGATTAAACATCTAAATTAATACACTACTTGTCAGTGCTGTTATCTTACATTATTGATATTTAAAACTAGATATATGTACTGGAACTGACTTTGCAGAAGCAAATTAACTGCATTGCATATAAACAAGACACAAATAAACATATATATATATATATATATATATATATATATATATATATATATATATATATATATATATATATATATACACACACTGCTGTGCAAGTCTTAGACACATTCAGGAGTTATAATGTATATCGATGTTGTGAGCATCAGCGGTTTACTCCCGGCCTCCACTGGTGATTTCTGCTGTTGTGGCAGCTTTGACTGTTGATGCAGCTTGGTTTGGGTGGGGGGAGGCCAGGCTTGTCATTTAGCTGACTTTGGTTCGCGTTGATCAGGGTCTTCAAGAACTTGTCATCACAGCAACTCAGGGTGAACTGTGCATGGGCAGCTGGTGTGAGGTGTTGTGGTGGCTAGTCCATCACATTTACACAGTGGTTCTCAACAGGGGAGGCAACCAGAAAAAAAAAGTAAAACTTTATATATATACAGTGGCTCTCAAAAGTATTCACCCCCCTTGGACTTTTCCACATTTTATTGTGTTACAACATGGAATCAAAATGGATTTAATTAGGAGTTTTTGCCACTGATCAACACAAAAAAAGTCCATAATGTCAAAGTGAAAAATAAAATCTACAAATTGTTCTAAATTTATTACAAATACACAACGGAAAATAATTGATTGTATAAGTATTCACCCCCTTGAGTCAATATTTGGTAGAGGCATCTTTGGCAGCAATTACAGCCATGAGTCTATTTGGATAAGTCTCTACCAGCTTTGCACATCTGGGCACTGCAATTTTTGCCCATTCTTCTTTGCAAAATTGCTCAAGCTCCATCAAGTTGGATGGGGACCTTTGGTGAACAGCACTTTTCAACTCTTTCCACATATTCTCAATTGGATTGAGGTCCGGGCTTTGACTGGGCCACTCCAGGACATTGACTTTTTTGTTTTTAAGCCACTCCAGTGTGGCTTTGGCTGTATGTTTGGGGTCATTGTCCTGCTGGAAGATAAATCTTCTCCCAAGTCCCAGGTCTCTTGCAGACTTCAGCAGATTTTCCTCCAGGATTTCTCTGTACTTTGCTGCATCCATTTTGTCCTCTATCTTCACAAGCTTTCCAGGCCCTGACGCAGAGAAGCATCCCCATAGCATGATGCTGCCACCACCATGCTTCACGGTAGGGATGGTGTTCTCAGGGTAGCGCTTAGCGTTGAGGCCAAAAAGCTCTATTTTGGTCTCATCAGACCATAGAATCTTCTTCCACTTGGTCTCAGAGTCTCCCACATGCCTTCTGGCAAACTCTAGCCGAGATTTGATGTGAGTTTTTTTCAACAATGGCTTTCTTTGTGCCACTCTCCCATAAAGGCCAGTTTTGTGAAGCACCCGGGCTATTGTTGCAGTATGCACAGTGTCTCCCAGGTCAGCCGTGGAAGACTGTAACTCCTTTAGAGTTGCCATAGGCCTCTTGGTGGCCTCCCTGACTAGTGCCCTTCTCGCCCGGATACTCAGTTTTTGAGGACGGCCTGTTCTAGACAGATTCACAGTTGTGCCATATTCTCTCCATTTCTTAATAATGGACTTTACTGTGCTCTGGGGGATATTCAATGCCTTGGAAAAGTTCTTATAGCCTACCCCTGATTGGTGCTTTTGAAGAACCTTATTCCGGATTTGCTTTGAATGTTCTTTCGTCTTCATAATGTATTTTTTTAGGAAATATACTAACCAACTGTGGGACCTCCCCGAGACAGGTGTATTTAATCTGAAATAATGTGAAACACCTTAATTGCACACAGGTGGACTCCATTCAACTAATTACGTGACTTCTAAAGACAATTGGTTGCACCAGAGCTTATTTAGGTGTGTCATAGCAAAGGGGGTGAATACTTTTGCAATCAATTATTTTCTGTTTTATATTTGTAATTAATTTAGAACAATTTGTAGATTTTATTTTTCACTTTGACATTATGGACTTTTTTTGTGTTGATCAGTGGCAAAAACTCCTAATTAAATCCATTTTGATTCCATGTTGTAACACAATAAAATGTGGAAAAGTCCAAGGGGGGTGAATACTTTTGAGAGCTACTGTATATATATATATATATATATATATATATATATATATATATATATGATGTATGCTGATGCGCCAGGGAGGCAAATAAGCTGATCCCTGGAGCCAGCATTACACTTCAGCCATCAACACCAGACAGAAGGATATCTATTATTATTATTTATTATTATTTGTTTATTTAGCAGACGCCTTTATCCAAAGTGACTCACAGAGACTAGGGTGTGTGAACTATGCATCAGCTGCAGAGTCACTTACAACTATGTCTCACACGAAAGACGGAGCACAAGGAGGTTAAGTGACTTGCTCAGGGTCACACAATGAGTCAGTGGCTGAGGTGGGATTTGAACCGGGGACCTCTTGGTTACAAGCCCTTTTCTTTAACCACTGGACCACACAGCCTCATCATATGGAAGGAAACGTAAATGGACAGAGACACAGATGGATCACATTAGTTTACTGTAAAGCTACGTCTTAGTTGGTGCTTATCTTGGCGAGAGCCGAGTTCAAATCAGCAATTTTTAACATCTACTCTCGTGTAATGGAAATCATTTATATATATATATATATATATATATAGATAAATCAAAAATCATTTGAAAGATGAGCATATTACCATAGCATTTAGATAAACCAGTATATAAATTGGTTTAGTATCTTTCTCTTTAAGAAACAATGAAAGAAGAGTTAAATGCAACTTTTGCTTGGTATACAAGTTGTGTTTCATGCAGCCTTTTATCTCACCACCTACAGTGTTGAGAAGCCTATTGAACATTAAACAAAAATAATGCCGTCAGACAGTTCATACATAGTGGGACACTTAAAGCTGTGCTGCCTGCCGCTTGTGGCATTGTTGGAACGATACCAAAAAAAAACATATCACAAGTAATAAGGTTTCTTTTTAAATGCCTTAGTTACATGGTATTAACTGTTTAATACTGTTTATGGCATTCTTTATAACACCCTATTGTTTATAATTTGACCTTGAACTAAAATGTTAAGTTGTAACATTGGCTGCATAACGTAATGGACTCCTGGCTTATGCATAGCCTACACTTTTGAGAGGTAATATTCAGCACATTTGCATATCTCCTCCAAGTAACGGAGAGAGTACAAGGCTTGGTATCAAGTTGTGGGTAGGCTATGAGTGTCATATTCGTGGACTTTGTCATTATTGCAACGTTGCATTGTGCTTGCTAAACAACATCTACAAGTCAAAAGCTTTTTCTATTATACAGTAATTGCAATAGATTTTTTATATTTATATTGCACCCTACTACATTTTTTTCCCAGTAAGTGACCTTATTTCAAAATTGTATCCACCTTTCTTTACTATGGCAAGAGCATATTTATGCATGTTGTTCAAAATGTTACATATATTTTCAATATAATTATATTTAGAGCAGCAAGGACCTTTGAACACAACAGATTCACACTTGTTACATTTCAGTTGTGGTACTGTTTATTTGGTTCTCTGGTTTCAGCTATTATTTTACAAAACCTACTGCTATCTCCCCGAGTCTTGATATGCAGATTGTCCTGTCTCTAAAGTTATTATTAAAGTGATTGACCACAGAATGTACAACAACCAATTCAAACTTGAGTGCTACCAAAACCATCTGAAATGTTTAAATATTCTATTTTGTATATTACAGTACAATACAATCATATACTACAGGGCTGAAAGAGCAGCATTAATAGATACAATAGTGTTGTGTATTGGCTGTGTCAGATTAAAGGTTATGTCACTTAGGCTATGTTAAAGGTCAACAGTGACACCTGCTATTTATCAATGAAAGCAAGGTGGGGATTCAGAATACGAAATATGAAAAATGGATGTGATTTATTTTTTACATCTTTTACAACGATTGCTGAATCTGTTATGTTCAAAGGTCCTTGCTGCTCTAAATGAAATTATATTGCAGACAGTATCACAGCTACAAGAATGTCATTCAGTATGATACATTAAGTGCAGCTTTTGACACCATTGATCACTCGGTTTTAATTGATTGCCTTGAAAATATGGTGGGACTGTCAGGTACTGTCCTGTCCTGGTTCCGGTCCTTTCTCTCTAACAGGTTTCAGTTTGTTAAAATTGAGGAGACCTCTTTTTTGTCAAAGGTTGTGGGGTCCCCCAGGCTTCGATTCTTGGTCCAATTCTATTTTCTCTTGATATGCTATCCTTAAGTAATAGTATTCATAGACATGGAGTTAATTTTCACTGTTACGTTGATGATACTCAGCTTTACCTGTCCCTCAAGCAGAGTGATGGATCGGCTGCTAATATTTTGAAAACCTGTCTTGCTGACATAAAAAAATGGGATGTTTAAAAACTTCCTAATGCTAAATTCAGACAAACCAGAAGTGATGATATTGGGGCCTCAGAAATAATACAAGAATACATACTCGTCTGATTTTGTACTTGACGGTGTTTGTACAGATTTTAGAGCAGAAATTAAACAACTTAGGTGTCATTTTTCACCTAGACCTCTCATTTGAGGCACACATTTAAGAAACATTGCCAGATTGAGAGGTATTTTTTCCAGACAGGATGCAGGGAGATTGATGCATGCTTTTATATCATCAAGAATTGATTATTGTAATGGTCTTTTAATTGGTATTGGCAGCAATGTGATATCTATGACTGTTATTACTTTAATTATTTATTTATTTATACTGCTGATTGTTATTTTTATTGTTTTATTGTTTTTGTTTTTCTTCACGTGAAGCGCTTTGTGGCGGCTCTCAATAAAGGCACTATAAAAAATAAAGATTGATTGTTTGATTGATACTGGGACTGTCATGAAAGCTAGGTCTAGTTATCTTAATCAGGGTAATTTAAACACAGTATGCACACAATTAAATGGCTAACAAAAAAGCTTTTAAAGCCATTATGCATAATTTAGTTTTCCTGATTTTATTTATGGATAAAGCCTTCTTGTACTCCTGACTGCATATTTATTATGAGTATAAGGTTCAGGTTGAACCCTGCACAGAAAATGAACATCGGCATCCAGGAGTAATTTAAATAAACAAAAGTGGACAGGGTAATAACTCTTTGAGGTTTAGCAATGGAGTGGAAATCCCTCCTCCATATAGGTGTGCAAAAAACATTTCTGATTTAATTAAGGTTAGGTGATTGGATTTACTGGAGATTTCTCAAGCATATTCTAATTTGTTTTGTCTTTGCTTCTGAGGACAATAATGGGTTAATTTTAGTAGGCAGGATCACTGAAAACTGTAAATATTGGATTTCTAATGGCTGCTCTGTATGTATGTCACTCACAGACAAAGCACAGCATTTTAACAGAGTATGCTAATGATATACAGCACCCAATATCAGACTTATCAAAATATCGCTTTTCTGTTTTAGCAAAGCATTATGTTTGTTGTTATATTTCCAACAATGAATAATGGAACACAACTGAATAAATTCTCTTTTTATGTTGTATCCACGTTTTATTATAGCAATATGGTTTCAACTTCGCTTCAATGTTAAACTCTGATTTTCGACCATTAATTGCTACAATTATGTGGAATTTGTCTGCTACTGACTAAACAAATCAAATGCTTGTATGACGAATACATATTTTAACAAATTGAAAGACCACCTTCAAAGGGATTTTTCACTCATCAGAAAAAAACTTGCACTCGCTATATACACTGCCTTGCATAAGTGTTCACCCCCCTTGGACTTTTCCACATTTTGAAGTGTTACAACCTGGAATTAAAATGGATTTAATTAGGATTTTTTTCATTGATCTACACAAAATATTCCATAATGTTAAAGTGGGGAAAAAACCTACATATTTTTCAAAATTATTTACAAATAAAAAACTGAAAAGTCTTTATTGCATAAGTATTCACCCCCTTTGCTGTGACACCCCTAAATAAGCTCTGGTGCAACCAATTGCCTTCAGAAGTCACATAAGTAGTTGAATAGAGTCCACCTGTGTGCAATTAAAGTGTCACATGATCTCAGATTAAATACACCTGTTTCTGGAAGGCCCCAGGGTTTGTTAGAGAGCATATCTAAACAAACAGCATCATGAAGACCAAGGAGCTATCAAAACAAGCCCGTGATAAAGTTCTGGAGAAGCACCAATCAGGGTTGGGTTTTAAAAAAATATCCCAAACTTTGAACATCCCCCGGAGCACCGTTAAATCCATTAATAAAAAATGGAAAGAATATGGCACAACCGCGACTCTGCCTAGAGAAGGCCATCCACCAAAACTCAGTGACCAGGTAAGGAGGGCATGAGTCAGCAACAAAGAGGCCAATGGTAACTCTGAAGGAGCTGGAGAGATCCACAGCTGAGATGGGAGAAACCGTCCATGGGACAACTATAACCCGGACGCTCCACAAAGCTGGGCTTTATGGAAGAGTGGCGAGAAGAAAGCCATTGCTGAAAAAAAACCATATCAAATCCTGTTTGAATTTTGCCAAAAGGCATGTGGGAGACACAGCAAACATGTGGAAAAAGGTTCTCTGGTCTGATGAGACCAAAATTGAACTTTGGCCTTAGCGAAAACGCTATGTGTGCGCAAAGCCAACACTGCACATCACCCTGAGAACACCATCCCTACGGTGAAGCATGGTGGTGGCAGCATCATGTAATGGGGATGCTTTTCATGGGCAGGGACTGGGAAACTGGTCAGGATTTTTTTTGTATACCGTGCTTAAAGTCACATCAGGCTTCTCTGCTGTCAGTTTCACTCTGGCTGTCATTGTAGTCAATGTCTGGCAGCGGGAATATGCACAAAGGAAACTAATCTGCAACTTATCTGATGGATGAGTCTGGTGAAATCAATAATGCAGTGTGATATATGAGTTTCAGGGCTTAGGATTTAAACTTAAGTCATTTCAAAATAAATTGATTGGTATATACCATCCCAGAGATAAGAATATAGTATCCTTACTGGGCAGTCGCCTGAATGATCTGTCTTGTAAGTTCATCACGTTTCTAAAACTAATAAAAAATTATACTGTCTCATGGCTGTATTATGACATGAATGACTGAATATTGCATGACATGTGGCTTTGCAATGTGCGTTGTCCATGCTTTTATTTTAACATGCTTTTGTAAACTGCCCCAAATAATAAAGAGTAGCAAGCAAGTGTACAGATCGTATGTACAAAAAGTCATACATCTTTTATCCCTGGTTGTTTCTTGCTGTTACACTCAGTGACAAATAACAAATGAATATGTAAATTAGGTACAGGACCTTGTTAAAAAAATGTGTTATTAGAAAAATTGTGTAAACCGAGTTCTAATGAGACTTGACTGTACAATTAAACCTTGTGTGTACTGACTAACGATTGATTAATATACAATAAAGTACTAAACAATGCAAAATATTGACCTATGTCTAGTAGAGCGAGATTGAAGAGATTGCATATGAAAAAACAATTGCATTCAGATTTTGAAGTGGGTGCAATAAGTAATAAAGTAAACACAATTAGAATAATTGCAGACATCAGTGTGTATTAAAATGTGAGAAGCGCCCAGCAAACAAGCCTGCCTGTCTCTGAGCCTAACTGGTGGTGAGAACAAACGATAGCTTGGCATTTCAAATTTAAAGGTGCATGCAGAGTGTCATTATTGTCAACATACATACCAGTGTGTATAAAAACCTACAGGTAAACAGTTTTAGTCTATGTTTTTGTAACTTTACAGAAAAGAATTCAAGCTGCCAATGTGATGGACAGGGTAGCATTCAGTGATAAGGGAGCAGTGAAACTGGCAGATAACTGACATTTTAAAATCTTAGCAATAACAACTTTAACAAGAAAAATGCAAATGTTTAGTGGAACTTTTCCTTGTTAAAGGTGTTGTTGCTAAAGTTTTAAAATAAATATTCTCACTTCTGCCATTTTCACTGCTCCCCTTATCACATCTCAGTGTCTTTTCCAAAAGCCTAACTTGCAGCAGAGTTATGGTTGGTATGGCGTTATTCTTTTGTGTCTTCAAGCTGTACCGTTGAAGTTCATTTAATTGTTTTTTTTCATGTAAGCTTCAAACCTAAATGCTAATGACACGTTTTCAATCCTAAATACTAATGGCATTTTTTGATAGATGCAAATGAAGGGTGAAAAAACGTTTTGCAAGATAAAATGGAATGGAATTAGATATATTTTACAGTAGGGTATGTTACAAGGTGATTGCTGTGGCTTCATTGTCAATCTATAGTAATCACCTAGTAGCTGCTCATTTTGTAAATGAAATATTAAGTATAATGTACGATGGCCCTGAAGTGCAAAACACAACAACATTAAGGAAAACGCTGCAACATTAAGGAAAACCTAACGACATTAAGAAAAACGCTGCAACATTAAGCAAAACACAACGACATTAAGGAAACGCTGCAACATTAAGGAAAACACAACGACATTAAGAAAAACACAACAACATTAAGAAGTGCAAAACACAACAACATTAAGGAAAACGCTGCAACATTAAGGAAAACACAACAACATTAAGAAAAACGCTGCAACATTAAGCAAAACACAACAACATTAAGGAAAACGCTGCAACATTAAGGAAAACACAACAACATTAAGAAAAACGCTGCAACATTAAGCAAAACACAACGACATTAAGGAAACGCTGCAACATTAAGGAAAACACAACGACATTAAGAAAAATGCTGCAACATTAACTTCAAACCGGAAAGGGTAGGTACATAGGAAAGGGGATTCCACATCACTGATAGGAGGAACAACCTGTCAATCACTGTGCTGTGGAACTGTGTGACGAACATAGTCCATATCAGTACAATATAATTTCCCTGCGCTTTGTCCTTAATATCATGTAAGGTATACTAAAATAAAATAAAAATAATAAAAAAAATAAAAAACATATTTTAGCACTGTGTTATGCATTTTAATTAATAATAATGATAATAATAAAGTAGCCTATAAGTGCTAAAATATGTTTTTTAATTTTTTTTTTATTAAGCTGGCAAGGAGGAATCGGTTGATGTTGGTTAAGATGATCGGAGCACGTTAAATGCCCCGTCTGGCAGGGTTTAACTTGGTCCGGCTTTTACCCATTCCTGTGTATTTACACACAAATATCTTTCTATATATATATATATATATATATATATATATATATATATAGAAAGATATTTGTGTGTAAATACATAGAATGGGTAAAAGCTGGACCAAGTTAAACCCTAGACAAGCATTTAACGTATATCATCATTAACCAACATCAATCGATATATATATATATATATATATATATATATATATATATATATATATATATATATATATATATATATATCTTACAAGATATTAAGGACAAAGTGCAGGGAAATTATATTGTATTAATATGGACTGTGTTCATCACACAGTTCCACAGCACAGTGATTGACAGGTTGTTCCTTCTATCAGTGATGTGGAACCCCTTTTCCTATGTACCTACCCTTTCCGGTTTGAAGTTAATGTTGCAGCGTTTTCCTTAATGTTGCAGCGTTTCCTTAATGTTGTTGTGTTTTGCACTTCAGGGCCACCGTAATAATGGACTACTTTTTAAGCAAGCACATTAAATGGTGAAGAACTCTGCCTAAAAATAGCACAAGCAACTGATTTAGAGAATCGGTATCTGAAGCACTCCAGTGGAGCAGTGCCTTTATTTCTCTCTAGGGGGAAAGACAGACCCTTCAAGGTATTGGAAGTGTGTGTGTGTGTGTGTGTGTGTGTGTGTGAGGTGGATAATAATGATACCCTATCATACACAATTATAGAAATAGCCATGGGGAATTGACAATGTTGTTAAATGAAATGGTGATAATAGTGAGCATCAAAGTTACAGAAAGTGAAATATATGTCATTTTTTTATGAATGTTCTTGAATATTTAATTGATGTTAAAGCCCTTTAGTTGGAATGTTAGGAATCAACTTTCTACATTATTTAACACTTACTAACCCTGGCGTCCCAGGGGGCATACTGTAATTCCTAAATCATCCATAATGGAAATGGGCATTCAAAAATCTGCTAAAAATGATTAATTATGAATTTTTATTGGGAGACTTGGTTAAAACTCAAGGGTTTATCCTTGAGTGTTTTTTTTTTCAATAAACAAATAAAGTAAATGAACAAATGCAAAACAATTTTCTATAAAAAAGGACAAAAAGGCTAAATGTATATTGCTTTGTGAGGATCTATATTCATTCCTTCCAGGACTTATCGGTATGAGTCACAGTGACCCAGCATTGTCTCTTACTCCCTGCTTATGACCATAATTTAATTGCTTGGTCTAGCTGTCTATCTGATAGTGTGGTAAAGTACAGTATCTGTTTAATATATGTACAAAATTATATACAAAATCTACATTATGATTAAAATGTGATATATTCAAAGTTCTACATTTGCTATGTTAGGGATACTTGTTTGTACTTATTACTCGGCATACCCCTGCTTAGCTGGATATTTTAACAGGTCATCCGATTTTATTATTACAACTGAAACCCTGGTGATACCAGCTCCTGTATCCACATGTGAGGAACAACCAGACATCTATAACGGAGACCCTTGTAAATATTATTAGTAAATCGCGGTAGATAATAAACATTTGGTAACACTTTATATTAAGGTGCTGCTTATTAATGTTTTATAAATGCTTTATAAATATATAATATATGGTTAATAACTATATGTTAGAGTGTTAATAAAGGCTTGCATTTTAAATGGTTTATAACTATGTAATAGCCATGTACATAATTACTTTTAAACATCCCAAAGTAGAATAGGTGGCTAACTCTAACCCCATTATACTTTGGGATGTTTAAACTTAATTCCGTCTATGGCTATGGCTATTGCATTGTTATAAATAAGCTTGCTACTATTCGATTTTAATTTTTTACCAAATTAACGATTAATATCGATGTTTATTTTTGAAAGAATTTACCGCTTTTTTCAATCTTTATTTTTCAATTCAAGCAGAGAATAGGTGAAATTGACCTTTATGCTTTAAACACCAGACTTTTTATGCCATTGAGAAACGTCTCATTTTGAGAAACCTCTTTATCATATTCACCATGCAATAAAACCATGGTTACCAACATTCTAATTGAAATAACATTTGGTCACAGCAAAGCTATACCTTGTAAAGCTAAAGTTCCTATACAAATTAAATGCACAGAACAAAACATTAGACAGTTGAACAGAACTAACTTGCACTTATTATTCTGAGCTCTGCCTGCTTCAGCACAGGTGGACCCACTGGAAGCAAGGCAGACAGGCCCGCTTCATCCTGCCGCAGAGACTTCAGCGATCGATCAGGGTATTGTGCACAATACTCATGAAGTGTTTTTCTCTTGCGCCCCATTTTCAAATCAAACTAGTAACTGTCACCGTATATACCTATAATAACAAAAGCTTACCTACACCTTAACCAGCTAATTTCAAAGTAGGCGCTTTGAATGACAGGCACTGTAACAATCAAATAAAAATGCACAGTCGGTCTTACTGACTGACAGTCATTTATAAACGAATGAGAGCATTCTTGCACTGCTTCAGCCAACGAGATCTGTCAGAACATGGTGAAATGACTGACGGTAAAAAAAGTACACTAGCCTAGCGACCCCTAGCCATTCAGAGCGGAACGGAGACAGGACAGACAGCAAGTATAAAAACTACACAGACTAGAGATGATTTCTAAATTTCTTATTTTTGGTAAGAAAAAAAATAGCGAGTGGTTTTACCAACCTTTATCCTATATAAATTGATTTCAGTCGAACTCATATTTTTTGGGAATTCGACATTTAACACGCTTTACCGATTAAAATCGAAAAGTAGCAAGCCTCGTTATAAACCATCTATAATGCTTTATTGACACTCTGTAACATAGTTATTAAGCATTGACTATATATTTATAAAACCTTTATAAAACATTAACAAGCAGCACCTTAATATAAAGTGTTACCAAACATTTTAATGTAAAGCAATTTGTGTATTGTGTATTGTTTTGATTTAGCTTCATAAAAAGTAGAAAACACACATTTGTACAGACCTCAGTTGATGCGACTGGGAAAAATCTCTTGACTCCTTGTTCTTCAATCCATGATGCACTACCACTACCTCAGCAGCAGGCAAGGCAAGATGATGTGGTTGTCATTCTAAGTTAGATCAATACTAACCTTATTGAAATATTATGAAAAACACAGCATGCTATAACAGTGAGAGCCAAACACCAGAATCACTTTCAGAGGTTTCATAGCATTACCTATTCAAACAGGCATTCACCCTTTTCCAAGACATTTTTATGCCAACATGGCAGCAATCTATTGCTCCAACTACACAGAGAATGAGGCATGTTATACAATTCCTGTTCAATCTTCAGCTTCAGTGAATTTACTGAACTGATATGCATTATTTACCAAAGCAGTTGTATGACATTATTAATTGTGGATTGTGAGGCACCCAATACGCCCCGTGGTCTAGAAAAAGCAACAGGCACCGAAGGCCAAATGAGCACTAATCATTCCTTTCTCTGATTAGTGGCACATGTTTGGGCTATATCTTTGTGCTGAAGTATACACAGGTACAGTCTCTCTATCGTATCTGAAACAACCAAGCCTAAAGGGTGTCTGGAAGATCAAGATGGATTGTGTGGCTTTAGTCTGCCTCTCTTTATCATCTACCAGGACCCAAAATGCATTGATATCTGTTGTACTGCATGCCACTGCAACTGATTAAGCCTCTATACATTGTGGATACATTGTTTCCGTATTATTTAATTGAATAAGGGTGTTGTTATATATGTGCTCTTGCTGTTTCTTTAAATTTCCATGTTGCTCCAGGACCATGACAGACTTTTTTATTGTGGGTTTTTATTTGTTTATACATTGTATGGAGTTCACAGTTTGCTTGTTAATGTGCCCCCCTTCTCCCCTTTACATGATGCTTTCATCTATAAAAATAAGCCTGTGATAAATTTGTCAGGTTCCATATTGTCTTCAATAGTGGATGAAAGGTAGCACAAAATCAACCCATACCTCACAGCATCTCCCAGAAACAGAGCATTATCCCATCATCATAAATGGTAAGGGGAACTGTCTCATTTACTTTAATTATGCTGTTTGGTACAGCTATAGATCTGCTATCTTTATAGTGTTGGCAAAAGGGAAATGTAATCTTGGCCCTAGATGATTATCTTTATTGCTGTAGTTTGTGTTTGTTTAGGTACTGTTAGGGGTGCGTTTATCAGTGGGGCTCTAGTATGATATTTTTTTCATATGTGAAAAACCTTATTTCCTCATGCCTCCTTTATAAACTGGTCATTTTTTTTAGTATACTGTATGCAGCCATTGCCTTCTAAAAATACTAAAGAGAGAACTCTGTATAATATTACAGTACAATATTAAACTTTGCTATTGAAACCGAAATGTTTCCTGACACAAAAAACTTAAAATGTAGCTTAACTAAAATAAATAAATAAATAAATAAATAAATAAATTTTAAAAAATGCCTTTTGGCCAAATTGTATCTGTTATTGTGTTCAAAAGCTGTGTGTTGTGTAGCTGCATCACTTTCCAGTACATGCTGACAATGTCCAATCAGAGTTTACACCATAGTAATCAAAGTACAGTCAGCTATGCTGAGAGTCATCAATGATCTTTTAGTAAAGGGCAGACAATGGCTGTCTGACCGTGTAGATTCTTTTAGACTTATCTACTGTCTTTGATTCCAAAGGCCATTCCATCCTTTTATCTTGACTACGATCAGACATTGGTCTTTCCAACACAGAACTTAAGTGGTTTTATTCTGAGGGCATTCTTAGTTTTCCTGAAGGGCTGAAACTTTAATTGGGAGCTGTTGGGACCAAGCAGAAAGGCTACAGTCCGTAGATCCATGCTGGGTGATGTAAAAATGTGTAAGCTCTTGGTGCTGTGTACTCAGTAGTTCTCTGATGTGGTTGTGTGGGGGATGGGCTTGCATGATCTGTTGGGTTTCTCTTTTTAAATAGGGTTTACTATTGTTCTATGGTACTTAAAAGTTTTGGTCATTTAGGATGTGAGATACAGTTGCACTGAATAGATTAAATTATATTGCTGTTAAAACTAGTATTCTTTTACAGTTGTGAACATTTTTGCATACCTGGAAGAGCTTCTGTCCCAAGTTTGTTTTTACCCAAATCAGAGAGACACAATTTCTTCAGGGTTACCCAGACTACCAGGCTGTACGTATTTCAAATACAAAAAAAGTGCAGATTTGTGGCATTCTAGTAGACCTACAGGTCCATGAATGATCCCTACAGTTATGTGTAGATCTGCACAGCATGATATCACGTAGCTGCAAACCAATACAATGGTTCATGGATGATTTACATGCTGATGTCAATAAAAGTAACCAGAGACTGCCATCTTGGGCAGTAAGCGAGTGTGTAAGAGTGGTGGGCAATTCACTGACACAGAGACAAAACCTTATTTGCAACGCGGCTCAGGTGCACTGATTTATTTTTACCCGCAGAGGGCGCTGTTGTCCGTGGCCTGAATAGTGGCAGCAGTAAACAGGACCACAAGGTTACCAATACTGGTATACAGTCCAGTGCACATACAAGTGCTCAAAAAAAATAATGTAAACAAAAGGCAAAAGAAAAAGGGAAAATAACACACAGTAATAAATCTACAAAAAAAAAGTTGCTGCACTCGGCAGCGTTACCCCAACCGTCGCTATCCGTACGGCCCTGGGTCTCTGTCCTATATTCACCCGTTCCCTCACCCTGCTCGTACAATTAGGGGTTCTGCTCCTAAAAATTCCTTTTCTTTTTCTTTTTAATTAATTATTTAGTGTGCTCGTTCTTCTCCGACCGTGCTCGGTCCGGCAGCAGAGCTTCCGCCAGCTGGCTCATTTTATCTTAGAGGGGCAAGCCAAGGGAACAACAGAGCGTTATCTTATAGGGTCAGCAATCCCCCAAGACCCGCTTCTCAGCCACTCAGAGAGAGGGAAACCCTCTTCCCCACCTCTCCGTGTCACTGCCATGACTGACAGGCGACTCTACGAGGCTGCTGCCCCCTTCCTGCGGTACCATGCATGTGTCAGAGAGTCAGCATAGATCTTGCCCCCGTCACAGCAGGTATAAATAATATTACTGCCATTATGAACATTTCCTTGTATTGAATTAAATTAGGGTGCTTAAACCAAAGACACTATTATAGAGTTTAACATTCTAGGCTTAGCAGTGGGATAATGACTCCTTTACTGGTTTGTTTTATGTGGAATAAAAACCCAGTTATGAGACAGAATCATCATTTTATATATGGAAATTATAATGCAAGTATTTGAGATATTTCTAAACAATTAGATAAATGCCATACTTTGAAGATTTTTTCAAGGTTACTTATTAAATATTTTTTTATAGACGGTCAAATTGTCTTGACAGATGATTTTAAAAGGTGCATTAATTTAAATGGATTTTGTGCTTTAGTATAATTAGGTTACAGTTGGTTTGAAAAACAAAACAATCTATTATTTTGCGTTACTAAAATTGTCTTGTGGGAAAATGACTGAATGAATTTGTATGCTACAGATAAAAGCTTATACTTTGAGACTAACCCCATTTTTATTGCATCTATTGTAGCATAAAAGTATCCAGCCAGGTACTGTCAGCCCATGGTCTACCATAAATCATGTCTGCTGTATCATCCCAGGATGCTAACTGATGGGGCAAAAATAACACAATCTCAAATGGCCTTTTGGCCTACATAAAGACTGCAGTGTAATCGCGGATTTCTGTATCAATGGACATTTGTTCACAGTAGTTGTTTTTCCTCCTTTTTGCTGCTAAGAGTAGCTAGGTTGCATTTAAGCAATATCATTTTGTATTTGATTTTTGTAGCCTTAACACAAATTTATTTGAGTTAAAAAGAATCATTCAGAATGACTGCAAACATGAAAAGGATATTACAAAAAATATGAAAAATGAAATTTGAAGCTACTTGCTCTTTAACTTAAAGTAAATTGTACTTACTCGTTAGCTGCATGTTTAATTACAACACAAAAGTGAATCACACAGCACTAAATACACATGTAATGAAAATGTAATTCATACTCAAGTGTTGCCAAATGATTGTTGAGAATTATTTTTATTTTTATTTTATTATTTTGGTAAACAAAAACAAAAAGTAATTACATGTAGCATATTTAAAAAACAGAAATATATTGTTGATGCGAAAGCAGTGCATTCAGTTTTTTCTTCTAAGGGAATATGTTATGTTATGCATATTCTACTTTTCTTTTCATACTATATTCATAAGGACTGTCAAGGTCAGGTCTTGTTTATGCAGAACCGGTTACGATGAGATGACTAATTTCACTGCCATTGTTTCCCTGCAGTGAATTGTTAGTCTGTCCTTGAAATAATAACAATATTAATAAAAAAAATGTTGTATGTGTATTCTCTAAAAAAGCAAGACTTGGTGTTCACATTCAGTAGAATTAAATTAATGACAAGGCTAACAATTGACTGATTGTTTCATGCCATGTGAAATTTGTGAGAACTGAATGTAGTAGTCATTATTTAGATAATGAACTATGCATTGTTCTGGCTTAACAACGCTGTTGTTTTCAACAGTTTGGGAGCTGACTGCATTCCTTTCTGTTCATTGTCTAGTATCTGATGAAATCTAGACCAGATGTGGCCACACTTGTTCTTGGTTTATTCAGCAAAATATTGCCTTCAAAATGTATTATTGCACAGAGAATTATCAGACATACAGTATTAATTTAAAAAGGGCCCTTGTATGTGGTGAGGGGAGGCAGGATAACCTCCTCTTAGAATTTCCTGCAATGATTTCTGTAATGTTTCATTTGGATTTAAGGGATTTAAACATTTCCTATTCATAAGGTTGACTCAGAAGGAAGTAGTTTCAGTTGAATGACAGATGCCAAAGAAGCCCTGTCTAGCTCTGCAACCATGCACATACTGTAAACACACACAGGGATTTCTAGCTGCACCCCTCAAAACAAACACCCACATTAATAAACAAGGTTTAAATAAATCTCCTCAAGACTCAGGTCCCTGTAGAAAAACAACCATACAGCATGCAGTTTGATTTATATTAAAGCTGCTGAATACATCGGTCAGAGTTGAGATTGCTTTGCAAACAAGACTGAAATCCCCCAAGGGCGTACTGCCATATAACAACAATATAAGCCTTCAGTACAGAACAACCTAGCAGCTAAGCCTCAGGAAGTGATGAAAAAGGTTCCTTTGAAATGAAAGTTTGCATTACTGTGTGAAATTCCCAAAGGGTAAATACTGTGCATCAGTGGTGGAGGAAGCTTGTTATGTTTGGGGGTGCGAAGCTTCCTCTGTGCTTTTTTCACAATTTGTGAGTTAATATTGAAAATAATTAAGGCCCTACATAAATCGTAGTGAGATCTTCAAAAAATGCAGCTCAACTGCGACCAAAGCATGTCTTAATTATGAAGGTTAAAAAAGCCATACAAACAGCATTTTATAAAAAATACCAATCTGAAATGGTAGAAATGTTAAATAACTAGCACTTTTTAATGGCAATTACATATATATATATATATATATATATATATATATATATATATATATATATATATATATATATATATACATTACTGTGCAAAAGTTTTAGGCAGGTGTGAAAAAATGCTGTAAAGTAAGAATGCTTTCAAAAAATAGACATGTTAATAGTTTATATTTATCAATTAACAAAATGCAAAGTGAGTGAACAGAAGAAAAATCTACATCAAATCAATATTTGGTGTGACCACCCTTGCCTTCAAAACAGCATCAATTCTTCTAGGTACACTTGCACACAGTTTTGAAGGAACTTGGCAGGTAGGTTGGCCCAAACATCTTGGAGAACTAACCACAGTTCTTCTGTGGATTTAGGCAGCCTCAGTTGCTTCTCTCTTCATGTAATCCCAGACAGACTCGATGATGTTGAGATCAGGGCTCTGTGGGGGCCATACCATCACTTCCAGGACTCCTTGTTC
This sequence comes from Acipenser oxyrinchus oxyrinchus, assembly GCA_030684275.1. Lineage (NCBI taxonomy): Eukaryota > Metazoa > Chordata > Actinopteri > Acipenseriformes > Acipenseridae > Acipenser > Acipenser oxyrinchus. Next base: position 37,341,095 of record CM060253.1, on the reverse strand, counting down.
TTCTTTACGCTGAATGACTTTCGCTGTATGTTTAGGGTCGTTGTCATGCTGCAGAATAAATTTGGGGCCAATCAGATGCCTCCCTGAAGGTATTGCATGATGGATAAGTATCTGCCTGTACTTCTCAGCATTGAGGAGACCATTAATTCTGACCAAATCCCCAACTCCATTTGCAGAAATGCAGCCCCAAACTTGCAAGGAACCTCCACCATGCTTCTCTGTTGCCTGCAGACACTCATTCGTGTACCGCTCTCCAGCCCTTCGGTGAACAAACTGCCTTCTGCTACAGCCAAATATTTCAAATTTTGACTCATCAGTCCAGAGCACCTGCTGCCATTTTTCTGCACCCCAGTTCCTGTGTTTTTGTGCATAGTTGAGTCGCTTGGCCTTGTTTCCATGTCGGAGGTATGGCTTTTGGCGCTAAGTCTTCCATGAAGGCCACTTCTGATCAGACTTCTCCGGACAGTAGATGGGTGTACCAGGGTCCCACTGTTTTCTGCAAATTCTGAGCTGATGGCACTGCTGGACATCTTCCGATTGCGAAGGGAAGTAAGCATGATGTGTCTTTCATCTGCTGCAGTAAGTTTCCTTGGCCGACCACTGCGCTCACGGTCCTCAACGTTGCCCGTTTCTTTGTGCTTCTACAAAAGTGCTTGGACAGCACATCTGGAAACCCCTGTCTGCCTTGAAATTTCTGCCTGGGAGAGACCTTGCTGATGCAGTATAACTACCTTGTGTCTTGTTGCTGTGCTCAGTCTTGCCATGGTGTATGACTTTTGACAGTAAACTGTCTTCAGCAACCTCACCTTGTTAGCTGAGTTTGGCTGTTCCTCACCCAGTTTTATTCCTCCTACACAGCTGTTTCTGTTTCAGTTAATGATTGTGTTTCAACCTACATATTGAATTGATGATCATTAGCACCTGTCTGGTATAATTGTTTAATCATACACCTGACTATATGCCTACAAAATCCCTGACTTTGTGCAAGTGTACCTAGAAGAATTGATGCTGTTTTGAAGGCAAAGGGTGGTCACACCAAATATGGATTTGATTTAGATTTTTCTTCTGTTCACTCACTTTGCATTTTGTTAATTGATAAATATAATCTATTAACATGTCTATTTTTGAAAGCATTCTTACTTTACAGCATTTTTTCACACCTGCCTAAAACTTTTGCACAGTACTGTATATATATATATATATATATATATATATATATATATATATATATATATATATATATATATATATATATATATATATATATATATATATATATATATATATGTGAAAGATCCGCCCTCACCATGTTCGTTGCCCCTTTAAAACACTGACCCAGCACGCAAATGGATTTTTTGAAAGCTGCGGTTGCGCTTATTTTTAATGAAACACAAAAACAAAATAAACAAACAAACAAACACCTAGCTCGCTTTGAGCACTAACTAAACAAAACAGGAACCTAAACTAAAGACAGGACAGCTACGCTGTTTACCTGTAACAAAACAAACAAAAATCACACACACAAAAAAGGCTTCACTCTACCTTTCTTTTTAAATTACGGCTGTACCCACACACCAGCACAGTCGGGCTTCTACCCTCTTCAGCAGCTGCCCAGAGCAGACTGACTGCTCTCCTTTTAAACCGGGCACCTGGCTCCAATTTTCAATAGTAGCCAGGTGCCGGTAATGAACAACAATAAAACAATTATCAAAACAATTAAACAATTAACAAAAACAAACCCAAAATGTGCCTACGCACATGTTTCCCTGCAGGAAGGATTTAACCCCCTCCCTGCTGTCTCACAATATATATATATATATATATATAGTAAACGTTATTATTTTTATTATTATTTTTATTTTTATTATTTGTTTATTTAGCAGACGCCTTTATCCAAGGCAACTTACAGAGACTAGGGTGTGTGAACTATACATCAGCTGCAGAGTCACTTACAAGATCTCACCCGAAAGACAGAGCACAGGTAGGTGACTTGCTCAAGGTCACACCACAGTGAGTCAGTGATTGAGCCAGGATTTGAACCGGGGACCTCCTGGTTACAAGCCCTTTTCCTTAACCACCAAACCGCAACATCCTTTAAAGTGTATATTTTATTAAAATTGAATTGTTACTGATCATTTTTAAAATATAAGGTTTCACAAATAAAGTGCACGACTGGCACAAGACTTGCATGGGAAACAATACAATTAAATTCTGATAGAGGAATAATATTTGTCAAAGGATTACTATATGTAAATAACTCTCACACAATGTATGTTGAGTAAACTAGAAAAAAAAAGATCAATTCTGCACTCGACTGGCATATTGAGGCCAAACATTTTGCCCTTCTCCTTTGATGTAGCTCGTGTCCTGTATTCATCTCCTCCTTCCATCTCATTTGTAACAGCAGACATCAATGGATTGGTTTGGTGCTCTGAGGAAGGCCGGGTCTTTGTGCTGCAGCAGGCTGATCTATTAGCTGCCAGCTGCATGACGAGAATAATTCATTCTTGACATTGCCTTTAACACTGCCATTCAGTACAACAGCACAGAAACAAACAGTCTCTTAATGATCTCTGTAAAGGCTGTGGGACAACATAAGGAAGTTAATGCAGTCAATAACCGACACTCTTTTTTATGTACTTAAAATGTTGCTGAGTATGCATGTGTATGTCAGAGAACAGTATGTAATATGTGTGTTACTGCATAATCACGCTGAGTGGAGCAACCATTTTTTATTGTCAACCTGTAATTTACTATTTTGTTACACTACACTACAGTCTTCATGCAGGATGGTGCCCCTCTGCATATTAGTAACAGGTGATACGCGTCTTGCAGGAGCACTTTCACGACAGAACCATTTCCTTGTGAATGGCCACCTTGTTCACCGGACCTTACACCAGTAGATTTCCTGAAATCACACGTTTTACCGAGGGAACCCTCGCATAATTCCGTACCTCAAGGATCTCATTGTCCGGGAGGTGACCAGCATACCTGATGAGATGCGTAATGCTGCCGTAATGTCCATTGTCACACGAATACAATTCATTCTGGATCATGGAGGAGCACATATTGAACACTTGTGATTATCAGAGGTAGGTCATAGTGGCGCACCTTAGTGACAAATTAATAAATGGCATTGCATCCCCATAGTTCCCTTAACAACCGTATACAATTTCACCTTCCTATGCCCTACCATTTATATGGTGCATTGATGTGATAAACTTACTTTCTAATCACCCATATATATACTCAGAGTCAGGATTCAGTCAATCGCAGACAAAAATTTGTAAAGATTTGAGCATTTACAAATTATCAAAGAACGAAATGAAAGGTTATTTTGGTCTTTGAGTATTATTTTGGTCAAATTGCGGAACAGAAAATACCAAACAAGCAAAGGATGACATTCCCACTCGTGGATCATTTTAATTAGCAGTTTTTAAACTATAAATAACCTGGCTAAATGGCGGTTGAGAGTAGAATTTGAAGTGACAGACAAGCAAACCAAGTGTGAGAAGGAGAGCAGGTCGGGAGAGGAGAAGAGGGAATGGGCTCGCCCCAGGTTCGGCTGCCAGAGCAGAGTGAAAACGAAGCTGAAGCATCTTGTCTCGCGGAGAAAGCCGCAGCTCGTCTCGCTGCAAAAAAGTAAATACATTAGGAAAGATAACCACATAATAGGCCTAATATTTATTTAGTTATAAAACAAATGCAGAATAAGATGTCTGTGTTATAAAGTGCCAGCACAGCTTTTCCTCAGTTCAGATACTGTGTCAAAAAGGAGAGAAAAAAATGGAAGTTAGACTGAGAAGATGTTTATAGATTGAACAACAACGATACTGTATTTACTGTAGAAACATTGCATGACTCACTAGTATAGGGAATTGGGGGACATGCTGTAGGAGTGTTATATCCGAGGCACGTTATAACCGAGAGCCTTATAGCAAGGGAGCACTGTAGTAACTTTGGCCCTTATTCTCAACTTTGGGCTTTTGCACTGCTCTTCTTTTCATAAGTTTATTATGCTTTATTCGGTGAAGCTGGTTTATTACTACGTGCATTATAAAATGAATGCACTTCAGAGGCAGCAGGTGCCTCGTTTAAATTGTTGTTATTTATATTACTATCTGAACAGATGAGCAGAATCACTTGCTCAATAACATATGTAATAAACTGCCCGATTGTAACTATGACCTTGTTCAGTCTCACCCATTTTGTTTGTGGGTCCTACAATTGACTCCCCCAAGGTATAGTAGTGCAGCCAATAAAAAGAAGGGGAAGTAAGGTACTGGATTGAACAAGCTAAGAATTTCTTCATCACAGTATGATTATGTGAATTAGCTGTGCTGTACAGACTGGGAATAAACCGACAAGCCTGAGTCATCTTAGTAATGGACCAAGGTCACATGTTTATTAATTTTTATTTATTTATTTATTTATTTATTTTAACAAGAACCAAGGACAAAAACGTTTTGTAATATTAACAGCTAATTATATATATATATATATATATATATATATATATATATATATATATATATATATATATATATATATATATACAGTACTGTGCAAAAGTTTTAGGCAGGTGTGAAAAAATGCTGTAAAGTAAGAATGCTTTCAAAAATAGACATGTTAATAGATTATATTTATCAATTAACAAAATGCAAAGTGAGTGAACAGAAGAAAAATCTAAATCAAATCCATATTTGGTGAGACCACCCTTTGCCTTCAAAACAGCATCAAGCATCAATTCTTCTAGGTACACTTGCACACAGTTTTTGAAGGAACTCGGCAGGTAGGTTGGCCCAAACATCTTGGAGAACTAACCACAGTTCTTCTGTGGATTTAGGCAGCCTCAGTTGCTTCTCTCTCTTCATGTAATCCCAGACAGACTCGATGATGTTGAGATCAGTGCTCTGTGGGGCCATACCATCACTTCCAGGACTCCTTGTTCTTCTTTACACTGAAGATAGTCCTTAATGACTTTCGCTGTATGTTTGGGGTCGTTGTCATGCTGCAGAATAAATTTGGGGCCAATCAGATGCCTCCCTGATGGTATTGCATGATGGATAAGTATCTGCCTGTACTTCTCAGCATTGAGGAGACCATTAATTCTGACCAAATCCCCAACTCCATTTGCAGAAATGTAGCCCCAAACTTGCAAGGAACCTCCACCATGCTTCACTGTTGCCTGCAGACACTCATTCGTGTACCGCTCTCAGCCCTTCGGCGAACAAACTGCCTTCTGTTACAGCCAAATATTTCAAATTTTGACTCATCAGTCCAGAGCACCTGCTGCCATTTTTCTGCACCCCAGTTCCTGTGTTTTCGTGCATAGTTGAGTCGCTTGGCCTTGTTTCCACATCGGAGGTATGGCTTTTTGGCCGCAAGTCTTCCATGAAGGCCACTTCTGATCAGACTTCTCCGGACAGTAGATGTGTGTACCAGGGTCCCACTGTTTTCTGCCAGTTCTGAGCTGATGGCACTGCTGGACATCTTCCGATTGCGAAGGGAAGTAAGCATGATGTGTCTTTCATCTGCTGCAGTAAGTTTTCTTGGCCGACCACTGCGTCTCACGGTCCCTCAACATTGCCCGTTTCTTTGTGCTTCTTCAAAAGAGCTTGGACAGCACATCTGGAAACCCCTGTCTGCCTTGAAATTTCTGCCTGGGAGAGACCTTGCTGATGCAGTATAACTACCTTGTGTCTTGTTGCTGTGCTCAGTCTTGCCATGGTGTATGACTTTTGACAGCAAACTGTCTTCAGCAACCTCACCTTGTTAGCTGAGTTTGGCTGTTCCTCACCCAGTTTTATTCCTCCTACACAGCTGTTTCTGTTTCAGTTAATGATTGTGTTTCAACCTACATATTGAATTGATGATCATTAGCACCTGTTTGGTATAATTGTTCAATCATACACCTGACTATATGCCTACAAAATCCCTGACTTTGTGCAAGTGTACCTAGAAGAATTGATGCTGTTTTGAAGGCAAAGGGTGGTCACACCAAATATGGATTTGATTTAGATTTTTCTTCTGTTCACTCACTTTGTATTTAGTTAATTGATAAATATAATCTATTAACATGTCTATTTTTGAAAGCATTTTTACTTTACAGCATTTTTTCACACCTGCCTAAAACTTTTGCACAGTACTGTATATATATATTGCATAGAACATTATTTACAACATGGTTAGTACTTGCAAGCATTGGACAAATGTGAGGCTCATTTACTGAGGGGGATATTTTTCAGTGCCAACAGGAGTTCTGAGACTGTATTTTTACAATGGGATTGAAAATGGAACTCTCCTGTTGAGCAAGGCTTATAAAATCAATATGTTTTTTTAAGGTCAGTAAATCTCAGGCTATAGACTTATAAAAACATGACAATAAGGAAAGGAGTACAAATCACAAATTATGATACCAACATTTTAGCTTTGCAAGCAATCACTTATTGTAGGCTAAATACAATAAGCAACAATGACAGCATAGCTCTTAATAATATGGGTACTATGTTCTGGAAGGAATTGTATACCAATTTTTAGTAACTGTTACTTGCTTGATTTTGGACTTAGACATCATAATTCCAACTACGTACTGCAGACTCAATTCTTGCTATGAGTAGTTATTATCTGTTGTGAGCTGATATAAGAACATAATCAATACAGAGAGCACATTAGAACGTTATGGTAACCAAAAACACCCCAAGGCCCATTATAAGTTACCTAAAATCCTGCCAGCAAGATATTACATTCAAGGGATCCGAAATGCACAACTATACAACTTGATTAGTTAACACACCTTTTGCCACATTACCATAAGGAATTTCTAGCTAATTTACATACTGTACATCAATGTGGATTGACTAATCCACAACAGAACCATAAAACACTGATTTTAATCAGTGTTGGGCGCTGACACCTGTTTTCTGCATTGTTTTCTGTTTCAGTCATTACACACTGCTAACTATTTGAATACTCAGAAGTTTAAAGCACCACTGTGACATCATTTGAGAAACATGAAGTAGTTCAGATACCTTTAAGTATGCATCTGGTTTTGTTTGGATTACGAACGAGAGGCCCATCTAAGCTTGTCCGAGAGATGGTGGGTCTTTGCTGAATTGTGTGTAATCTTGTTTATTTTAGAAATGATGCATTCAAGATTAGTGCACGGACAGTATTACAAGTATTACAACAAAAGACAAACAAAAACCAAGTACGTATCTAGGCATATAAATTAATATGAAAAAAACACAACAAAACAAACTGGAAGTCTTTAAAATAGCTTATTTAAAGATACAACAAATTCAAGTGAGAGCATACGATGCTGTCTAAGCAAATCAGTGTTTACCAAAATCTGTTTTGATTATAGTAAGAGTAAGAGAATGATGCCGAATATTCCTAAAACAGTAGCCTGCACTAGTAACGGCCAGTCAGAGATTTTACACTTTTGAACAAAATATTCAGGAACCCATGTAACAGTAATGCTCTAATCCAATATATGAAATGCAATTTGTTTACAAGAACCACATAGGGTACACATAGTTGTTTATGTGTGGTGTCCGATAATTTTGGATATTGATACGCACACATATGCACACCCTTGTTGCAAGGATTAATTGCCAGACTATTGCACCTGATAATACTGTAAAAAAAAAAAAAATGTTAATAGTCAATTAATTATACACAAAATTTGTACCCTCCAAACCAACGATACACCTTTCATAAAGTTTTATAGAAGCAAAAAGACAATGTGTGTAAATTTGTGAATGGTGTATTCTGTTCAATATTAATACAAATCTAGGCTAGTGTTATTTCCAGATGTCCTCCTGTTGATACCAATGTAACATTACTTTCAATATTAAGGACACCTCTGTATTCAGTATTATATACTGCTGAGGACCTTTCAACCCATCAGCAGTTCAAAATGTATCAATACTCTATTTAATTACATCTGTAAAACAGACCAACATCCTGTAAAATAAATACACATGCATATGTATAAAGATAAAGGGTGCTCCATAAGTCAGGCATTAGGCATAACAGGATCTGGCTGACAGATTGAACAGAGAGCATTGGCTTAATATAAGAACGTGAGAAAATGTACAAACTACAGGAGGCCATTTAGACCATCTAAGCTTGTCCGATTCCTACCAGCTGATTGATCTCAAAACTATATAATATTGTTTATATTGTTTATCATGCCTGATTTTTTGGACACCCTATATATATATATATATATATATATAAGCACTGTTCCCATAATGTGTCCTGTGTTGTGCACTGCTGAGTGTGAGTGAGTGTGAATGTGTTTGGCCAGCTAATCACTCCCTCTACCCTTGAGCAGCCTGCCTGCCTGTCAGTTTCTGTGTGTGAATGCGAGGGGATACCGATGGGCCAATGGGTGATGAGTGGACGGAGGCAGTGTCCATCAAAAGTAGTGCTGTGCACCAATTGAGGAGAGTTGAGTTGGGAGTATGGTATAATAGAGGGAGAGAGAGTGAGAGAGAGAAAGAGATAAGAAAAGAGCAGGAAAAGATCATTTGAGACAAAAAGGAGCTAAATAAAAAAAGCAGTTTTCACTGCTTTAACTGCACATTGTTATCTGACCGCCAGAACCCCCGCACATAGCCGGCCGCTACAATATATTCTGTGTTACCATGTCAACAGACCCCTAAACTGGAAAAAAATAAATCCTAGTAGAAGTTACGTTCATACGTATGTACATGGTGTGATGGGATGTAGCTGCGCTACCATAACCTTGGGGTTTTAGACCATGGTGAGTTGTTGCTGGCGGACATTTTGGGACCCACATGGGAGGTCAAAATGGATGCCAGTTTCCAAACAATTGAATAGGTGCAGCTGGTTAAGCTGTAATCAAAGGTGTATATAAACTGAGGGTGTTTGTGAAGGAACAGAGGGGAGAGGAGGTTGTGTAAGGGAATAGACACTACCAGGAAAACAACATATGGTGTGGTTTATGAAGAAAAGAAACTTAAAACAAAGAAAAGGTATTCTTTAAAAGAGATATTGTTTGATTTTTACAAGGTTAGCCTTCCCGGGCATTAGGTTTAGGTTTAAAAGAAAAAAACTGTGTTAGGTAGTGCTCCATGGGAGCTAGGATTTTGTTTCATAGTAAATAATAAAAATGTGCAAACCACGCTAAAATATATACACTGACTCAGACTTTTTTGGCGCACCCACACAAAAGAGCTGATAAAGCCCCAGGCCATTCTGACTAGAGGGGCTTCACCACAATGGCTAATACCATTTTTTTCAGACCCCTTCCTACGTCATCACTGTCTGTGCCGCTTAATGTCAACAGCAGACATTTTTTTAAATCACATTTTTATTTGTTTTTCAATGCATAACAGAAGCAACACAACAAGAGAGAACAATAAAAATGGAATACAGAACAAAACCCCTTCCCACCCTTGGGCAATTTAGCTAATTATTTAGCTAATAAAGGAATGAAACAGTTAACAATTAACAAGTTTCAAGCTACATTAAGCAAACATGCAGTGGGTCCTTGTTTCCACCAGGGGACCCAATATCTAACAGAGTGTAGGTTAGCTCGGGCCCTCTTACTAACACTGCATGTTTGCCACTACATTTTGATAGATATCTGGTGGAATATTATGCCAATTTTCCTTCACAGCGTTTGACATTTCAGCAAGAGTTGGTGGTCTGATGCTTAATGTGACATTTGCAAAAGGCCCCACAGTGGTTTGATAGAGTTTAAGTTGTCACTGCACATTTTCAACATTGTTGTCAATGAACCACTGTCTAACACCTGGAGATTCAGTGGAAAAAGAGCACCTAGGATCATGTGGCTTGGAGGGCCGCAGTGGGCCTGGAGCTCCTCAGGCTGACAGGAGGAAGCACGACTTAAAGAATGATGTACATAGAATCATAATGATAGCAATAAACTACTGTATATAACAGTTTTTTTTGGGCTGCTGATAGGAATTCCTGACTAGACCAGTTATATGTACAGAAGAAAAAATTGAGGGGAAAATGTCACTTTTAATCAAGTCTACTTTTTTCAGATACAAACCATAAACAGAAAAAGTACATATTTTTGTATACAAAACGTTTGTTTACAAAACTATGTTGTTTTATGTTCTCACAGCGAAAAGGTTGTTTTCATCTGAATTCCTGCCATGAACTTAGCTTCAGATGGCACAGCAACAATGTATCAATGTATATTCAAACATCTTGCATATAGTTTGGCAATTCTGTGTACGTACGTACAGTACACCGTCACTCAGTTTTTAGATTGACAAATGTTGTTTGTTGCATTATAAGCGTACGTTGTTATTGCCTTTTAGTTATCAATAATAATAATAATAATAATAATAATAATAATAATAATAATAATAATACGTGTCAAACGATAATAACGTTTGCATGGTGGCAGATGTTAGCATATTAGTGGTGTATCAACGTGATGTATCTTTACGATAGGCTTTCCACCTGGAAATTTGACAAATCACACCCTGTGACATGGTCTTGAAATCTAAATGCTATATTAATGTGGTATACAGTGCATTTTTAAACATACGTTGGCAGTGTGTAACAGTTATTAGTTAACAGTTAACAGTTATTAGAATAAACTATGATGGGCTACTGTTTTATTTCCCCTGCTGGCTGGTGGAGAAAATCCGTTTAACACCGAAATTGGGGTCAGATGTTAAGATATAAAAAGTGTTGTCAGTCAGAATAGAATAATAAGAGTTTACTGCTGCAGCCCCCTGCTTTTTTCTGCTTCCCAATTGTTTTTGGCCACTAGCTGCCACTGATATCTATCTATCTATCTATCTATCTATCTATCTATCTATCTATCTATCTATCTAATCTGTACAGAATGTCATAAATATGGATCTTTTGCTTCATTGCATTTAAAAAGAGTGTGACATGATAAAGGATAAAGAGAACTAGGAAAGAAAGGTGCAGACAGTATAAGTCTGCACTCACCTCTAAGATAAGAGCTCATCCTCCCCTGGGAGCCCTGTATCTCTTTTAGGAATCAAAGGAATCACAGATATCCATGAAAAGGCCACTGGACTGCATAGTAAATTTCAAATGTAAAGCTCCATAGTTGTGTGATGAATATAGTACAGTTATGTGAAAAGGCAGTGCTTAGCTTTCATGTCCTGCTCTCAATTCCATTAGTACATATGTACAGTAAAGGTACATAAATAAAAACCCAGTTGGATTTTGTTAACAAGCAATGTCTTGATTCTAAATGTAAACCTTTTAGATCTGCCAAAAATAAATTAAACCAATCTTATGCCATAACTATTACTTCATATTTTCTCTTAGGGAGGGTAAGTAGTGACCATTGTAAAAATGCTAATTAAATGGTTTATAGATTTAAATGTCCAGTCATAAGAAATACATAAGTAATTGTGACAGGAAAGGCGAAGAGTGGTGTAATAAAAGACTCCAGTCCAGTTCAGTTTAAGCGTTTGGGTTTTATTTTCCTTTTCTTACGACCTGGACACCAAACGTACTCAAACAAAACAACAAAGCAAAAGGTTGCCGGGGTACACAACAATGTGTAAACCGACAACACAAAAAAGAAACGGGGTTGCAGTCCCAAATAAAACAAACAACAAAACAATCCGTCTTCCTTTCGTAATCCAGATACGGAAACACGGGGTAACGGAAAAACAGTACTTCCGGCAATCGCCTCCGCCGCACACTGGAGCTTCCGTCAGTGCTCTAGAATACAAAACAAAGAAGTTAGCACAAAAACTCTCACAGTAAAGACGACCCGCCTTTTAAACCCCTTCCTCTGTTTCCCTGCCCTGCTCGACTCTCTCTCTCTCTCTCTCTCTCTCTCTCTCTCTCTCTCTCTCTCTCTCTCTCTCTCACACACACACACACACACACACACACACACACACACACACACACACACACACACACACACACACACACACACACACACATGCACGCCACCTTGCAAGAAGGAGCAGAACACTGGCCCATGCCCCCTTTTGTACGCTCCGTCTCGCCCCATTGATCAGCGAGGCAACCGCCGTCAGCCAATGCGTGATTGCCACCTCGCTTCCCGACCGGGTCGATGACCTTGCACACCGCGGCTCCGCCCCGGTTCCAGGTAGCCGATTTCCACCTACCCTGGGGATGACTGCTCTTCCTCCCCAACACCCTCACCGGTCGGGAGGGAGATCTAAAACAAAAATTCATACTCTCCTTGTCACAGTAATACAAGAGCCTTTTTAGTCTCCTGTAAAGTAAAATATTTTTGAATACCTTTTGTTTTTTGATATCTTGTTTCCTTGCAGTTTAATTACAGTTGTTTATTTGTTTTATTTAGAGTACATCATACTTTAAAGAAATCTGTATGCAAATAAAATCAATATTCAATATGTCAATGTACAGACATGTGCACGACTGTTTAGCATAGACTTCTGATAAGACCACCCTTATGGTCCCTTGAAATTCCTCTTAACTTAATCGAATATGTTGTTGCACAATACACTGCAGCTTTCTGTGACCTAGAAAACAGGCTGCTAAAATCAAAACCATTGGCAGTCTGCAAATTGAAAGTCCATTAACCATGTAATAAACATGTACATCAAGCATCCCGCCAAAATATGACTGAATCATCATAAGATAGCTCAGATTTCAATATAACGCTGGAATTTTGATGAGAAAGACACCCATCAATATTAATAGTCTAACTTAAGTTATTTATTTAATTGTATTGCAAGAAATTTGTTTCTCATGCGTGTTTGATATACAGTATCAGTAAGTCAGATGGAAAGCAAAGATAGTTTAAGGAGTCTTAGTCTTAAAACATAAATACAGAACATCCACCATCAGCATCAAAGGAAATGGAAGAGGATGTGTACAGATAAAATAACCTAAGGGTGAATAGAGCAAGACTGAGGCTAATAATAATAATAATAATAATAATAATAATAATAATAATAATAATAATAATAATAAATACCATAGCAGACACTGCCAAAATGGTTATCTACTTGACTTTTCTTTTAATTTTGCTTTAGTATTAGGTCAACATTATTAATCGGGGAAAAGTAAGTTCAACCAAGGATATAATAGTGAAATTATAAAGAGGTGAACCTGGAATATGTAGGGGACACAGGTGTTTTGGTAAAATACAGTCAATGATATCTGGGGCTGCTGTAATATCCACAAGGAAAGCATGTTCTGAAGCAGCCATTTGTGTTTAAATAAAATACTGGATTAAAATCAATGAGGTGAAATGCAGGAAGGTTTTAGTAGTGAGGCAGCCACTGCAGCAAAAAGGTTTTGATGTTTTTGGAGAAACTAAGAACCAGTACAGGGAGTTCACAGCCACATGGTGAGTAGGAACTGTATAAAAATGGCAGGTTGCCTTCACCAACTCAATGAAATACAAGAAAAACTCTACGAAATATAATGAAAAACTCTACGAAATACAATGAAAAACTACAAAATACAACGAAAAACTCACCAGGATGTCACTGGTATTAGGGTTTAAATAAATGTCCTTTATTGACGCATAGGAAGTTTTAGTTGAAAATAATAAAACAGTCTTCTTCTGGTAACTTCAATCAAAAGAGTTTTATTCAGGGACAAAGCAAATCCGAAGACAGTACAGGACACAATCACAACAGTACTGTAAGCAAACTTACAGGTCTCAGCAGATGGAAACTTGAGCAACAAAGCAGCAGGTAAACCAAAAGGTCTTGACAGGTGGTATTCGAGCCTCGAATCAATAGTTACAGACAGAAATATACTGGGCAGGTTACTGCCCACTGGGAGTGGAACTCCACCTAGAGGGAGTGGAAATCTCCTACCTTGACCAGCAGGCACCCCGTGATGCAGCTCCAAAATCAAAAGTTTGTGGTTTTAGAACCAGTTTTAGCTGGGTTGATTGTGGTTTGCATATGATTATAATCAGCTTTTTAAGTAGAAACAACTTATGCATAAATCAGGGTCATCCGCCCGAGGTCACAACTGCTCTGAGTCATGAAAAGCCAGTTTCTTATCATGATTCTCAGACTTGGAGGCATTTCAGGCTACTTGCAAAGCTACAGAGCCATAAGGTCAGAGCGACTAGGCTGTAGATTTGAAAAGCCTTACGTTAAACACAGGAAAATCACAGAATGTTCAGAGACAGTTTCAATATTTTTTCACTTTAGCATTTAAAGGGGCACATAAAATTATTAAAAATTACACAACACCATAATACTGTAACTACAATAATAATAACTTCACCTCTGACAGTCATTTTAAAATATGAACTGGTTATCTTTGTTCAACTACTATTGAGTACACTGGTTACCACAGCAATGTCCATTTTGCAAAAATACAAACTATATCAGTAAAGTAAAAAAAAAATACAATGGTTAAGACTCAAAATAAATTACTTTTCCACTTCTCTGTGGCAGCTAGCCTCTATAAGCTCTTCACCACAATGCATTAATCTTGATGTCTTCTGAGCTCTTTGTTCACACTGGAAGAAGTGGAGGAAAATAGTTTTTTTTGCATAATTTGTAATTTAGAGGTTATCAAAGGCAGGTAATTATAAATTAAAAGTGATTTTATGTTTTCATTACCACAAACCCACAAAGCAGCACAAAAGTATTTCAAATCCATTCTCAAACACATTTAAGGCAGATTAGAAAAATACAGCTGTCACATTGTCACATGTTTTTTGGATTCAATGAGTTGAATATGAGAATATACATATTTAGAACTCAGGATGCAGGCCTTAATGTTGAGCATCTATTTATTGGGTTTGGATATTGCGTTTCAGTTTTTCCCAGATGAACATCTTGTCAAGGTTAAACACAGAAAGAAAGTGTTTGAGGAATAAGATGGTTTCCTGACAAAGGTGGTAATAGAGCCAATATATGGGCACTAATATGCACAGACAGAAAAATTGAATGCAAACACATTTAAACACGACAAAAGTAGAGAAGCTGGAAGCTTTAATCAGTTCATACATCAGGAAATGGTTGGGAGTTCCACACTGCCTCAGCAGAGTGGGACTTTATGGTAAAGGAATACTGCAGCTACCAGTCTCCGCTCTAACCGAGGAGTTTAAATGCGCCAAGGTCCAACTGGAAATGACATTAGTAGAGTCACGCGACAAATGCGTAAGGGAGGCGGCACCAGTGTTGAAAACTGGAAGAAAGTGGGCGGCAAAGAAAGCTGTGGAGGATGCAAAGACTGCCCATTGAATTGGTGATATCATGGGGCAAGTTCAGCATGGAAGAGGGGGTCTTGGACTCAGTTCAGCTCCTCCTACATGGCACAAGGCAGCCCCAGCTCAACGGAGGAAGCTGGTAGTCAACGAGGTGCAAAAGCAGGAGGAGAGGATGAGGTGTATAAAGGCCATTTCCCAGGCCAAGCAGGGAGAATGGATGAGATGGGAGAGTGTGGAACAACGCAAGATTGGCTGGCAAGACCTATGGTCAATGGAACAGAGCAGGATCAGTTTCCTCATCAGGTCAACATATGATGTTCTCCCATCACCACAGAACCTAAACCTCTGGGTAGGAGAGGATTCCTCATGCCCTTTGTGTTCATCACCTGCAACATTAAGGCACATTTTGACAGGATGTAAGGTGGCTCTTAGCCAAGGACGGTTTACTTGGCGCCATGACCAGGTGCTGCAATGTTTGGCCTTAGCACTGGAAGACAAGCGTAACATGACCAATAAGTTGCCACCTGTTCCATCAAAACATTACACACAAAAGACAACATTCCTCCGCCCAGGAGAGCAACCACCAAGAAAAGGTGTTAAAACCAATCCTCGCCCAGGACAAGTGGAAGCTGCTAGAGACTGGAAAATGCTGGCAGATGTTGGTCAACGGCTTATTTTTCCACCTGAGATTGCCACCACTAACCTTCGACCAGATATTGTCTTGTGGCCTTGTTCACCTGGTAGAGTTAACAGTACCATGGGAGGATGCTGTAGATGAGGCATATGAGAGGAAGAAACTGCGGTATGCTCAACTAGCCACGTAAGCGAAACAGCGAGGCTGGAGAGTCCGGGTTTACCCAGTGGAGGTGGGTTGTCGAGGATTTGTGGCACACTCTACAACCCGGTTTCTCAGAGACGTCGGATTCAGTGGCCAAGAGTTGCGTCGCACAGTGAAGAATTTATCTGAAGCAGCAGAAAGGGGCAGCAACTGGCTGTGGTTGAGACGGAAAGATTCTGATCTCAAGCACAATAGAAAGGAAAGCTGATGTACGGGTAAGTAAGCTGGGCTGAGTTGAGTGGGGGACGGAATCACCGTCGAGCCCTCTTGAGGTGTCGTGGGCTAGTCGACGAAACACTGAGGATGGAAGGTGCCCACTTGAAGACCCCAGAGATGTACCCTACTTAGCTCAATCCAGACGGTTGTCATGCTGATGCGCTGGGGAGACCGCACTTTGGTTGATCCCCGGAGCCAGCATCGCAGCCGTTGTGTGTGCTGATGTGCTAGGGAGGCAATAAGCTGATCCCTGGAGCCAGCATTACACTTCAGCCATCAACACCAGACAGAAGGATATCTACATCATCATATGGAAGGAAGTGCAAATGGATGGAGACACATATGGATCACATTAGTTTACTGTAAAGCTACGTCTTAGTTGGTGCTTATCTTGGCGAGAGCCGAGTTCAAATCAGCATGAAGTTTTAACATCTACTCTCGTGTAATGGAAATCATAAAAATGGGAAATGTTTCAAGGGGGGGGGGTCGGAGCTATGGTGATATAGTCCAGTATACAACACATTGCAGTTGAAGGTAGTTTCTAACTGGGAGTTAGTTGTCCTGATGGCCTAGATTAGGAATATGACAAATTATGGGGTGATTCTTGATTAATTATGTCCTTGCTTTTTTGTTTGTTATTTGGGGTGTTTATTAGGGTAGAAGCCCAACTGTGCTGGTGTGTGGGTACAGCCGTAATTTAAAAGAGAAAAAAAGGTAGAGTGAGTCCTTTTTTGTGTGTGCTGTTCTGTGTGTTTTGTTACAGGTAAACAGCTTAGCTGTCCTGTGTTTAGTTTAGGTTCCTGTTTTGTTTTAGTTAGTGCTCAAAGAGAGCTAGGTGTTTGTTTGTTTATTTTGATTTTGTGTGTTTTCATTAAAAATTGCGCAACCGCGCTTTCAAAAATCCATTTGCGTGTGCTGGGTTAGTGTTTTTAAAGGGGCAACGAACCACGAAGAGGTTTGATTCTTTTACAATTGTTATACATCCATTTCTACTGTAAATTGAAAAAGGTTTTTACAAGATAAACTCTGTAACCTCACTTGGTTAATTTATCTGAAAAAATGACTTACAGCAATCTTCCATTATACTATTAGAAACTGATTTAGTATATTCCAGCTTCTTTTGGAATATGACAATGTAATGATGACTAATAATAACAATAATGCTACAAATCTCTGAAAGGCCAAAATTACAAAGCATGTTTTAAACATATCTCTAAAAATAAGGATAGTGTAGCAATGCTAGGGGAAAAAAAGTAGAAATAACTGCTGCATGACACCTACAGAGAGTTTTAAATTAAAAAATAAAAGCAGACGTTAAATGTGTCCATGCATGATAAGCTGAATGTGACGGCATTATCACATAAGAGAATGCCCTAACATTTATCAAACATGTCATTGATACAGGCAAAGTCGGACTAGCTGCACTGAAATCAACTGCCAAACTGAATACCATTCAGCATGAGACAACCTAATTTACACGTTATCTTATACTTTCATGTACAAGCTTGCATATCTCACGCATTTTAAAAATGTATAATAATATATTTTTTTTGAAGATTACTAGTAAAATGTGTCATTGATATGGCACTGCAGGATATGATGATTACATGGTGATCACAGGTTAACAATAAGTCAAGGATATTGGTGTTTTGAATCCTGTTCTGGCACAAGAGTAACCCGTTTACCTTTATGGATGTCAAAATCAAAATGTAAGCTGGAGAGTGGTTTCTCAGCTCTACAGTTACTGGGAGATGGCACTGAGTTTGTTTTCTGCTTTTCATTTACAATATTACCTCTCAGTAGGATAATTAAGTTCTCCAATTCACTTATTGTTTTGATGGTGATATTTTTGTTTTGTAGTCTTTATTATCACTTTTCAGCCCTTTCACCCAAAAGTCAGTACTCAAATTGAATTCAAAAGACAATGTTATTTTATGTATAATATATTATAATGAGCTATTTTACCTTGTACACAGTTTTATCAGTACCTTGCCCAAATGTTCCGATACAAATGTGTGGTTAGAGGCCTAAAACACCCTATCAGTCATGGTTTAGTTCCCAATAACACATCTCACCTCTGATTGTTCGTCTATTTACAGGACATGATATGTGTCGGTAAGTAACCACGAGTGAAACAGCAACATCATCTTATTACTCCCAGGCAGCAGTTATATTTTAACACCAAAAAGGATATATGAAAATGTGTTTTCTCTGTTGACTAAAATGTACATGTCCTCTTCTAACTCAGATACCATTACCAACTGTATGTTTATTACCAGTCAAAGGCAAACAAGCAATAGACACATTTCTGCTTTGGTTTGCCACAGATGTTTCTTGGGTTTTCTTCTAGATAGGTATTTCTTTTGCAGGCTTCACTGACACTCGCTGTACGCTGTACACAGTTGCCGTTATCCGTGTGCTTTCTTTTGGTCTTCAATTTGAGTATCAGTCTTTTTCTGATGAAAACACTCTGACTGCTTGGTCCACGGCTGACATGTTGATGCTGTAGATACTGAGTTGTGCTTGTGTATTGTGTTTTCTGTAATCTTTGGTTTGTAAGGTCTGTCAGAAAACATAGCAAGCAGACATATTATTTATTTTTATATAATTGCTAAATTAGGTTTATTTTTTATTATTTTATCTGTGGGCTTTCATAACTTATTTGTTATATGTCCTCTATATTCAGTAGTGGGAATAATTAATCATGCATGTGCATTGTTTATTCACATCTGGCTCAACAGACAGAAAAAAATATATATTTATCACATCTGTTATATTGAATGAATTAATGGGCCATTTCTATACACATCTGGCTCAATAGACAGAACAAAATAGATATTTATCACATTTGTTACGTTGAATGAACTAATGGGGCATTTTAACTGGATCAAGATACTGTTCACTTAGTAGTCAAAGCTTGAACTTTTGACAGGAGTCTGATAGGTCATTAGAATATACAGTAGGCTCAGAAATATAGAGTAGGCTAGGAAATTGCTGTGAACAGCTGTTAACTCTAGCTGTTTTTTTAAGAATTTAGAAGTGTTTAATATGATTGCAGTAATTTACTGTTAATCTTTTAACTTTCTGTAGTAAACTGCAGTAAATACTATAAGGTTTTATAGCATTATTTGGCAGTATTTACTTTGGTTACTATAATTTACTGCAGTATTCTACAGTAAATATCATCACTTACTGTGCTGTAAATACAGCAAGGTGCTTACAGTATTAGAATAATTTACAAAAAAAACATGGGCTATGTTTCCATTAGGATATCGAAGCGCCACCCACAAAACACCTTGCTAGTGGCAGAAGTGGAGGTTCCATTGATGATTGTCAGTGATCCAGCTTACCCTCTTTTACCCTGGCTTGTGAAGGACTATCCAGGGACCAACCTGCCAGCAGAACAGGAGATGTTCAACAAACTTCTTAAGAGAATCAGGGTAACAGTGGAACAAGCCTTTGGAAGACTCAAAGGACGATGGCGTGTGCTTGGAAAACGCTCTGAAATAGAGTGCTTTTTCATGTCCACTGTAGTAACAGCTTGTTGTGTGTTACACAATTACTGCAAAGAAAAACAGCAGGGCTATTACCAGAAATGGAAATTGCAAGCACTAGATGATGCTCGCCAATACCAGCAGCCAGATGCACATCCACCAGAATGGCGACCTGTCCAAGATGCTGTCAACACTCGCAACACATTGCTTAGTTGTGTCGTTTCACAGTAGCATCTTAGGTTTAAGCCCTTTCTTAATGAAAAAAAAAATACAATAGCATCTTATGTTTACCTTTTAGTAACCGTTAATGAAAAAACTCAAAAGTAAACTCAAGTCTGTAGGCTATATATATATATAATTTTACATTTAGTAACCCTTAAATACAGGCCTATACTATTAGGCCTATACACTTGAGATACGGCAGGCGATGTCATAGCAAAATGGTAAAGACCTGAGAATTAAAAATGAAATAAAGCTGTCAAAGACTTAGGCTAGCTATAGAAACTACAGTATGGTTTCTGAATTATGTGTTCTATCCCAACAAAAAGGGTATAACAGGCCACATATAAGAAAATATTCATGTACGGTTTTTATTAGGCCAATTCAGTTAAATTACTTTTTTTTTTAATTTACCTATGGTGATCTCATCATTGACAGATGAAGGCAAGTTTTGACAGATTCCTTCATCTCCTGGATCAGGTTGACCTGGATATTAAAATAGCATAATTAAAATGTAGAATAAGTAACAAAAGGTATGAAACACAGATAAAAAATTACTAAGAAAAAAATCTGAAAAGTGTTCTTACCCCTGGAGGTGTCGATGCTGCTGTTAGTCGACACTATATTTTGTCCATCTTCTCGAAGAACCAAAATCTAATGGCTTCACTGTGGCCACTTGTTAAGAGGTTCCTTTTTTCATTTAGATAGGCCACTTTTAATGATTTCCATTTAACCCTCATTGCTTCCCATGGTTTATTACCTCTAATTCCCTCATGAGGTCTAAAAAACACATTAGTTCCCCCGTCTCCCAATTGCACCTGTTGTTACACACCATTCTTCCTGTTTGCCAAGAAAAAGTATTGTAACTTCCTGAGGTACAGTGGACTATAGGGGTTTCACTTATTTTACTTAAATAAACCTGTTTCCATTTAAGTTTATGCACATTAAGGCACCTTAATTCACATTTTCTCAAACTGTCGACTTTCACAAAACACTAATGTCTACAGTTTTTTAAAGTTTGCTTAACTGTAAACATTTATGCAAACTATACCTGTTTCCATTGAGTTTGTTGCATCTTTTTTATTTAATTCACAAACTTTTATCAAATAAATCCACTGCAATGGAAACATAGCCATAGATGCTGCACTGAGCTGGGGTGCTACAACAGAGGGAACTACTAACCTCTAGAGACAATAACTGCACACTATATGGTTGGTCATGTATTACAAAATTGGTCTACTAGTTGCAATTGGAGGGCTTAAAATAAACTACACACTATATTATTGAATAATATAGAGCATTATATGAATCCTACAGTATTTTGTAAGAAAGATATACCTTTATATTTTGTAAGGCTATAAAGTAAGTTTAAAGGACAATGTTATCAACAGATTCAACAATGCTTCTCTTCATCAAAGGTGATTAAATGCAGAGCGTGATACCAAAGCATGATTACAATAACTGTTTAATATTATCCATAATAGTCAGAAAGACATCCTAAATACAGCTCCACCCTTTTCTATTAAACACATACACACATATGCAATACTCCTTGAGACTCAACTGAAGTATATACTCAGCAAAAAAAATACCAGCCTTAGCTTACAGAGCTGTCAGGATTCTTTTTTTTTTTTAATCACGAATACTCCTCGTTATCTCTCAAATCAGTTTTGACATTTTTTTTTGGTTTATTGTTTTTTGTACCTTTTGATTTAATACCACAATGGGATTTCCAGTGCAGATTGCTAAAACTAATCTACTGTATTTTTTTGCTGAGTTTTTTTGAGGCCTGCCTGTAGATCAGAGGTTATTTATTTCACCAAGGCACCCAAAACCTTTACAGAAAGCCTGGCATGCTAAATCAAAAATGACACCGATCTCAATGCTAAAGACTTTGAGGGGGAAAAAGCATGGCTGTGAAATCAAAATGTGAAGATGATTGCATGATCAGCATTTCACTGAACATCTCGCCACACAGAAGAAAAGAAAGTATTTTTTTGGCACAAACACATAAAAAAAGCAGTGACTGACAATTTTCCATTTTGTTTTCTTTAAGCTAACTTTTTGTTACGAATGGGAATTATTTCAGACATTATGTCATATTTTTTCAAGGTTTTTATTGTAGAATAGAGCCAAGTGTTTCAAATTCAGCAGAGATCTCATTCTGATAACCAAAAGCATACGTCCTGCGTAAGTAAATTTTTCCTTATTCTCAATATATATAATATTAATATTTACTATAATATTTAGGGATGCATACTCCCATAGTAGCATTTAATATCAGCATTCTTAATTTTGTTTTCCTTCAGTTCACTACTTACTGTATATGTTAGGTTGCAGTGGACCTCTGATAGCTGTCTGAATTGAGTAATACAAAGACACAAAGCCTGGCTCTTTGAACACAACAGAAAGTGTGTTACATCCTCATCCTTAGGCTGGGACCAAATCAAAACTTTAACAACCCACTAATCACACTTAACAAAACTGTATTTAATAGCATTTTCTTTTTATGAGTAGAAGAAATAAGATACTTACAAAAAAAAAGAAAACGCTATTAAATACAGTTTTGTTAAGTGAGATTAGTGGGTTGTCAAAGTTTTGATTTGGTCTTCACAGCTGTAAGGATGTAAGTTGGAAAAAGAACCTTGTGCTACTTTGAGTTCATTCATGTGCAGCCAGACATTGTGGCAGAAGGAGGCTGTCAACCAAAGCAAAGTCACACACATAGCAGCTTTACTGTAATTTAATGTTGTATTACAGAGGCAGGTTAATTGATGAGATAATACATATTCTGTAAAACAAAAATGACTTGCATGAGAACCACAGGAATCCTTAAATTAATATTCTGGGGGAAGGAGACTCATCAGACCACCTTGGAGTCTCGGCTGCTGCCAGGCAATTGATGCAATTGTAAGTGTCGCAATTATCAGCGGCTTTAGTACATCATTATTTTATTATAATATAATATTTGAGAACCCTCATTATTATAATATAATATTTGAGAACCCTAATTTTCACTGTCTCCGCCCCCTTTTTGCAAATTTATGCAGACACGCCTATAATTACATATTCATCTGAGGTTGAACTGCAAAGAAAAACTGTTGCCACAAAGCATTCCCTAAAAAGTTGCTAACAGCATTGCACATGTTTAGTACATTTCACCCTAGAGTTCCGACTCATTTGCAACTGGTTTGCGACTATTGTGACAGGCGCAACACTTTAGTACATCTACCCCTTAATGTTATATGTGGCCAGTCTGATTTGATTTAGACACAAAATAAATTCTTATAAGCATATAAATGGTATCAACACTTGCCTAAATAATATTGCAAAAAAAAAAATTCTGTAATTGAAAAAAAAAGATACATATATATATATATATATATTTTATTTTGGCTTTGACTCTCCTTGTTCATAAACTGTAGGTGTGCATTTTTGTGGGCTCTTGGAGTACACCTCCATTTTGTATACTCATATGAGGAAAAATACCTTTCTGTTTAAAAGAATAATAATAATAATAATAATAATAATAATAATAATAATAATAATAATAATAATGTGACAGGGATCATTTGCACTTCTGATTTGTATTCTCAGGATTGTTTTCATTACTAAGACATGCCTGTACAGATGAGTGATTCTTCAAATATCTCTTCTTAAGTTAACTGTTCAGCATATATATTGGTTTAGAAGATTCCAAAGTTAAGTAATACAGTTCCATTGCAAAAAGAGTATGCAATCAACTGGCTGAGACTTTGTGAGGGGTTACCTGCATCTTATTCAGGGGCTATAAATAGAATTTTGTGTTCCTCTCCAGCAACAGAAGAGCTTGCTCTCATGTGCATTGTTCAGTTCTGTAAGTGAATGCTCTGAGCCTGAGATTTTATCAGCTGACAGTTTTTTTCCCCATATTGTTTTCTCTGCCATCATACTCTGGTTCATTGCCTTGTCATGGCACCAGTCAATTCCCAAAGATAATGACTGTGTAGAAAAACTTGCACTTGACTGGCACACTGTAGCATAAAACAGTGATGTATCGCTCCTGTTATTCTAGTTTCCACCTATTGAAAGGTTATAAATTCATGCTGCCTAATTCAACTGGGGACACTTAAAAGCAAGGTGAACTATGTTAAATTTTAATCAGTCTTCTCCAAACTAAACATAAACTCCATGCCCCCTAAAAACTTTTAGGTTTGCATCTGAATACAACTATAAACACGATTGATTTTATACATATAATTTTATTCACCTATACATTCTAAGCTCTTTTCCATTGAAGTTGCAGTTTTATATGTTCATTGCCATGGCACTCATGAAAACAAGGTGGCTTGACCAACATATTGGGTCTACCCTTGAATAAGTATATATATACTGTATACTGTAATATATATATATTAGCTCAAAGATCCAGCTGCCCAACGTTTCGATATGTTGCACATATCTTTCTCAAGATATATACAGTATATATATATATATATATATATAAATGCTTCTATATGTGTGTGCACTGGTTCTATTCTGTATACAAAAAAACTCTTCCTGTTCTGCCCATGTCCTCTGGTTTGTAATGTCTGTCAAGAATCACATATCCCTGTATACAACTCATTGTTACAAAATGTTAAGAAAACAATCCAATTTTAACTTCCATTTCTGGATATAGTACTTTTCTGTTGATCCTTCTTTCAGGAAATAAAAAGGTAAGACTTTACACCAATTTTAAGTTTATAAATTAGGGCTTTATTTCTGGATGATTTCATTTCAAGATGCTGGTTGATTCTTGTTCATATGTGTAAAAGGCTCTGGGCATTGTTAATTAAATCAAAAAACACCCTTGCACTTGGAAATCATTGTCTGTCTGTTTTGTATCCACTCTGCACTGCACGCACCTGTATTTACTCACCACTTTGCCACATGCACATATAGTGAAGCAAAAATGTAACTTATCGTGAATTAACTATGCATAAAGCACCATGTAATCAAAGCTAAATTTCTCATTGATCATTTTAATTAGCAGTTTTTAAACCGAAAATAGCCTTGCTAAACAGCGGTCGGGAGTTCAGTTTGAAGTGACAGACAAGCAAACCAAGTGCGAGAAGGAAAGCGATTCAGGAGAGGGGAAGAGGGAATGGGCTCGCCCCAGGTTCGGTACTATTTTCTAGGTAGTGTAAACCTTTAAGTTGAGTTTCAGGGGGCAATGGTGAGTCGTGTCTATCCTTCCCCTATCTTTAATCTCCCTGTCAATCACTCCCCTTCTATATAAGTCTCCCGTTTCCACTTCCACTCTCTCCTCCACCTCTCTCCTTCTTCAATCAAGTCCTATATCTCTGGCATTCAACACTTCTACTGGATCACGTTTTTTTCAGCTCCTACCCTCCTCTCAATCCCAGCCGTCCATCTTACTCTATGTGGGATCAAGAGAAGTCTCCCTCCTTCCTTCCCAACCAGACTGCCCAGCACCTTGGATATTCTCCTTAACCTGCTTTTCATCCACTGACACAGCTGTTTCAGTCCAGTCGATGATCTCGTTATGGAGTCCATGTGCATGACCGCCATCTTCGGTTTCCTGAGATGTGGAGAATTCACTGTGCCATCCGTTCCTAGCTTCCCAGCCTCAGGCATACGATCCAGCGACCAACATTTCCTCCTTCTTCTCTGATCCTCAAAAACCGACCAGCTTCGATCCGGTCACTGTATCCAGCTTTCAAAGATCAACTCCCCTCTCTGCCCTTACTCATCTCTGCAGAAGCTCCTATCAACCAGGAAACCATCACCCTCCGAAACCCTCTTCTCCACTATCCAGAAACATTATTACTAGGCATTGGTTCACCTCTCCTCCCTTGTCACCAAGGCAAGCCTGGAGGTTCTGCGTCAGGCCAGATGGGACCCCCGGCAACACTCTCTATCCTGACGCAGCTTGTACGCTTTCCCTATTCTAATTTCTAGAGACTCCCTCTCCTTCTCAGCTGTCAACGCGAAGTCTGTCTCGCAGTCCTTCGATCTCTTACTAATCTCTCTACTTCTATCTTTCTTGCTCCAGGGCTCCTGTAAGCTCTGTTCCATGATCCTGAGTCCCTCTAACTTTTTCCTTTCAAGGCTCTCCTTCGGAGGTCCATTCGGTGCCGGTGGGTAGCTCCATGCCCAAGTCGCTCAACTGCAGCGGCTCTCCAAGAGTCGGGTCCTCTGTCCCCTCAATCCCTTATGGGTAGCTCCATTCCCAAGCCGCTACGTAAGTGGCTATCTGCAGAGTGGGGGATTCTATCTATGTGTTTTCAGGTCTTGGGTCGTCGGACCGGCCTTCGGCTGTAAGGTTCTCCATCGCCAAGAGCAAGACTCTTACACTACACTTGCTACTCACCATTGCCCAGTAAAATACACAATATATTTTTTTAAAATACTGTTTTATTTTGACTCCAACATTGTAATAAGCAGCCTTACATTGCATCCTAGTATACAGTAGTTACATTTGTACGTCAAAGGATCAAACCCCAAATACTGCACATTGGTTCTCTGTTCACAAACACATTATCACCGGATTCTGTTGGCCATTCAAAGTCTGATTATTGTGGGAAGTGCTGGGGGTAGTAACTAGCTTGATCAAAAACTAAATTGAAATACTTACACAAAAATGTATTATTTTGAGAGGATGAGAAAATGTAAATCAGTTTATGAATATTCAAAAGAAAATGAATGTTTTGAAGTACACAAAAAACAAAATAGTGGAAGTGGGCCAGATGAGACAGAGGATGCATAGCGTTGCAAATACTGCTGAATTGAGGTAAGTGTTTGCACTGAGAATAAAAGAACATACTGAAAGTAAGCAACACATTAAACTAAAACAAGAAAGTGAACTGAGAAACAAGCAAACCATTTCTGCGGCTTTTACACACACTTTAATAAAAGAGAGAGCGCAGAATGACTGTGTTAATGAGTTAGTCAGACCTTCTGCAGATACTATTTTCGTCAGCACAGTGATTAAACTTAATCAGAAACCAGAACTACTGCGCATCATGTGTATACTGAGAATTTCCCAGTTTATTCTGATGTTTAAATTAAAAACTTTTCTTTTTTTTTTTACCGAGTTTATCCCTATTTTAATATTTGTAAAATAAACTCCCAAAAATTCCTGGGAATTTTTTTAAAGATAATAACCGAAAATGTGGAACCCTAAGCATACAGTCCAGTAGTAAAATCAAATGAATACCTAGCACACTTTCTTTTTACTTTAGCTACCAGTAACACAAAATAAATCCTGCTGCTGCATTGTACACATTGGTAAACAATGCGAACAAAAGATTATTTTAAATTGAAACTAAATGATTTTATTATTTTTTTTAACTTGGCCTACTTAGTAGCCAGTAACAAATTGATGCAATTGTAAGTGTTGCAATTGCCAGCAGCTTTAGTACATCTCATTATAATATTTGAGAACCCTGATTTGCACCCTATTTTTTGCGAATTTATGCATGAACGCCCATAATTACATATTCATCTAAAGGTTGAACTGCAAAGAAAAACTACTGCCGCAAAGTATTCCCGAAAAATTCACTAATAGCATTGCGCTTGTTTAGTACATTTCACCCTAGACTTTTGCAACTGGTTTGCGACTATTGCGACAGGCGCAACACTTTAGTACACCTACCCCTCAAAGTGATGGCACTCATTAATTTATTATTTCCTTTTAAAATCTAGTTAATCAAGTATACTCTGTCCAACATTTTGTATAAATCTAAATATTTGACTTGCATGCACACATTTAGTAGAATGTTACAAGAAAAATTATATTGCAAAAAGCATTCCTCAAATTAGTTTATCCACCCAAACTGGAGGTTTTGTGACACTGGGGTTATGATTGGATTCTGGTTGGTGGTACTGATTGTTTTATACAGCTCAGCCCTCACAAATGAGTAATCCAGTGTAATATCCAGTGTCATGTTTTCATAGTTTAAAAATAAATGGTAATGGCAAAGCAAATGCTAGTTAACTTGGTTTAGAAATATCCAAAAAAAACGGTTTGTCTTGTCTAACTTACCTCTCAAGTTTTACTTTTGATTCCCATGTGTGCTTCTCTTTATTAAGGTGTTAATGCAATGGGCAGTGTTGAGTGATCCACTGCCGTTATGGATTTTGACCGATCAGTGAGAGAGGTTAAAAGCTCAGAAATTGCATTCAAAAGCATTAGTATATTTTAATTAGCATGGATGTTTTTTGCATGTGTCAGAACACAACTAATTGAGTTCCATGGGGACAATGCTGTTACCCTCCTCTCTGCAGAGCTTCAGTGCTTCTTCAACTAGACCATGAAGAAAGCATCTCCCAGGCTGCTGCACCCAACTAACCCCGTGACAGGACAAACTCAGGCCAAGAAATGCAGGCCTCAAGGCCTTGTCTTCCAACAAAGAGCCTTCTCATGCAAACAGAAAACAAAACATATTCCTCTGTCAAATGCTTTTTGAATGTCATCAGGAATAAACCACCCATAGCTGGGGTTTTGTCAACATGGCCACAACACTTCCTAGTAGCTAATCGTAGAATAGCTCAATTCTTAATGTGATAATTTGTGCCAGACAACTTGATTTTTAATAACTTGTATCCCTTTTTAATCATATTGTAGCGATCTCAGTTCCCGCAGGCAGGCGCATCACACAGCCGGCTGTTTTGTACAGCGGTATCGGCGCTGTGCTTTAGTGCGAGAGGTCCCGGGTTCGCGCCCGCCCTCCGCCTGTGTGTGGATTGCCTCGCCCTGTGTGATGCGCCTGCCTGCGGGAACCAGGATCGCTACAATATGCTGCACCTGTGATTCCTATTAAATCTTCCCATGCATGTTACAATATGGAAGCACATATCAGTAAGCCAAATGTGCACATTTTTACAATAATTGTTGAAACAGGTCATTTTTTAATGCAAAACCCCATATTAAAACCCCTACATAATGTCAAGTCATCTCAATGTGTGTAATTAGACCCTTTTGCCCATTCATTTTAGTTAATCAGAATGAACCCTATGTTTTCAAGATCAAAGGCAATTCATGGCAAACTATATGCCATGGCATATCAGCACCTGTCTCTGGTACTGATTTAAAAATCAGAGTGCAAAATTAAATTGCACGGTATTACATTTCAAGGTCATTGTGTCAATTTGCAATTTGAATGTATTTAATTTTAACCATTTTAATATCACAAAGGCTTGTTGGAGATGGAAGGTTGTATTGAGCGTCATTACAAACATTTGACACACATGTACAATTCAGCTTGTCATGACACAGTAAGGTATTAAGCAAATACATTGAGTATACAGTATCCCAGGCATCTATGTGTCTGATAGCATAAAACAAATACAGTATATAAAATGAAAATTCCATTGTACTTTTTATTGTGTCCCTGGGGACTACATGCAGATAAAATAAAATACAGATAATAAAAAAGTCAAATCTTACACGCACATACAATATTCATGACTAGAATATACCCCCAGACCCTCTTAAGTCTTTTCTTTATGTGTGCCATTAATTTAAGGTTGTCTGACAATTTGTCAAAGCTATGTGGAGTATGTAGAAGCTTTTCTACCAATCTCTTTTTTTTAATGGGCAGTAAAGCTGCACAGCTTCAGTGGACCTGTTTGTTAATTATACTTCAAACAATCTGCATTGAAACCCAGCAAAAGCTAAGCCAGACTGTCAAATTAAGTACAGTGCCATGTTTTTAAATGAGCATGAATAATACAACTGCATAGCCTATTAAACAAGTATTTCATTGCTATAAAAACATACTAGCAGTGTGTTAAAGTAACCCTAAAATTGCAGAGTATATCTGCTAATTATTAATATGAAGACTGAATTGTTTCAACTACAAATTAAAAACAGAATTGTGAAAAAGTCATTTTTTTTATTTATTTTTTTAACATTTTTGATATTGGGCAAACTCTTGGCTATGTTTAAAAAAAAAATAGAAGATAGTTTTTTTTTTTTTTTTGCAGATCCTAATACAGTCACCGTAAAAAAAAAAATAAATAAAATAAAATAAAATAAAAAGTTGTCATGTATTTAGTTATATTAACTAGGTACTTGAGTGCTAATTAGGGAATGGCCACATGTACAAAAAGAGCCAGAAATCCTTTGTTTGGTGGTGGTGTTTGAATTGGTAAGTTTGTAAACTGTGTGTGCTGTGTAATTGTTGTTCTGGTTAATGTCAGTGCAATATTACTGTCAGTAGTCCCAGGTGAAAAAACATGTTAAAAAACAGTTTTTTTTTAAGCACAATCGTGGTTGTACAATCCTACTTAATATTATAAGTTTGTGTAACTAGAGCTGCGGCTGGTCAGGGAGGCATTTATATTTACATACACTTAGAGGCTATAACACTGTCTACTGGCAGTTTCGCTTTACCGTTCTGCAGTGGAAAGAAAACCATGACACGATCAAAATAATGTAAAGGTACAGCACATGAATATCTCAACGGCAAACCAATTCAGAATTTAGGAAATCTGAAATCTGCAGTCACATTTTTTTCACTGTGACATTGATTAAATGGGAATCAGAGTTATAGTGTACTTTAAATATACTGTTATGTGTAAGTAAAGGGTAGGGTCTGGCATTTATATATCTATGTGTTTTCAAATAAAATACACCTTTTGTCTTGCTGAAACAGTGTGTTTATAACTAGGGGTCTACCTAAATCACGATTTCACTGATTTCGGGAAAAAAGGGTCCAATGCATATCAAACAAGTACGGAGTAGATAAAAAGGAAACCTTGTTTAAATGAACTGCTGCACAAAGCAAGCGACATAAACTACGTACATTCCTTCTGTAGATAGGTTTTTTTTTTATTCCTTCGCTGTCCTGTGTGCATTGCACATGGGCAAAGAAAAAAAAAAGACAAATAACATTTACAAAAAAAATTCTCCAAAGTGGTTAACGTTCTTGTTTATTGTTCAAACGACAACAATGTTTTAATCAGCCTATCAGTGTGTCTGTATTGACTTTTCTATGACCTACAGTAGCGGGCGGGACAAAGTCAGTGCTGCATTGTTTTTATTTAGTTTGCTAAAATCTAGTTTTCAGCATTGGAGGTAAAATATCAGAAATGGACGAAAAAAGCAAAAAAAAAGCAAAGTATATTTCGGTGATTGATCGTGTCATGATATTTCCCAATGAAACTGTACATGCAGATGGAAGTAATTGTTTTTGCATATCTTAATGTGTCTTTGGAGAAAATACGATCGATCGCTAAAGGCTACTACAGAGGCTGCTGAACAGAACGTAAAATAAACAGCTTTCAGAAAACAAACTGGAAAGCCAGCGCAGACAAAAGGTATTTCTGTCGGTTGTAGTGAAATTAAATCAGTACTACAGGTACGATCCAGCACAGCCACCTCGCTTCAAACAACCTGCTAATTACTTTTTAAACACAGTTGGAATTTTAGACCCAAATAGGCATGTTCTATTCATTTGGACTTGGTACTAATAAAATTAATTATTGGATGGGACAAATAACATGACAACGAACATGCTGCATATATTGACTTTATTAAAGTATGCCAGATGCCCTTGGGTAAACGAGTTTTGGGGCTGTTTCTAATCGATTTTCCACATCTGTATAACTTGGCA
Organism: Acipenser oxyrinchus oxyrinchus; assembly: GCA_030684275.1. NCBI lineage: Eukaryota > Metazoa > Chordata > Actinopteri > Acipenseriformes > Acipenseridae > Acipenser > Acipenser oxyrinchus. The sequence continues at coordinate 37,309,538 of CM060253.1, read as the reverse complement.
AAGCTTTACTTACACTTCCAAACAATTCAGTGGATGCAGAACGTGCAGTCTCAATGTATGGGCAAGTCCACACCAGACAGAGAATGTCAGCAGCAACTGCCTTTAACAAATGACAACATTCTGTTTTAGTAAGGAAGCAAGTACCACTATTGTTAGGCTTAATACTAATGTCCGCGTAATACTAATTTTATTCCACAACCTACCCGTGAAAAATACGTAAATGTACCACAATTTAAGTAGACCCCTATTTATAACCAGTTTATATTACTGTTAAGTATAAACATTTTGTAGAAACAAATGTCCACAGAAATAATGTAGTAAAATTGTATTATTTTAGCCTTGATAAGTTGTAAAAGGCAACCAGTACCTATATTATAAATTCTACCAGTGACAGAGTGTTGTTTGTATGCCATTCAGGTTTGCATTGGAAGCTGAAAAGCTCATATATATTATTTGTGTTTAGGTAAACCTGTGGTGTGTGGTGCTTAGGGGAGAGGGTTGTTGGACACAGTTACAGTCAATATGTTTATTGTATTTTATTTTCTTTAATATTCTTTGGTGTGGCTTAAGTTTTTCCAGTGTGACTGAAAAATGTTAAGTTACTTTAGCCACAGTGGCTAACTAAATGAAATGCTTAAAGGGAAGTGTAGCTATCCAATAAACACCGGAAAAACATGGGAAATGGTTACTCAATTAACATTGACTTCACCCCTTTCTGTGCAGTTAGCTATGCAATTTCCCTCCTTCCTGACTTGTATCTAGCATTCATTTGCTCTGAATACTTTAAACCCACCCCAACTACTGAGTGGCAGCAAATTCCTGCATTTCTATTGGATACTCGGCAGACAGAGAGAATTGTACACGCTTGCGAGATTTAAAAAGAGATCACAATTTAATATGGCGGATTGTTCTTGCTTGCAGGATTTATATTACAGTGAGATAGGGAGGATTTATATACTCGTGGGAAATAAAACACAATTACAAATTGCAGCAACAATAAAAAAAATGCCTAGACACACACAAAAAACAAGAAGAACAGGATTTAGTTAAGGAAGACAGCAAAAGAAGGTGCTAGTGTTCAAGTACTGTCGAATTACTATACGTGTCAGGAAAAAATGGCCAAAAATTTTGGGGAGTAACCAAAAACAATCATCTTATACAGTATATAAAAAGCGAAAGCCACAAAAAAAAAAAATAATAATAATTTCAGGGTGTCTACATAAAACTTGAAAATAGCTGAAAATAAACACAGAAAAATAAAATGAATAAACACAGAAAAACAGAAACCCTAGTTATATTCTGTAAGTAACTCCAAGAGTAGAAATATCAAGAAGATATTAGGGTAAGGTAGCTTACAGGGGTTTACCATGCATAGTGCTTTAAAAATGACCACCACACTTTAGAAACATATCTGTTTTTTCACCTTAATATGAATAAACTGATGCAAAGGTAACTAGTAAAAAGAAAAGTGCAGTGACTTTGTTTTGTGTATGGTATCATGTACTTAGTCATAGAGACTTTTTCAAGCATTTACAGCTAGTCCGTCATATGGAAGCACCTATTGTATCCATCTTTTTTTATTTTGACCCTTGTGCCTGTTTATTTGTTCTGGAGTCTCATTATTGACGCTATCCTGCTACAATATGTTTAATTTATTTGTCTATTTTCAGTGCAGAATAGATTCTTGAGAAATGAACTATTATTTGAAAAGAATTAAATACAGATTGCAGAAAGTAACTATTGTTTGAAAATATTTAAATATGGTTTGTGAAAAGCAATTATTATTTGAAAATATTTAAATAAGAGTAAAGTAGTTACAACACAATACATTGAAATACTTTAAACTCTTCACAAATATGTAACTGTAACATACAGCAGCCTAATTAGTATCCTGCATTCTAAGCAAGTTAAGCCTTGTCCTTGTTAACCACTCAATTATATGTTGGAAACTGCTTTATTTCAATTAGATTTAATTTGATCAATTAATTGAAATATTGAAATATTTTATTTCAGTGAGTAAATATTTGAAAACAATGAAATATCTTTCACGGCCTGTTAATGGCCTGTTTTGAAGTTATTGAATTGAACATGTTTAGCATTTTCCTCGTTAGAAATTCTCCTCAACCACCATGTGGTAATTGCAAGACTTGGTACATAATTATACATTTAGAGTAATAATTAGGTTTTAGTTTTTGATGATTCATTAACTATTTGTGAATAGTTGAAGATATATATATATATATATATATATATATATATATATATATATATATATATATATATATATATATATATATATATATATATATCTGATACAGCAAATTGCCAAACCCTATTATAGATATGAAGGATTAATTCACTGTGTTGTAGGTGATGAAGTGTGACGGTAAGTATAGAGCAGGACACCAGAGGTTAAGTGCAACACGTTTTATTACATGGAAACACTCAGGGCCCAAAATAAAATAACACAAACAGTTTTATTTTATAGTCCTGTGGATGTAAGACTCTTCCACAATTCAAACACTCCCTTCAAGAATTGAGTTTTCAAGGTAAGTAAACGCTTTAAACAACGGTTATTTTGTTTGCTGTTTCTTTTTTTTCATAATCCACAAAATAGTGTAAAAACCCAAAAGTAATCCCTTTGTACTTCTTTCATAGGGCCAGCAGGCGGCACTGTTCTAAAGAACTGTCTATGCAGACAGGCACCAGTAAGTAAAAGTCGGTGGCCCTGTGGTGGATACTGGCCGTCGAGTCGGGTATGGTAAGTATCAGTCTCATAGGTCTGCAAATGGGACCCTCTAACCTCCAGGCCCTGGTTTGTAATTAATTATTCGTTTGGTTTTCAGGTTGGATGAAGAACATCAGGCAGCACTCCACACTGTCTCTGGAGTTGCGGTGTACAGTCCACACAGAACGTGCTTGGAATTATAATAATGAAAATAAAGGAAGGGTTCCACTCAACTGTTTCTGTGTGCTTTATCCTGATTCCTTCAGAAACTTTCTCTTCACAAAACCTCACTTCCATACACTAGTAGGATGCACAGTATACTTAGCAAATGTCTCTGATAGACATGCAGGTCACAATGTCACTTGGCCTGACTCTTGCCTTAGTCAGGGTTTTATCAGTCCTGCACAGCACACAATTAAGTTGCTATATCTACGCGTTTTGCGCGTTGCATTGTACACTTCGTATTTCTTTTTTAAACAGCCAGAGTGGTAAAACAAAAATAAAACAAACAAAGATCTAGTTCCGTAGGAGCGCTATCTAAACATACACTGGAACACCCTGCCTACCACACAGGACAACTAAGCCGTTTACCCATACTAAAACAACCAAAGTATTTCGATTGAGCCCTTCTGGGTTGTACCAAACATTGATTACTACGGTTATACAAATTCCAAATCATAAGCTCTCATTCTTCATTCGGCGGTGAACACTTTCTTTTGATATAACAACCGGGAAGAAAGTAACTTGCAATTAATTTCTTGAAAAGGTTGCAGCTCAACAACCTGATATAACGGACATTTCTCCAGGTCCCAGGAAGACGTTATAATGAAGACTGTAGTGTGATTTGATTCGCTGCTGGCTGCTCCAAAAAAGAAGGGAGAATCACATTGACTCTCCCGTGGGTTAGACTGTTTCTCCTCATCACGCTACAGCAAACCCTGCTGGCCGGGCACCCAGTGAGCCTGCAGGGCAGGCCTTTGTCTTCCAGAGTTTGGTAGCTCATTGACATTTGCTGTCGAGGTTCTGGGTGTAAAAGAGGAAGCTGGCTCGGTTGTTTGATCGGAGGATGCCCACTGAACCTTCAGGTGTCATGAGCGCTGGGAATTGCTGCGTGAGGGGAAAAATTATTGGACATTCCAAATTGGGGAGAAAATCGGATGTCAAATGACTGGCACACCAAATAAAACAACTACAAATAAATGGGTCCTCTGTACCACACTCCTACAGCAGACTACTCCCCATCTCCTTTACTTTCAGTTACTTTTCATGTCTTACCTATTTTCCAGTTGAAGGCTGACAATTTTATTGCTGTTGTTATAATTATTGACTTTTTTATTATAATATTATTCAAGCATCTACCTCAACTGAGCACAGTTGTAGGTCATCCATATATCCTGAAATCATTCTACTTCTCACACAAATAAAAAATATGTTAAAATCAACAAAATATCACCCAATTTAAACATCATTGAGAAAATCTGGAATGATGAGTACTGAGGCTTCAACACAAACAGACTACGTGAAAACCAAAGCAGAACAGGCAGCCTGGACGGAAATAACATATTTTTAGTGGGTGCACTTAAACGCACTGTAATTCTCTCAATATACTGTATTCCTTCGAATTTAAGACACAGCCCAAATTTACCACCCTCAATTTGAGGAAAAAATAAAACATCAAATAAATATGCATTCATGCTTGTCATAATCGAAACATTCGGAGGTCAGGCAGTACATTTTTGTTTGTCTTTTCTCGGACAGTCACATTTCTGTTTGTGTACTCGGGCAGTCACGTCTTTTGTTGGCGATTTTAATACAACATGGTATTAATACATACGGTATTCATATTTACAGGGAAAATATTTTTGACAATGGAGATGTAGTGCTGTGTCAGATTCCTGTTTAAACATTGGTTCAGTTAATTGGAAATTAGACGCATTTCCCCTATAGGTCACTGGCTTCAGAATCCAAGGTCAGCTGTCATATCAATATGGCAGTTGTTGCCTATGTCACGTATGCAAATATGGTTTATGCAAGTCTATTTAGAGGTAAAGAACTGGAATTGGGTGTTAACTACCCTTCCAGTCCCAAAAGTAGTGGTTCTACCATGGTAAGGAAACAAAAAGTTGTTTGAATGTTAGGCCGTGTTTCAGTGTGCATTCTTTCTTTTGTCATTTACTTTTTTTTTTTTTTTTGAAATGCAAAATAAAATACAATATATTTTTGTAGTATATATCTCATAAAATGTATTATGGGCAGCAGTGTGGAGTAGTGGTTAGGGCCCTGGACTCTTGACCGGAGGGTCGTGGGTTCAATCCCAGGTGGGGGACATTGCTGCTGTACCCTTGAGCAAGGTACTTTACCTAGATTGCTCCAGTAAAAACCCAACTGTATAAATGGGTATGTAAAAATAATGTGATATCTTGTAACAATTGTAAGTCGCCCTGGATAAGGGCGTCTGCTAAGAAATAAATAATATATATATACATATATATATATTATTTTTCAACATTTTTTTTTTAGTCGTTGCCAATGGTTTTTAACCTGGTTTTCTCCCCAATTTGGAATGCCCAATTATTATTTTTATCCCGGTTCACCCCTGCAACCCACTGGCGACTCGGGAAACAGAGGCTGAAGCAAGCATCCTCCAAAAAGTGTTCCAGCCAATCTGTCATTTTTCGCACTGCGGATCCACAGCGAAGCCACCAGAACTATAGTGCCGGAGGACAACACAGATCTGAATGGCTCTACTGGAGACCCACAGGCGCCCTATCAGCCACAGGGGTCGCTGGTGGGCGGTGAACAGTGGATTGTCCTGCTGACCTAAGCCCTCCCTACCATGGTGGCGCTCGGCCACTTGTGCGCCACCCCCTAGGAACCCCCGGTCATGGTCGGCAATGACATAGCCTACGATCTCCAGTCTTTAGGGCGCATCCTGCACTCCACGCGGCATTGCGCCATTCACGATCCTCCCTTCTTCAACATGTTTAATAATGATTTATATAATGTTTCAATTTATAAGGTATGCTGTGGCTGAATTCCAAACCAAATTGTAAGATTTGTCTTTTCCCCTACAACAATAAATCATTTTTTCAGGAATAATAACATCTAACACAGCATGTTTGTAATGGAGAATATCTGATGGTTCCTCATCTTTCCATTTTTGTAGAATCCGTTTTTTTGTTATTAATATTGCTGTTAACAGAATTATTTCCTGAGGAGTATTTACATTTAGATCCCTTGTTGTACCTAATAAAACTATTTTCTTTGTTAAAACCACATCAAATGACAAAATGCTTGGAATGTAAGATTCGATTCCATGCCAAAATGTATGTAATTTAGGGCAATCCCAGAGCATATGTAGTAAGTTTCCAGGGGATCTTCCACATCTCCAACAATTAGAATTATTAGTTCATTTGCGTCTAAAAAGTCTTTCTGTTGTATAATAGACCCTAAAACTTTTATTTTTTAGCTTTGTTTTATTTTGTTTTCTTTATTAAATCTGACACTAGGGCTCATTATTATTCAGTGACGACCCACGCACATTACACTTCCCTATACGGTCCACAGCATACATAACATACACGCATTTAGTTAATACTAAATAGTTGTATTAGACAGAACAACAGATTATTTTACTCCCTCTCCTTCATGAGTTAATCGATGATATTAAACATAATTAAATAAATCAGTCCGTTTTAATAATACCTTTATTAGGGTTTTCCTAACAGCTTTTGTACTGCTTCTCTTTTCTATTTCTACTCTCGTCACACTTGTTCCCATGCTTCCTTATCTCTTGCGTTCTGTCAATCCTCCCTGTTATCTCTTCCCAATCTCCTAATCACATTTTCTGGATTGGTGATTGGGTTGTGCCACACAGTGCATTGCAAACAAACTATAAACAAGCCTCCAAACAGGGCTTCTAGTATGTAAATGTATATATAATCCACAGAAAACAATCATCCCTGACTGTGTTGATCGCCCAGTTATACTGTATCAAATAGCTTCCTTGCTTTAGATACTATCTAGCTACTGTGCTCTTTTATTCTGTACAGGTTTTTTCCCAGGGTCTTAGTCACAGCCACATATTATTTCAGTGCAACAGCAGATATCTAGACTTTATTGTAGTATATTTAAGGTCAAGGAACTGCATGTTGTTAAACACAGAACCTTTTTAATCTCTTCTTAGAGCAATAAAGATTAAGCTGATCGTTTTGGTTGAAGTCAAGGTTTAATACTTCAGTAGTGCAGTCTTATTTGAGAATAAACTTAGGCTTTATGTGCAGGAGCCAGAGTTAAGAACAAGACAGGACATGGATGATTTGCTTGCACCAGTAGTAACAAAATAGATATAATTTAGCTGTCATGGAACTTGAAGATGTGAAAGTAGTGCTCTAATAATTAGAAGAATGTTTTTTGTGTATGAATACAATTTTCAAATGTGTTTTTAGGTTGTATATGGATCACTTAGGAAGTCCTATAAGCTATTAGAGGACATCTACCAGTGGGATAATGACAACTCTGCTTGATGTTGGCTGATCTGCTCATTAACTTTCTGTATAATTAAAAACAATATTGACATTTATAGATGTGAGGATTTAAATATATTGCCCGCAGCCCAATGCAGTGAGAAATACATCAGTGGATTTATACCACCACATCCACCAATGTATTCACAAATGTTTATTAATTGGTATAAAAACAATACAATGTCTGTTTGTATTATACATTGAACAAAACCTAATACATATGTAAGTATGTGCTGCTTAAGAATGTGTATGAGAATTTCATATAGTGATACTCTTGGACCATTTCCAATTGGGTTATGCATGCTTATATCAGCAGAACAACATATGTAGTCTTTTAATTTAATAAATGTGCAACAGTAAGCATTTTCAAGTATTGCATTAATAAAGTCAAGAGCAGTTGATTAAAAAAGCTGAATATTTTCTCACAGTATAAAATTACAACAACCATATGTATTAGAATTGGTGTTGTGCGGGTGGTGATAAAAACTATCTACAAAAGCTAAACAAAAGGAACAATAGGGGTAAATCATTTTTAATGAATGAATTGTATGTTCAATAAATAAAACACTGTATTAGAAAATATTGTGATATTTTATTAAAAATGCTGCTGAAAATTGTATACACGGGTCCAGCCATAAATATCATCTATCATCACTTAAGGCAAACAATGCAAACAATAATAAGACAAACAATATAGTTTAATATCCTACATTAAAACCCTGCGTGCCTTTTCAGGTAAAGGATCTAAGGCCAAATTGGGCATCTTTGTTTGAATTTACAAATGTATTTCAATTACCTTCCAATAGACTTTGTGTTAAGTGGATACATAATTCAAAATCTGGATTCCTGGTTCACTAACTTATTCACTAGGTTGTTTTTAATTTAAACTCAAAATATGACAAGCCTGGCACAATACTTTACATATTGCTAGCATATGACAATTTGAAATATCTAACAGATACATTTCTGTACAAACATATTCAACTAATGTTGTTGCCAAAAACCACTGCCTTTTTTGTATGTCCATTAAGATGCCGGTTACTGTTTAAGCTGAGGCAGTGTTTAGGTTGCTAAAAAGGCCTATATTTTAAACTATACTAAGCAGCACATGATGGATCATGAAAAACCCCCCAAAAAACCATAAGGTTTTTAGGTATAAAGCCAACCAAATACCTAAAATCAATTCTTCTACTGTACTCATCGTACGTAATCTTGGATAACAAACTGTATTTATTCCCTCAGGATCTACCTCTTGTTTATAATAGGGAACAAAACCCTTCCTGAAATGCAGGTTGTAAGCAATACTTAAACATGCAACAAGTGTAATCAGAAAAGAAGAAAGGTCATATAACACTGAAAGAATGTGTTTGATCTGTAGGATAGATGTCTTCAAACAAATAAGCAACATTTCAAAGTTTGACTTTTTTTCAACACAATAAAGAGAACCATTGCTTTGACTAAAAAGATGATCTGACCAATATATTTACACACATCACAACTGAAAGCACAAGCTCCCTAAAAGCCATATTTAAACTCAAAACAACAATAAAAGCTTTTTTCTTCTTTCTTTTTTTTTTAACTCACAACTATTTACATTTTTTTTTATAAAGTTTCTTAAATACAATTCAGGCTGGCAATTTTTCACTTCGCACATAACTAAACCATTTGACTGCATAGGCCTTTCTTTAAATCAGATTCCACTGGCGTCTCTCTGTGAATGATCTTCACTATTTCACGAGGGAATCCCTTGTTTGATGTCCTTGGCATACAGAGAATGGCACATACAAAGCAGTTAATCACTTTGTAATCACTTGCTACATACAGAAATCTACTTTGTGTGTAGTTTTGTGTCTGTCAGTAATCTGAACAGTATCAAATGAGTCTGGAACTCAGTTTATTCCCTTTGTTAGAAAGCAGAAATCCAAACGCAATGTTTCAGGAGTGACATTCACATTTCACAGGTTTTTAAAATTCATCTCTAATCGTTTATAGAAGGCGCTGTAACAAAATAATATTTGAACTTCTGTGATGAGTTATTTTGTTTATATATAGTTTTACAGTTCTGGCTCGAAGCCAGCAAGTACCTTGTTTAAACTATACCCGAGTGGTGGAATGGCCGTGGGGTAAGTTGGTACTGTTTTGACTGACACTAAAGGTGTTGAAGGTGTGCAAAGGCTGCATCCCAGCTAAAGTGTTTGGAATCATGGTTATGGTGTTAGGTGTCATGAGCGGAATGTCATCAGGCGATCTTCTCAGTGTGAGGGTGTAGTCTGGTGGACAAGTGAGTCTCAGAGTATCGTGAGCCTGCAAAGATTCACATTCATGTTCGTGCTCCAATTGTTTCATCTGCAAGGACATAATCTCTTCATTCTGAATGTGTGCTATGTCGTTTGTGGTGTTCCTCTGAGGGCTGTGACGCCTGTGTGTCTCATGGCGCCGTTTGTCCTTCTTGTAGTACAAAGCTGCAAAAGCCAAAATGTTTAAAAATAGCAAAGATGCCCCCACAGCTATGGTGACACTTAATTCTGTTGAGTAATCACGCTTGTTCTCGATGATGACTGTGGTCTCCTCTGATTTCCGAGTATCCTTAGCTTGTTTCGGGTTGTTGGCTTGGGTCAGGCCAGGATGCCTTGTAGTCGAGGGCCATACTTTTCCATGAATTCGTTTAGTATATGCAAATGGAGTCGTATCTTGTGGAGGTACTTTAGTGGTGGTTGACACATACTGAAAAAGTTCATTTAGATTGTGCAGATGCGGCACGAGTTCCAACCAGAAGGCTACCTTTGTAGCTCGGTAATGGTCTCTAACTCTTGGCTTCAGACCGATGTGCAGATACAGTTGATCCTTTGGATTATATTTGGACCATGCTACCTCTTCAAAGCGGTTTGGCTTCGTATGGATGAATTTTGTGTCCTGTGGAACAGGTTGGTTCGGGTCACTAAAATAAAACAGAAACATATATCGATTATTTAAAAAATGTAACTATTTCATTGTTAATTCTATATCTAAAACAGTACATTCTTAAAATAAAATGTGATTGTTTATCAAATCTTACAGACTGAAAATAGCTGTAATATCTTCTTTTTTATATGTACCTTAAATATATTTTAAAAAGAAAAACTATAACCTTACAAAATAGCCTTAATTCACTGACAAACCCCAACTGATGATAATTATAACAAAATGACAGCCATATGGGATTCCAAAAAGACATAGGTATAAGAATAATCCCTTGAGCTACTAAGCTGTTAAAGCCGTTAATTAATCATCAAACTTACATAATAACAAGAAATGTGTGTCAGTGTAGCACACTTTATTATTACATTTACATATAATATGTTCTGTGTAGGATATATAATCTTGCACAGTTTGGGCAAGAGGACTTTGAAGCGAGGTTCTGGTTGCTCAAACTGTGTGAAATGATGTCTCTCTTAATAAGAGAAAACCTACTGTACACACAATGTATTACCTTATTATAAATCACAAAATTAAATATGTACACCAGCTATGATTTTTGACAATTCCTGAACAATGATTGGTTGATTTCTCATATGTGATTTAATGGAGTTAAAAATACACAGAACCTGTATTTTTACATGGAAACCAGTGCCTGATTGCAGTATTAATGATAAATTGGTGAAGACCATCAGTCTAGTTTGAAGGCTACCATTCACAGCCTAAATCAAGAAATCTTCCTCAATAGCATAAGGAAACTCAAATCAGATCAAAGCATTCCACTTTTAATGTCAAAATACGCTAGACTGAGGCCATTGTAGTTCATACATGGTGCATGGTGAAATACACACCCCTGTAACCTTCACCCAGTTTAAATTAGATTTCATTCCTCCAAGGAATAAATGGCATATGAAAAAAAGATCCATAGGTCAAATAGAAAACTTGATAAATACATTATTAACCACATACATGTCTGCACTATCAAATATGTACAATGTCTTAAACAGAGTATATAAAAATGAATCACATTAATCACAGGCCCCCTAAAGTTCAATCTGGCAAGTAACGTTGATTATGAACTATACAACAGGAATACAGTTATCATCCTGCTTCCCGATTCTGGATCACCTTCTATTCTGTTGCATTTGACTAATTCACAATACTCACAATAGTCAATAATGAATATGGATTTCTGGGCTTGTATCCACTTTTATGAAAAAAAAAGGATTCTCACTAAAAGAGCATTTTACTTTCAAATAAAAAACAAGTAGCTTTACCTGATAATTGTAACCTAATAACAGAAACAAAAACATCACTCACAAAATTACATTACAGTATGTACTGTAGCTACTCATAACAGTTTTGCATCACCCAATAGAATTATTTCATTTGGCTTCATAAAGTCAAATGAAACCTGCTGAATAATGTTAAATTAGCATATTTAATTACATACCGCTTTCTATTTTTCCATACTGACAACAATTGAAAATGTGACAAATCTAACATGAAATACTGTACTACTATTATGGCTTCCGGTACTTTTGCAGTATAATTTTTTTTTTTTTTACATAAAGTTAAATAAACATATATATATATATATATATATATATATATATATATATATATATATATATATATATATATATATACAGTACTGTGCAAAAGTTTTAGGCAGGTGTGAAAAAATGCTGTAAAGTAAGAATGCTTTCAAAAATAGACATGTTAATAGATTATATTTATCAATTAACTAAATGCAAAGTGAGTGAACAGAAGAAAAATCTAAATCAAATCCATATTTGGTGTGACAACCCTTTGCCTTCAAAACAGCATCAATTCTTCTAGGTACACTTGCAGAAAGTCATGGATTTTGTAGACATATAGTCAGGTGTATGATTAAACAATTATACCAAACAGGTGCTAATGATCATCAATTCAATATGTTGGTTGAAACACAATCATTAACTGAAACAGAAACAGCTGTGTAGGAGGAATAAAACTGGGTGAGGAACAGCCAAACTCAGCTAACAAGGTGAGGTTGCTGAAGACAGTTTACTGTCAAACGTAATACACCATGGCAAGACTGAGCACAGCAACAAGACACAAGGTAGTTATACTGCATCAGCAAGGTCTCTCCCAGGCAGAAATTTCAAGGCAGACAGGGGTTTCCAGATGTGCTGTCCAAGCTCTTTTGAAGAAGCACAAAAAAACAGGCAACGTTGAGGACCGTAGACGCAGTGGTCGGCCAAGGAAACTTACTGCAGCAGATGAAAGACACACCATGCTTACTTCCCTTCGCAATCGGAAAATGTCCAGCAGTAGCCATCAGCTCAGAATTGGCAGAAAACAGTGGGACCCTGGTACACCCATCTACTGTCCGGAGAAGTCTGGTCAGAAGTGGCCTTCATGGAATACTTGCGGCCAAAAAGCCATACCTCCGACGTGGAAACAAGGCCAAGCGACTCAACTATGCACGAAAACACAGGAACTGGGGTGCAGAAAAATGGCAGCAGGTGCTCTGGACTGATGAGTCAAAATTTGAAATATTTGACTGTAGCAGAAGGCAGTTTGTTCGCCGAAGGGCTGGTGAGCGGTACACGAATGAGTGTCTGCAGGCAACAGTGAAGCATGGTGGAGGTTCCTTGCAAGTTTGGGGCTGCATTTCTGCAAATGGAGTTGGGGATTTGGTCAGAATTAATGGTCTCCTCAATGCTGAGAAGTACAGGCAGATACTTATCCATCATGCAATACCATCAGGGAGGCATCTGATTGGCCCCAAATTTATTCTGCAGCATGACAACGACCCCAAACATACAGTGAAAGTCATTAAGAACTATCTTCAGCGTAAAGAAGAACAAGGAGTCCTGGAAGTGATGGTATGGCCCCACAGAGCCCTGATCTCAACATCATCGAGTCTGTATGGGATTACATGAAGAGAGAGAAGCAACTGAGGCTGCCTAAATCCACAGAAGAACTGTGGTTAGTTCTCCAAGATGTTTGGGCCAACCTACCTGCCAAGTTCCTTCAAAACTGTGTGCAAGTGTACCTAGAAGAATTGATGCTTGATGCTGTTTTGAAGGCAAGGGTGGTCACACCAAATATGGATTTGATTTAGATTTTCTTCTGTTCACTCACTTTGCATTTAGTTAATTGATAAATATAATCTATTAACATGTCTATTGATAAATATAAACTATTAACATGTCTATTTTGAAAGCATTCTTACTTTACAGCATTTTTTCACACCTGCCTAAAACTTTTGCACAGTACTGAATATATATATATATATATATATATATATATATATATATATATATATATATATATATATATATATACATATTTGAGCACAAGCATTTTTATTATGTCATATTCTCCCTACATGACAGGACCCCACTGTGTAACAGCATTTAGGTCAGTAAGTTATTTGTGCATTTATATGAACACATATTTACATATAAAATATTATAGAAATGTATATATGTAGGTATTCATATATGCCCAAACATGCATGCTTACATATCACTCTGAATACATGTTCCTACATGATCTTTCACAATAAACTTTAAATATCTGCTTTCTTGATGTGAAAGTCAATGAGAATATGCGTCTGGTGTAACTGAATCACATATTTTTTGGTCTCAGTTCCATTTTAAATGAAAATGCAAATGAAATGGAAAGCTGAAAAAAAACAAAAATAACAATATTAAATCACATTTTGAAGCAAAGAAATGTTGTAATAAAAACCACACTCACAACCCAAAGGTCTGGTCTTCAAAGAGAGTGCCCCCTAAATATGCCATAAGTTAAATGCATATCGTTAAACACTCAAATACAAGATACACAATCAATCCTTCAGTAAGAAATGCATTATAAGCACACGACATAAGATGTGATAGAAGGAAGAAGGCCCCCAAATGGTGTTTGTTAATTAGAAGGTAAGGGAATTACCAACATCTGAATGTGCTGTTTGTCAAGAAGAAGAAAAACAATGTTGTCAGCACCAAAGCTGGATGCCGAGCATCACCTGTCCCCCAGAGGGAGATGCAGTTGTAGAGTGGTGAATGGGAGGAATGGATTAACAAAAAGAATGCAAAGGAAAGGTGGCTTGACCAGGGATTTAAGTAGCAAGCTGACTGAAGATTGGATGAGGGAGGAACACCTTGCTCCTGGCCCCTGAACCACACCATGGGCTTTAAAAAAAAAAAAAAAAAAAATATATATATATATATATATATATATATATATATATATATATATATATGTGTGTGTGTGTGTGTGTGTGTGTGTGTGTGTGTGTGTAGTATTTAAAAATAAATTTAAAAATCACCTTTTTCTTGTCCATACCCCTGTTGTCTTAAAATATTGTTTTAAAGTAGATAATAAGCTCTTTAGAGGACCTGATATAATGTGACTTTGTACTGATGAGTCACAAAACTAGATTGTGACTCCATTGAGATGTTAATGTTTTTTCTCCGTTTCCATATTTTCTGGTAATAAAACTTCAATTATAGGTTATATTGCTGAAAAGGTCTGATTAGATTATAGAGTTCCCATAGAAAATGTTGCAAGGGGAGAGCAGAAAAGATTAACATCTTACTGCAATCAAACACATATTTAATAGTAATATATGCATGAAAAAGCCCTTAGCTGAAGTGCAAAGGCAGCTTTGTTATTATCTGCTAGGCATTAAAATGAAGAAATATAAATGCTGACTCCTGTTAAAAAAGCCAGTACTGTAGTTCCCAAGTCAGGGTTTCTGTTGGAGCTTAACTTGACACATTTGAAGATGAATTCCCTTAAAAATATATGTAATAGCTTTTTTTATTTGTAAATGTGAAACAAATATATGATTGGTTATTTTTTTCTCTTTTATGGTTTCTAAATGCAATACATAGTGCAAAGACAAACTTTATTCATAGTGTCAAACTCATTCATAATGTGGATCAGCACCACATTTGATCATCTTTACTCAATCAGGATAAGCCACAGCTGCATTTCTAGAGCATTTTACAGCCCCAGGATTGTATCAACCACCAACCCATGGTTATACCAGGATTACAACTAAAAATAAGTGGTGGATGCAAACCAGGGGATTCATGACATCTGTAAAATGCTCTAAAAATATCCAAGTGTAGAATAGCCCGACAAGTTAGGCAAGTTATTTTTTACTTGCCATGCATTTAAATTAACAATATTTATAAATGTTATCAAGATTTGTATTTGAATACAAGTCATTTATAAATAATTTGTAAAATTGGAAGCTAATTCATTTTACTTTATTGTTTAAAACTTGTATTTTGTAATAACATTTTTTAATGTTATCAAAATGGCAGATGAATACAGGAAATATGTATGCTTCATTGTAAGACACAGTAAAGTGCATAATATATATATATATATATATATATATATATATATAGAGAGAGAGAGAGAGAGAGAGAGAGAGAGAGAGAGAGAGAGAGAGAGAGAGAGAGATCTTGAATTTTTTTATAGATTACATTAACTCATCTGAAATTTACTGAGGAACACAGCTATACAAACATACATTTTGTAGATTTGGCAGTTTTTAAAGGAGATAACAATACACTTGCAACTACAATATACTGTAAAACTCAAGAAAGAAATACACTGTTACAGGCTAACAGTAATCACCCGCAGTCTTTGATACACAACATACTTGTTGGTCAATTTCTACGCTTACAGCACATAATAGTTTGAAAATAAATCTATACAGATGAGAGAGAGGTTTATACAGAGAGGCTATAGATTAAATGATATTGACAGAGCATATTTAAGAGTAAAACACACAAATATAAATACTTTATTTCTAAATAAGGATTTGTTTCTCCACTGAATATAACTCACAGGTGAGTGCAATTAAAAACATTATTCTTAAACACTGGCATGTGGAAAGAGACAAACAACTTAACACCTTTACCACAGCGTCCCTGATCAATTTGAGATCAGCACAGAACATCAGAGACAGGGTAGTACATACTGTACATTCTCCACTTGTAAAGAAAAATTGGCTACCTTGTAAACCAGATGGTAATTTTCAATGTGGCCATTGCGTACACTGTGCTAATACTATGGACACAAAAGCCTTCCATCACCCCCATACTGGTACTAAATATAAAACAAGAGGTTTTATTAATTGTAATACAACACATGTTGTCTATATGCTTAAATGCCCATGTGGTCTTGTATATATTGGACAGATGAAAAGAGCACTTAAAATACGAAAAGCTGAACATAAAGCAGCCATTCATAATAGAAATATGGATTATGCCATTGCCTGACAGTATATTTATTACAGCCAACCATGGTTCAGTATCTTCTTTGAAATTTTATAGTATAGAGAAGATCAGTCTGTCAAATAGAGGTGGGGATCTGATTATGTGCTATTGGACACATACATTAGATACAGTAGAGCTGAAGGGTTAGCCCTGTTTCTTTAGCCATTATCTGTGTCTGTATTATTATTGAAGGAATTTCTAAAACTATGCTGTTGTCTACATTAAATTGTTAGGAGTATGTTTCCATTTTCTGTATTGGTTTTATAATTAAGAACACCTGTTAAAATATAATGTACATATAGGGTGTAAGTTATTTAAAATCAATGTTTTTTGCCCTGTGGAGGCTTGCAGACATTATGGTACATATAGACAATACAGTTATTTAAAACAACATCTATAAACAGTCATTATATCTATATATCTTAGTATTTAATTGCTGAAATAGCATAAACGTGTGTAATTAATTAATCACATGCTTAAGTTAATTGGACAAGAGTCTTTTTAGTACCTGTGTACACAAGCCTCCCACAGAGAAACATTATCTGTAATAGACAAACCCAGGACTGGAAGACCCAAAAAGCTGTCTAACCAGGATGAGCAATACCTTAAGGATATTGTCTTCAAGAATAAAAAGAAGAGCATTGAATTGACAACAGAACTGGCAAAAGGCACAGGTGTCGTTGTCCATCAAATGTACAGTGCGAACGTCACTCTTGAAATCAGGATTTAAAGTTTGTTGCAGTAAGAATACCTCTGTTAAGAAAGGGGAACAAGACTAAAAGGCTAAAATATGCACAAGAACACAGAAATTGGACTATGGAACAATGGTCAAAGGTGCTTTGGACTGTTGATTTGATGGACAACGACACCTGTGCCTTCTGGCAGTTCCGTTGTCTATTCAACGCTTGTCTTCTTTCTATTCCTTAAGGCTATTATCTTCAAGTATTGCTCATCCTTAAATACAACATTAGAACTAATATGTAAAAGTAGGTCCCTGTGATCTTCTTTCCCAGAATGCACAAGTAGAAATGTCTGACATACAGACAGATAGCCAAGTGCATTCAAACACCTGAAAAAGTGGTTGCATAAGTACATCCCATGCAGCCTAAGGGGTTGCAGTACAAATGGTTCCAGTCACCAACTTGCCATTGGCAGACTTGAAACTGAAATTATAATTCACAGTATTAGAGTTCTGTATCAAGCTACACATTTGACAGTAAAGGCAAATTATGCACGCCTTTCTTTTGACACTTTCTGTTGCTGTGAATTCACAGGGTGTCTCAAGGAGAGATGTCAGACTGCAACCTTGGAATACATGAGTGATGACTGAAAAACCCATAGATGTTTCTTTTATAAAGTATGCCTGCCATGTTGACATATCTGTCCTTTGTCTGTAACCTTATTAGAGATTTGCAAAATATTCAGAATTGAATTTCCCTTGAAGGGAAATACAGATATATTGACCCGTCATTTCCAGAATTAGCCTACTAGCAGGCAAGACAGGCAGGGTTTCAGCTTGCTTTTTTTCTTGAAGTTAAAATGATGCAGAGATTATTAGAATTGCAGACTGGGGCGTCAAGCTGTTGTGCATTTAGGTGCACCATTTGCACGTAGAGGACAGACACTGTGGTTTCAACGTCTTCTTAAGGTTGAAAAACAATTTAAAATAAGAAATTACAGGAACTCGCTTCTGTATGTCAGTCTGGATAAGGACTTGTACATACTATTATACTAAATTCTGATATTTTCAAGTAGCCTATGATAACTGTTACCGCTGATTTATACAGCTCAGGGGCTGATTATCAGGTTGGCATTTTACAGCTAGGCCTAGAGGTAATTTAACCTCTAGGGCTCTATCGAATCTTACACTGTACAGTGTGTTTTTTATTTTGGATTGATTTTGGGATTCAGTATGGCACAAACTATTCTCAATAATCCCCTTATCAGGTCTTACTACTGAATTAATGCAGGTAGTGAAAAAAACTATTGTGATGTTGTGACAGAGATCGAATGATTCTTGGTGTTAGATCTCCCTCCCGACCTGCGAGGGCGCTGTGTAAAGAGGAACAGAGTACCCTGGACTGGATGGCCCGACAGTTAATTCCCAGGGTTAGGCGGAAGTCAGCCATCTAGAAAGGGGGCGAAACTACGGTACACTAAATCATCGACCCAGAAGGGAAACGATGTGGCATCCGCAGATTGGAGGAGCGGCTGCACTCGTTGACCAAGGGGTCATGGTTGACAGTATTTAAGGGGATGTAGTGATGTGATCTGTTCCTTTGTGAATGGTTTAATTGCATGACCAAAAGGAGAACCTGTACTGTGAACCGTGAGTTTTTTGTTTGTTTTGTCTGTCGTTATTTAAAATACTGTTGTATTGTTATTTAGACGGCGAACACGATCCAGAGCTGTCGCCAAAGGCCAGCACTAAACCCGGATCAACATCACTGCACTTTGTTTCACAAAGAACTGTATTCACTACAAGCACTAGAGCACGCACTGTGGACTGGTGTTTGTGTTTGTGTATGTGTTACGTTTGGGGGGGGGGGGGAATTAAAATGGGACTGTTATTATTTCGGGGCCAACCCGCTGCTTATAAATTAAGCAATACACGCCGCTGCATTGCTTATCATTGTTTATTGTTTACTATTGTTTGCCATCAGGCCATTGGATTTAAAAATAAACTATCATTGCACCTGGATTAATGTTGTTTGTTTGATTATTGATCACCTGCACACTGTTAACCACTTTACCACAGATGTGTACATGAATTTACATTAGCACTGCAGTTTACATGTTTTTACAGTTGCCATCCATTCGAGTAACTGTCTGAACATGGTTTTGTATGTGACTAACCTTTTTACCTATTTACACATATGGTTTTGTATTTATAATGCAATTACTATGTGATCAGTTGTTCAATTACAGTGTAATTACATTGTAGTTAAAGACACATGAAAGTAAAGTGTTACCTTTAAAAATCTTAAATGGTACAACATGTAACTAAGCAGTTCACTGAAGATGTATTGTTGGCCAGATAAAATGTTCCTTGCCTTAGATCAGGGGTGTCAAACTCCAGTCCTCGAGGGCCGCAGGGTCTTCTGGTTTTCATTCCAACTTAAGCTCTCAATTAACATCATTATTTTTTGAATTTGACATATATAATATTTTTCAAGGTCTTTTACAGCTGATGGTTTTAAAAATGCACTTGATTCAAGGTACACTACCTATGAAACATTTTGAGGCCTGAAGAGAAGTGTTAAATGTGTCCAGTTAATCAAATAATTAGACCAATTAAGTAATTGAGAGCTCGGGTGGAATGAAAGCCAGAAGACACTGCAGCCCTCCAGAAACTGCGTTTGACACCCCTGACTTAGGTCAGTCAACATGATAGCAACAGACCCAAGTCCTGTAGTACTATTAATTGCAAGACAAGATGTTATTACACACCAATGTATGAAGGGTGTCCTTCTCAATGTGTATATATGTGGAAACATGCTTTCCAGGGTTGGAGTTCATACTGATACAAACTCAATTTAGTATCTTTACTTGGAGATACTAAAATTCTGGTCATAGAGATTTTCTGTTTGTACCAGTTGAAGCTCAGATTGGAAATTTGGAATTTCAATTCTTACTGGATTGTAATTTCTACCTTGATATATATATATATATATATATATATATATATATATATATATATATATATATATATATACACACATACACACAGTGGCTCTCAAATTATTCACCCCTCTTGGACTTTTCCACATTTTATTGTGTTACAACATGGAATCAAAATGGATTTAATTAGGAGTTTTTGCCACTGATCAACACAAAAAAAGTCCATAATGGCAAAGTGAAAAATAAAATCTACAAATTGTTCTAAATTAATTGCAAATACAAAACAGAAAATAATTGTCTGCATAAGTATTCACCCCTTGAGTCAATATTTGGTAGAGGCATCTTTGGCAGCAATTACAGCCATGAGTCTATTTGGATAAGTCTCTAACAGCTTTGCACATCTGGACACTGCAATTTTTGCCCAATATTCTTTGCAAAATAGCTCAAGCTCCGTCAAGTTGGATGGGGACCTTTGGTGAACAGCAATTTTCAACTCTTTACACATATTCTCAATTGGATTGAGGTCCGGGCTTTGACTGGGCCACTCCAGGACATTGACCTTTTTGTTTTTAAGCCACTCCAGTATGGCTTTGGCTGTATGTTTGGGGTCATTGTCCTGCTGGAAGATGAATCTTCTCCCAAGTCCCAGGTCTCTTGCAGACTTCAGCAGGTTTTCCTCCAGGATTTCTCTGTACTTTGCTGCATCCATTTTGCCCTCTATCTTCACAAGCTTTCCAGGCCGGCCTTGAGAAGCATCCCCATAGCATGATGCTGCCACCACCATGCTTCACGGTAGGGATGGTGTTCTCAGGATGATGTGCGGTGTTAGGCTTCGCCAAACATAGCGCTTAGCGTTGAGGCCAAAAGCTCTATTTTGGTCTCATCAGACCATAGAATCTTCTTCCACTTGGTCTCAGAGTCTCCCACATGCCTTCTGGCAAACTCTAGCCGAGATTTGATGTGAGTTTTTTTCAACAATGGCTTTATTTTTGCCACTCCCATAAAGGCCAGTTTTGTGAAGCACCTGGGCTATTGTTGCCGTATGCACAGTGTCTCCCAGCTCAGCCGTGGAACACTGTAACTCCTTTAGAGTTGCCATAGGCCTCTTGGTGGCCTCCCTGACTAGTGCCCTTCTCGCCCGGATACTCAGTTTTTGAGGACGGCCTGTTCTAGACAGATTCACAGTTGTGCCATATTCTCTCCATTTCTTAATAATGGACTTTACTGTGCTCCGGGGGATATTCAATGCCTTGGAAATGTTCTTATATCCTACCCCTGATTGGTGCTTTTGAAGAACCTTATTCCGGATTTGCTTTGAATGTTCCTTTGTCTTCATGATGTAGTTTTTGTTAGGAAATGTACTAACCAACTGTGGGACCTCGCAGAGACAGATGTATTTAACCTGAAATCATGTGAAACACCTTAATTGCACACAGGTGGACTCCATTCAACTAATTATGTGACTTCTAAAGACAATTGGTTGCACCAGAGCTTATTTAGGTGTGTCATAGCAAAGGGGGTGAATACTTATGCAATCAATTATTTTCTGTTTTATAGTTGTAATTAATTTAGAACAATTTGTAGAGTTTATTTTTCACTTTGAAATTATGGACTTTTTTGTGTTGATCAGTGGCAAAAACTCCTAATTAAATCCTTTTTGATGTTGTAACACAATAAAATGTGGAAAAGTCCAAGGGGGGTGAATACTTTTGAGAGCCACTGTATATATATATATATATATATATATATATATATATATATATATATATATATATATATATATATATATAGTAAACCGAGCTGCACCTCTCGACTTCGTTGCCCCTTTAAAAGCACTGACCCGACACAGGGACTTGCAGTTTTAAGCGATTCTGGCTTTTATTCTAAAAACAAAATAAATACCTAGCTCCTTTTTGAGCACTACCTAAACAGACCAGGAACCTAACTCACACAGGACACCTAAGCTGTCTACCTGTTAAAACAAAATCAACCAAAACAAAAACACACAAAAAGGCTACACACAGTACCTTTTTCTTTCTATACACTTGAGCACACTACCAAGCAGGCTTCTTCACACAGAGCAGCCCAGAACAAACTGGCTGCACTCTTTTTAAACCCTGCACCTGGCACTAATTTACAATAATTACCAGGTGCGCGTGATAATTAAACAATAAAATAATTAACATTATTAGTTTGGCAGGGAGATTTTAACTCTCTCCCTGCCACAAACACACATTTCCCCAGCGCAGGGCTACTTGCCCTGCCACAATATAATATATATTTTAGACTCATGCCTCTTTGGCAAAAAGGTTTCAAATTATTGTTTAAGATGACATATTTTACAATTGGGAAAGTGCTTTCTGATAATGTAGAGGACACTGAAATCTAAAACATGGAATAATGTAGAAATCATTTTTAAGTTATTCAAATTGCAGATTTAAAAACAATTGAATAAAATACAATACTGATGCCTGAAAGAATAGTGAATGTGAATATGAATCTTTATAGATTTACGTTCACCATTTTTCACATGCAGAACCTAAGCAAGGGACCAACAGACCAGTAGGGGTTGCTGAAACTCACAGAGGAAAACTATCTGCGGTCAACTATGCTCCCTAACTATGCGGGAGATCAAAGACCAATGCAGCTTCCTTGCCAAGATCGTCAACTTGGCACAAATAGGATTTGAAACACACTGGCATGGCTCACCCTGCACTCCAAACAGCAGTGCTTTTATTAGATGAGCCACTGGGAACACTGTCTACCCTAAACCACAGAGAAGAACCCTTTACTTTTTAAGCAGTCAGTTCACAGGCGGTTGTGAAGAGGCCATAAACAGAGTTTGAAATTAATCCATGTTGAAGCATAGTCTGTTGAAAATGAAACTAACTTACACATTTTTATTGTTATTTTTTTATTGTTGCTTATTTTAAATAATGGTGATCAGTAGAAAAGACTACTGATAATATAAGAAAAAATAGGGCAAAATCATGTTGGTTAATGCTGACTAAACAACATAAAAATGTAAGACTCTTGCAAAATCATCTCTTTGCAGATGTCCATGAAACCAGTCCAACACACAAAATAACTATGCATTGGTCTCCCTGCTAATCTAAATCTGGAAACACAACAGGAAAAGCCATGCCAACATAGACAATAAACCACAACTGATTTTACAAAGCAAGATTAATAATGAGCAATAATCTTTCTTTGACCGTGCAGATTTGCAATCAAAATGATTGTTCAAAACATAGATTAGAAAATAATAGGGAAGGTGTTGGTCACTGGGTTTGCGGCGATACACCTGTTATACTGTTATATCGCGATACAGAAATTGTTTTCATTTGTATCGTGTGTCAAATCAATTACCATGATATTACCAGATAATGGCCCAGATAATGTTAGTAAATCAGAGAAATGCAGCTTCATATAGCAATCCACACTTGGAAACCTTCCATACTTGTCAAACAAATGTCAAAGGCTTACGGTTGAGTCTAGTTCCCATCAGAGGAAAAGATCTTTGCGTGTCATGTGACATGTATGACAAGCCCCAGGGGAGTGTGGTTTTGACTGAGGGACTGCTGTGATAGCAACGGTATATGTTTCTTTCCAGTAAAACATTCAGGCCCAAATTTATAAAGGGGAAAAAACGACTGCAAAAAGCCACGTAATGTGCGTGTTCAGTACGGCCGCACTCAGCGTCAAAATAACGACCTACTTTATACGATTAATTAGGTGATGCAGGTGATTCCGGAATCAAATAATTTAAATACCCCTCACCGGAATTAGCGGTGGAGAATTACACATCTCTCACAATAAATAGAGGGTTTGGGTCAACCCTGCGTGTGTAGGCTACACATTCCAAAAGAAAATGAATGGCACACAAAGACCTTAGCCTGGTACTAGCCATGGTGATGAGGATGCTCGGAAGCGAAAACTGAAATTTACCAATATGGAAGTGGGGATTTTGGTACAAGCAGTAGTTGTAACACATGAAGATGTGTTACAAGCTCAAAATACATCACCAGGACAAAGGAATAAAATATGGAATGTGTGGTGGCTTCTTAATGAACAAACGTACCACTTTAGAGTTTGTAGTCTAGGTTGCTTGTACATAGGCTTGCTACTATTCGATTAATATCGACGTTAATTTTTTTTAAAAATTGACAGTTTTTTTTTCAGTCTTGATTTTTCAACTCAAGCAGAGCACGGGTGAAATCGACCTTTATGCTTAAAAAAAACAGGCTTTTTATGCCATTGAGAAACATTTCATTTAGAGAAACCCCTTTATCATATTCGAAATGCAACAAAACCATGGTTACCAACATTCTAATTGAAATAACGTTTGGTCACAGCGAAGCTATACCTAGATATAGATCCTACACAAATTTAAAAAAAAAATGTCTCAAATAAACCATAGAAAACGCAGCATATAAAGTGTATTACACAGACTTGTATAGCATACATTTACAAGTAAAAACAATATGCACAGACAGAACAAAACATTAGATAGTTGAACAGAACTAACTTGCACTTATTCCGAGCTCCGCCCCTCTCCTTAAGCACAGCTGGACTCATTGGAGGCAAGGCAGACTGGCCCGCTTAGTCCTGACGCGGAGACTTCTGCCGTCAATCAGGGTATTGTGCACAATACTCATTAAGTGTTTTCCTCATGCCCCCCATTTTCAAATCAAACTAGTAACTGTTACAGTACATACCGATAATAGCAAATGCTTACTTACACCTTAACTCGCTAATTTCAAAGTAGGCGCTTTGAATGACAGGCTATAGCTGGCAAATGAAAGTGCACAGTCGGTCTGATGATTGACAGTCATTTAAACGAATGAGAGCATTCTAGTGCTGCTTCAGCCAACGAGATCTGTCAGGACAGGACGAAATGAGCGGTGAAACTACACTAGCCTATTAAGGAACCACTGATTTGACTGACAGCGACCCCTAGCCATTCAGAGCAGAATGGAGATGGGACAGACAAAAACTACACAGACAAGATGATTTCTTAAATTATTATTTTTTCCAATATAAATTTATTTTAGTCAAACTCATATTTTTGGGGAATTCAATGTTTAATGAGCTTTTCCTGATTACAATCGAAAAGTAGCAAGCCTACTTATACATTATGAGGCATCATCCATAATGTATGTGTTACTGTGCTTTGCATATTAGTTCAACTTCTTATTTCGTATAGAATAATTCCAGGCGTATAGACATTTCAAACTTCAGAAACAATATGTTTTATTTACTTACATCCATGGCAGTCAAACTGGTGGAAAATCCTTCCATTGTACAGAAATATGTTCAACAACAATAACTCCATACAGCTTTATACGAACAGTCTATGGGCTCTGACCGGAGGGTCATGGGTTCAATCCCAGGTGGGGGACACTGCTGCTGTACCCTTGAACAAAGTACTTTACCTAGATTGCTCCAGTAAAAACCCATCTGTATAAATGGGTAATTGTATGTAAAAATAATGTGTAAAAAAATAATGTAATTGTATGTAAAAATAATGTGATATCTTATAACAATTGTAAGTCGCCCTGGATAAGGGCGTCTGCTTAGAAATAAAAATAATAATAATAATAATAATAATAATAATAATAATAATAATAATATGTTGAAAATATATGGTGCACCATATATTTTCTTTTGTCTGTTATCCATATAAAATAAATATATGGATTACAGACTAAAATATATCCCATATATTTTAAATATATAAAAAAGGGGCCAATTTCGATATATGAAAAATATAAGGATCATACTTTTCTACCATATATTAAAAATATATGTTTGTTCCATAAGGGACATTCACAAGATGGCTTAACTTTACAATGTAAATAGCTCCATTATCACTCAATAAAGGACCTGGGATTGGCTATTTGAGCAATGGAGTGTGAACATTCTAATGTATAAAAACCTTATTATAGGCTCTGCATGAAATACTATAATTTTATCTTGACATAAACTTCACAAAAATACACTCATTTATCTGTGGGAAACACTAATATCATTAAATCAGACAGATGTATTTTGTCTATATCTTTTGAAGTGCTGAAGAGCTGCTGCACACATAGGTTCCTAAGCAATGAAGCCTATTGCCAAGTTCTTCTTTCCACCATCATATAACCATCCACCTAACACATACTGATCAGTAAATGTTTGGCAATTAGTTTCCTAAGCTTATTTTAGTATTGCTATACTTTATCAAAGTAGGATGTAACTTACCCAGTTTTGGCAAAGTTTGTCCAGTAGGTCATAACCACAGCACTCAGCATGACATCATTCTTAGAGAAGTTGCAGTTGAAGAGATCTGTAGGCCCAATCATTGGGATGCCAAACACATAAGGAACTTCATCTCCATGAGCTGAATCAGCCCAACTGGGCTTCATGTCGCTCTGACAATGATGATAAAAAGCATAGAAATATGTTGGTGAGCCATACTGTGCATGAAGATCTGCTGTGGCAACTGCAGGAGCCACCCATTGGTGATCTGTGAACAAAGCGACCAGAGTCTTCCTGCGTGTTTCAGGGTTTTCTTTATCTGCCCAGTCGGTGTACATGAATTTGATGGTTTCCCGAAGGGTATCTTTTCCTTCTGGATAGCCGTACAAATGATCCACAAAATCGGACACTGCAAAATCAAAGTCATTCGCCGACACCCCATCCTCGCTGTCCACGATGCCATCAACAAATTTAAATCCTTCTCCTTGGTTCACCCCAAGCATGATGTCATAATTAAGAAATTCCCCCTGCTCCATTAAAATCTGTGGGTCATCTGGTATTACATCCCCATCGATGACGGGCCCAAAGGCGATGTGGTATTTTGCTGGAGTAATATATTGCTCTATGAGTTCTTTGTAGTTCTTGTTTCGGAGGCATTCAACCAAATCAATAGTATCTAGCATGTTGCAGCCAACTTTTTCTGCCAACATCCTGGTGTACTTGGCAGGCTGATAGTTAACCGCCCAGCTTGACAATGCAGTCCCACTCTGTATTATTGCTTTCTGGAAAAGATCTGATGGAATAAATAAAAAATAGGATATGAAGTTTGGCATTTCACAAGAGTACAGTTAGTCTAAAATAATTTGGTCTGCTTTTTTATTTGTATAATATAGTTAACACAAAACCAAAAAACCTGTTTTATTTTATGTTCAAGTAATTTCCCACTTGAGATAACTTTGAAATATTAAAAACATGCACAACAGCAATCTGATCAAAATCTTTGTACAATAGTTATAAAATCATTATTTGTAACAATGCTGATGCTCAGATTAATTGGCAATAGTGGGCACAGGAAACAGCATCTTTGTTTTTATGGCTATTACAACCACAGGATTCAGTAATGGCTAGTTTGGTTACATTCCCCAGCTGATTTATGGCTGGGCTGTGTGAATAAAAAATATATCACTGCCATACAACACAGGTTACTGCTAAGGTAACTTAATGGACTTGTTGTAAGCATTACACAGTGTTCTGTAACAAGTAATATGCAAACCTCTCAGTCATGTTGAACAATGCTGAGACAGCAGAAGTCTTGTGAGCATTTGGTAAACCTTCAATACTGGTTGACATACAAAAACTGCTGGATGGAATTTGTTCTTGCTTTTGTGATTGACATTATTTTTTGTACAGTGTATAGTGACTCATGCTCTGGGGTTTCTAATCACACTGAAGACTGACCCACAAGGGACTGTTGTATACTGAGTGTATACGATTATGAACAAACATGGAAAAACTAATCTTAATGAGACATCCCCCATTTTCTGTCTCCCATTTTGTGTCAGAATTAGTAGGAGGACCCTTTAGCAGACTGTAACCTGCAGTTGCTTACATGATGAATCATTTAAGTTTGACAGTATAGGCTGAGGGGGGTATCTTATCTCCATCAGCATCTCAACTAACATGTGTATTCAAAATGACATTTTTCTTTCACTATGCACTAATGCTTGTCCATATTCTAATGCAAGTCCTTTGTTTTAAAAGATTTTGTTTTTGGATGGTGGTACATTTTATATGTGCACGCTGGTGATCAGTACTGTGTTTAGACAGCAGGTTCAAGATTTAAAAGCTGCTTGTAAAGTTTTTTCTCTCTCAGATCAAAGAATTGTTGATATACTTAGGACGTATATACTTTGGGTCTTAAATGGGCCAGCTAAGTCTATTTGGATATAGCCGTGCATCGATGTTCAGTGCAAGAAAAAGCATATCAAGTTCAAAGTCTGCAGCCCACTATGGAGCACTTTTTTAGATTTTTAGATCAATGAAATATGTTAGTAAAATATTTAGCTTAATCCTATATGAAATGAATAGTAAGGCTAGATTTAATCTCAATGTGACATCTCCTTTGTTTGTTATGTCTCATGTCTCTCCCTAAACGGCTTCAGGTACTGGTAACATTAAATGCTACTTCTAGTTGAACGTGTATATATACACTTCTATATATATTCTACGGTACTATGTTGATAGGTTGCAGAATTCAAAGCAAATGCTTGTTGAATTTTACAATTAGAATAAGCGGATGGGTTAAGATTGTCCTTTTTCATATCACATAGCTGTTCTTAAAGACTTGTTTCTAAAATTGCTCATAAAATAATAAAATAATGCATTTAAAAATATATATTTCACTGCAAGATCATCCAATGTATTTGGATTTTA
This sequence comes from Acipenser oxyrinchus oxyrinchus, assembly GCA_030684275.1. Classification (NCBI taxonomy): domain Eukaryota; kingdom Metazoa; phylum Chordata; class Actinopteri; order Acipenseriformes; family Acipenseridae; genus Acipenser; species Acipenser oxyrinchus. The sequence continues at coordinate 37,280,736 of CM060253.1, read as the reverse complement.
CATTAAAATGAGGTCATGTAAATAAAACACTATTATTTCTAATTATTTAATATTCAAGAAACCGTTATATTTAAACAACTGTATTCAACTGTCATGTGACCGTTTTTATTTATGTTTGGAAAAGAAAGCCATGTCTTTATATCTTAGTGCATAAGGATATAATCAAACTTCAAAGAAATTAAATAAACTTTGGCTTAATCGGAAACATAGTTGATGTATTTTATGTTAATTTTTTAAAAATATGTAGCTTCGAACATTTGCAAACTTTAAGACTGCATCAAGTTTTTTTCAACAAAACATATGCATGTTCAAACCGTGTTGATATTTTATTTGTACCATAATAAAAACAGGAATGCAATTTTCTATATTTAATGTCCAGTACCTTTTCGTCAATTATTATAGCATACAGTGTAAAAGTCAGTGTAACAATATGGAAGACTAGAGATGACTAGGGTCCAAGGTCGGTGTTATATCCAGATTTTTTTTTTGTGAGAAAGTCCTAGCAAGTTTGTGACTAAAAAAAAAAACAGAAAGAACTGCCATTGGTCTTATAGTATCCCACAATACACTGCATAAAAACACGCAAAATGATCTATATAAATATTTTTGACTAATTACCTAGGAAACAAGATAATTTGCTTGTAAACATTCACTGATAAATGCTTATTGATCACTGCAATGCAAATATATATTTTTATAACATTTAATATTTTATGCAAGTCTAACATTGTTTAGTTACATTATTCATTTTATTTACAGCTAACTTACCACCGTATACACATTCTATACCATGAAATATATTTTAGCTGATGCATTTTAATTTAACATATCTTATTTTCTGTGATGCACGGGACAGCAATTGTAAATAATATTGTGTTCCACTCTCATGTGCTTTTCCGGAAGCCTGTACATTTCAATAGTATTAAAGTTCAGTGGCGTCTCCTCCTGCTTCCATTTCAGCTGTGCTCTGGCAACATAAACACGGGCACGGAACTGTACATGCGACACGTGCGCTCCTGTGTTACTTGCACATTCACAGAAGCGTGCCAAATATTTAAAAAAGTATCATAAATAACATGCTTCGATGCATTCCAGGTACCCCTCTTCATCTTCCTTAATAATATGTAAATGGGGGCAAATTATACTCCGAAAATGACGGTAATTTTATAAAATGCAATGGGTGATATGGTATTAAAACAGCTGGTTGAAAAATAATAAATTACAAAACTCAATAATATAAAAGTGATGAACAGGCTATCAATCATACACGAATGACATTTTTTTTGCCATTGCTATTTAATTCAGCAGGCTTTTTTGTGTGTATTTGTGTGTGTGGGCGGTAAAATAATGTCGGGCTCACAGTTGCCAATAAAGTGATCTGATTTTTAGAAAACTAAATCACCAAACACATTAAAATGGACTCTATGAAAGGTTTAGTCTATAGAGCACATGGTCTGTGGACAGCACATTATCAAATTCAGCAGGGGTGGGGCTGGATGTGCAAGTCTCAAGGTGTCTACCAAGCAAGAAAAAACCTTGTCAATTACACTTTCTCCATAGTCTACAGGCAGTAATGACATAACATCTAGTCCCTCTGATAATCTGCCACGCTTCAAATTGACATAGCTTGAATTTATTAGTAGTTTTTAGGAGGTAACATTGATCTCAGATCGATTTCCATGGTCACCACCTGTGACATTTCTATCCTCTCTGCTTGTGTTGTTTACAGTATTTGTACTGCGAGTCCTTGCACCCACTTCAACTGCAAGGTGTGTCACTGTAAAATGGTGTACCAGTAACATTATCAAGCAAAATGCCTGCTGCTTTGTACTACAGTACCCCCCAAACTAATTAACTGTAAATATGTTTTCAGTGAACCTTGATACACATGTTGTGCTTTGATCTATTTGTTGAACATTTTATGATAAAACAAAACCAACAAAAACATGTTAAAAACCCATAAAAATTACAATTTAAATAATTATTTGAATTTACCTTCTGAATAATGAGACAGTGTCAGCAGACTAACACACGACGCCCCAGCTCCAGATCCAAATATTGTTACTCTCTTGGGATCCCCTTTAAAAGTTTGAATATTTTCTTTGATCCATCTCAGAGCCTGGATTTGGTCAAGCAATCCATAGTTTCCTTTAGCAGCTTGGTCACCTGTGCTTAGAAAACCTAGACAAGGCAAACACACAATAGAATGAAACATAAATAAGAAAAACAAGTACTGACATACATTCTCCGCCGCAACTCTATATATCATATTAGAAATATTAGGGTCATGAAAACGCTGATGGCAGCTTTAATGTTATACAGTTTCAAACCTGTAACTGTCATACATGATAATATAAGGGAATGCATATTATTTGACAAATACAGCAGCGTGTATTAGAATTGAAATCATAAAGCTTCTTCATATCTGTAAATAGTTCCTGTAAAACTATTAATCCATATTGTCACGAGGTAAGAGTAATAATCTGTTATGAAAATAAGAATGTATTTTCCATTGCAATAATATCAATGTAAAAAAAAATGAAGCATATAGCAAGGTGATGTCTTTTCTACTAACTCTCAATTACGAATCTTATTTGTGAACATACATTATGGGGGTGATCAGTGGAACTGGCAATTTGAATTGTGTTTCTGCTATCCTTAGCTGTTTTTAAAAACATACAAAAATGACTAAATAAACAATAATTCCTGTGTGCAATTACTATGATAACATTGCATACAATATCAGTTATCTTTATCACAGTTGTTGTTTGCTTTGTTATTTGCCACTAGAAGGATAGGGGCACCATCATTAAAATGTAATGCTAGGATTCATAATATGATAGCAAGAAAACATTCAAAGCAAAACACTCAGTAATTATCTATTTAAAATTGTACAGATAGAGTACACATGCACAGGTACAATATAAAAAATATCTTTGTTTTGACTTTTTTAAAAGAATACATAATGCCCACTTTTCACACTGAACCTTCCTGGGGAAAAGGTTTGAAATGAGCTGCTTCTGATCCTCAATATACACATGAACCCAAACAAGTTGAAGATTTTTCTGAGCTCATTTAATCTCCTTGACAAATTACCAGAACATTTTATTATGCATTATACATATATTAATCCCTGCAATCTGGATTCTGGGAATTCAAGTAAATTATTCTTTACTTAGTAGAAAAAATGGCTTCTATGTAACACTAGCAAGGGGTTTAAGTCTAATACATAAGATGCCACACAGAAATTCTCAATTTTAAACTTTCCCTACTGGGTTCTTTTGCTTCATTATTAGATTGCTTTCCATAATACGTAATCATGGAGCAAAAAAAAAAAACACAGAACAATTGGTTCATAAAAAGATACCATAAGAGAAATTTCAAAAGGCTGTGGATATGTTCAGCAGCGATTGGAAATAGTTTTAGACCAGAAGGCAATCAAATTGTACATTAAACTTAACCCAACCTTATTCCTAATATTGACCCGACAGTAACACTTTACCTAACTCATGACCGTCAAACCTTCAGTTTCACATTTCTGACTATGTCTGGAACCCAAATACATCAATATTGATGACTTATATGACCAGGCCAGGTTATGTAGATGATATTTCAACATACCTTGACAATACAGGCTACTATTTGGGCAGCAGCAGTGTGGAGTAGTGGTTAGGGCTCTGGACTCTTGACCGGAGGGTCGTGGGGACACTGCTGCTGTACCCTTGAGCAAGGTACTTTACCTAGATTGCTCCAGTAAACTGCAAAAATGGGTAATTGTATGTAATAATGTGATATCTGTATAATGTGAAATAATGTATAATGTGATATCTTTTAACAATTGTAAGTCGTCCTGGATAAAGGTGTCTGCTAAGAAATAAATAATAATAATAATAATAATAATAATAATAATAATAATAATAATAATAATAATAATAATAATATTTGTTATCCTAATCAGTACAAGTTCACTTGAGTTGACTCACGGCATTACCCAATAAAGAAGAGTCAGTTATAAGAACATCAAAATAGTAGACACTGGTTACATGCAAGGCAAAAATGCACATCAAAGACTTTATTGTGAAGTACTTATTAGTGTTTGGCACAAATTAGGTGATTAGCTTAGTCTCCACTCAACCTAGGAAACTGGTCTTTGGAGTATTGATATTAGGGCTTTTTTAAAACAAATCAGAGGATTTGTAGAACGTATTTGCAATTCAGATATGGCACAAGAATATCGTGTTTAATCCAAAGATGCAAGCAGGGATTGGATCAGGGTGCGTACCACTGGCACCTCGAGCAGTTCCTGAGGAAACTGGCAGAGGTGCGGGGGACAAAACATACGGGGAAAAAACAAGACCCGAGGCTCTTGTCGGAAATAGATCCTGTTTGTCATGGAGGATAGACGAGAGCTAAAGACAGCTGGTCAGGAGATTACAGCCTGCTCTCAGCAGGCACACACAGGCACTGGAGAAGGAGCCTTAACTGCAGACTCCAGCTCCCTGCTATCATTGTTAAAATGGCACTGTGTCTGCAGGCTGTGGAATGAAGTGCATAGAAACAGAAGCTCTGGACAAGACTCACAAGTGGAAGAAGCACTGATTTATAAACCTGGTGCTGGAAAGCAAACATTTGGAAAATAGAAAAAAATTGTTTTAAACGTACTCAAAAAATGTATGCCAAATACCTTTGCCCTTTTAGTCACTCGATATCTCTCTGTTTAGCGGGAGCTACTGTTTTATAATGAGGACAGCAAATGCTGTGAGGATACCGCGACACTCATTATTTTAACCCTGTTGGTAAGGAGGCTTTAGGAATACCATGATATAATGATGAGACGCTGGCTGTGAATTGTCATCACGTTTTGTCAATTCGGCTCTAGTACAGTATACAAGTGCTGGATAGATCCACTGAGTTGCAATGTCCCATTTAAAGCTAAAGTCGGTGGCGGCTCGTCAGGTGAGGCACTGCCTGCTCAATGCACTTATTTATTTATTTATTTATTTATTTATTTATTTATCGTAACATGCCACAATAAACACATAGCTTTACCGCGGAGGCAGCTGTCTGATTCAAATCCACCACTCAGTTGCCACTGTACATTCGGAGAAGGCACATGCGCTCAATTAGCCAATCATATTCTTCCATTTCTGCAGCTGGCCTACCTGGAATGCTGAGTAAAGCTGTCTAAGAAAGCCAAGGGTGACATGCCTCCCCTTCCCTTTTGACTGTTTTAGCCAATCACCAGACGTGTGCCCTCCCACATCACTGACCTCGGATGCTAATACTAACAGGAGTGAAAGGAACAAAGTGCAGTTTAGAAGGACTTAGAGAATGCCTATAGATCAGTGGTTCCCTTGAGGCCCGTGAGTAAACTCCAGGTGGTCAGCAAACAACTCGAAAATTCGGTTACACAGTTTTGCAGAAACTCATTTCTACACAATCACACGTTGTGCTATTACTATTACTAAGCAACACAACACACAGATTTAACCATGTGATATATAATTATAAGATATATAGTACTGTGCAAAAGTTTTAGGCAGGTGTGAAAAAATGCTGTAAAGTAAGAATGCTTTCAAAAATAGACATGTTAATAGATTATATTTATCAATTAACTAAATGCAAAGTGAGTGAACAGAAGAAAAATCTAAATCAAATCCATATTTGGTGTGACAACCCTTTGCCTTCAAAACAGCATCAATTCTTCTAGGTACACTTGCACAAAGTCAGGGATTTTGTAGGCATATAGTCAGGTGTATGATTAAACAATTATACCAAACAGGCGCTAATGATCATCAATTCAATATGTAGGTTGAAACACAATCATTAACTGAAACAGAAACAGCTGTGTAGAAGGAATAAAACTGGGTGAGGAACAGCCAAACTCAGCTAACAAGGTGAGGTTGCTGAAGACAGTTTACTGTCAAAAGTCATACACCATGGCAAGACTGAGCACAGCAACAAGACACAAGGTAGTTATACTGCATCAGCAAGGTCTCTCCCAGGCAGAAATTTCAAGGCAGACAGGGGTTTCCAGATGTGCTGTCCAAGCTCTTTTGAAGAAGCACAAAGAAGCGGGCAGCGTTGAGGACCGTGAGACGCAGTGGTCGGCCAAGGAAACTTACTGCAGCAGATGAAAGACACATCATGCTTACTTCTCTTCGCAATCGGAAGATGTCCAGCAGTGCCATCAGCTCAGAATTGGCAGAAAACAGTGGGACCCTGGTACACCCATCTACTGTCCGGAGAAGTCTGGTCAGAAGTGGCCTTCATGGAAGACTTGCGGCCAAAAGCCATACCTCCGGCGTGGAAACAAGGCCAAGCGACTCAACTATGCACGAAAACACAGGAACTGGGGTGCAGAAAAATGGCAGCAGGTGCTCTGGACTGATGAGTCAAAATTTGAAATATTTGGCTGTAGCAGAAGGCAGTTTGTTCGCCGAAGGGCTGGACAGCGGTACACGAATGAGTGTCTGCAGGCAACAGTGAAGCATGGTGGAGGTTCCTTGCAAGTTTGGGGCTGCATTTCTGCAAATGGAGTTGGGGATTTGGTCAGAATTAATGGTCTCCTCAATGCTGAAAAGTACAGGCAGATACTTATCCATCATGAAATACCATCAGGGAGGCATCTGATTGGCCCCAAATTTATTCTGCAGCATGACAACGACCCCAAACATACAGCGAAAGTCATTAAGAACTATCTTCAGCGTAAGGAAGAACAAGGAGTCCTGGAAGTGATGGTATGGCCCCCACAGAGCCCTGATCTCAACATCATCGAGTCTGTCTGGGATTACATGAAGAGAGAGAAGCAACTGAGGCTGGCTAAATCCACAGAAGAACTGTGGTTAGTTCTCCAAGATGTTTGGGCCAACCTACCTGCCGAGTTCCTTCAAAAACTGTGTGCAAGTGTACCTAGAAGAATTGATGCTGTTTTGAAGGCAAAGGGTGGTCACACCAAATATGGATTTGATGTAGATTTTTCTTCTGTTCACTCACTTTGCATTTTGTTAATTGATAAATATAAACTATTAACATGTCTATTTTTGAAAGCATTCTTACTTTACAGCATTTTTTCACACCTGCCTAAAACTTTTGCACAGTACTGTATATGTAGTCTGCATTTTTCTTTTATTACGGGAGTGTTTATAAGTTACAGCTCCCTTTGATGCAATACAAAGCATCACCTTCAAAGCCGCCATTAACTGAAACAGCTTTTTAATGTGAAACAATTACTAAATAACTTACACATTATGAAGGCACATGTGTCTTTAGCCAGCATTCACATAAATGCACATCTTTCTAATCTGTGCTCATTCTTCACTGTTCGGGGGGGGGACCTAATCTGGCTGTCCCAGCATTTTCGCTCCGCATAAAAGTAGCGCACTGCATTGTATTTTCCTAACTGGGTTGGAATGACTAAACTAAAAAAAAAAAAACTGTGTTTTTTGCCATTTTACATAATGGTATACAGTTTTCTAGAATCTGTTACAAGGAAAGCGGTGAGAAATAGCATCTCTTGCACAGAAAACAAATGCTATTTGAAAACAGAGTTGGAAATTCAAGTATTTTATTTCTCCCACACAGAACAGTGAATATATAAAGATGAGTTCTTGTACTGATAAAAAAGCACAACAACCACGCCTTTGGTTCACTGGCATGAACTTAATACAGATTGCTAACGGTTCAAAAGTGAATTATCAAACAGACGCATGTAAGCAGAACATTAAGCATTAGACCAGCAAGGTCAGGGACGACTGCTTTGAGGGGAAGGATTCTACATTTTAAGGATTTGTCAGAAGTTTTATCTTTATATGCTGAAACTTGACTTATGATGCACATAGACAAGCCAGTGATTCTGACATCCCTGACATTTATTTGTCATTGTTACAGGCATCATTTTCAGTCTAAGATATGATGGACTGAACTGGAGTATTAAATGTATGTACGCAAAAAGAAAATACAGTCCATGTGTCAACCTAACCTTTCTGTACCAATGCCAGTTGTTAGAATCAAGGGCTGCAAACAGATACAAAAAAGTCACATTTATTAAACTGTAATTTTGGAAAACAATGAGAAATTGTGTGCAGGACCTTGCATGTCACTGCTCTTTTTAATAATTTATTGCTGCCTGTTTGGTTTACTTAAAAAAAAAATTACAAGTATTGTTCTGATGGTGTGTTTACATCCTTAGGTCTTAATGAAATAGTAGCACTTAAGGACATTTAGCATTGATTGGGATCACTTTCAGATGTGTCATGATAAATGATGTACTCCATTAATAGCAAGTCACACTGCAATAAAAGGGTTGAATATTGCCGTAACAGCCAAGTGATTCTCTAGCCGCCACTGAAAAATGTGGAGAATTTTTTTTTTTACCCAGCTGAGTCTCCACAAGATGGATGCTGTTCTTTTTGGGGGGCAAAGATCCTCTGGGACGTTCCGTACCACAGATCCTAAAGGCACGTGTATATTATCAATTGCACCTGACATTTCTGTTTGACCAGATGTTGCTACTGTACTATAGCTCGGTAGGAAAGATGTGTTCTTGTGTCCTCTAAAACAAAGCAGCTATTATACCAGACAGTGCCTCGCTGAGGGAGTATTGGCTGATCCCCACACAGTGGCCTGAAGGACCTTGCAGTATAGTAATGAAGGGCTGCAGCTGTGGCTTTTTTGGGACCTAGGAAAAGATGGAAAAATGTCCTGTTTACAGAAATGAAATGAGTCATAGAGACTAGGACATGCACCTGGAAGACTATGGGTATTTTGTATTTTTAAATAAACTACATTTTATATAAGGATTAAGGTACATTCATCTGTACATAATAAAGCTGTCATTCATTTGTGGCTTTCTGGTAACATAAATCACAAGAGTGTCACCAAAAGCCTGATACTGTAGGATGTGTTTTATTTGTTACAATATCTGTAAACAATTTGACAATCTTCTCTAGATTTTTACAATTTCTCACATTTGTAAAAAAAAAAAAAAAAAAAAAAAAAGTACATCGTTACAAACGTTTTTATTTATTTTTTTATTAGAATTAATATTATTGTTACAGCTTTTTTAAAATTTGAATTTTTGAAATCTCGGGGGAAAAAAAAAATGAGCACATTTTTCCATTTTTTTTATTCTCACATAATAAAATTGTGACAGTTGTAAAAAGAGATTCTATTTAAGGTGTGCATAATTCATGTGTAAAATGCCAGCTACATGCCTACTGTGGATGAATGTTTCTCTGGCTTTAGTTACAAGGTTTAGCAGTTTATGAAGGAAAGCCATTGTGAGGTAACAACAGTCCCCAGGTGGACAGAATACTGTGACAAAGACCTCAGTCAACAGCTGTCAGAGACTCTGGACTGAGCCAAGCATTACATAGGGCAGAGTGAAGCGTAACAGGTCATGTCTTAGAGCTAGTAGAAGCACAGCTCAGTTGAAATGGGGAAAGAATAATGAGGTGAATTATAAAGGTGAATTATATTTTGTATTACTATTTTTAGCAACATTTAAGGACTCTGATTGTGAGGAATCACAGGATCCACATCATCATGAGATTGTTGTAATTAAATGAGAGTTCTGAAGGCTGCTGGAAAATCTATCAAGGATAGTGACTATAACTGCATTAAAAGACACCGCAGTGATTTCGAGTAACAATGGGTTTCATGGTCTGGGCTAAAGATAAGTTATCTAGGGTCCTGTTCATATCCTTTTAAGGAATGTTTTTGAAGTGTTTATAAATATTCTACTATGTAAAAAAAAAGTGTTTTAAAAATTAGACTAAACCCCTTTCAAAAACAGTGAACTTCAAACTTGAATTAACAGAGACAGAATGATTCCTGGTGATAAATCTCCCTCCTGACCTGTGAGGGCGCTGTGTAAAGGGAACAGAGTGCCCGGGTCTTGGATGGCCAGACAATTCATTCCCAGTGTTAGGCGGAAGTCGGCCATCTAGAAAGGGGGTGGAGCTACGGTACACTAAATCATTGATCTGGAAGGAATACGATGTGTCAGCCGTGGACTGGAGGAGTGGTTGCAATCGTTAACCAAGGGGGCATGATTGACGGTATAAAAAGGGACCTAGCGAAGTGATCTGTTCCTTTGTTATGGTTAACGCAAACCGGAAGGAGTACTGTCTTGTGAATCGTTAGTGTTTTGGTTGTTTTTGTCGTGTCTGATTGTACTTGTTTGTTATTTAGACGGCTAACATGATCCGGAGCTGTCACTACAGGCCAGCACAAAACCTGGACAACACTGCACTTTGTTTCATGATAAATTGTATTTGCACCACAAACACTACTCACTTTGGACTGGTGACTGTGTTTGTATACTGTGGGTGTATTAAGACTGTGTTTATTGTTTTGGGACTGAACCCCAGGGTTAAACTGAGTAGTACACAGCCTTGTGTACTACCATTCATTATTATTTACCGTTTGTCATCAGGCTTTGGATTATAAATAAAATACCCTTGCACCTGGGTTATTGTTATTGATCACTGCATCACTCCTGTACCTGCACACTGCTAACCACTTTGCCATACAGTATCATGAGTCTTGTACTTGATAATAGAAATAATAGTTGAAATTGGGATACTAAAATGCTTGGAAATCTTCTTGTATCCTTCTCCAACTTTATGACAATAAATCATTTTCTGCCTAAGGTCTTCAGATATGTCTGCATATGACATGCCTTTTAAACCCAGAATAAATCTGTTCGCTCTTCTTTGCACTCTTTCTAGAGCAGCAATATCTTTTTTCTAGCGAGGTGGCCAGAACTGAACACAATATTCTAGATGAGGTCTTACTAATGTATTGTAAAGTTTTAACATTACTTCCCATGAGCTAATTTCAATATTCATTATATATCCAAGCATTTGTTGACCTTTTTTATAGCTTCCCCACATTGTCTAGATGCAGACATTTCCGAGTCAACATAAACTCCTAAGTCTTTTTCATAGATTCCTTCTTTAATTTCAGTATCTCCGATATGGGATTTATAATTCCCATTTTTATTGCCTGCGTGCAGTACCTTACACTTTTCTGTATTAAATGTAATTTGCCATGTGTCTGCCCAGTTATGAATGCTGTCTAGATCATTTTGAATGACCTTTGCTGCTGCAACAGTGTTTGCCACTCCTCCTATTTTAGTGTCGTCTGTAAATTTAACAAGTTGCTTACTATACCAGAATTCATTAATGCAGATTAGGAAGAGCAGAGGACCTAATACTGATCACTGTGGTACTCGCTTCTTTTTTAGCTTTCTCCTCTAAATCAGTACTGTTTTCTACATGTTAACCACTCCCTGATCCATATGAATGCATTTCCTTGAATCTCTACTGCATTCAGTTTGAGAATTAATCTTTTAATAGATTTCTGGAAATCTAAATAAACCATGTCATATGCTTTGTAATTATCCATTGTCAACGCTGTATCCTCGAAAAATTCAAGCAGGTTAGTTAGACATGATCTCTCTTTCCTAAAACCATGCTGGCTGTCTCCCAGGGTACTATTACCATATAGGTAATTTTCCATTTTGGATTTTATTATATTTCCATAAGTTTACATATAATAGAAGTCGGGCTTATTGGTCTGTAGTTACCTGGTTCGGTTTTATCTCCCTTTTTTTGGATCGGTATTATGTTTGCAATTCTCTAGTCTGTCGGTACAACCCCTGTGTCAAGAGACTGTTGCATGATCTTGGTTAGTGGTTTGTAAATAACTTCTTTCATTTCTTTGAGTACTATTGGGAGGATCTCATCCAGCCCAGGGGATTTGTTTATTTTAAGAGCTCCTAGTCCCTTTAACACGTGTGCCTCTGTTATGCTAAAGTTATTTAAAACTGGATAGGAACAGGTCGAAATGTGGGGCATGTTGTCCGTACGCTCCTTTGTAAAAACTTGTGAAAAATAATCATTTAATATATTTGCCATTTGTATCTCTTAGACATTTTACCTACTCCTTGAATGTTCTTTTGCTGTTATAATACTGGAAAACATTTTTGGAATTGGTTTTAGCCCCCTTAGCAATGCTCATTTCTATCTCTCTCTTAGCCTTTCTAACTTCCTTTTTGACTTGCATTTGAAGTTCCAAGTACTCTTTCTGTGTACTTTGTTCTTGGTCCCCTTTAAACGCTCTGTAAAGTGCCTTTTTTTCTCTGAATATATTTTTTTAATTGATCTATTAACTCTTTGCGGTCCATTTATTCAGCGCGTCTCAGGCGCATCAGGTCCAATTTATTTTCGCACGCGCTGTTTAAAAGTATTTTTTTTCACAGTAAAACAGGTTTAAAAGGCACTGCATATCAACAGGACACTCAGTACTGCATCTCCAGCCCCGCCTCACCCCTCGTTCGCTGTTTTTTTCACATACCTCTTGATAGTAGTGCATACTGATAAATCATCTCTTGATCGTTTTATCACCAAACTCCTCAATAATGCGATCCAAGTCATTATTTTATTACTATAAAATCTAAAAAAAGCTCTGCAAATGTCTGTGATATTCTTTGAGCGCTGGATGCAGAAGCAGCTATCTTGTTTGTTTATGTCTGTGTTATCTATGTGATGCCGGGGCTATCTGTATTCATGAGATACGCCCCTTTTTTTTGGCTTCTCTCGGCTCCTATATATCTCACTCGGCTATTGAATGGTTTTCTCGGCTTTTTCCGGAGAAAAACGACTAGAGACCTGTTTTTTGCGTCTTTGTGATGATGTCGGACAGGGTCCGACATTGGACCGGAAATGGGAAAATTGCAATGTCGGACCAGGTCCGACATAGGACCACAAAGGGTTAAACCATTTTGGCCATTTTGTTTTAGATTTTGATTTGTCTGCTTTTGGGATGTAATTGTTTTGCGTCTCTAGTACTACATTTTGGGGAAAAAGCCATCCTTTTTCTGTGGATGTTTTCTCCATTTTACTCCATTCTACTTCTGTTAGTCTTTGTTTCATTCCTTCATAGTTTGCCTTTTTAAAATTGTCGTTACTTTTGGGGTTTTAAAAAAACACTTCAAATGAGACCATGTTGTGATCTGAGTTTTCCAATGGTTCTCTGACCTTGGTTTTAGTTATTCTGTCTTCGTTATTTGAAAAGACTAAATCAAGGCATGCCCCCCCTCTAGTCGGTGCCTTGACAAATTGCGTTAGGAAGCAGTCATTTGTCATTTCTACCACTTCAATTTCATCTGTCTTGCACCCCACCGGGTTTTCCCATTTTATATGGGGGAAAAATTATTATGGATAATCATTGTCTGTTACCCAATATGATACGTTTGTGTGCATATACTGTATATAATACATAGATGAAGGCCATATTGCATCTTGAGCCATTTGAAAAAAAAGACTTAATACCACAGTAGTGACGTCAAAAAGTGATAATTCCTCTAAAAGAAAATATACTTGAACTTTGACCCATTCGACTCCTCGAGATCATCACTTTCAATTTAAACACAAAATGGCTAATTTTCAATCACTCGACAAAACCCACAGTACAGAAATGTTCATTAATGATCAACAAAATGAGAATACGTTTTTAAAAGAAAATGATGTAAAGCTGGTACATTCATATCAGAGGAATAGGAAATTAAAACAAGGTAATGGCAATCATCAAAATAAAGATGACGCACTAACAGATAACAACACAAAATGTCTTGTACAGCACTGAAAACACTAAGTAAAGAAAAACCAACTGTACTGCTGGACCTCGTCTTCTTTAATATTAACATAACAAGGGTATCCATGTATTATAAAATAATAGATGGGCATCTTCAGTGACAAAGTTTACAGTAAAATAATTTAATCTCAGGTTTCTGTGACAGTTTATAAATTACTCAACCTTCGGTCTCATAATTTATGACGTCCCAGAAGCCCTAGATGAAATCATTTTCCTGTAACTCACCAAAGCTCATCTATTTATATATAAAAGGGTTAGAAACTAACAGTATTGTGCCACTAGTCCAAAGTGTTTGAACACCTGTTATCAGTCATTCAGAATGATATCCCATAAACCAAGAACCATAGCAGACTTCAACACTTTTGGTTCACAAGTTTCAAAAGGACTAGTACCTTTTGAAACTTGGTAGTCCTGATGTAAACTTACTAGCCCTTATGTGAGTGCTAAGTTGGAATCAAAGTGAAGTGCATAAATTGGGTCCCTAAAATAGGCTTAAATTTTATTTTGCTAAAAAATAAACACTGTTATAAATTTAGAGTTACATTTTTTTTTAACGCACCTTCGTAAACACTGATTGATCAATCACCTGTTTGCATCTTGTTACTGAGCGACTAACTGTACTGTGTGCTGAGAAGCTGACACTGACAGCACCAGACAGGATGACAGAGGAAACATTCTCTCAGCTGTGTCACCTTGCCCGACCATGAGCTCCGCCTGAAACTGACACCGATGACACAAGTAAAATGTTTATTTTTGTTGTACATTACATGTGCTGCTATTTACAAAAATTCTGGCTGGCTGAATTACTGTCTACAATCATTAATGTACTCACATACACATGCGGCTTCACTAAAGTCCCAATTTAAAGACAGTACGTTTCACTGTAGCCCTTGGGATGAAATTGTGGCTATTTATTATTTTTTTAGTGTAGTGGAGAAACCTCTTCAATGAGTTACAGTGATTAAAGCCTGGTTTTCAAACAGAACTGATAATCGCTCACCAGTATTGGTATAAGAAAAGTGTGTTTTAAAAAGTAATTTCAGCTTCCAATCACTTAAAATATGCTGACGATAATGTAAACAACACCAAGCTACAGACAGCGAATCCCAAGCTTTAAACGTGTTACTGTTTATAGATAAGAACTCAACTTTATCATGACAAAGTTTTAAGCAACATACTACGATAATGTTCATTATGGTAATTGTTTGTTTATTAGTTTTAAAATATTTAGTAAAATGTGACCTGTTGTTTGACCTATTAATACAACCAGCCCCTTTGCTAATGACATCTTCATTTCAGGGTCGTAACCAGTATAAATCAACACATTTTTGTAAAATGACTACACTTCAAAAATGCAATGTGTTTCTGTAAATTCAAACGATAAACTTCTGCATCCCGTGCAGAGGGAGAACAGTGTCAGGGAGATGAAGGGAGGTTTCAGTTCCAGTGACTGTTTTCTAAGCATTATCTGTGAATACTTATTCACCATTGCTACACCCCATTAGAAAATTGACTTCCTTGCATTTTTTAACGCAAGACTGAGCGTGAAATATAGAGAGTATATGTGTACATTTGTTTTAATTTACTTGCCCGAGGACTACTGAGACACAGACATCAACTAGTCCTCATCAGATTTAATTCGCCTCGGCGAGCGTGAGTTTCTAACCCTGTATATACTTATTTAATTTGTTAGATAGATACATCAGGGTATCCTGCCTTGGAAAAAGTTGAAAGTAATAAAGCGTATGTAATCATTACTTTTTTAAAAAATAAATCAGCAAGAACTGTATATGAAGGTCACAGCCGGGGGTTACGGTGACACACCATGTGTGTTTGGAATGTGAACAGCTGATCAGCAGCAGGTAGGAAGTGTTCAAACAATGTTTTAAATGATTATAAAGATTGTCATTGCTGTCTGTGTCAAATGGGAAGGTGGTAAAGAAAAGACTGTACAGTGTGCCACATTCACATTTTTATTTACATTTTTTTCTGCTGAAACTGTTCAGCTGATATTTGTGAATCGCAATTTAGACCTTTCCCGAGATGGGGAAGTAAGTGCGGAGCTCTTAGATGTGCCGCGGTGCATCAGGCATGAGGCTGTGTGATCCAGTGGTTAAAGAAAAGGGCTTGTAACCAGGAGGTCCCCAGTTCAAATCCCACCTCAGCCACTGACTCATTGTGTGACCCTGAGTAAATCACTTAACCTCCTTGTGCTCCGTCTTTCGGGTAGTTGTAAGTGACTCAGCAGCTGATGCATAGTTCACACACTCTTGTCTCTGTAAGTCGCCTTGGATAAAGGCGTCTGCTAAGTAAACTAATAATAATAATAATCAGACGGATTGCTGGAATGGCCAGAAGAATCGGAGAAAATACTGACATAAGACAGTAATAGAACTGGATTCCGGAGATGTAAGACCTGCTTGTAGAAGCGGAGAGGTGTAGAATGTCTTGTGCATGGACGATAAAGGCTATGATCCAGTCTTGATTAAATGGAACTAGCTAAATTTGTTTGTTTTTTTGTGCAGACAGAGGAGAAAGAAGACCAGCCTGTAGAGCAGGATGATCTTGTTGATGGAGCTAGGGCAGCGGACATGTAATTTCTAGCCGATTGAAGAAGGTTGAAGAGAGGAGAGTTCACAAGAACACTCGATGCTGGTATTGCAGAACTTGGAGAGGTGCTGGAGCTGCTGCGGGAACCAACTGTGAACGGCGCATTACATGCAGAGTCAGTTACAATAGGACATTGATTTAACATCTCATCCGCAGGATGGAACTCAATGAGGTTAAGTGACTTGCTCAGGGTCACACAGTGAGTCTGTCAGTGGCAGGGGTGGGATTTGAACCACTGACCTTCTGGTTACAAGCCCTGCACTTTAAACACTGGACCACACTGCCTCCTAATGATAGAGTTGGGAGCTTGAGAGCCGGATACTAATGCAGAAGTCAGGTTGTATACTGGAAGGTGTGCTGTAGGTACTGAAGCAGGAAGCCCGGGGGTAGGAGCTGGGGCTAGAACATGAAGGAATGGTGGTTGCTGTTGATAATACGAGTACGCGGTTATCAATATCATCAAGCCTGGTATTAATGAGACTAACAGAAGTAGATTGGAGTAAAATAGAGAAAACATCCACAGAAAAAGGATGGCTGTTTTTTAAAAATGTAGTACAAGAGGTGCAAAACAATTAGACAAATTTAAATCTAAAAGAAAATGGCCAAAATGGTTTAATAGATCAATTTGAAAAAAAACATTCAGTGAAAAAAGGGAGGAGCTCCTGAAATAAACAAATCCCCTGGGCCGGATGAGATCCTCCCAATAGTACTCAAAGAAATGAAAGAAGTTATTTACAAACCGCTAACCAAGATCATGCAACAGTCTCTTGACACAGGGGTTGTACCGACAGACTGGAAAATTGCAAACGTAGTACCGATCCACAAAAAGGGAGACAAAACCGAACCAGGTAACTACAGACCAATAAGCCTGACTTCTATTATATGTAAACTTATGGAAACTATAATAAGATCTAAAATGGAAAATTACCTATATGGTAACAATATCCTTGGAGACAGTCAGCACGGTTTTAGGAAAGGGTGATCGTGTCTAAATAACCTGCTTGACTTTTTTGAGGATGCAACATTGAAAATGGATAATTGCAAAGCATACGACATGGTTTACTTAGATTTCCAGAAAGCTTTTGACAAAGTCCCGCATAAAAGATTAATTCTCAAACTGAACGCAGTAGGGATTCAAGGAAATGCATGCACATGGATTAGGGAGTGGTTAACATGTAGAAAACAGAAAGTACTGATTAGAGCAGAAACCTCAAAATGGAGTGAGGTAATCAGTGGT
The DNA here is from genome assembly GCA_030684275.1 of Acipenser oxyrinchus oxyrinchus. Classification (NCBI taxonomy): domain Eukaryota; kingdom Metazoa; phylum Chordata; class Actinopteri; order Acipenseriformes; family Acipenseridae; genus Acipenser; species Acipenser oxyrinchus. The sequence continues at coordinate 37,263,227 of CM060253.1, read as the reverse complement.
GTACCACAGGGATCAGTATTAGGTCCTCTGCTATTCCTAATCTACATCAATGATTTAGATTCTGGTATAGTAAGCAAAATTGTTAAATTTGCAGACGACACAAAAATAGGAGGAGTGGCAAACACTGTTGCAGCAGCAAAGGTCATTCAGAATGATCTAGACAGCATTCAGAACTGTGCAGACACATGGCAAATGGCATTTAATAGAGAAAAGTGTAAAGTAATGCATGCAGGCAAAAAAAATGTGCATTATAAATATCATATGGGAGATACTGAAATTGAAGAAGGGAACTATGAAAAAGACCTAGGAGTTTATGTTGACTCAGAAATGTCTTCATCTAGACAATGTGGGGAAGCTATAAAAAAGGCCAACAAGATGCTCGGATATATTGTGAGAAGTGTTGAATTTAAATCAAGGGAAGTAATGTTAAAACTTTACAATGCATTAGTAAGACCTCACCTAGAAAATATTTTTAGTTCTGGTCACCTCATCACAAAAAGTATATTGTTGCTCTAGAAAGAGTGCAAAGAGGAGCAACTAGAATTATCCCGGGTTTAAAAGGCATGTCGTATGCAGACAGGCTAAAAGAATTGAATCTATTCAGTCTTGAACGAAGAAGACTACACGGCGATCTGATTCAAACATTCAAAATCCTAAAAGGTATAGACAATGTCGACCCAGGGGACTTTTTTGACCTGAAAAAAGAAACAAGGACCAGGGATCACAAATGGAGATTAGATAAAGTGGCATTGAGTAGAGAAGATAGGAGGCACTTTTTTACACAGAGAATTGTGAGGGTCTGGAACCAACTCCCCAGTAATGTTGTTGAAGCTGACACCCTGGGATCCTTCAAGAAGCTGCTTGATGAGATTCTGGGATTAATAAGCTACTAACAACTAAACAAGCAAGATGGGCTGAATGGCCTCCTCTCGTTTGTAAACTTTCTTATAATGGAGGCGATGGCGCCTGCTACTGTTCTCATGTCGTCAAAAAATTCCTGGCGAATATCAGTGACTGGTTGTGAGACGGGAACTGTCTGCTGAGCAGCTGCTCTATGGGATGAAGCAGGAATGGGAGCAGGGGTGGGAGGATTGCGTACAGTGGGACTGCAGGCAGGCTGAAAAGTGACTGGCAGGCTGGGAGGAAACGGCCTTGCAATAAAGATCGAAGAACCAAAACTTTTGCTACAAATTTCTTTTCCTAAAATTCTTTTTTTTTTCGTGAAATTTTGAGCAATTCTAAATTTCCATTGGGGTATGTATATATATATATATATATATATATATATATATATATATATATATATATATATATATAATGTAAATTTATGAAAAAAACATAAATTAGTATTGGCAGATATAAATGTTATATATAAAAACAAGCAAAACATGTTGATGATTACACTTAACACCTTTGAAGGTTTAGTCTCAAAAAGGCCAGGCCCTAAATAAAAACTGTCATTAATATTGTCCTCCACAAAAAAAAAACAACAAAAAAAAAAAACTGCTTAATGAACCCTTTGAGTAGTGAGTTCTAGAATGCACTGCCGGTTGAATGGGAGTGAGTTTTTTTTTTCTGTACAGCGTACAAACAAGCTGAAAGCTATGTGTTTGTATGTAATGAATACTGACTAAATACAGACAAATCATTTTTACCGTAAATAAATAAAACAAATACATTTTTTTTTGGTTTAGCCATAGGGAAAAGTTTTGACAAAAAATAACATGTAGGCAATAAACAATGGGATGGAACAACCACAACAACACAGCCTAACAAAAAAAAGGGCAATAGAGAGATGAATAAATGATAAACAGGTAAACAGGTTGTGGGGGCGGAGGGAGTGAGAGTGTCTAATGCTTCAGCGTATGATACTCCTTGAAGCATGGAGCAACGCACAGAGCTTGGCACTGCCTCTTTGCTGTCACTTGATGTTGATGGTAAATATTCTTCACTTATGTCTTCACAGATACACTCGCTGACATCCGATTCAGTGGAAGAACTGTATGTATTTGAATTTAAATCGTAATCTGAATTCATTATTATTACTAATACTTCTTTCTCACTGAGCGATTTTCGCCGGTTTACAAACACTGTTGACATTTTTGTGATGGTTTATTATATGTAATTCAGTCAATATCTGGCAGAGGGCGCAAGAAACCAATAAAAGGTGTTACAGAAACTTAGTGTAACAATATTATGTGATCAGGAGTTTTGTAGGCTCAGTAATTCAAGTTTAAATTTGCAGAACGTACCGGTACGCTCGTACTCCCTGGGGACCAGAGAGCAGTGAACGTACCGGTACATTTGTACTACTGAAAGGGTTAAAACACTCAGAATTAATTATTTGCAACACTGATTTGACAAATCTAATTACAGCTAATTTATAATCGGAAGTCTGACACACAACCTCATGATGGCCACAGTAAGCAATCTTAAAAAATAAAAAAAATGGTGGCAGTAATGTTCAGTGAGCTTCCAGGACATATCATTTCTCTCCCTTGATGGAAGTCGTCAATTTGAAATTGAGAAAGATGAAAATTGATGACTTGTCTCAGCTGCTAACCATTACCTGCAGATATTTACTGAAGTTTCAACTAGCATCCATCCTCAAAAAACAGCCAGAGCCAAAGGCAATCCCCAGCAGGCTTTTCATGTCATAAAAGCTGTGGATGTCTATGTCACATGGATGCCAAGAGTTGAAAATCATCAGGAATGAGCTACAACCCAATATGGATTAAATTTACGTTTTATGAAACTGTCCCATATTATATTTGCTGCAAAGGCAGTAAAGACCTCCATAAAATTGAATTGTGATCAAATAAAGGTTTTACCTCAGATGTCTAAATAGATGGGTTGGTAAGAGGAAAATGGCCCCCTTGGTAGGTAGGATTACAGCAGTCCAACCACATGCTTGCCCACAATTACACCCCTGAGAGCACAGCATTTATGACCTTCTGTATTATGTTTTGTACATTTTTTTACCCTCTGGTTTTTTTGGCACTCTTGTATTGTGTGTGTGTGTACTACCACCTGTTAGGATGCTTTCCCAACTCTGCTATTAGTATATGATACAGAAACAGCTCTCGATTCCATACAGATTTTAAAATGTTGGCTCAGTACACTTGCTTTCCTAAAATGTAGCCTATAACAAACACTTTTCTTTTGAGCGTACAGCTTCAGAATTTTTTGCAAAATAAGGTAACACAATTTTCATTGCTGTCCCCGTAAATCAAATATTAATTTCATACTTGCACTGAACCATGACTATATATGTTATATATTTAGAATTTATAGTACATTATATTGTCTCTGCCCTGCTCGCCTACACTGAAATCCTGGTTTCACAGATACCGGTAATTAAATTTTTGTTTATATACGTATTTCTGGTGTTCTGGGGGTAAAGATTAGTTACATAATCCATTTGTTGTGAACATTCTCTTAATAAACACTTATAAAACAAATCGAAAGAGTCAGCTCTTTGGACATATAGCAGAGTAATTAAGCAACAGAGTATCAGAGAATGAAGAGAAGATGAAGAAAAGCACTTACAAGTATTTTCAATATTCACAGGGTGTTACCCAGTTAAAATTCTGATAGCTTTTTTTAGCACAGTAATTTGGTTTAATCCACTCAGGCAGCTCTTGCCTCAGAATTACTGTCATTGTTAAAATTACAAAATAAAAGAAAAATGGAATAAAAAAAAAAGCCTAATCGCTTTGAAGGTTGGATAGCCTTGCTGGTTGGTTTAAAAGGGGAAGTTCTGTACATTTTAACATTCCAGTATGTAGAGAATAATGACACTACACAGGACGTTGTCAGTGCACTTTATGCAGTAGAGGTGTTTGCATGGTCCAGGGACCCTGGTGGTCAGAATAGTTGAGGGAAAGATAGAACATCATTGCAGGGGTGGTGGTGGTGGTGGGAAGGTAGAAGCATTTTTAATGGAAAATACTGTTCTTCACAAATATCAGATAATAAAAATAAATGCCTTACATCACCATACTATGTGTTTATCAGATAAAGCTGGTGTTTAGGTAACACCTACTCGTGAGTCAGTACCTCTTGCCAACGGCAAGTCTATTTGGAAAATACAAGCAAAAGTCAAAATGCCTGTTATGTTTGACAGACATATGACATCCTACAAAATTGTCAAATTGAGCAGTTTACTCACAAACGGTGGTGCATGAGAGACAATTATTGACACAATTTTACCCAAGTGGTCATGTGGGACTTTGTAATTCAGCAGCGCAATGTACACTCCTCAAGCCCTTATGACAACACTGACCTTTAAGCAAGGCAACATGCCTGGTATTAACTTGGATGCTTGAATTATTATTATTATTTTTTTGCTGAGCTTAAGCACAAGTAGCAAAAAGTTAAAATTCAGCCTGCTTAAAGTTCTTCAAAACAAGCAGAACAATTGGTTCATTTTCAAAAGGTACATGCTGAAAGTCAACTGACTTCACAGAATTAAAAAGTTAATAAAGCTCAAGGTTCTATTTTTATGATCTTAACTGTTGCAATGGATAACACCACCCTATTAAATATCAGGTTTATGAGTACAGTCAGCACTCACATATCCTACCCAATACAATTTTGACTTCAGTGACGGTTAAAGGAGTGTGACACATCTGATTGTGTCATTTTGGCCCGTTCCAACTCTTGTCCGTTTTTTCAGGGAACACAAAAAAGATACAATGTAAACAATACATAGCTGAAAGGACTGTGCTTTGAAATAAGTAGGCTTGCGAGTGATGGGTAGGTGCATTAATTTGTTACATACAGTACCAGTCAAAAGTTTGAGTACACCTGCTGGAAACTAGGTTTTTTTCATAATTGACAATGTTTTATGTCGTATGCGTTTCTGTAAATACTTGAAAATGAAAACACATGTTACAACATACAAAACAAAACATAAGGAGTATCAGAGCAATGTTCAAGAAAATTGAAAATTGTCTCTAAATCTTGGATTCCTCAAAATAGCCACCCTTTGCCTTAATAACAGCCTCACAAACACGAGGCATTCAGTTAACAAGTTTCAGCAGGAAATCACCCGACATGTCTTCCCAGCTCTTCTGCAGCAATTCCCAGAGATGTAGAGCACTTGTGGGAAGCTTTGCTTTGACTCTTCTGCCCAGTTCGTCCCATACAAGTTCTATGGGATTGAGGTCTGGAGACTGGGCAGGCCAGGTCATTAGATTGAGTTGTCCTTCACTTTCCTTCTTCGCCAGATAGTTCTTGCACAACTTTGAGGTGTGTTTCGGGTCATTACCTTGCTGAAGAATGAAGGACTGCCCAACTAGCCGTAATCCTGATGGAATGGCATGCCTCTGAAGTATGCTATGATAGCCATGCTGGTTGAGCTTGCCATGGACTTGGTAAAGATCACCAACTCTGTCTCCAGCAAAGCAACCCCAGACCACGACACTGCCTCCTCCATGCTTGACAGTGGGAATCACACATGCAGAACTCATGCGCTCACCCTCTCTGCGTCTTACAAATACTCGGCGGTTGGACCCAAATATTTCAAATTTTGACTCATCGGTCCATAAGACCGACTTCCACTCCTCAAATGTTCAGTTTCTGTGTTTTTTGGCCCAGGCAAGTCTCTTCCTCTTATTCTGCACTCTTAACAATGGTTTCTTTGCAGCAGTTCTTCCAGTTAGGCCAGCTTCACGCAATCTCCTCTGAACAGTTGATGTTGAAACATCTGTACTTCTAGTAGCATTTAGCTGAGCTTGTATTTCAAGGGCAGTTAATCGCCGGTTTTGCAGACTTGTGACTCGAATGAACTTGTTCTCTGATTCTGAGGTCACCATTGGCCTGCCTGACCTTGTTCGGTCCTCATGAGTGCCAGTTTCTTCAAATCGTTTGATGGTCTTGGCCACAGCAGTTACAGACACTTGCAAAGTTCATGCGATTTGTCTTAAAGATTGACCATTTCTTAAAGTAATTACAGTCTTTTTTTCTGTGCTTAACTGAGCGTATTTTGCCATTTTCTGCTCCCTTACATTCAGAAATGACAAACTTGTACCTATGGTACCTATATTTATAGTAATCATGGAACCTCACCTGTTAACAATAATTGGTGACAAAAGGTTAATTAGGTAACATGCTAGTTAACTCGGAGAACATCTAACAAAGACACTTTTATACTTATGCCAGTGTTCTAACATCGTGTTATACACTTTTCAGACTTTTAACTGACTTGGGCTTCAGACTGAAATCCCCTTGCTTTGGGTGACCATTTCATTGAAATTGACAAGATTTACATTTTCATTTAAAAATAAAATTTTTGAATGCAATTCACTTATGGTTATCAGCTTATATAAGTACAAGTATCAAAAAATGAAATATTAAGTGTTTATAGACAAGTTTATACAGTTAAAAGCATAGATAATCATGAAAAACCTGGTTTCAAGCAGGTGTACTCAAACTTTTGACTGGTACTGTATATATACTGAGCATCAAAAGAAACTTATCACTATTATAACACATTTATTTTTGAACAATAAGGCATATAAATGATGGACATTGACTAAATGTTTTTGGTTTCTTTTTAATCACTCGATCATTCATCCTTGACCATGACATGCTTGAGTGACTATGACTGAAGCATATGCACTTAATCACCTAATTAGTGAGACAGTTGATTGGACACTGGATATGGAGTGATTTCAGCTGTTGAATTGCAAGCTTGAATAAAAGCAATAAAGAAAATCACAGAAGAAAAAACAATACGCCATGTCTGTGAAGAGAGCAGCACGTTTGTGCAATCTACATGTTGGAGGCTGGACTATGGCAGCGTTCTGCGGCTCGCCGTTTTGGGTGCTCACAGCCAGCAATTTCAAACCTGGCGAGACGGTGTAACCAGACACACTCTGTCAATGACAGGCCACGAACTGCGAGACCAAGAGTCATAACACCTGCCCAAGATCGACAGATCATTTTGCAGCATCTTCGTATGTCAATTGTTAATCGGCACAATAAAAAGTGCGGTAAAACGTGTATCTGGGTAACGGATAGACGGATGAGTGCTAACTGTATTAAGTTTCTGAAAGTATTAATACCATCAAGAGCATACAATTTAAATAAATCCTAGGTGTTAGATCTTTTCATGCATGTCGTGGTTTGCTTTACCTCCCCTCAAAAAATATCAAGACAAGGCACATTATTTTAACCAAAGTGTGGTTCAGGGGGCAGGAGGGCTCCTCAACATCCTAACTTTTAAATTAGCCTTGCTATTTAAAAGCTAGTCCAAGCACTCTCCCCTGTCTGCATCCTTTTCACCCCTCCACCCTGTAACTGCATCCCCCTCTGGGGATCAGGCGAAGCTGGCTACCCTGCCTTGGAGGCTCGGCCAGGCAGGGCTTCACTTCCTCGTGAATGTCTTTCAGCAAGACAGTGGTGACCCCCAGCCAAAACGCAAGCCTAACTAGCTACATATATAAGCTATAAGCACAATCCCATCTGATCCTGCTCAGTCATTGCTCCTGTATAGTGAATGTTACTCAAAATGAGAGAAATAAAAAAAGCCTTACCGAGGTATTGACTATTCAACATTTAGATGGAAAACCTGGTTGTATTTCTGGAAGGAGAATCCGCCCAACTAATCAACACATCATATCCAAGCGCCATAAAAACTCTGCGTGGGTTGCATTCATGTCGCTTCTTTATGTTTGGCCTCTCTGTCACGGCCGTCTTTAGAGCCTGGAGGAAGGGCTACCCTCAACCATGGATTCCCTAAGGTTTCTTCCTACCAGCGAGTAGGGTTTTTTTCTTACCTGAGTGCTTGGAGCGGTTCAGGGGGTCCATGTTTCAGCTTACTTTTCATTCATCCTTTTCCTATTTTTGAGGGTAGGTGGCATTGCACCACTGAAGTTGTAGCGTTAACCATTTATCATCTTCTTTTTCCAGTCATGGTTTGGTGGCTTTGTCTTTTGGGGGGAGGTGGCCCTACGAGCCGCTTCCTATCCGTGGCACTAGACTACATGATGTCATCATGTTTTCGCTAGTCGGTCAACATTGTGGATAGCTGTCAGCAACCACGGACAAGGTCTACAGCCAAATTCATTATTCCATTGCAGATTCTCTGTACTGAATATAGGACAAACTAAATGAACTAAGCAGAGAGCTTAGACAGTTATAAAAGTGGAATATGTTCATGCCAAGTTACAGTAGCCTTTATTTTCCCATGTTTAAGCTAAAAGGAATGGACTCAATTTTCAAATGGGCATTATGCTGAAACAACTGTTGAAAACTTAGCAGATGTGTTTTTTGTAATCTCATCTGTTCCATTCAAATGCAATAGATAAAATCTAAGCAATGGTGGGTATGAGTGCTTGACAGGCCTTGAGGCAAAACCATGCTTAATAGTGCAGTGCCAAGGTTAAGAAGTGATTTAGGTAGCAAGCACATAGTGATTAACCTGGGATGTTATATCAAGATCCACGAACTGAAGAACAAATCTCCTGTATTTGACAAGAACATTTAGCTACATTTAGTCTTAAAATGTCCTAATGAATTATTAGTACAGAAGGTCTGCTAAACCTGTCAGAACAATTTGCTTCAAAATGTTTTAAATGACAGCTTTGATGCCCCTCAGGACCACTTAACTGAATGTTCAACATACTGTACAAGGTATTAATATGAAATGTGTATTACTACAGGGCTTTCCCTTACACATGAGATATTGGAAACAAACAGCTCTAATATAGATCTACACACAACCAAGAAAAACAATTATGGTACCTACCTAATTATATAGTGCCCAATTTTCAAAAGTGAAAAATGTTTCAAAATGTACGTGTTGGCAAATAGTAAAGAATTCATGAACTCGTCAGGACAGCTAAGATTGTAAGAAAAGTTATTATTATTCTTGACTACATGCACCAATTTGAATGCAAATTGTTGATGGCCTCCTTCAGGACACTAGCCCTTATAACTCACTTGCACAGACCTTCACGATCTGTAATTGGCAAGCTGTCAATCACAGTTAAAAAGCCACTGGCACAACCGTCACTGCCTGGTCTCTAAAAGCCTTGCAGAATATTTGAACATCTTACCTTTCAAGCGGTCAACATTTTAACTTGATGTTATTACTGTAGGTCCTTCGAGATTTGTTCTTGTTCTGTTCATCAAGGTAAATATGCCGACACGTAACCCTTGTTTTAACAATAGGGATATGTTATCAAGAGTTTTCCCTTTGCACGAAACACTAGGTGTTCCTTATTCATTGCAATATGGTCACAAGCCAGGGTTTTTTGTGCCTCAGTTGCTTACTAAAAGACAGCTCTTTTATAAATGTTCACTCTGCAGAACAGGTTGGCAGGATCTCGGTACAATACATTGACACTGCCTGTTATTTCTCCATTTCCATAAAACTCCATTAGTAATGTTTGGTGTTTTTCAGTATGTCCCAATATCATCCCACATGAATGTGTTTTTTGAAAACAAGAACTGAACAAGTCCATAACAAAAAAAATCAAACCCAAATCATCTTGGATCGACTCGACTCCACAGTACAATCACAGGACTAAAGTACCCAAGTCCAACCGTTCTGTCAGACATGTCCATTTCAAAATGTAACATGAAATACTGTACTACAAAATGGCTTCCGCTAAACTTTTGCGATATCATTTTGTAGTTTCTGTGATTACATGATCTTAAATAATCTAAATTATGTTCATACAGTTTTTTTTTAAAATTATGTCTCAATCCTAAAATTCTTGGTGATGCAAAACTTTTGGCCAAAGCTGTATACTATGAATCACCCAGCATCAGTAATGGAGTGTGGTGAGTCAGCTCCACTGTTAAAGGCACTGACAGCAACACATTAACATTCCCACATGATACCAACCCAACAGGATAAATTTCTTCTAACAAGACTTTGCACTTTTTTACAGGAAGGAAGGAAGGAAGGGGCACCTCTCTTTCAGTTCAAATCTATTTTTGCACTTGTAATATGTAACATATCAACAATATTTTCATAATATTTGTTTGGAAAGCATACAAGAGCGTATCACGGTTTAGACTGATTGGCAAATCGCCCAAACCTAAATCTGAGAGAGCACTATAGCATCTCTTAAGAGGATTCTATACATTCAAGAGCTCAAAAATGTATCACTGTCAGCTACTCCCATATCTTTGTCTAGGTTGTTAACATTAACATTAATGATGATAATATGTTGTGATTCATGACAAACGTATTTGTGTTTACTGCACTGGAGCAGTCTACATGTATTATTGGATATTTAAAAAGGTGTGAACACATAAAAACATTTTTGAAAAAAAAAGATGAAATGTAACACAAGCCACAAGGTCTTTAGAGGCTACAGCCCAGGGCCTCGGATTTTGAGGGGCCCCAAAAATATATATCATTTCGATTACAATATACAAAATAGATACGTAGCATGTGACTGTACGGATTGGAACAACAAGCTGTATTCAGTTGAAACAGAGACCGCCTGATCATATGACTTGACCTGCGATCAAGTCACGTGACAGTTTTATTAGTTGTGAAAAACGGAAAGCACAACAATTAAAAATGTCTTCGCGAAGAAGACATGCTAAACAAAACACCAAAGCTGACAAGTCATTTCAATAAAATACCAACAAATGTATGCAGAGGAATCAGTACATTGGAGAAAAATCAACAGGAAGAAACAACGATGCTGATGGATTTCAATGCGAGTTACTGGCAAGCCCTAACTTTAATTTAGAGAGTTTGTAAGAGATGAAGACAACAAATCTCCAAATAACCTGTTTCACCTTTTGCGAGAAGAGTGCAGTTTGCATTTCCCAATGGAGACATCGCTTTACAAATGTTTTTGACACTGCCAGTAGGCTAACTAAGGCTGGTCCTAATCAAACATCGACTCAGGTCAAATACGGATCAGCTAAGACTGAATAATTTGTCATGTCAAGCTAGTGTGTGGCAGTAAAACAGTAAAGGAAAATAACTGAATATGCAAAGAGTGGTCCCCAAAATGATAACAGTGGGCCCCCATCATACTCAAAAATTACACGATGTACTATTTTACTAAAATAAACATATTTTGAAAGACAAACCTCTATCTACAGTGGAACATGATATTAGTGCTTGCAACAATCAACAGCCTTTCATTTGACTTACCTAGGAACAGGTGTCAACATTTAGGCTTTGGGCTGTGGATAAACTATTCGACATTTCTTTTGTGGATAAACTATTCGACATTTCTATTGTGGATAAACTATTCCACATTTCTAAAGCCACATATTTTGATAGCTTTTTCAGTCATTTTACAAACTATTTGGATACTGTCAGATGAAAATACTGCCATACTATAATTCATTAGTTGGTCCCAGATGGCCTCCATTTTCTGTGCTCTGTGTGGGATGATGGCATCTGCCTCTCCCTCATTTTTTTGTTTTGTTTTATAATTCATGTTTACAGCAACAACAAAAAAATGTGTACAGCTACGGCCAGTTGTTTTGCATCACCCTATAGAATTAACTAATTTTGCTTCACAAAGTCGAATGAAACCTGCTGAATAATGTTATATTAACATACTGAATTACATACCACTTGGTACAGTCAACCCTCTTTATACCGCCAGGTAAGGGCCATGGGCAAAAACGCGCAATACGCGAGGGTGGCGTTATTGTGAGGGTAAAAAAAAACAACACACACACACACACACACAACCTTCTATGTTTGCAATAAATTCAAACCTTTTAATTTTGTAGTAATACAATTACAGTATCTCCAGGCCATTTTAATAAAACATTTTTTTTTTTTTTTTAAAACTACAGTACTAGTTTTTAACAGGACAGTATAGTGTTGTTTTATCATCGTTTCCCATCTGTATGAAACATACCACAGATACTTTTGAGGAACACTTTATACTTAAAATAAATAAATAAATAAATAAAACACTCATTTAGTTTCAAATCACCCAAACAGCAATTCCATAAAAACAATTTTTTTTTATTTTTTACGGTACTGTCATTTGAACTTTAATGTTTGTGGCACGACTGTAAGCCTGCTGAATACTATCCCTCATTGAACAACGCCATCTATTTATATCACAAAACAATTTAAGCTCAACAGCATTCTTTTTTATGCAGTTAAAAAAAATGTTATGTACAGGCAAACACTTTTTTTAAACGAAAAGTAAAAAAAAAAAAAAAAAGATTCTGTTGTTTACAAAACTGATGCTTCAGTTTAAATCAGCCTTCATTTGTGCAAAACTTACACGTAAACAAACAAACCTCTTACCGTACTTTAGACTGCTTCAAGCCTTTTTCAGGTTAAACAAATCGACCCGTTCCATCAAGGTAAGCCATTTGTTTTTATCCATTAGAATGTCTCCAATTGTCCTTCGATTAACAGTATATGTCTCACTTAGGCGAGAAAACATCTGCAATATCTTGTTGACTATTTTTCATATTTTCAGATGCATACATGCAGATTTTTTTTTCTTTTGCTCTGGTGTTAAATGTAGGGTCAACTCACCAATTTGTACTTTCTGTTTTGCTTTGGGAGTGGGAGTGTTGATGACATTGTTATTAACGTTCAGTTAACAACAAATTAAGTGAGTCAAAGGTTAACTGCATAACTTTGTTGTTTTAATTGGCCATTGGTGCTACAATGAGGGAAACTACAATGCCTATATTTACGTTTGCTTGGCTTGGGAAGTTGGCGGGTGGCGGACAGCGGGGTGGCAATATAACGGGTACAAATAGCACTGATTTTATATTGGTGACATTTGTTCAGACAGAATAGCTGGCGGTATATAATGCAGGACAACTGCGTAATAAAAAACTGCCAAAAATTGCCAAATGTGACATTTCGAAATCTAACTGCTGTGATGGCTTCCACTAGACTTTTGCTGTATCATTTTATAGTTTCTTTGATTAGAATGTGATAAATAAAATATCTAAATTATGTTCATATATATATATATATATATATATATATATATATATATATATATATATATATATATATATATATATATATATATATATATTGATTGTAAACGGACCGCTGCTACACGGGTTCGTTGCCCCTTTAAAACCACGACCCAACACACAGGAATGGATTTTTTCAAGTGCTGACGCACTATTTTTAATTCACACAAATAAAACAAAATAAACAAACAAACGAGCACTAACTAAACAAACAGGAACACCCTGACTACGAGTGGGACAGCTAAGCTGTTTCCCCACCAAACAGAAAACAAAACACACAGGTTTAATACACCACACTTTACCTCACTACTGCTGGGCAGCAGAGTACCTCTTTCTGCCTCCTTCTACTCAGCAGCCCTGAGCAAACTAGCTGCCTCTCTTAAATACCCTGCACCTGGTACTAATTTAACAATGGCTACCAGGTGCAGGGGATAATTAATAATCAAACAATTAAATTAAACAATAAAACAATTAAACAAAACAAAGGTGCATTTCCATTTTACTCTTCAGGAGGTTTAACCCCTCCCTGCTGTCTCCTCAACCCGCTGCCATATATATATATATATATATATATATATATATATATATATATATATATATATATATATATATATATATATATATATATAGGCAGCGGGATGTGTGAGACAGCAGGGAGGGGGTTAAAACCACCCTGAAGGGAAAAAATGCACCTTTTGTTTAATTGTTTTACTTTTTTGTTTAATTGATTTGTTAATTGTTTTATTATGAATCATTCCCTGCACCTGGTGCTTATTATTAAATTAGAGCCAGGTGCAGGGTATTTAAGGGAAGCAGTTAGTCTGTTCTAGGCTGCTGAGTAGAAGGAAGCAGGAGAGGTGCTCTGCTTCCGAGCAGTCCTGTGGGTTTGTTTTGTTTGTATGCCAGGTAAACGGCTAAGCCGTCCTGCAAGTTAGTCAGGAAAATTACCTGTGTAGTAAGTGCTCCAAATTGGAGTTAGGTGTTTGTTTTGTTTTGCTGTATTTATTTTTGTGTGTATTAAAATATTAGCGCAACCGCGCTTGAAAATCCATTTCCGTGTGCTGGGTCATAGTTTTTAAAGGGGCACAAACCCGTGAGTGGTGAAATTTTCACATTTGGTTTCACATTTGGTGTCAGAAAGTGTGGGCACCCCTACGACCCAGAAAATGGATTTTAAAGAATTGATCGCAATGATCAACCGCAATACTACTGCTCAAATAGAGCAGACGGCAAGGATGGAGAGGCAGACACAGGAGCTGCTGCTACAAAGGTGGGAGCCCAGAGGGGAAGAGCTGCCGTTGCCAGAGCCCAGAGGGGAGGAGCTGCCGCTGCCAGAGACCAGAGGGGAGGAGCCGCTGCCAGAGCCCAGAGGGAGGAGCCGCGCTTCCGGAGCCCAGAGGGGAGGAGCCGCCGCTTCCGGAGCCCAGAGGGGAGGAGCCACCGCTCCGGAGCCCAGAGGGAGGAGCCGCTTCCAGAGCCCAGAGGGGAGGAGCCGCCCAGAGCCCAGAGGGGAGGAGCCGCCTTCCGGAGCCCAGAGGGGAGGAGCCGCCGCTTCCGGAGCCCAGAGGGGAGGAGGTGAAGAGCATACCTCCACCACAGCCCCGACCACCAACCCTGCGGTACAGTCCGGCACAGCTGCATGCGGTCCCTCGCCCCTTGCTCCTGGACACTCTGTCGGTTGGCCTGGACCTCCCTTCACTTGACCTAGAGCCCAGGAGTCGGCAGAATCGGTCACAGTTCTGCACCTGGTCCCCTGCTCCGCTCCTCCCGGACACAAAGACATCGCTGCACTGCTCCCAGACGTCGCTTACGCTCCCCCCGGTCACTGCTTCGCTCCCCCTTGGTGACCGGACGTCGCTACACTGGGTCCCAGCTGCAGACCTCTGCCCACTGCTGCAGCCTCCAGTGCCCCGGTTGTCATTCCGGTCGCCCCTGACAAACTGTTGGGGTCCCTCGTCGCCGGTGCGCGGTCCCTACCTGGCTGGGCCGGGACGTGGACCGATCCACCCTCAAGTCCACCCGTGGAAGAGGGCGAAAAAGGACATCTATGGACTCGAGGGTGGGTGGTTAGGTTTTAGGGGGGGAGGTGGCCTTGGAATGGCCGTCAGTGTTGCACACTTGGGGGGGAAGGATGTGTAAGGCAGCGGGATGTGTGAGACAGCAGGGAGGGGGTTAAAACCTCCCTGAAGGGAAAAAATGCACCTTTTGTATTGTGTAATTGTTTTACTTTATTGTTTAATTGATTTGTTAATTGTTTTATTATGAATCATTCCCTGCACCTGGTGCTTATTATTAAATTAGAGCCAGGTGCAGGGTATTTAAGGGAAGCAGTTAGTCTGTTCTAGGCTGCTGAGTAGAAGGAAGCAGGAGAGGTGCTCTGCTTCCGAGCAGTCCTTGAAGTAAGTGCTGTGTAAACCTGTGGGTTTGTTTTGTTTGTATGCCAGGTAAACGGCTTAGCCGTCCTGCAAGTTAGTCAGGGAAATTACCTGTGTAGTAAGTGCTCCAAATCGGAGTTAGGTGTTTGTTTTGTTTTGCTGTATTTATTTTTGTGTGTATTAAAATATTAGCGCAACCGCGCTTGAAAATCCATTTCTGTGTGCTGGGTCGTAGTTTTTAAAGGGGCACGAACCCGTGAGTGGTGAAATCGTTTCACATTATATATATATACAGTACTGTGCAAAAGTTTTAGGCAGGTGTGAAAAAATGCTGTAAAGTAAGAATGCTTTCAAAAATAGACATGTTAATAGTTTATATTTATCAATTAACAAAATGCAAAGTGAGTGAACAGAAGAAACATCTACATCAAATCAATATTTGGTGTGACCACCCTTTGCCTTCAAAACAGCATCAATTCTTCTAGGTACACTTGCACACAGTTTTTGAAGGAACTCGGCAGGTAGGTTGCCCCAAACATCTTGGAGAACTAACCACAGTTCTTCTGTGGATTTAGGCAGCCTCAGTTGCTTCTCTCTCTTCATGTAATCCCAGACAGACTCGATGATGTTGAGATCAGGGCTCTGTGGGGGCCATACCATCACTTCCAGGACTCCTTGTTCTTCTTTACGCTGAAGATAGTTCTTAATGACTTTCGCTGTATGTTTGGGGTCGTTGTCATGCTGCAGAATAAATTTGGGGCCAATCAGATGCCTCCCTGATGGTATTGCATGATGGATAAGTATCTGCCTGTACTTCTCAGCATTGAGGAGACCATTAATTCTGACCAAATCCCCAACTCCATTTGCAGAATTGCAGCCCCAAATTTGCAAGGAACCTCCACCATGCTTCACTGTTGCCTGCAGACACTCATTCGTGTACCGCTCTCCAGCCCTTCGGCGAACAAACTGCCTTCTGCTACAGCCAAATATTTCAAATTTTGACTCATCAGTCCAGAGCACCTGCTGCCATTTTTCTGCACCCCAGTTCCTGTGTTTTCGTGCATAGTTGAGTCGCTTGGCCTTGTTTCCACGTCGGAGGTATGGCTTTTTGGCCGCAAGTCTTCCATGAAGGCCACTTCTGACCAGACTTCTCCGGACAGTAGATGGGTGTACCAGGGTCCCACTGTTTTCTGCCAATTCTGAGCTGATGGCACTGCTGGACATCTTCCGATTGCGAAGGGAAGTAAGCATGAAGTAAGCATCTGCTGCAGTAAGTTTCCTTGGCCGACCACTGCGTCTACGGTACTCAACGTTGCCTGTTTCTTTGTGCTTCTTCAAAAGAGCTTGGACAGCACATCTGGAAACCCGTCTGCCTTGAAATTTCTGCCTGGGAGAGACCTTGCTGATGCAGTATAACTACCTTGTGTCTTGTTGCTGTGCTCAGTCTTGCCATGGTGTATGACTTTTGACAGTAAACTGTCTTCAGCAACCTCACCTTGTTAGCTGAGTTTGGCTGTTCCTCACCCAGTTTTATTCCTCCTACACAGCTGTTTCTGTTTCAGTTAATGATTGTGTTTCAACCTACATATTGAATTGATGATCATAAGCACCTGTTTGGTATAATTGTTTAATAATACACCTGACTATATGCCTACAAAATCCCTGACTTTGTGCAAGTGTACCTAGAAGAATTGATGCTGTTTTGAAGGCAAAGGGTGGTCACACCAAATATGGATTTGATTTAGATTTTTCTTCTGTTCACTCACTTTGCATTTAGTTAATTGATAAATATAATCTATTAACATGTCTATTTTTGAAAGCATTCTTACTTTACAGCATTTTTTCACACCTGCCTAAAACTTTTGCACAGTTTTTTTTTTAAATGATGTCTCAATCATAAAATTATAGGTGATGCAAATATTTTGGCCATAGCAATATATGTACAAATGTTCACATGCACATAATAGTAAACTCGGCTTTAATCTAAAGTGTTATTTTAATTTTTTTTTTTTTTTAAATGATGTCTCAATCATAAAATTATAGGTGATGCAAATATTTTGGCCATAGCAATATATGTACAAATGTTCACATGCACATAATAGTAAACTCGGCTTTAATCTAAAGTGTTGCCAAGGTTTTTTTAATATATGTTAACCTTTAGGCGGGGTTCAGGGACAGGACGTAGGGCTCCACCTCCTTTCTCAGTTTGCGCCAAATTCAATTGCCAATCATATATAAACTCCCCATTCTGTGTCTGTGTCTGTGTTTGAGTTTTTTCCTCCTCCTCCACTATGCTGTGTCACTTCTGCAACGGTCTCCTCTGGGGGAAAGTGAAGCTTCACTTCCCAACCTTGGGTCGGCCGGGGCGCCCCGTCTGCCGAGAAGGAAGGCTCTCTACACGAGTCAGAGGGGACCCCTGGCCAAAAAACATTTCCTTTCTAACACCTTCACTTTTTGTATGCTTCGCTCCCTCAGTTCGTGTTCATCCGTTCGTTCATTCATTCGTTCGTTTACAGGTTACCCCAGGAAGGAGCCAAGCTATCCAGCTCGGAGCCGAATCGCTCAGGCCTGTACCTCCGGGATGGCAGCTCCTTCTTTGAGCAATGGGATCCTGATGTTTAGTAATACCACTTAGCTATAGCTCCTGTCCAATGAATTGTTTATTACTGTCAAAGCATAGTGCTTATTACTAAATGTGAAGAATTACTTTTAATAATGACTGTAAAGATAATAGTTTATTTATTTATTTTGCTTTTGCTGTCCATTTTAAACATTCCATTCAGCTTAGTGCAGGTGGTTTACACATTTACAATAATTATTTGCAAAACTACAAGTACAAGCTCATTGTACAGCCTGCTTAAAAATACTCAGAATGTTAAATTAGTGAACAACCCCTACATTGTTTTTACTTTGGACGAGCTTTCATAGAAAAGAACAGTTCTGCACAGAGCAGTCATTTTCCTACAGTAGTTTCTAGAATCTTAAAACTTGTTTTGTATTATTGTGGCAAAGTGCCCCGTGTATATTGTATGTTACGTGTTGTGTGTAAATGTTGGTGTATAGGCATTGGTACACGGGATATAAACGGGTCTGTGTTTCACGTGTATTTAAAAATGTAGATTTGTATTTAGGCACGAGGAGGGCACAAATCACTTCACGTGCTGGTTAAAATGTAATGTGTGGTCACGGGAGTGCACTTAATTAATTCACGTGCAGTTGTACCGAGATTCCAATTGAATGATTGACTAGCAATCGAGTCTTGGTACAACTGCATAAAAACAGCATGTTTTCACTCACTCGGGGTTGTGTGTTCGGTGAGTGGAGAACGGGTGTGGAGAGGAGAAAAGTAAAATAACGTTACTTGTTTGTTTAAAACTCACCGTGTTCGTTTGTCTGTCCGTCCACTGTTTTGTTTACTGTTTAGTCCGTTTTGTTTACCTGCAAAGTGCCGTGTCCTGTCTTTTGTGTTTGTTACAACCGTTTATTTTCTGGCTGTCTGTTTATTTATTAAATGCTGCTCAGCTCCACCAAACTCCACCTCTCTGTCGTTTTTGTTCCTGCTTCTCCCGTGACCACACATTACATTTTAACCAGCACGTGAAGTGATTTGTGCCCTCCTCGTGCCTAAATACAAATCTACATTTTTAAATCACACGTGAAACACAGACCCGCTTATATCCCGTGTACCAATGGCTATACACCAACATTTACACACAACACGTAACATACAATATACACGGGGGGGGGGCACTTTGCCACAATTATCCATTGTGTTTTATGTTTATTTTATGCTAAATTAACAACTTACTTTGCTGTGGGAAGCTCTGAATTTAAAGCTTGATGAAATTTTGACTTCACTGCAACAACCCTTGCAACACCCATAAATACGCATTGGGCACGCATTAAAAAATGGCTACATTTCCAATTGCAGCACATTAAAAAATAGGTACAACAACTTACCTAAAACACCAAGCCTGTAGTTCAGGGTTATCACAATGACATTTCCATAACTTGCAAGAATGCTTCCATCAATCATGTTTCCAGTGCCTTCCATGTAGGACCCCCCATGAATGTACACCATAACTGGCTTTAAGCCATTTTCATCATGGATATCTGAGAAGAAAAAAAAAAAAAGAATTTTAACTCAACAGAAATGCAAAAAACAATTTTTGTTATTTTAGTTAATGTGTTTCATAAACATATTTAATGTATTTTGTAGAAATAAACGTATGTGTGAGTATTGTGTTAGTATTGCAGATGCTGATGACAGTAAGTGTCCATGCAGCATATGATGCCTCATACACTGAATGCATCTTCTGTTCACTGTAATTCGCTGCTGGAAATGCTCACTGTCAGCCCCAATAGCCCAGAGTGTTTGCTCCGATTTCTAAAATAGAATAGCTCAGGTGATATAACATATGAATTTGCAGAATAATAAACTTCTAAGATAAAGCAAGGTCCCGTTATTCAAGTTTTTGAAGAGAAGCCATTTCCACAATGAATGTTACATTTATTAAAAAGAGTTCAAGTTTATCAAGTATCATTTACATTCAAGATTTGAAATGCTATTGTTACATCTCTAACTGTATATATTTTTCTATATCCTTGACTGCCCACTAAACCAGGGATTCATCCAGGGATTTCCAAGTACCTCAGTAGCTTTTGGAATTCAGGACAATTTGAAAAGTAGGCTTACCAGCTACCCGTCAGTCTTGTTAGTGCATTCTGAGATTATTTCAGGATAGTCTTTAGTATTTTTGTGATCATTTGTCATTGTTGTCTGCTTGTTGTCCACCGGACTGTTTCCTTTTTTACATCTCACCACAGATGCTCATTCCTGGGGATACCAGTGAGCTGGGAACAGAGGAACGAAGAACTAGAAACAAGGGGGCTTGGAAACCTGTCCTGAAAGGACTTTGGGAGAAACTCCCTAATAAGGCCTCTCCCTGGAACATTAACTCTTTGGACTGCATCGGGCCTGTTTTGATTTATTTTGTTATTTTTGGTTCAGTTTTCCTGTAAATGGAAAATAAACCGTGTCTTCGTTCCCTGCAAAACTTGTGCATCTGTTTTATTCTGTGCCACCATTTACAATGCTTCTTGTTGCATTCACAATAGATAACTAGTCCAGAACTTGCAACGCAGTAATTATTACTTCACTTATAAATTAGTTACTTTCTGAGTTTAGAAAAAAAAACTATTTATTGAAACTCCATATGGATTTAGGCTGGTGATAGTTAATGTTGGAGTTAGGTGAATTTGTTACCAAGTTTCCCTATGGTGCAAAGACGAACAGTGCCTTGTCTAAGTGTGCTCTTACTACTGTATTAAAGTTTCCACTGCACAATTTTGCCTTTCTCAGGTGCATACTCACATGTGTTCTTGTTGAGCACAGTGCCCCAGAGCCTATACATAGTTTCCACAGACAGTAGGGCTAGGGATAAACATGATATCAGAGAGAGAGAGAGGCGCCAAGACTTTTCATTCATTTTGCTTAAAAGCTCCTTTGAATTTGCTTCCTTGTCCATTTATTATTCCTAATTGACAACTTCCATTGTTAAATTAAATTTGCTTTTCTAATTTGGCTAATTGCCTGATTTGTGTAAGAATGCTAATACAAATCTTAAACCTATTTATTTTTTTCCAGGCTTCACTTTGAAATTTTTCTTTAGAAAAAAAGATACCCATTTTGTTGATCAATTATATAAATTGATCTCTGTGTCCTTGTGATTAAGAACCTTTGACGTGGATTCAGCAGACAATTTAACAGCAGAACCACTCCAGTCAGATGCCTGAGCAGGTTAGCTCGGCTTTGTCTGCATTTATTTGCTAATGCTTCTTTTTATTCTCAAGAAAGAAAAGAAGAAAAAAAAAATAATCAGTTTGGCAATTTTTAGCCAAGTGGGAACTACCGCCCAGTAGTAGAAAATGCCTGGACAAAAGTCATGTAAGCTGAGGATTCCTTTGCCCTAATTGTTGTAAATGTCAGCTTTATCAAAACACAGAGAAAGGAGCATGCGCATGTGCTGAATAAATGAGTGTGACAATTCAGCTATCTAAATTTGTGAATGTTTGTTCATTTCTTTAACACTCTTACAAATTCTTTAAGTAATCTAGTTCCAAAATTAAGATAAGGAAGATATAATCTTCTGTAAACTACCATTTTGTCACATGAACCAGTATGGCTTCAGAGTAGCCCATTATTTTGTTAATGGTGTTGGGACTTTACTAAAAATTTTACTTTTGAGTTTCAATTTGCAATATCCAAGTTAATATTGTATTATAAACAAACTTCATCCCAGCCCAAAGCCTCTGGGGGCGTGCTTTTAATCACAACTACCTAAACTCCCTGATAGACAATGTGCATTTTATATTTTATATTGCTGTGCACCTTGTCAACAGCAAACCGCTAAACTGCTTTTCAAATATTAATAAAGAATGGGCTTAAGGGGGGCTTCTTCGTAACAGATTCAGAAACGGCCTACTGTGAACAGAATACTGTCTCTGAAAAAAGTGTTATAAAATGAGATAAAGAAAAATAGGTCAGCAAATGTGCTGGCAAATGCTCCTTCACAATCTTCCTCTATTTTGTTTTGACACAATTCTACTGTCCTTTCAGGTACCATGAGATCATATCTAAAATTACTTTCATCAGTTGAAATCACATTGCAATCAACAAGGAACATCTAGTTTGTCATGCAAAGGGGCAAGCTCTTGATATTACTATAATACAAAATAACATATATCCCTATTGTTAAAACAAGGGTTATGTGTCATGCTTCACTGGGGTAAGTAAAAAGAAAAAGGGCTTAAACTGTTTCTTTTCTTAAAGGGAAAAACAATTTAAAACACATGCATAGATTACATTCCCTTTTTTTCACTTTCTTGCGCTGCAAAGGGAATTCAATTGTAAATACAATGTATTATGTTGCTCACTTCACGCACTTAGACATAACCTTTAACTTATCTCACAAGGGAACTGTAGTCATCTATATGCTAATTTGTTGCAAGAAAAAAGTGGCTTGAAAAATTATAATAAAATAAAGAAATCAGGAGCTGCACGTAAGTATGTGCAAAAAAAAGGATTCACAAAAAATCAAAAGGTATATTTTCATGCACCAGAATCAAGCTTTTCTTTCTTTTTTTTAAAGAAAAAATACCTTCATCTTCACCACGATCATTATTGGTTATATCATCTGCTTGTTTCTTTGTGTTGGCTCCTAAGGTCAACAGAAGAAGAGTAAAGGGAAAAAAGAGATTTCAAAACAGCCCCACGAAAAAAAGAAGAATATCTGTTAAAAAAAGATTTCAAATTTAAAAAATATGAGTTGTTCTTTAAAAGGAAGGAACTTGATAATTGGAGTTGTATAAAAAAAGAAAAAAAGAAGATGTTAAGAAGTCTTGGCATCAAAAAAAACAATGAATGTTCATATTTTGCAAGAGGATAAAAACAAGTGACCTACCAGCTAACTGTGAATGATATAACACAATTAGATTTAATTAATTTTGTTTACTTCAAGTTTTTAAAAACAAAGGAACAGATATTCAAAAGGGTAGTTGCAGTGGAAAAAAATTGTATTTTGTCTTCCTTGAAGCAATACAAATAACTGTACAGGTCCAGCTACACAAGATTTTCAAAAAATATGATTTTCTTTTTTTTCTGCAAATCCCAGTGTTGAGGATGACTTAATTGCATGTGATTTTCTTCACTTAACTAATTTGCAAATACTATTTAAAAACACCATTAAAGACATCAGTATGAGGGTCTTAGTAGTAGAGGACAACATTTCAACAGCGTTTAGGTTGTAGATACATAAACACATTTTTCTTGTTCCCAAGCTGATCCCTGTAGTCTCTGAAATTATGATCCAGACATAACTGGACATTCAGATGCACATGATTAGACTGTATCGAAACATTCAATGAAATCACTTTCAGATCCAGGTGATTACCATATGGGTGTGGAATAACATAATGCACAGGAACCCAAAAAGGAGTCATATATTCTTAAAAATGAATTTAAAATGTATTCGTACCTGAAGCATAGCAATATTAGCAATATTAACGCAACCCTTTTGAATTCCAGGGACTTTTATATTCACAACACAAGCAGAGTTGTGTAAATGTGCAAGATAGGTAATAGCAGATAGATAATTTACCAGCACTGGGGAAACCTGTCCAGACCAGCAAGGCATGGCAGTTAGACACATTTATCATTGTCAAACTGATTAATTGGCCCTTGCATTATTTGTTCTGAAGTTGTGCGATAACATTTTCTTAAAGAGATTGGCAACAAGATTAAAGAAAATAAGAAAGTGTATGTATGTCTCAGTAGGATGATGATTCTTCAATTTGTCACTTGAATCTGATGCATTTTGACCCATGGAACGATGGCAATTGAATCAAACTAGCATTGGCCAACCTCCTCCAGGTGTTCAATGCTTACAACAGGTATTTCCAAAATCTAGAAAGGTTTAGTATGACGACAGGATGATGATTTAAGAAATCTAGAAAAAAAGGAGAAAACAAACTCCCACGCTGGGTGCCAACAGTCATTGTAAACAGTGTATCTACTACATATTAGGAAGATTTTCTGAGCTATAACACCTGGAAAATATAATTAATAACTAACTATATATATATATATATATATATAGACACAAACACACACATTTTGTTAGGGAGCTGGATTTCTATTTCAGCTTGTACGTTGGTGTAGTACATTCCCCAAATGCACTGTCCATGGTCCTGAAAACTGACATCAACCTCAAAGACCAAATCAGTAAACAACTCCAAGCATGTTCTCTTGAACCCAGCATGTAGGTGATTGGAGATAGCAATTTAATCTAGAATGGAAACACTACACTATTCTGATAAAATGATCACTTTGGCCCAATCAAAATAAATCGTTCCACATTCATTTTATAAGCATTATATGTACCCTGAAGAAATATATTACATTGTGCCATGTTGTGAAAGAATAAACAATGTTATAATATAATGTGAAGTAATTTGGCTTTTCTGACTCACTGTTCATTGTTGTATTTATTATAGCTGTGTGCTGTTGTGTGTATGATTTTTTAAAGTAATACTGACCATGTGCATGTACAGTACATTTGAATTGAGGATAAGACGGTGGATTGAGGTTGAGTCTTTCATTCCATTGCATGAGTATTGTATGAGGAGTGATTCATGTCTTGCACTTCTGTCTCCACTTTAGGGTTACAAAACATGACACTGTTTTGGTAAAAGCATATGTTATCCCCACCCAAAGCATGTTACCCTTTCCAAGACCCTGAAGAAAAACTATCCTGACTTTACCATTTACATTGTCATCAAATTGTGAACCCATTGGATTTGAAAAGGTCACTTAGTTTCACCAGTACCTGACACTGTGAGGGTTTTAAAAATATTTTTTTATAGAAAAAAGGGAATGACAAGAATCTTAACCACACTCTACCAGGAGTCTGGCCAAGAAAAAACAAAACAAGCAAAAAACAGAAAATCTGAGTTTGATGTGCAGCACATCAAAAGACATTACATACATATGAAAATGCACAAAGAAAATAGCAATATACAATGGCCTACCTAATTAATACTCTATTTTCCAGAAATAATATATTTTTTTTTAAATTCATTGATTTGGTAATCTCAGGGAGCAGTACACTTCATCAGAATTTGGCAAAGCTGCCACATCAGGATTTAGCTCATCAGATTATCTTTCTTTCTCCTGTTTAATCTCGTATTCTTTCCACAGTTAAACCTGTATTTAGATTGAAGCTGCAAATATCAAGGAACCCCAATATATATATATATATATATATATATATATATATATATATATATATATATATATATATATATATATATATATATATATATATATATATATATATATATATATATATATATATATATATATATATATATATATATATATATATATATATAGCTCAAAGAGCCAGCTGCCCAACGTTTCGATATGTTGCACATATCTTTCTCAAGGGAGCCTGTGTTTGAATCAAAACATTGGAGGTATTTATAGGTTTTTGACGGCAATACAACTACTTGTTATTGTTTACATTCAAATCTATGATTTATTCTTACATGTTGTAATGCTGTTATATATATATACAGTACTGTGCAAAAGTTTTAGGCAGGTGTGAAAAAATGCTGTAAAGTAAGAATGCTTTCAAAAATAGACATGTTAATAGTTTATATTTATCAATTAACAAAATGCAAAGTGAGTGAACAGAAGAAAAATCTACATCAAATCAATATTTGGTGTGACCACCCTTTGCCTTCAAAACAGCATCAATTCTTCTAGGTACACTTGCACACAGTTTTTGAAGTAACTTGGCAGGTAGGTTGGCCCAAACATCTTGGAGAACACCACAGTTCTTCTGTGGATTTAGGCAGCCTCAGTTGCTTCTCTCTCTTCATGTAATCCCAGACAGACTCGATGATGTTGAGATCAGGGCTCTGTGGGGCCATACCATCACTTCCAGGACTCCTTGTTCTTCTTTACGCTGAAGATAGTTCTTAATGACTTTCGCTGTATATTTGGGGTCGTTGTCATGCTGCAGAATAAATTTGGAGCCAATCAGATGCCTCCCTGATGGTATTGCATGATGGATAGGTATCTGCCTGTACTTCTCAGCATTGAGGAGACCATTAATTCTGACCAAATCCCCAACTCCATTTGCAGAAATGCAGCCCCAAACTTGCAAGGAACCTCCACCATGCTTCACTGTTGCCTGCAGACACTCATTCGTGTACCGCTCTCCAGCCCTTCGGCGAACAAACTGCCTTCTGCTACAGCCAAATATTTCAAATTTTGACTCATCAGTCCAGAGCACCTGCTGCCATTTTCCTGCACCCCAGTTCCTGTGTTTTCGTGCATAGTTGAGTCGCTTGGCCTTGTTTCCACGTCGGAGGTATGGCTTTTTGGCCGCAAGTCTTCCATGAAGGCCACTTCTGACCAGACTTCTCCGGACAGTAGATGGGTGTACCAGGGTCCCACTGTTTTCTGCCAAATGTTAACCTATAGGTGGGGTTCAGGGGGTGGAGCTAGGCACCAACAACCTATCATCTGCTGTCATCAATTAAATCTACCTTATTTAAACATTAGTCACCTCTACCTAGCTGTCTTGTGTTTTTTCGTTTTGGCATAAACCTAAGCGATTTCAAGACCCATCAACTTTTGTATACCTCAATAATGGAGTACTTACAGCAGTTGTCATCGGATTCAGAGGATTCCCAGGATTTTCTGTCATTACCAGATCATTCTCCTCCAGCTTCAATCCAGGGCCCATCCAGTCTCCGCTTTTTCTCCCCTTCTGGCATTTCAGTTACATCTGATCAGGCTCCCGATCAGGTTCCAGTTCAAATATTGCCTACCGCTCCTGCCACCCAAACATCGAATCTGCGCCGATCCAAGCGACTTCGCCTCAGGACGCCCTCCGGATCGATTGTTTTGGAAGGACTGGCCCATGAATAAATTGATAAAACCCTCCTTAAAAACGGTAATGTGATTCCGCAGGGAGTGATAGAGAGTCTCTTTTCATTCTCTATTGCAATTCAGTATCAGCAGAACCAGTTTTTCCTCCGAAAAACATAATCAGCCGCCCAGCCATTCAGCATCCTAAAACAGACAGCAGGCAGTCTATTCCGGATCTAACCACCCCCACAACTAGCACCGCTAACCAGCAGCCAGCCATTGAAATCCAACATTCGCAAATATTTAAAGAGATAAAATCATTTATGCAGCCTTTTTCCGATACTCTATCTTCGGTCAGTTCTCAACTGTCAGATCTAGATAAAAGGGTGTCTATTATGGAACAGGGAAAACAATCTTCAGCGCTGTCATTAATTCCAGCATCAAACACTGCAGCACCGCCTACATCTTCTTCTGGTCCAGCCCCAATTTCAGCCAGCGAAGCAGATCCTCCAAAATTCAACCTCGCTACTGCATCTACATACGGATCCTCCTCTCCAACTGCAGCTAGACGTCACACTATATCTCCACGAATCAGACGTAACATTCTCGAAGGTAAGGACATTAATCTTGTTTCACTATTAATGACGACTTCGGAATTCTTGGATCATAGAGTAGTGGATTGTGGAGATTTGGCAGTAATTCTAAAATCCAGAGATCCCAGACTGATTAAAAATCTTACATTAGGGGAATTTGTCCTTGCTTTCTCCATATTCAGAGATGTGCTATGCTCGGTATATCCTAACCGCAGAGCTGAATTGGACTCCTACGAATACTATATCGTGGAGCTGTCTGTCAGATACGGGGACTATGTTTTTGAGTATCATAAATCATTCTCCGCAAAAGCAGCAGCGATATTGGCAGCAGATAATCACATCATCAATTGGGCTAAACCTGACACAGATCTATTTAATAGAATTTTTGGTGGTCTAAGAGCTAACGCTTGTGGGATCTGCGCTTCAACAGCTCACACAACATCCCTCTGCCCTAAAGCTGCAATTGCATCAACTTCTAAAGCACCCGGTTTCGCCGCTAATTCATACAGATCTTCAGTACCTAATCCTATACATTCTTCAGCTCCCCTCGATCAGTCCACAAGGAAAAACAAATATGGGCGCAGTATTAGATTTTCAGGAGGAAGACAAATCTGCAACAATTTCAATACTGGCTTCTGTTCGAATAGGCAATGCAATTTTATCCACATGTGCAGCAATTGCGG
Source organism: Acipenser oxyrinchus oxyrinchus (assembly GCA_030684275.1). Lineage (NCBI taxonomy): Eukaryota > Metazoa > Chordata > Actinopteri > Acipenseriformes > Acipenseridae > Acipenser > Acipenser oxyrinchus. The sequence goes on along the minus strand of CM060253.1, from coordinate 37,235,182 downwards.
AGACGCCACTCTAATTCAATCTGCCCTTTAAAACGCAAGTGACTTTCCCCGATGCTCACAGTCTTTACTCCTATAAACATCCCGGCGTTATCAAGTAAATTACAGAATCATCCCGACAGTAACTTAATTAATTACCTGATAGACGGATTAAAAATGGTTTTTCAACCGGTCTTACTCAAATTCCTTCTTCCTCGCTCAAAAGCAAAAATCTTTATTCAGCGACTCAAGATCCACAATCAGTGCAGTCTCTCATCGAGAAAGAAATTAAAAAGGATTTATAGTCGGTCCATTTCTAGCTCCTCCTTTTCCAATATATAGAATTAATCCTATCGGCATTGCCACGAGGAAAATGTCAGGAAAAAGCGTCTCATTATTGATTTATCAGCACCACGGGGTCAAGCACCAGCAGCATTAACTCATTAATTCCCCAAGATCAATTTTCCCTGCATTACATCACTATTGCAGATGCAATACATTCAATTAAATTAGCAGGTCGTGGTTCCTGGTTAGCAAAAGCAGATATATCAGACGCATTTAAAGTAATGCCAATCCATCCTTCTCTCCGACACCTGTTTGGTATATGCTGGGAAGGGAAGTTTTATTTTGCCACCCAATTGACTTTCGGCTGCCGCAGTAGCCTGAAGATATTTGATACCCTGTCGGAAGCATTATGCTGGATTCTTCTTAATGTCTATCATGTCCCATTCTTGCTCCACTTGCTGGATGATTTTTTAGTAATTTTTCCTCCTTCAGATGCACCAGCAGAAGCGTTTTCCAATCTCAAAAGCTTATTTTCTGAAGTTGGCGTTCCGCTTTCAGAAGAGAAATCAATCGGTCCCCTTCATTCTTTGGAATTCCTTGGAATCATTCTAGATACAGAAAAGTTTGAAGCCAGCCTGCCTGAGTCTAAACTTAACCATATTCGTTTTCTCATTCAGGATTTTCAGATCAGTAAAACAATTAAAAACGGGCACTGCTTTCATTGCTGGGTTACTTTAACTTCGCAATACGTATCATTCCACAGGGAGGACGTTTATATCTCGACTGCTAGCGCTGGCATCAACAGCAAAAATCTGAACTCCTATATAAATATCTCTTCAGAAGCTAGGAAAGACATTAAAATGTGGTCTGCGCTTATTCAGCACTGGAACGGTCTCTATGTTTTATGATGATTTCATTTCAGCTCCACACGATATGGCTTTATTTACTGATGCCTCATCTCTGGGATTCGGAGGTCTATTTAACAATCAATGGTTTTGCAGTACATGGCCTGAGGAAATCGAGAACATATCTCCTCATCTAAAATCCACAGCTCTGCTAGAGATATACCCAATAGTAGCAGCTGCCCAGCTATGGGGTCATCTCTGGTCTAAGAAATCAATACTATTTTACTGTGATAATTCAACTACAGTGCATATTATAAATAAAGGTCGTTCCTCTTCCCTCTTATCATGCAATTGCTGCGTCGGCTAGTATGGATTTCAGTCTCTAATAATTTCCTAATACAAGCTCGCCACCTACCGGGCATTTTTAATAATGCAGCTGATGCTCTTTCTCGTTTACAGATTTCCAAATTCCACAGTTTGCTGCCTACAGCTCTGCAATATCCAGCAGCAACGCCACAGTTCAATCAGCTGATTTTCAACTAAATCCAACTATTAATAAACTTCTTATTTCAGCTCAAGATTACATGGCATCAGCACTTGCCCCATCTACCAGATCCTCGTACTCTACAGGTTGGGCATGTTATGTAACTTTCTGTTTACAAAGCAGGATTAATCCTACTCCATTCAACCAGGACTGGATCATGGCGTTCATAGTGCATGCAAAGGACTCTCTACATCTGGCACCAGCTACAATCAGACTATATTTGTCAGAATTCAGCATCAATTTCGCTTGATGTCCATCAATTCCCCAACTCTATTATCAATTCCAGAGGTTCGTCTCCTTTTACGAGGAATTTCCAAGTGCTCTCCGGCTCCTTCTTCTGCTCGCCTGCCTATTTCTATAGACATTCTCAGTAACTTGATTTCAGTTCTCCGCCATGGCTGTTTTTCTCCATTTGATGATTTAACTATGGAAGTCATATGTCTATCTGCATTTTTGGGGTTTTTGAGATGTTCTGAATATACAGTTCCTTCTATTGCCAGCTTTCCTACCCTCGGTATCCGCTGCAGTGACCTTAAGCTCATCCCAGATTCTCATTTCATCTTATTTCTTCGCATTTCAAAAACAGATCAACTGCGGCAAGGACAATGTATTCAGCTTTCTAAGATCAACTCTCCTCTGTGTCCCTTCACTTCCATGTTGAAGTACATTGCAGAACGCAAGGCCATTTCATCCTCCGACCCTTTGTTTATCAATTCAAGCCGGTCCATTGTATCAAGGCATTGGTTTTCAACACACCTTTCCACCGTGGTGTCCAGAGCAGGTCTTCCTTCGCAATTCTACACTCCTCATTCATTTAGAATAGGGGCAGCTACTTCAGCTGCAAAAGCCAACATTAACCAGCATTTAATTAAAAATATGGGGCGCTGGACTTCATCAGCAGTTGAAACTTATATTCGTTCTTCATCATCTGAAATATCCTCCGCACATCAGTCCATTGCTAGTATGTCCGGAGTGGGGACGACCTTTCTGCCTGGGCCTCCAAAGATTTCGCCCTAAGAAATTAAATTAAAAGAAAGGGTTTTTTTTCTTTCCACTGTGCAGAGGGTCTTCACATAGTCATTAGGGTACAGTCTATTAACCCCTTTGTCACGTTAAGTGTTTGTTTTCTTTCGTCTAAATGTTTTCTCTTTTCTTTTTTCTTATGCATTGGCGGTACTCTCTTTTTCTTCTTCACGTTGTGTCAGCGGGAGCCGGGGTCCATCTTTTGGGGGTTAGTGATTCCACTTTCTCCAACCCTTTGTTAAGCTCCGCTTCATTTACCTCATAGAGGAGGGTTCTCCATGAGTCAGAGGGGACCCCCGGCCAAACCCTTCCATCTGCATGTATGTTTCTTTGGGATTCTTCTTGCAGGTCTGATGCCTCTATGTGAGGGTCCCCAAGCGGTGGCATCCCTCGTGTTTGTCGGGTCTCCTCAAAGACGGTGGCCCCTCTCCTGTTTGTCGGGTCTCCTCAGCGACGGAACCCCCCTTCTATTATGTTGGGCTTCGAAGAGGCGGAACACCACGCATTATATGTTTTAACAGATACTAACTTTATGTTTTCTTTCCAGTTCGCGAGCCTCTTCATATGTCGGGTAACCTCGGAGACGGTGCCCCTCTCGTATGTCGGGTCACCTCAAAGACGGTGGCCCCCCTCCTGTTTATCGTGTCTATCGATCAAGTAAATGTTGGGCCTTGAAGAGGCGGAGCCCCTCTCTCCTTGTGTATATGTTCACTAACTCTGTCAATAAACACTACCAGGTGGCATAGCTCCGCCCCGTGAATTCTGAGCTGATGGCACTGCTGGACATCTTCCGATTGCGAAGGGAAGTAAGCATGATGTGTCTTTCATCTGCTGCAGTAAGTTTCCTTGGCCGACCACTGCGTCTACGGTCCTCAACGTTGCCCATTTCTTTGTGCTTCTTCAAAAGAGCTTGGACAGCACATCTGGAAGCCCCTGTCTGCCTTGAAATTTCTGCCTGGGAGAGACCTTGCTGATGCAGTATAACTACCTTGTGTCTTGTTGCTGTGCTCAGTCTTGCCATGGTGTATGACTTTTGACAGTAAACTGTCTTCAGCAACCTCACCTTGTTAGCTGAGTTTGGCTGTTCCTCACCCAGTTTTATTCCTCCTACACAGCTGTTTCTGTTTCAGTTAATGATTGTGTTTCAACCTACATATTGAATTGATGATCATTAGCACCTGTTTGGTATAATTGTTTAATAATACACCTGACTATATGCCTACAAAATCCCTGACTTTGTGCAAGTGTACCTAGAAGAATTGATGCTGTTTTGAAGGCAAGGGTGGTCACACCAAATATGGATTTGATTTAGATTTTTCTTCTGTTCACTCACTTTGCATTTAGTTAATTGATAAATATAATCTATTAACATGTCTATTTTTGAAAGCATTCTTACTTTACAGCATTTTTTCACACCTGCCTAAAACTTTTGCACAGTACTGTATATATATATATATATATATATATATATATATATATATATATATATATATATATATATTCCTCACTGACCTAAGAAAATTGCTATTGGATATTGATGAGTGTTTGTCCCTTAGGGGTTTAAATAATAGTTTTTAGACATTTAAAAAGGTTGCTACCTAAAAATCCTACGTTTCATGTAATAAGGTCCTGCAAATGTCTTTTTTCTCAGTAAAATAGTGGTAGGCAGGTTTTAAAGCAGAAGAGAGTATGTGTCCCCCAAACTAAAACTGCCTTTCGGGTAAAAAAAAATAAATAAAAAAGGTAGATTCAACTATGAAACCATTTATAGTGCATCAGTTTGCCATCACTGGAACAGCTGGCCTCAGCTGCCACTGTACTTTGAAATAATTATTGTAGCAGGATTGTGCAGAATTTATCACAGAAGCATTTATTTTCTTATTCTTCCCCTACATCACTCGACAGAGCATAAAATGGCTTTGTGAACTAAAGACTGCTAGTCACGTACTTGTAGTGCTGTATCATTTCATGATAATTAATGCAAATTAAGCTATACATTAATATGAAATCTTTATTTCTACATTGTATGGGACAGTGTATGGGACAGTAGTAAAGGATGGACCAGGTTTAGTATTGCTATATATTTTGGTACATATTCTTGATGTTTATTTCTAGTGTGTTTCAGCCCTCTAATATTACTAAATGAAGATTGTGCATTGTGTTAAATGTTTAACTTGCAAATGTTTTTTTGTTGTTTTTTTTCTTTCACGAAACCAGGTGGGCTTATACCGATATCCCACTCACTAAATTTGGTTGTTGTCTTTCTTAAATCATTTTCTTTGCAGCTTTTTTAGTCTCAAAGCTTGATGGAACATAAGCACTATTTGCAATGTAAGCACAGTTTGTAGAAGAATACCTTCCAAAACAGATAATCAACCATTCTTATTCTTAGATCGTATTTTCAGTACAATTTTTCAAATGATCAAGAAATGCTACATAGAGGTAATTGTCCGATGGTACATATAAACCATACCGTATATAATGTGATCATCTTTCTGCAATGCTCTTAAATAAAAATACAAATGTAGAGATATTTTTTAATGTGACACCGTTTTTTGTCATTATTTATTTGTTCTCACATCTTACCTTATCAACAGACCAGTGTGAAGATTGGATTGGAGCAGTTGTTTTGTACTGCAGTAAATTATCATACACTGGAGAATTCATGGACTGGTAAGGTGGCAGCTTATGATCAAGTGGCCAGAGGTTTATGCAGAGGTGGTGCACTGCTGCTAGTGGTTGACTTTCAGTGCAACCTTACAGAAAAGGATTGCTATCTAAAACCATATATATTTGTCATATCTCTACTTTCAACACAATGTAATTCTGGGTTTTTTTTCCATTTATCATACACTATATTAGTGTGTGTGTAATATTTCCCATTTTCAAAAGAATATTTTGTACATGAGGTTAAACTGTACAAAGGTGATGCAATATGTCTATTTACTGAACACCCTAAACACAGGAACTTCTCCCAAAACATTAACAAAGAGAGAAAATAAAAACAAGGGAAAAAATGAAAATATGACTCACCATCTTCAGTGGGGACATAGATGTTTAAGTAAAGGCAGTCTTCATTTTGGTCTTGCACATAGTTTACCACAGTATCCAAACTGGCTGTAAACCAGACTGGCAACATGTCATTAAGTAAAAAACGGTCTTCCAGGTACTGGGGACAGACGGCTGCAAACTGAGTGGCATTTCTGATGCCAGTCCATGAAGAAGGGGGCTCAGGAGGCTGGAACCTTCTTTCCCCAGTTGGTGGAGAGGCGTAAGGAACTCCAAGATATTGTTCCACTGGACCAAGGATCTCATTGGGTAAGGGTGTTTTTAAACCCCGCAATTTTCCATAATGTGTTGTTATTATTGAATACTGTGCTTGGCAGTTGATAGAAGTAAATCTCACAGCCAGAGTGGTTATCCAAAAAATCAAGTTTACATTCACCCTCACACAGAAAGGTGTGAAAGAGAAAGGTAGCCATATAATTCCCTTTGGCCTAGACATTGTCTAAAACAGCATTTGTAGGTTATGGTCTTCCACAGCCAAAATAATTCTCTTGTTTAAGCTATAATTTAGCAGAGTTTAATGATTGCCATAAACAGCACCCATGGATAAAACCAGCCTCTTCAGCAGTGGAAGCCATCCCAGTGCATGGATTTCATACTGCGAGCAGTTCCACCTTCCAGTTGATGAGAAGATAGAAGTCACGCAAGTGCAATTACTTCCCAGAATTGATTAAAGCCAGATCAATCAGCCTGCGGGTGAGAGAAAGCAGACAATTTAAATTAATGACTTACTGGGGATGCATAGTTAAGTTTCGCACTGCATCACTGATAGAGATACAGAAATCTCAACAATCACCACCAGTAAGGTGCAACACAAGCATCTCAGTTGGAGTCTCTAGCATCATAATCATGTTTTTAGTCCCACAAGCAACTTGTTTGATGTAAATACACAGAGACAGTGTGTGTCTTGGAGGCATATGTATTTTTTTGGAAGCTAGAGAACAGCATGTGGCCAGGGAAATTATAAAATGATTTGTCTTGCCCTCTTTACCTATAATTCAATTTCTAAAAAAACAACCCACTTTATTATTAACATCAGCATGATCTCTCTAACCCTCGAAGAGCTAACACTGCAATTATTGAAGTGTAATTGAAGTGTAAGGCTTGAAAAACAACACATAGTTATTCTACCTATTCTACCATATGTTTTTTTTGATTGCTTGAACTGTCACTGGATGAAAGAATGATTTGTTGTTTTTCCTGAAGCCAAAAAACTAAACTCCACATTAATTAAACAAACAAGGCGATGTAATGGTCCATCCATTTTTATGTATTTAAATTGAAGTCATCAAAACATAATTTCATTGAAAGGGTTGTCATGGGAAATATGGAGTGTCAAGTTTAAACATGTAACTGTTTTAGTTTAGTTTACTACAACTAAAGCCCCTTTAACACTGGCACTCCTACCCGGGTCCGGACCCGGGTCCTGGCTAACCAGGTCACAATCCTGCGTAGTGTGAAACCACCTACCTGGGTCGGACCTGGGTTAACCCGGGTCCCAGCAACCCACCTAAGTATGTGGGTCTACACGCTTTGACCCTGGTTGAGTGAGACAAAATGCTTGACGGCCATTCGTGAGCAGACGCAATAACAAACAGCAGTGCTTGAAGTAGTGACCATTTCAGTCACCATGGCGACCGTTTTTTTTTTTCTTTTGGCAACAGTAAATATTATTTTAGTCGCCTACAGGCGACCACTTTGTGTTGTATTTTTTTACATATGAACTTTTCTCAATAGTTCATATGTAAAATGTTGTTGACATGTTGTTGAAGCTGACACGTTGGGATCCTTCAAGAAGCTGCTTGATGAGATTCTGGGATCAACTAACAACCAAACGAACAAGATGGGCCGAACGGCCTCCTCTCGTTTGTAAACTTTCTTATGTTCTTCTTATGTTCTAATACTTAATAACAATTTGTATTTTTTTTGTTATTATTAAAATACCTTTGGACCCATGTTAAACATAATACGGCTTTTTAGTGCCTACGTCACAGGCGCATCTGTCCATACAGATCGTTATGTTACTGTATGCGGAATCTCTAGACACATAAAAAAAAATAGAAAAATGCATCTAAATATTTGAATTATGATTTTCACTACATCAATCTAAATGGAAGTGACAAACTGATCACTTAATGTGCAGGTATTTAATTATGTAAATAGGTAAGCTTCACAGCTACAACTACTGTACAATCAGAAAAGTTTGCTTTACTTTCAGCATGTTTTTGTCCCGGCATTACAGGACAGCACAAACAAAATGAAAGATAATAAAATAAAAATAAATAAAAAAAATGCAGATTTTGCATACCTTTTGAAAATAAAGTTTAACAGCAATTCATCTTTTTTCTTCTGTCCTCGTAGAATTTTTTTTTGTTTGTTTTTTATTTACATATTAATTCTGATACAGCATGTTGTACATTGAGAGGTTGGTAAAGTTCACAGACACGTCAACAATACAGTTTAGTTTAGTTGTAAATGTGGAAGCCCTACTTTGACTGAGTTTTGTTTTTAGGCAGTTCAATTTGCAAAGTCCATTAGAACCAAACATATTAAGAATGTTCCAAAACACAAGTGATACACCATTTGATAACTAAATGCTAGATTTGGAATAGTCCTAGTGTACCTGTTATGTAAGTTATACTCAGCTAGCATTTTGCTTGAGACTTTGTGATGTCAGTATCTATTGATTTTGTTTTTACAAGGTAATATTATTAAAGGATATATTGATTTGTATTACCAATCCAATTAAGCAGTACTCATTGGTAATTTTCTAATAGAAAACAGACAGACATATAGAAGTGAAGGCAATGTGGTTATCTATAAAAGTACTGTATGACAAAAAGCTTACTTCAGACCATATATTGTCATTTCTATTGGTATTTGGGTAGCTAATGGATTTCGGCAGTGGTTCTCAATAAAAAAAAAAAAGTTCAGATATGAAGAACTTACTTGGAAATGTAATTTACCTTAGTTGGCACTGCAGTGTGTCATCTGTGGCAATGTGTTGGCTAATGACAGACTATTAAAAACAAAAGTACATCTGGAGAAACGTTGGGTGAGGGATTACGCTGGGCATGATTCAAAAAGATTGAGAACCCTTGGACTGAGGGATTAACAAGGTTTCTTACTGACATTGTTTACATTTCCGTCTAATGAAACACACTGCTTCTGAACAGTAATATCTCCTTGCTTTGCACCAATGGGACCATTTGCTCATGTAATCTGATCAAATGCAGTGTCTCAGAAACAGTTTGGTGCTGCTTCAGCAAACCTAATTACTGTGTTTTCCTGAAAGCATAATTTATTTCTTAACCCTAGAATGTCACAGTAAATGAAGATCATTTTAATAAATAGTTACTTGAGAAAATGACACGATATGATGGTACTAGCTTATACAGATCTGATATTAAGTAGGTTAACCACACGATTTTTTAACAGATTAGTAGTCATCCTTTGTCCTTTATAGGATTCAATGTGATGTAACCAGGAGGTTCCCGGTTCAAATCCCATCTCAGCCACTGACTCATTGTGTGACCCTGAGCAAGTCACTTAACTTCCTTGTGCTCCGTCTTTCGGGTGAGACGTAGTTGTAAGTGACTCTGCAGCTGATGCATAGTTCACACACCCTAGTCTCTGTAAGTCGCCTTGGATAAAGGCGTCTGCTAAATAAACAAATAATAATAAAACACACACATTTTGTTATCCTAAAAAATGCCCACTTAATGTAGTTGCTTGAGTTCTACTGTTTATACACAACATATTAACTTCTCCCATGTTCATTTAATGGGAGAAGCTCACATAAAAGTATACATTTTTTAAAATACTGGCATTATATGCATTTGTGTTTATTCTTGAATCAGATTGTTCTTTACTGCCACTATCTGTGCTACCATTCAATATTAAATTCTGGAAATGTACTGCAGGGTTTGAATCTGCACATTTAACAGCATATGTTAAGAAAAAGAAAATGGGCTCCTTTAATCTAGGACATCATTGTCTCATGCCTGGACCTCTTGGTATTTCAGCCATTAAAATAATGATCACAGTCATTTATTAGCATGCACCTCCATTAACAGAGTTGTCATAATTATTCTGGAGAGAGGAGCTTTTAACTGGCTCTCATCTTCTGGTATTGATTTATATAACATCAACCTACAGTATGTATGGTATCTCTGTCTGGTACTATACTGTATATTTAGGGATTCTGTTTTTCTATTTTTATTAATTTAATTTTTCTGTGCTTCTTTTTAGCTATTTTTGATTTTTATGTAAATTGTTTTTTTTTGTTTTGTTTTTTCCAGGGCTTTCGCTTTTTATATACTGTATGACATTATTGTTTTCTGTTAATTTCCAAAATGCTTGGCCGTTTTTTTCTGTCAAAATGTGTGTAGTAGTAACTCGACAGTACTTGCGCATTTAAGTTGTACCTTATTTCCTTTGCTGACTTCCACAACGAAATCCTTATGGTTACGAGCACATTCTTCTGGGGTTTTTGTGTGTTTCACCACAATTTGCAATTATGTTTTAAATCCTATGTATCTTAACTGTAATACAGCTTTAAATCACGTGAAAAAGCCTCCATTCATTTTAAATCTCGCAAGCAGAGTCTGCAATAGAAATGTAGGAATGTGTTATGGTGCTGCCACTCAGTAGTTGGGGCAATATTTGATGACTCAACTCAAGTCATTGTCAAAGTTTGCACACAAAATTTAACGTAATAATGAATGGACTGAGGGGGCTCCCGAATGGTGCATCCGGTAAAGGATACGCCCAATAGCTTGAAGGTCGCCAGTTCGAATCCAGGCTATGTCACTGCTGACTGTGGCCAGGAGTTCCCAGTGGGCGGCGCACAATTGGCCGAGCACTGCCCGGGTAGGGAGCGGTTAGGTCGGCTGGTAAGTCCTTGGCTCACTGCACATCAGCGACCCCTGTGGCTGGTCAGGCACCTGCAGGCCTGCCTGTGTGAAACTCAGAACTGCGTGGTCCTCCAACGCTGTAGTTCTGTAGTGGCTTCACGGCGGGTTTGCAGTGTGAAAAAAAGCAGATGGCTGACGGCACACGTTTCAGAGGATGCTTTTCGGAGGAGTCGTTAGTGCAGGGGTTGCAGCGATGAGACGGGTTGAATAATTGGGCATTCCAAATTGGGAGAAAAATTGGGGTGAAAATAAATTGCTGATTCCAAATAAAAAATAAAATAATAAAAAAATAATAATGAATGCACTGTACAAGAAATGAACACACAAACAACCCTCTGGAGCTTTAATAATTGTATTTTTTTTTTTATATTCCCATAGCCTTCTACATCCACTGGCTGCATACAGTACAGATGCCCAATGAAGCTGTTGTACTGTCATGTTTGTTTTCCAGAATTCCTGAATTGAGTTGATCAGCTCTGGACGTGTTTGATTAATTAAAGGATTTGCATGCTGGATAGACGTTTTACAGTTAGTTTGTGTTGAACATGGAAAACGAAAAATTAACGCAATATAAGATGCAAGTATTTACAGTTTTGTGCACTCTGTTAGTTTTGCAGAAAAAGTGGCAGAGAAGGTATAAGAAACTGATAACTGTAGGATTGCATGAAATAAGTGCTGACGGCAGAAATCAGCCGAACCCACAAGTCTGTGCATAAACCAACAGCGGCAGTTTAGCAGCTGAAGAAACTACAATCACCTAGCACTGGAGGGATCGATATGCATAGTTTAGGTATAGTGTGAGAACACAAAAGAGCAAAAGAACACACCAAGATAGCACAGTTTAGGTATAGTGGGAGAACACAAACAAACAAATACAAAACATAAACACAATCAAGCCAGAACCAGTTCACTTTCTGCAATAGCAACCTTTAGATCACTTTAGCACACGACACGTCATTTTCTCTGTAGCCCACAGGGTGTTGTCCCGTGGTGATTGGACCTACAAAGGAATTTTTAAGAAGTGGTCTGTGGATTTTGTCATAGTGGGTGAACAGGTCAATTATTACACTGGTAACAAAAAATGTGTTTGTTTATGCTGCTGGGGGTATTTTGCATGTGTTTATGAAACAGCAGCTGCAAATACCAGTCTTTTACGTTAGTAGGGTTGTTCAAAATACAATTTACCTCTTAATATTAATCTCAAATTAGGTTGAATTTATTGATTTTTAACTGGAGCATGTATGTGCGAGTATCCAGTGGTTTTGAAACTCTGACTTCACATCAGTTGCATTACTTGGGACTGTTTTCCTTTGTAACTGCTATTTAAGGCCTAGAAAGCTCTCTATATCAAATATCAAATTAAATGCCACAAAAGTTCATATGGTTAAGGTATCTGAAAAAGGTAGTTTCACTGTTGAGAAAAAATTAAAAACACTCAGGCTGCCATCAGTAAAATTGTAAATAAATGGTTAAATGCATTATTTTGTTTTGTGATATCCATTACTGTACATCCAACCCAACCAAGTATAGATACCCTGATGGCGTTTAAAAGGCAGGATCGCAAAAAAAAAAAAGTTAGAATCCCCTCTACCTAGAACCATCAAAGCAGTCATTTTGACTGCCTTTTACAATACATGTTTTTATTTTGAATATAACCTACAATATTCTATTGTATTTTTATATATGGAAGCCTGTTGTTATCTCTGCTGGACCTGGCGTTTTGTACAAGGAATGCATTGAAGCTAGCCACAGCACTTCGGCAGAAACATTTTGATCAGAAAACTGTAAAGCAGCTCAACCTGGATTCTGTGCTGCACAAGTGACACACGCAAGAGAAAACATATGTTACTTTAGTTTTTAATTTAAAACTACTTTAATTTTTACAGTTTTGTATGTACATATACCTGTTTACACACTGGTTTATTTTGAAATGTTTATTTTATTATAGTTTTTCAAAAAGTAGTGCTTCATAAGTGGCAAGTTCGAAAACAAACCCTTTTATGTTGAATAAAACTTTTGAGTTGTATCCAATAATTTGTCTTTCATTTGAAAATTGATGTTGTTTAAAATATAACCATCATAATGACTGTCAGCAGCAGTTTTAGGTATAAGTATAACTAAGGTGGTTTTAGTGTTAATGGGGCAAGCATGACCACATTATTGTGCATCTCAATATTGTATTTTTTATATAAATGTTCTTTTCTTTTTACTTGTAGATTGTTAATCTCCTGTAAAATGAATCTGGTTAAATCAAACTGTCTCAAACTGTCAAAACTAATGACTCAAATTGACTCGACTCGAGCTTGGCATGTAAAAGACTCAACTTGACTCGAGTCACAATTTTTGTTACTCAATTACAACACTCTGAGTTGGGGTGGGTTTAAAGTATTCAGAATGAATCAATGATAGATACAAATCAGGAAGGAGGGACATTGCCCAAGCTGCTCTGGGAAATGTATTTTTTAGTTTTTGGTGTTTTTGTATTGGGGTGATTTATCGTTTTTTATCTGTTAAAACCGAAAATCAGAATATATTATATGGATGTCATTACGCCTAGTTCTAGAATGATACCAACAATAATGTATAACATTTTAGAGTCGTTCATATTTGTTTAGAGCAGGGATTCTGAAACTAGGGATCAGGACCCCAATTGCAGTGACTATTTTGTAGAGAGTCTGGTTTACATTATAAAGGTATGTCCATTATATCAATTCCTTCCATATAACATAGAATTAAATAATTAAGTACTGGGCCTGAATTAAATCAGTTTATGGCAGCATTTTAAATAAACACTACAAGCCAGTGGCACTTAACCTACAAATTTACTGTATTTATCTGTCAACCACATTTTTGGAAGGTAAATCTATATAATAAATACAATATACTGTGGAGATGCTTTATATTGCTATAGTCAAGAAGGCATACAGTATTATCATTTCTTTATTTGCATTAGAGCAGTATCGGTATAGTTTTAAAATATTTGTTGATATTTTAATTTTTATTTTTTATTTTTAGGGAGCGTGTCTGTCGACTTGGAAAGGGGGAGCGCAAGAAACTGATAAAGGCAACTATAAAAAGTGTAATAGTACTAGTGAGAGGAGACTAACTAGCTAACTACATTGAGAATAGCAATTTGATGGACTATAATGTTATTAAAGCAGGATTAAATGGCTGCGAAAAAGGCATTGCTTGATTTGTGTCCCATGTAAAACAAGGAAAGCCAGTGTCTACGTGTAGAACGATTGTAAAGTTGTTGTTCAAAATAACATTACAGTTAAAATGTAAGGCTGTAGTTAATGCATACCCCATAAGTTAGCACTAAAGTATTACAGTATTTATTGAAAGTACTCATGACTTCAAGGTAATGTTACATTTTACACCTAAAATATATTTTACTCACATATGGCCCTGTGACAGGGAACCGGGTAGCTGGTTCCTGCGCAAGTGTGTGCCTGTGTAAAATCAGCTGCGACGCGCAGTTGGAGACGCGTTGCTAAGCAACCAGATGAGTGGCAGGCTCGTCCTGAGCTAAAGTGATCGGGAGGTCTGGATTGGCTGGGGGGCGTGCCTGGGGATGCTGCGCAGAGCTCAAACAACGGCTGCGCTACAGCTCGGGGCTGCTGCAAGGCCATTGCTGTACAGACGGGCGCTGAGTGAGAGTTTGTTTACAGCCAGGAGGGAAGCGTCCGCTCTGGGGGAACGACTACTACGGAGCCCTTTAACTGCAAGACGGGGCCTGTGAAGGCGATTGCCCAGCCAGGACCGTCAGAATGGCCCGGAGTCGCTGGGAGGCCAGGACTTCAGAAACAACACAACAGAAGTAGGTCAGCTTAGGGGAGATGGATCCCAAAACAGTATAAAGAGGGTTACCGTAGAGTAGTAGGTTCCTGGAGCGGGACGTTCCTTTTAGTAGGACTAGTGCTCATCATTTTGTGTGGCAAACTTTTATTTTTAGCTTTTGTTTTTGTTTTTATTGCTTTATTAAATGTGACACCATCGCTGGTACCCTAGTGTCAGTTCGGTGTTAAAATTAAATCTGCGTGCCTGAGCGGCGTATCAACACCAATGCTCTGTGTCTGTCAGTATTTTCCAGTGACTACCCACACATGTAACACTTCACCCTGTTACAGGCCCTATTTAGCAACGTTCATAAACCCCTAAGGCAATCGCAAAACACTTTTGTGGACAGTTATTGTACCAAAATCATGCGCATCTGTGGGCAAACAGACTTTGCCTATTTATGTGACTTAGCAACCTTGTTTTATTGCCCACCCGGCAAGTCAGTGTTAGCGCTGGTCATGGGTTGAACTTTAGGGGAGTGTCCTCATTTACATACAAATGTAGCGATTTAGCAAACCATCAACAATATTAGTGTTTCAATTGACATGTGAAAAACAGGCCTGAACTGCGCAAATTACATGGTCGACTATAAATGCCGGTGAAACTACCAGGGTAGCAGGTAAAAGAGAGAGAAAAAAAAGATAAATAAAATAAATATGGAGTATGCATTCAATTTCTACGTGGCCAGACAAAGAGAGAGAGGAGGAGGAGACGTCCCCAAATATTTAGAAGTCATCTGTCTTTTCTGAGCCTGTCTGAATGTATGCAGCAATTTTGCCTCTACACAAACAATCACTGACATCTGCCAACTGTGTCAGGCTGACCTTGAAGGAGACAGAGAGCACACTTTGCCTGAAGCACTGAGGGTATCCACTGCACTAACATTTTATGCCACTGGCTCGTTCCATCGTACTGTGGGTTACTGTAAAGCCATAAATATTTGCAACAAAAATATTTGTCGAATCACACCGATAAAACCTATTTTACTCCAGAAACGTTGGCTACCTGTTGCAATATACGGAGTATGTATTGTTACTGAAATTTGATTTCATGCCAAAAATATTTGCAAATTTTTATATGCGAAAAACACATAATAAAAGGCTTGCAAATATTTATACTACAGACATGAGACAGTCAGCTGTGCAGGGCGAGATGTACCTGCAGCTTTAGTAAAACGGGCAGGAGAATTATTCCATTTCCCTGTCTCTCACGATTTGCAACAAAATAGCAGGGTTTTCTTGGGAGGTATGGGTTTCCTGGTGTCCTGGGAGCCATCGATTGCACACATGTGCAGCTGCACGCACGAACACAGAATAGGCACCTCTACATAAATCGTAAGGGGACCTATTCTGTCAACGTGAAAGTAGTGTCTGATGCCAACAACTACAAAACAAATGTGTATGCAAACCATCCTGGCTCCACTCATGACTCATTTATCGTTGCTAATTCGCAGGTGGCAGCTGCGTTTCAGCGAGATGACAGTCTGAGAGGCTGGTTGATAGGGGACAATGGGTATCCACTGAAGCGGTGGCTACTGACATTGTTGCTCAACCCCACAACCCCTGCTGAACAGAGGTATAACCATACCTTTAAATGTGCCGTACTGTAATTTAGCGAACATTTGGAATCCTCAAAATGTGATTCCGATGACTGGATGTCTCTGGGGGGAACACTACAGTACACTCCTCAGAGCGTTAGCAATATCATCCTGGCTGGTTGTGTTTTACATAACATAGCTCTCCGTAATGGATGCGATGTTGAACTTACAGAGGAAAGATAACAGGGTTTGAGGGAAGCACATACTGAACTTGAAGTCCCATTGGTGGAGGTTGCACATGCCCTGCAGGTCAGACAAAGCCGTATAAAATGACTTTTTTTATTTTGTAAGTATTGAATATGTTTAAATGTAAAAATGTCTGTGCAACAGTTTCTAATTATTTTTGGTTGCCTCTTTGGGTCAAATTTTGTTTTTAAAAATTTTGGAACATTAATTGGAATAAAGAAACTGTACTACACTCGCTCGCACACACAGACACACACACACACACACACACACACACACACACACACACACACACACACACACACACACACACACACACACACACACACACACACACACACAAAATACCTCATTAATAAATGCCAGAATTTTGGTATTTTCGAAGGTAATCCATCTAATCCAATCAATGATCTCACTGCTGTGAAGACAGCAGAGTTTAATCATGTATATATTTGAATAATGATATGACAGACTTTCATTTATTGTTGAATAGACTTGGATTTACAGCAATGATTGTGAAAATGCTCCTGATTGGAACCCATTTATGAATGATCCTGTATAGTGTTGGGACGTCCTGTCGAAGGGCATATACAGTACTGTGCAAAAGTTTTAGGCAGGTGTGAAAAAATGCTGTAAAGTAAGAATGCTTTCAAAAATAGACATGTTAATAGATTATATTTATCAATTAACTAAATGCAAAGTGAGTGAACAGAAGAAAAATCTAAATCAAATCCATATTTGGTGTGACAACCCTTTGCTTTCAAAACAGCATCAATTCTTCTAGGTACACTTGCACAAAGTCAGGGATTTTGTAGGCATATAGTCAGGTGTATGATTAAACAATTATACCAAACAGGTGCTAATGATCATCAATTCAATATGTAGGTTGAAACACAATCATTAACTGAAACAGAAACAGCTGTGTAGGAGGAATAAAACTGCGTGAGGAACAGCCAAACTCAGCTAACAAGGTGAGGTTGCTGAAGACAGTTTACTGTCAAAAGTCATACACCATGGCAAGACTGAGCACAACAACAAGACACAAGGTAGTTATACTGCATCAGCAAGGTCTCTCCCAGGCAGAAATTTCAAGGCAGACAGGGGTTTCCAGATGTGCTGTCCAAGCTCTTTTGAAGAAGCACAAAGAAACGGGCAACATTGAGGACCGTAGACGCAGTGGTCGGCCAAGGAAACTTACTGCAGCAGATGAAAGACACATCATGCTTACTTCCCTTCGCAATCGGAAGATGTCCAGCAGTGCCATCAGCTCAGAACTGGCAGAAAACAGTGAGACCCTGGTACACCCATCTACTGTCCGGAGAAGTCTGGTCAGAAGTGGCCTTCATGGAAGACTTGCGGCCAAAAGCCATACCTCCGGCGTGGAAACAAGGCCAAGCGACTCAACTATGCACGAAAACACAGGAACTGGGGTGCAGAAAAATGGCAGCAGGTGCTCTGGACTGATGAGTCAAAATTTGAAATATTTGGCTGTAGTAGAAGGCAGTTTGTTCACCGAAGGGCTGGAGAGCGTACACTAATGAGTGTCTGCAGGCAACAGTGAAGCATGGTGGAGCTTCCTTGCAAGTTTGGGACTGCATTTCTGCAAATGGAGTTGGGGATTTGGTCAGAATTAATGGTCTCCTCAATGCTGAGAAGTACAGGCAGATACTTATCCATCATGCAATACCATCAGGGAGGCATCTGATTGGCCCCAAATTTATTCTGCAGCATGACAACGACCCCAAACATACAGCGAAAGTCATTAAGAACTATCTTCAGCGTAAGAAGAACAAGGAGTCCTGGAAGTGATGGTATGGCCCCACAGAGCCCTGATCTCAACATCATCGAGTCTTTCTGGGATTACATGAAGAGAGAGAAGCAACTGAGGCTGCCTAAATCCACAGAAGAACTGTGGTTAGTTCTCCAAGATGTTTGGGCCAACCTACCTGCCGAGTTCCTTCAAAAACTGTGTGCAAGTGTACCTAGAAGAATTGATGCTTGATGTTGTTTTGAAGGCAAAGGGTGGTCACACCAAATATGGATTTGATTTAGATATTTCTTCTGTTCACTCACTTTGCATTTAGTTAATTGATAAATATAATCTATTAACATGTCTATTTTTGAAAGCATTCTTACTTTACAGCATTTTTTCACACCTGCCTAAAACTTTTGCACAGTACTGTATATGGTCTTCAAGTTGGATGTGTTATGGTTGTTAAGAGACCGTCACTGGTACTGATACAAAGTGTTTTCATTTTACAGTATACTTTTTCTATTTTCAGCATTGAGAATGTCAGTCAGTTTGGGTGATTATGGTCTGGGGGAATTAAAGCAAACATTCAAACGTCTATTATAAGGTGTCTGGATTGAGTACATAACCCTGTCAGATGTGGGGATTGAAATGGCTCAGAGCATAAATGCTTTACAAACATTGCTTGAGTGCACCTGAGCTGATCTGTGACATAAGAATAGCTGCAATCTGAAATGGGAGAATGATATTGATCCATGTGGCCTAGAACCAGTTTGTTTGTGCTTTGCTGTCTACTATTCTTTAAACTACCTGTCTGGTCTGCAATAAGTGCGGAACCTAACATCAGGTCCCTATAGAATTCAGTCCCATGATAGTTTTTAACTGCATTTGTGTAAAAGTTGCAAGATAGACTTGATGGACAAACTGCGCTGCTTTTTAAATTGAGCTGGAATGCATTTCTACCAGCCAGCTGCACCGTTATGCAGTGTATGTTATTACCATCGAACCACTACAGTAACACGTGAGACTCTTCTTGGCTGACTTGTAGTTTTTTATCCAGTGTTGTCATAACTTAAACATGTACACATAAAGGGTGTATTGTATGCAATCAACATGAACAGTAATTGCATTAAAACCACCAGTGCCAGTGTATAGATTCAAGACTCAAAAGAACAGACAGAAAGAAATACTTAAAAGGTCCACATGTGATGGTTGTCAACCCTTCGTGTAGGCATTGTAGAGCACTGTAGATGTCAAAGTACAAACGGTGGAATAGGAAGGCACAGTTCTCATCACATATCAAAAGATAATAAAGGCTGAGCCTGCTTAGTACTTAGATGCGGGGATCCAAGGAAAATCAGGTGTTTCAGTGAGTGGTGTGTGCTGCTGGCTCAGTATGGGGCACTGTTCTCTGCTGCACGGCTCAACTTAAGCCCCAGCATGGTGTTAGGGGTCACTGTGTTGTAAGAGATGCCATTGATGAATCGGTAAACAGAGGTACAGTTTACTACAACATTTCCACTGACAAATTATTTTTCTAGAATTTTTAAATCATCATACCGTCATCGTACTGTAGTTTTCTACATTTTGGTAATGCACGCTGATGGTAGTTGGTGGTGGGGGCTGTACGGACGGACTTGGCCAGTGACAGTTTGGTACAATTAACATTGTTCCAAATGTATCAAATTCAAGGGGCAAATTAAAGATTGGTCATATTACTGTAATTAAAAAAAAACTTAATTTAATTGGCCCAAATATTTAACAAATAATTACATTTAACCATCCTTGGAGATACAAAAAAACCCCAGAGATGACCAGTAGAATGCTCCAGTTGCATGTGTTGTAAACCCTGATGGCAAGGATTAGGTAAGTAAAATTGGAACTTTCTTCTAATTCGTGTAATATGAAATATTAGCATAGCCCCTCTTTAATTACCATAAAATGACACCCACTGGTGTGGCACTTGGAAGTTTGTTGTAAACCCTTGTCAAAATAAAAAAAGGACAGGATCAAGTGATTTTTTTTTTTTAAAGAACAATAGTGCAACAATGATAGTGTGCTACCTATATTTTCGTTCTAAATGTAGCCATTGTTTATTAAAGGGCAACGGACTGTTAGTCCTAATCACAGGCAATTAAAATCTGGCCTGTTCCCTGACTAATTCTCAGAAAAACAAGCCCTGCTTCCCATCTTGCTTCTCAAGTCACCACTGTATGTAGACCAGTTATGTAGGTCAGCTGACCAACCTACAACATGGTTCTGGAAGAGGCATACTCTGTTTAAAGAGCCACCTCTGGATAGGATAGCGCTATTTAACCAGGTACAATTCTCCCGGATGCTCTGAATAAATATTCCTCTTACAAGAAAGCAATTTGCAGATTATCTATGTTTGCAAACAGGGTTTGCTAAATAAACCTCTCCAAAATAAAGATTTCCAGGTGGACCTCATTAAAATTCAGCACCAGTCATACAAGCAATCAACATGAAGGTCTTTTTTTATGTATCTTGATTTCTACTCCATTTAAGATTATTTTTTTTATTAATTTATTTTTTTTAAATCTAAGTATGTCATACAGTATTTGCCCAGAACAACTTAGACATATATTCAGTTTTGCTTAAAACAATATAAGGACAATGAAGTAGTGTAGCAATGTAGCATGTATACAAATAGCCAATATTCATATCTGGATATAGTTGAATTCTGTAACTTGCACCATTCGTTAAAAAGAGAAAGTTGTGCATCAGCTATAATGCATTCACAAGACATCAAGGATGGATTACTGTTTACATATTAGTTGGCCATCTTAAATAGATTGATGAAATGTGCTTTTTCCCTATTATTATTATTATTATTATTATTATTATTATTATTATTATTATTATTATTATTATTTTAAGGATGGTGATGTGGGTGGGTAGGGATTACTCATGCATAATGTGTCCCGTGCATTAAAACAACTGCATGTCTGTTAGGTTATACGGGTAATTCCTCACCCTGCATTCTTCATGAAGAAAATGTCCAATGTTCTGCAAAGCAACAATTTAACTAGTTTACAAATCTTACAAGGAGCTTAACAGGTGCACACACTACCACCTTGTGGCTCTATTGTGAACCTGCTGGTGTTGAATACATTATAATGTGTTTTTAAACCTCTAAAATGATCCATATGTTGCTTATGTGAAAAAAAGACAACGTTAGGATACGTTGCATTTTGTTTTACATGGCTACATTTCATTTAACCATGCTGCAGAGCCAACCTGAAACACTCCTGTTTTGTTGGTCATTGCAGTGCAACCACCTTTTTACTGTATTACTGTATGCCCACTCCATGACCCTTAAATAACAAAATACCACATGAAGATAGTATTAGTAAACGTACGGTATTATAAATTATAACTAGATATCAAATCATGATGAGGCGTGTAATTGCAATAAAGTCTTGATTAATATGCCCAACACTGCATGTAACTGTTACAGTATATCCACAGTGCAGGAATGTGTTTTTTATTTGTTACAGCATGCTGGGTCTTGAAGCAGGTTGTTTTGACCTCAGAAATATGCAAACGGAATACAAATGGCACAAGTGATGTCTGTCTCACGTTTAAGCATCTGTAGATTGTGTACTGTCCTGGAACATGTTGCAGTTAGAGCTACACCTATTTCTTATTTTATTATATTTCTTATATTATGATTATTACAAAGAACAACTCTGCCTTCATTTTACTAGGGCAATAAAAAAATGCATAATAATGAAATAATAATAATAATAATAATAATAATAATAATAATAATAATAATAATAATAATAATAATAATAATAATAATAAAATGTGGACAAGCAGTAGGTTAAACAGTAAAACCAAAAATAATTACTGCGATGTGTGGTATTTAATTTAAAACAGTAGAAGTCTTGGTTGCTACAGAAAAACGCAAACACGTTTCATGTTTTTTGTATACCCTTAAGTAAGTATTCACAGAAGAATACCCAAATGATCTTTTTGGCAAGAAATTGACGAACATACAAATTGTTGTTTTATCGGAATCTCCTTGTAGGAAACATACCAAGATACATTACAGATACCTTACAAATAGATTCTACACAGCTTTGAACTAGACTGTTCACCTAGCAGCCCACGTAACAAATGGCATTTTATTTCACGTCTGCAGTAGGTCATGTCAAAAACATATACAGGATACTAATTTAAAATACCGAATTCTGACAAGTAAAAAAATGACATGACATAGGTACATCAGTCGACATTCTAGCACACACACACGTTATATACGATTATATATATATATATATATATATATATATATATATATATATATATATATATATATATATATATATATATATATAATCAAACTGTGCCTACTTTTGCACGATACAAGAACGTATTCAGAGCTTCTCGAAATACGTTCGTGTTGTCTAGTGAAGCTTTTCATCCTTGTGTGTTTATACACAACAGACAGGTTTTATACTTTGTATAAACATCTGGCACGTAACATGGAAAAATGTCTGCATCAACGATAAAAGCAAAAATAAAGATACATAAATAATTCTGTATCATTCAGCGAAGGAAAAGATATTGTTACAATTTTCTACAAATGCACCTTCAAGCAAAGCACTGAAAGCAAGCCAAAATCAGATTTCGCAACTCACCTCAGTGTATCTGCAACATCTAAACTCGTTCTCTTTACAGCCCGGGACTCCAGATCAAAAAAGCGAATATCACAACGAAAATCTAAAACTCCGTCTGTTGCCCTCTAAAATCCAATACAATCTCCCAGTCCAAGTGAATGCAATTACACCCAAGACTCTGTTTCTGAGAAGAATAGCTGCTTTTTGCTTGTAAATTACCTACATTCATGTAGTAAATTCATTAATTCACTGCAGGGGAATTGCAAGTTGTAGGGGCTCTGTCAGCCTTCCTAGAGAGACAGCAAGGCTGATCTGCAAAGAGAGATTGAGGGAGAAAGACCCAAGCTATACCAGCCACTCTATCTCCCTTTGCTATTGGACCAAACTGAATTAAATTTACAAAGCCGACAACCAATAGATTGCTGCATTCCGCTCCATCACTATTATACCGAGGAACAATATCCACCACCTTTATGTAGGAAGCTATAAAACGCTGCATTTTCGGAAACAGGTATGTTTGTGACGTGTGCGTTATATTATTACGCGCATTTTAATTACGCCGAATATTTGAATAGCCTGGGGTTGTGTGCTTTGTTATATTTTTAAAGATGTTTTTGTTTGCGATATATTGTACTGAACTGCAAGATATGTTACACCTAACAGCCAATATCATTCTGCATTTTGTTTGTCACTAAAGAGAACCCTTTCCAACATACGTGGTATTTGGAAACCCATTTTCGCATATATATTATATAGAAAATGATTATGTCCCACGTATTTTATTTTACTTTTTACTTTAGTTGTTGTAGGCATTGGACTAAACATAATGAAAAATTAAAAGCAACCAGCAGACGATATTTTAAAGTGCTTTGTTATTCTGATCCATGCACAAGTGGTTATAGTCTTTTGTAAGAGGAATAATGACGTTTAAGAGCAAATGATAACCTTTATATTCCGTGATAAAAATGCTTTTTTTTTTTTTTTTTTTAATCAAGGAGGAAGGGCTATTTTATATTGCAGGTTACATTTCATGGATGCTGTTTGCATGAGGTGTAAATTGTATGAAAAGTGTGAAAAGTATAATCTCTATCCCAAAAATTGTTCCTATTTTTTGGTATAGAGATGATATATTTAACTAAATATCTTACTTTTCAAAAGGTACCTTTATTCAATGACTTTCCTTCAACAAAATGACACTGTAAGCATCACCTGGTTTACAGAGTACAAGACAGACTGAAACAATACCAATTGGCAGATAAAATATTCCATCTGTAATCTTGTTTGTACATGTATAGGAGTATAGCTAATTCCACTTGTAAATGTTGGGAAAATGTATGCTGTTGAAATGATTATGGTTTTTTTTGTTTTAATAAAGCACTGTTCATTGCTTTTAATAAACCATTGTTCGTTGTTGTGTTGTTTGGAACTAAAAACACATTTGGTGAGCGTAATTAGGTACTACTATATTTAACCAAATACAGTTAACTGAACTAAACTGCTATAAACCACAGTAACCTGTAGTACAATATAGCACACGGGCAGCAGTGTGGAGTAATGGTTAGGGCACTGGACTTGACCGGAGGGTCTTGGGTTCAATCCCAGGTAGGGGACACTGCTGCTGTACCCTTGAGCAAGGTACTTTACCAAGATTGCTCCAGTAAAAACCCAACTGTATACATGGGTAATTGTATGTAAAAAGAATGTGTAAAAAATAATGTAATTGTATGTAAAAATAATGTGATATCTTGTAACAATTTTAAGTCGCCCTGGATAAGGGCAACTGCTAAGAAAGAAATAATAATAATAGAGGAAACCAGAAGAGTCCATCATTTAGCAAAATTACACTAATTGCTTACACACTGTTGAATGACATGTGTGCCTACTACTATTTAGTTTTTCCCATGCTTGTTACAGTTTAACTTTTTCCACATACACTACTGCAAAGGCAGCAGTGTGGAGTAGCGGTTAGGGCTCTGGACTCTTGACTGGAGGGTTGTGGATTCAATCCCAGGTGGGGGGACACTGCTGCTGTACCCTTGAGCAAAGTACTTTACCTAGATTGCTCCAGTAAAAACCCAACTGTATAAATGGGTAATTGTATGTAAAAAGAATGTGTAAAAAATAATGTAATTGTATGTAAAAATAATGTGATATCTTGTAACAATTGTAAGTCGCCATGGATAGGGCTAAGAAATAAAAAATAATAATAATAATAAGCTGCGTGCTGTAAAAAGGTGGTTATAGTATTCTGTAGTATTTACCACATTACTGTAATTTACTGCAGTATTTTAAAATATACAGCAGTAAACTTTAGTAAAAACATTTCCCTTTCAAACAGTACTAGATATATATTAAAACACTGTTTATATAACAGTTTACAATAGTTAACTGTTGTATGTTTTCAAATACTGCAGTTAAACTAATGTATCATGGATTAGGAGGAGTTACACTGTTTCCAGAACTCTTCATGCTGTAGTTAATTTGTCTTAGCCTTTGACTTTCTAAGAACAATTGTTTTGAGGACATCATCACCACACATCAAAGCTGAAATGGATTTCAAATGCAGTGCCGTAGTTCAAGTTTCACAGAACCGTAGTTCTGTAAGAAAGACCTTCAGTGGCATAACTTTGGTTTAAAAAATGGAGGGGACAGTTTCTGTAACTGGGACATATAGCAATAGAATTTAAAATAAATGTTCATTTCATTCAGTTTAGCACTTAGTTTACCTTTGTGGTCATGAACACCCTCTTCAGTGGACAGGAGGGGGTGGATTTCACAGCCACTCTACAGCAAAAAGACCCCAATGTTCAAATAAAAAAATATACACTACCGGTCAAAAGTTTTAGAACACCCCCATTTTTCCAGTTTTTATTGAAATTTAAGCAGTTCAAGTCCAGTGAATAACCTGAAATGGTACAAAGGTAAGCGGTAAACTGCCAAAGGTTAAAACAAAAGTTTAGTTTACCAAAAACTGAAAAATAATGTACATTTCAGAGTTATACAAAAAGGCCTTTTTCAGGGAACAAGTAATGGGTTAACAACTTACAGCTGTTCTGCAGCAATGGAAGTAAATTAAGACTTGAAAGTTGATGCTAACAATTCCTACAGGTGTCCCAACTTTTGTTGATTACTTACAAACCCTCTGTCTGTATAAAAGCAGTGTTGGAACAGACTGTGTTACTACACCCTCTTAAGCATTATTTGGACAGTATTGTACTGCAGGAAGTAGTATATTGCTGTCATAATGGCGAGAAAAAGGCAATTAACAAAGGAAGACAGACAGACCATTATAACCCTTAAAAGTGTAGGTCTTTCCTTTAGAGAAATTGCAAAGAAAGCCATCAAAAGGCACCATCAAAAGGCACTTGGAAACTGGAGGAAACTCTGACAGGAAGAGGTCTGGCAGACCCAAAGCCACAACAGAATCAGAAGACAAGTTTCTGAGAGTCAACAGCTTGCATGATAGGCAGCTCACAGGACAACAGCTTCAAGCACAGCTTAACACTGGTCGAAGTAAGCAAGTCTCAGTTTCAACTGTGAAGAGAAGATTTGGAGCTGCAGGTTTGACAGGTCGAGTGGCAGTAAGAAAGCCATTGCTAAGATGGCA
Source organism: Acipenser oxyrinchus oxyrinchus (assembly GCA_030684275.1). Classification (NCBI taxonomy): domain Eukaryota; kingdom Metazoa; phylum Chordata; class Actinopteri; order Acipenseriformes; family Acipenseridae; genus Acipenser; species Acipenser oxyrinchus. The sequence goes on along the minus strand of CM060253.1, from coordinate 37,208,901 downwards.
AAATAAGAAAAAGAGGCTTGCCTGGGCCATGAAGCACCGCCAGTGGACTACTGAAGACTGGAAGAAGGTCTTATGGACCAATGAATCAAAATTTGAAATCTTCGGTTCATCACGCAGGGTTTTTGTACGCCGTCGAGTAGGCGAAAGGATGGTTCCTCGGTGTGTGACACCAACTGTCAAACATGGAGGAGGAAGCGTGATGGTCTGGGGCTCTTTGCTGGATCCAGAGTCGGCGACTTGCACAGAGTGAGTGGCACCCTGAACCAAAACAGCTACCACAGCATTTTGCAGCGCCATGCAATACCCTCTGGTATACGCCTAGTTGGTCAGGGGTTCATCCTACAGCAAGATAATGACCCAAAACATACCTCCAGGCTATGTCAGAACTACCTTAGAAGAAAAGAACAAGACAGTAGGCTTCAAATCATGGAATGGCCAGCACAGTCTCCAGACTTAAACCCCATCCAGCTGGTTTGGGATGAACTGGACAGAAGGGTGAAAGCAAAGCAACCTACAAGTGCAACACATTTGTGGGAACTTCTGCAACAGTGTTGGGAAGAACTTTCTGAACAATATTTGATTTCCATTGTGGAAAGAATGCCAGGAGTGTGTTCGGCTGTTATATCTGCAAAAGGTGGCTACTTTGATGAGTCAAAAATTTAGATTAAATTTTGTTAAACAAAACAATTCCGTGATTTCTTTTTTATCTCCAATTGTTTATTTGTTCTATGCTTTAATTTCAGAGTACATTGAGACATTAAACTGCTTAAATTTCAATAAAAACTGGAAAAATTGAGGTGTTCTAAAACTTTTGACCGTAGTGTATATATATAGTATTGAGACAGACCACAGACATTGGAAATGGTATCACGATCAGGACATTTAATAACAAAAACAAAAACAAAATCTTCTTTCTCCTCTCTGCTGAGACCACCCATAACACATTGCATGTCAAGGCTGCCTCAGTTAATTGCCATTTCCGCTGGGTCCTAGTGGAAACTACAATAGTGATCATGCAAATAAATATTGAGAAATAAAAGTTTTAGTACTGCTGTAATGTGAGTGGGACATGTCCCCTGTCATTGAAAAGGTGAGCGGGACATGTCCCCCATGTAAGTTATGCCTATGGAGACCATTGTTGTTGCCCTGCACAATGATGGTGAATTCATGTCTCACTGTAGAGTTAAAACACGTTGTCAACCTATAGCCAGCAAACCATTTCAAGATGGTCTGATTGATTAAGTTGAAAGCTGTTGGTTTTCAAAATATTGCTTAACAATGCAATAATTCTGAAGTATGACTGGCACAGAAATGAAGTATATTGCAGTAAATATATACGATTTGCACTGCCAACCTACTGTGTTTCGGATATTCTGAGAACACAGTATTTAACAATAAAGAGATACAAACAGTAACAATATTTATTTTATTACAATAATTACTTTAAAAATAAAGTTTGGGCTCACAACAATAATAACAACAATCATTGAAACATTGAAGTACCACATAGCAAGGGTAATACTATAAATAGCAATTTAACATTTGCTTTGCACCTTTTAAGAAGAGGTGTAAAGTTTTTGAAGTGTCAGTAATTGCCTAAGTGCAAAGCAAAATCTTTACATCACATTATAATGTTTGTGCAGGCTTAGTATCCAGATCCCACCCAATTCCATGCTCTTTTCTTCATTTGAATGCATTTCAATATCATTTTAATGGATAAATGATGACAAAGTGCAAATCTGATAGTGGGTGCAGAACGCCAGGTGAACACCAGTCTTTACATACGCCACATTTTTAGCGGACGGTAAAATCAGACTTTCGGCGGCATTATGGGGGTTTTGCACCCGCAAATCACTTTGTGCTTTTCCTTACATCACCCCCATAATATTGATCATTATTGGTTTTAATCAATATTCAGTTCTTAGGTTCAATTAAATGATTTAACAAGGATCAGCAGATTCAATAAATTGATTTTAATCAGTAATTAGTTTATTACTTAAGATCTAAATTAACTTATACTTGTATTCAATGGTTTAACATGCATAGATGTTTATGTCTAAAATTCACCCAAACAGGTCTTCAGATAACACTGTCTTTTTAGGATTGAGGCCAGTATAGGTAACAGAAGATTATTGCAACTTTGTCTTACTGTTGGGTGCTTCTCTTTTGGTCTTGCTTTGTCTGAAAAGTGAAAGCAGGTGGTGAAGATGAAGGCTTGTGGACAAAGATGAAGAAGGCCTGAAGATAAACATGTAAGTGGTCTGGAAACCATGTGCTCCTTAAAGCAGCCCTTTTCACCACCTTTGCCGAGGTATGTCTTCATTTGAATCATCCAATTCAACCATCCAATTTACGGTTACACAGAGGATAAGTATTGTCTTCATTTGAATCATCCAATTCAACCATCCAATTCACGGTTACACAGAGGACATTCTGTGGGTCTCAGGATTTGGACCGTGTCATGAGTGACACAAATGGGTTAATTAGCCTGTTGGACTCCAAAGGGCCTGGACATAACCTAACTACTCCTGATAAGACACATTTACACTCTGTAAATGGCAAGTCAGCCTCAAAAGTTTTATTGTATCCTAAAAACTCCAGGATGTTATGACGCCATTAGCCTTGCAGACCCTCTGGATAATTCACATTTGTTGGTCTTGGAAAAAAATATCGACCTATCCTTAACGAAACAGTGTTTAAACCACCTCCTCTTCCTCCATATTTAGAAACATCGGACTGATTCTATAGATCTTATAAATGATTTAAGTAACTTTTGTGGCATTGTCAAATCCTGTAAACTGCAGCTTACTAATAGCTTGTGCCTTTGTCTGTAGCAACCAATTGTGTTTGTGTCTGAACAGCAAAGTCATTTGTTTTAAGAGCAAAGCAACACTCCAAGGTGAACTCTAGGTTTTCTCAAAACATTTCAATGCTGTTTTTTCTTATAAAGATATTGGGGGTGGGGGAACTCAATTTGATTGAACGTTCTTATCTGGGGAAAACATTCACCTCCTCGATGTTGTTTAGAACTACGGTGTCAATAAGTGTAAGTTCTGTCTTTTTTTTTTTTTTTTTTTTACAAAATGAATGTAATATTATGCTATGGCTTCATTTTGTAATCTGATTATTTATTTTACAGTTTTACACATCAGTTGTTTGTTTGAAATAAAAGTGCATTCTCAAAATAATATTTTCATTTATTCCTGAAAACCATTGCTAACCCCCTTCACCCCAGACCTTGGCCCCCCCATCATTTTTAGAAAGGCTTTGGCACCGTTGCTGTGATAGCTGAAGGAGATGCGGTTTACTGAAACAGTAAATATGAAAATTAGATTAAACCCCTTTTAGGTAGCCAATATAATAACCAATGAGTGTGGAAATGCATAACTTACAGGAACAAAGTAATGATTTATGATTTACCTCACAAATCGGTTCTTATTGTAAGCTACTATCGTCACTACCTAAATAACATGTGATAAACTTACATTGAAATCACAAGAATCCCATTTTCTGAATGCGTTGAATGTGCATTTTTCAGGTGGTGTGAATAGAGAATTGGATCTGCAGAGGGTGCAGAAGCCTACAATCCGATTGTGTGGCCTTGATACACATTAGGTCAGTTTTGCAATGCAATGAAGCAATGCAGAGGTCGACAAGCACAGCAGGTGAAGAACATTGCTGCTGGGGGTTTATGGAAAATGTATTGCACTTAAATCACATTAGTTGGTGGTCCAATGGAGCTTTGCTGTTTTTTTATTGAATCAAACTCTCATTATTGTAGTAACAAATAGATATTCAATTGACTTTCCAGAGATCAGCTTTTTCATTTACGCCCAGTTTAGCAAACTGCATGTAAGTAGAAACTTAAATTAAATTAAATCATGTGTTAACTTTGCAAACTGTCCTTCAAATGTCAATGTATTTATATCACTGATCATGAATACAGTTGAACGGATGGGATTGTTTCCATTGAAATCCAACTTGGGCTAATAGTTCTTGATTATCTCTGTTTCATGTGGAATTTGGAGAATTGTGATTACTTGGGCCAATGTTTTCCAGAAATGAAAGCATGTTAATTAAGGAACGAAAAAAACAAAAACCAGAATACAAAATGTACATCCCATATTTCAACATGGTTACATATACACAAAGATTCTGAAAAAAAACATATTAGGCTTGATTTTCAAGTCTCTGTACTTCAAAAGGTAAACTGCAAAATGTTTTCAAAAGGAGAAAAACACTTGTAAATGTTACAAAACTAGCAGTAAACTTAACAGGTTTTTCAAGGCAGTTAAGGTATTGTAACGAACAGTGAAAGTAAGACTCCACAGACCATAATGCAGTTCACAAATTCTCAGTTTATTATAGCAAATTTCAGCAGTGACAGATAGCTCTCACTTTTTCAACCCCCGCATTCCCACAGACACTCATATTTATACTCCCATATAAGTTCATAACAAGATACAAGTAAAACAGCACACTCATAAATTATATTTTATTACATTAAACATATCCCACCCAATCACACCCATTTCCCTGCATTGCCGGGTGCACTCTATTGCATACTGCACGTGAACTAAGGGAGCCTGGTGTGTGACTTTAGCGCCAACAGTCCAGCAGTACTCCTGGCCACAAATAATAATGCTGCCCACACTCACAGTTTATTTCTCATTTTATAACTTTAAAGGTTGTTTTGGTACTTTTCTGGGAAAAAAATAGACTTTGGAGTGAAAAGCATTGGAAACATCAGTCCCATTGTTATCAAAGAGCAGGAAAATTCAAATTAAATAGAAATGTGAAAATCTAGATCCTTTTCAGAACATATACTTTGTCTTGCTCTTCCTCATCTTGAAAATGCCATCTCCAGTATTCAAACAGCAGTCCCTTTTATTTGAGTAATATTTAGACACATCAGTGTCTCACATATCCGACCCTATAAAATCTTGACTTCGGTGACAGTTAAACACATGTGACACATATCTGATTATTTCTTTTTGGCCCGTTCCAACCCTTGTCCATTTTTCAGGGAACACGATATCAAAAATACGTATATGAAGGGAGTATGTTTTAAAATAAGTAGGCTTCCATTTAGATGTACTGTATTGTTTTTTTTTTGGTACAGTACTATATTTTCAACAGAAGTATTTTAATTCAGAACGATATGATTCTGAAAATATCACTTGCCAAAAAAGACGACTGTGGACACGTGGACTGTAATACAGCACATACTTTAAAATTTGGTAAGTATTGCAGCAGTATGTAAAATTCCCCATTAACGACCCAACAGCAAAATGAAATCAAAATGTTACCCATGCACAGAACTGCGTAAAACGTAAAAGGCAATGCAACTTAGCAAAAGATTACCAAAAAAAAAACAGTTTCCAGAATTAATACATTATTCAAAGTCAGTATTCAAAATGTGCAGAATATAGTGCTCAATAAGGCCCGAATGCCACAGTTCACTTGAAAATGAAAATGCACAAAAACAACTAAAGATCACAGATTTAAAAAAATAATACATAACAGTATTAAAATTGTTTAATGATTAACTGTTACATTACTGTAGCTTGTCTCTTTGCTTTGTTTTGGTTGCATTTTCGTCAGGTGAAACTGGAGGAAGCGCTGTGTAACTGCACAGACTGATTTGGCACGCAGAGAAAAAAAAAACAGACTATGAATGATATTCAAATAAATTGTAATATTGAGGTGATGGGCTTTGTATCAGAAAAGTGGTGACAGAGTCGGAAATCGAGTGTGACGGGTAAGTGCATTAATTTGTTGCATATATACAGTACTGTGCAAAAGTTTTAGGCAGGTGTGAAAAAATGCTGTAAAGTAAGAATGCTTTCAAAAATAGACATGTTAATAGATTATATTTATCAATTAACTAAATGCAAAGTGAGTGAACAGAAGAAAAATCTAAATCAAATCCATATTTGGTGTGACAACCCTTTGCCTTCAAAACAGCATCAATTCTTCTAGGTACACTTGCACAAAGTCAGGGATTTTGTAGGCATATAGTCAGGTGTATGATTAAACAATTATACCAAACAGGTGCTAATGATCATCAATTCAATATGTAGGTTGAAACACAATCATTAACTGAAACAGAAACAGCTGTGTAGGAGGAATAAAACTGGGTGAGGAACAGCCAAACTCAGCTAACAAGGTGAGGTTGCTGAAGACAGTTTACTGTCAAAAGTCATACACCATGGCAAGACTGAGCACAGCAACAAGACACAAGGTAGCTATACTTGCATCAGCAAGGTCTCTCCCAGGCAGAAATTTCAAGGCAGACAGGGGTTTCCAGATGTGCTGTCCAAGCTCTTTTGAAGAAGCACAAAGAAACGGGCAACGTTGAGGACCGTAGACGCAGTGGTCGGCCAAGGAAACTTACTGCAGCAGATGAAAGACACATCATGCTTACTTCCCTTCGCAATCGGAAGATGTCCAGCAGTGCCATCAGCTCAGAACTGGCAGAAAAAAGTGGGACCCTGGTACACCCATCTACTGTCCGGAGAAGTCTGGTCAGAAGTGGCCATGGAAGACTTGCGGCCAAAAAGCCATACCTCTGACGTGGAAACAAGGCCAAGCAACTCAACTATGCACGAAAACACAGGAACTGGGGTGCAGAAAAATGGCAGCAGGTGCTCTGGACTGATGAGTCAAAATTTGAAATATTTGGCTGTAGCAGAAGGCAGTTTGTTCGCCAAGGGCTGGAGAGCGGTACACGAATGAGTGTCTGCAGGCAACAGTGAAGCATGGTGGAGGTTCCTTGCAAGTTTGGGGCTGCATTTCTGCAAATGGAGTTGGGGATTTGGTCAGAATTAATGGTCTCCTCAATGCTGAGAAGTACAGGCAGATACTTATCCATCATGCAATACCATCAGGGAGGCATCTGATTGGCCCCAAATTTATTCTGCAGCATGACAACGACCCCAAACATACAGCGAAAGTCATTAAGAACTATCTTCAGCGTAAAGAAGAACAAGGAGTCCTGGAAGTGATGGTATGGCCCCAACAGAGCCCTGATCTCAACATCATCGAGTCTGTCTGGGATTACATGAGGAGAGAGAAGCAACTGATGCTGCCTAAATCCACAGAAGAACTGTGGTTAGTTCTCCAAGATGTTTGGGCCAACCTACCTGCCGAGTTCCTTCAAAAACTGTGTGCAAGTGTACCTAGAAGAATTGATGCTTGATGCTGTTTTGAAGGCAAGGGATGGTCACACCAAATATGGATTTGATTTAGATTTTTCTTCTGTTCACTCACTTTGCATTTAGTTAATTGATAAATATAATCTATTAACATGTCTATTTTTGAAAGCATTCTTACTTTACAGCATTTTTTCACACCTGCCTAAAACTTTTGCACAGTACTGTATATATATATATATATAATGGGGATTGATTTTATTCTTAATACAAGGGCGGTAAAATGCGACTGACGTGTGTCTGGGTAACAGATACCCGAGTGCTGACTGTATCATAACACTATGTTTTACAGTCTTATTGATAATGTTAGATGAGATACAGGAATAACTGACATAATCTGAGTAGCCATGTAGAGTGCATTAATGGAATGAGGAAGTGTAAAATAAATCAGAAGTTCCAAGACATGTACACACAGAAATGTGTTGGTAATGTTGGTAAGTTTCCGATTTCATTAAAAAACAGCAGCCATGTAGGAGAAAACTTTCTCTGTGCATTTCTTCAGACAGTGCCGGCGCTAGGATTTACTGGGGCCTGGTGCAAGACTGTGAAGTATACCCCGCTCCCCCCCCCCCCCATTCCTAAAGAAACCCTTTTGAAAATAAATATATGACAAGCAAAATTTGAATTGTCAAAAAAGTATTTTTTTTCTTAACATATTCTAATGTTAGTGATGACTGTGAACATGAAAATGTTTCTATAAAACAAACACATGTCTGCATCTCAAAACGTAGCCCATAGTACAAATTCATTCAATACAACTCATATTTAGATCAATTAAAAATGGTTTAATAGATCAATTAAAAAAAATATTCAGCGAAAAAAGACACTTTTCAGAGCGTTTAAAAGGGATCAAAAACCAAGTACACAGAAAGAGTACTTGGAACTGCAAACACAAGTCAAAAAGGAAGTTAGAAAGGCCAAGAGAGAGACAGAAATCAATATTGCTAAGGGGGCTAAAACCAATTCCAAAATGTTTTTCCAATATTATAACAGCAAGAGAACATTCAAAGAGGAGGTTAAATATCTAAGAGACACAATTGGCAAAATCATAGATGAAAAAATAGCAAATATATTAAATGATTACTTTTCGCAAGTTTTTACAAAAGAGGACACGGACAACATGCTCCACATGTTGACCTGTTCCTATCCAATTTTAAATAACTTTAGCATAACAGAGGCAGGAGTGTTAAAAGAACTAGGAGCTCTTAAAATAAACAAATCCCCTGGGCCGGATGAGATCCTCCCAATAGTACTCAAAGAAGTGAAAGAAGTTATTTACAAACCGCTAACCAAGATCATGACTTCTATTATATGTAAACGTATGGAAACTATAATAAGATCTAAAATGGAAAATTACCTATATGGTAACAATATCCTTGGAGACAGTCAGCATGGTTTTAGGAAAGGGAGATTGTGTCTAACTAACCTGCTTGACTTTTTTGAGGATGCAACACTGACAATGGATAATTGCAAAGCATACAACATGGTTTATTTAGATTTCCAGAAAGCTTTTGACAAAGTCAGTATTAGGTCATCTGCTAATCCTAATCTACATTAATGATTTAGATTCTGGTATAGTAAGCAAACTTGTTAAATTTGCAGACGACACAAAAATAGGAGGAGTGGCAAACACTGTTGCAGCAGCAAAGGTCATTCAAAATGGTCTAGACAGCATTCAGAACTGGGCAGACGCATGGCAAATGGCATTTAATAGAGAAAAGTGTAAAGTATTGCATGCAGGCAATAAAAATGTGCATTATAAATATCATATGGGAGATACTGAAATTGAAGAAGAGAACTATGAAAAAGACCTAGGAGTTTATGTTGACTCAGAAATGTCTTCATCTAGACAATGTGGGGAAGCTATAAAAAAGGCCAACAAGATGCTCGGATATATTGTGAGAAGTGTTGAATTTAAATCAAGAGAAGTAATGTTAAAACTTTACAATGCATTAGTAAGACCTCACCTAGAATATTGTGATCAGTTCTGGTCACCTCGTTACAAAAAGGATATTGCTGCTCTAGAAAGAGTACAAAGAAGAGCAACCAGAATTATCCCGGGTTTAAAAGGCATGTCTTATGCAGACAGGCTAAAAGAATTGAATCTATTCAGTCTTGAACAAAGAAGAATACGTGGCGATCTGATTCAAACATTCAAAATCCTAAAAGGTATAGACAATGTCGACCCAGGGGACGTTTTTGACCTGAAAAAAGAAACAAGGACCAGGGGTCACAAATGGAGATTAGATAAAGGGGCATTCAGAACAGAAAATAGGAGGCACTTTTTTACACAGAGAATTGTGAGGGTCAGGAACCAACTCCCCAGTAATGTTGCTGAAGCTGACACACTGGGATCCTTCGAGAAGCTGCTTGATGAGATTCTGGGATCAATAAGCTACTAACAACCAAACCAGCAAGATGGGCTGAATGGCCTCCTCTCGTTTGTAAACTTTCTTATGTTCTTCTTATGTTCTAAAAAACATTCATGAACACCCTTAACAAATTAATATCCTAAAAGCATATACTTTTTTTTTAACTGAATTTTTACCATCCGTTGTTAGTATCACATCTCTATTGCTAGAGCGTCCCGCCTCCAGACAGACAATCTGTGAGCTCTGATTTGCGAATCTGTGTTTTGATTGACAGTCTGCCAATACTACCTTGCTATTGTTTCTTTTTGTAATCCCAGTCGATTAATGGAAAGATTCCACTCATTCTAAATACGGTTGCGTTAGAGGGATATAATCCCTGATATTATGCCTTAGAATCTTTGTAACCGCAACAAACAAGATCACTCTCTCAGCGATTAACAAAATGTCGTTTAAAGTAAATTTCAAACTTTTTAATAAGATGTAAATTGAGGAATGGCTAAATCAAAACATCCCGGAAAATACGAGCACCTCTGAGATGTCTACAGTCGCTGTAAGTAGTACAGAGAGAAGTACTATCGGACAAACTGAAAAACCTGCTGTCAGTACTCCTAGTAGTGCTAGACATGGGAGCGTTACCCAACAGCGACTTGATTTAATTGAAATAGAAAGAAATTAAAACAAACAGCTTGGGCAATTCATGTTTTTCGAGACTGGTTAAATGAAAAGAATAAAAACACAAATTGAGGAAAACACTTGCCAGAGTTTAAATGAATATTTCAGAGAATTTTATGCAACCGTCAATAATAAAGGCAACAGTACGGTATATTGAGTATCTCTCTTTGAGAGCTGAAATATTCAAAGCAATTACCAAAGAAAAGACTTAGAGCTAATCAAGCAGCACTAGCCCAGAGTAACATTCCGTATATGAAAATCAACCTCAATATACAGACCTGAGATGTTCCTTTTAGGGGCAATTGAGAATACTGGGGAAGATAAAAAGGCAGGGATTTTAACATATCCCCTTCTTGAATATAATAATAATAATAATAATAATAATAATAATAATAATAATAATAATAATAATTATTATTATTATTATTATTATTATTATTATTATTATTAGTATTAGTATTATTATTATTATTATTACTACAATTGCACAATCTTTTTTTCCGAACTTTGTCCTCAGTTTATTTTCACAGAAGCATTTTTAATAACTGCACACTAAAATAATAATAATAATAATAATAATAATAATAATAATAATAATAATAATAATAATAATAATAATAATAGATTTTTTCAGAATCTTTTGTTCTCTATTTATTCAAATAAAAGTATACAGTTTTAAAAATGCATTTTTTGTACACATTTTATAGAGAAGATCGTTGTTATTTTATAGAACGTAAATTTTAGAGTGCTTATGTGGAAAGATGTAAAAAAAAATAAAAAGGTAAACCTAAATAAATTCAGTTAAAATCAATACAATAAAAAATATAGATAATTTTTGGTGTAACATTGAAGTATATAAGCAATAAGACCCTCCACATCTGGCATTACCAGGCATTATACGACCGTTTGGTTTTAGTAGCGTCCTCGACTTTGTCTCAGGCCACATCACCCAAACGTCGTATAATGCCCTCTGTGTCGCGTCAAAGTGGGCTCAGAAAAAGAGCAAACAATTACATGACAAAATACTTTTTTTTATTTTATGTGGTCAAGATTTAAAGTGTTTTAAGGTAACAAATTATATTACACAGGTTGCTCATTTCTGTAGTTGTTATATAAGTGTTATGTGTGCT